>OY776081.1:16916193-18116193 GCA_963675205.1 Catocala nupta
TGCTTTGTCACACATTTTTACAAACAGACCAGTCTCTACAACTCCAGGAATCATAGTCAGTTCTTGATTAACTATCTCCCAGTCCAAATTCTGGTTGGTAAACAACCAGTCCAGGATAAAGTTACCATTGTCTGTGACTACAGGTCCGGCCTTAGCTATAGCCTTGCGCAACTTTGCTTTCCCTCCATATTTTGCCTCTATCTTCTTTTTAATAGGAACATAAGCCATTGGTACAACCTCAATAGGTATTCCTTTCTTATATCTGTCACCTAACTTCTTAGCATCTTTTGTGTAGTCTGCAATAACGATAAGTTTCTTCGAACAAGATGCAATTATTTTCTCTTGTAGTAAACAGCCACCGCCACCTTTAATCAGCGTCATTTTGCTATCCACCTCATCTGCTCCATCAATAGTAAGATCGATGACAGGGTTTGTGTCCAGTTCGCCTAGTATTAGGTTATGTTTAGTGATCAGCCGTTTGGCTTGAAACGATGTAGGTATACAGGTCACCTTCAAGTTTTCTGTTTCAACACGTTCGGCCAACCGTTGTACAGCATATACCACAGTAGAACCGCTTCCAACACCAAGAATTGAATTATTTACTACATACTCATCCACTGCATACTTTGCGGCTGCTTGTTTAGCTTCTTCTAAAGACATTTTAACGTTACTGTTAAAAAACCGACACAATTTTTCAACAGATGCTCTGTGTTTCAGTACAGTAGCCGTGAAGACTTTTAGCACCATGCACAAATGTTATTATTAGATGAATGTTATAAGTCCTAGATTAGTATGTACCTATATAAAATATTGCGTTGGTTTAAATGTACGCCGTCCGCTTTTGTACGAATAATGTCCACTTGACAGTGACATGACATTGTCTTATCACACTTAACAGATAATAATGACAGCAGTATTATTGACAGTGACAGACATCATGTTAAGATGATGACAGCGGACTTATAACGCAGGAGCTAACTTACCAGCTAGCAAAAACAAAAAAATATCTCGTGCTCACTATTATAGAAAAATACCAAAAAGGTTAATCGACGCTTCCGGTTACCCGTGACCTGAGGGCTGGTCTTTATATCACGGAAAGAATAAGCATTGCCATTCAACACACACACACGCACCACACTACCATTCGAGTGTGATGTGGAGAAATTCTATGACGCCTATAATTATAGCCGAAAAAATGAAAAGAAAGACTAATACCGTCTAATTTCTTTTTATTTCTATTGTATATTTTAGGCGTAGGTTAGTTTTAAAGACTTGTATTTGAACTCAGATATTATACTTTCATTGAAAGTAGGTTATTAATTAAACATATTAAATAGAACATAATTAATTATCACTGTGCACCTCAGCTACTGACCAGTATTATTACATGCTAATCTGGCTATCCCGTAGAATTGACAGATAGGTTTTGAGCCCAACTGAAGTGCCGCCCATTGATTACGTTAACAGCAGTTTTTCATTCGGTAACCCATATCGCACCTTTAAAGTAAAACCGTTACGAAACGAAATTATTAAATTTTACAGAAGAGCCAATATTTGAAAATGTCACTGTTTTTTTCAATAAAGTCTAAGTACCTGTTTTTTTTAGACGTCTTATGATGTTATATGATAGATCTATGTTTATATTATAACATATGTTATAGAAAAGTAACATATTTTTATTTACAGCATTATTTATTTTGATTTATATTATTATAGGAACACTTTGCCATTAAATGTTTGTTCATTATGGTATTCAATTAATGTTACTAAATAGAAAACTATTTAAATTTCATAAATACGATTATATTATTATACATTTAAATTAAACATCATAAAGTTGGTATTTGTTGTGATGTTGTAATATTACCAAATAAAAAAAAATACTCGTAATTATAATGTTTTATTACAAATTATATAATAGTTATTTATCAATCAGTCTTAAGAAATTTGTACCTTTAAATCACAGCAAGTACGTATCTTTTACTATCTTAGCTACTAAGTATCATATTATATTTATTATCAGTTGGAATAAGAACAAACCAACTGGAAATAGCAATATCAGAATATTAAAATAAGGCTTAAACATAGGTAACAATCACAGCATCATTTCCCTATCCACGAAAGCTACTCAGGGCTAACCGAAGTCATATTGACTTGAATCACTTAATTAGAATGAGGCAAACCTATAGCCATATAAAATGTTATTTTAAAAATAAACAATATAATTATCTTAAAACTTATATTATCGTCAAAAATTTGTTTTTCTAAATCAATACTATACTAAAACAAGATGTTTGTAGGACATTATCCTGGCCATATGTGGCTATTAAAGTATTGAGAACCTGATATTTCTATTGATCATTAATTCATTACACTTATAATATTTTGATATTCTGTAAGTGATATACTGAGTCAAAAACAGTTTGTGTGTAGTTTTTATTCCTTCAATGATATGAAGAATGAAGATACCAAAATCATTTTTGTTATAAACGAAATTAAAATTCTGTAAACAAAAAGTATATTGTATTTTTATACGAAATAAGGTCCTAAGCATGTTTACGTACTACAGGAAAGCTTAATGTTTAACCCTCCGACTGCTACCTGGGTAGAAAAATGCAAAAATCAATATGAGTTGGAATTACAAAAACGTAAAAAGCATGCATGCAAAAATAAAGCTTTGTAAGTTTTCTATTTTAAGTTTAAGTTTAGTTATTCATCGTTTAAGTAGATATAGATATAATAAGGTGACAAATAAAACAAAAATAAACATAAAATGTCTTTATTATTAGATAGGTTGCTTTACATGCAGGATAACAACCAACGGTTCGTTTTCCTATATTGCAAGTGCAATAATAATGCGCTATGGCTGCCCTACCACTTGAACCTCTATGCCAACCAATATACACATAATACGAGCCCCAATGCAAAAATGTTCGTCTACTAAGAAAATTGAATGTAACCATGTATTGTAAGTGTAATATAGATAAGTAATGTCGGTTTAATGAGTCTAACAAATAAAAATGAGATTAGTAAATTAAATTAAGTTTATTTACTGTGAAGTACTCAAATAAAATATTTTGTCGTTACAAAAAAAATATGAATTCTTCCATCAATTATAACTCATAACAGTTCGGCTATCGCAGTTGAACACGCAAAACAGTTCATCTATCACTTGGTTGTATCTCCTTTACTATCAATAACGGATTTAATCCTAAGTGGCATCGTCGCTACTAACTGTTCACATTCTTCTGGAGTTGTTGAATCCCAAACAGTCTTAATTTTCTCCTTTAAATCTTTTTTTGACCTTGATGGATTTTTTCGCAACATCTTCTTCATTTTCCACCACATTGTCTCAATAGGAGACAAATCTGGACTGTTTGACGGCCACTCCATTGTAGGTATTTGTTTAGAGGTGAACCAAGCCTTTGTTGTCCTTGCAGTATGACAGGAAGCATCACCTTGTTGAAAAACATAGGCATTTTGATGTTTCAAAATCGGAATGGACGGCAATAAACTCGTTTTTAAAATGTTTTGGTATTTTACTGCATTAACAGTCTCGTCTACAAATTGCAGGCGACCCACACCTTGTGCTGACATGCAGCCCCATATCATTACAGACGCAGGGAACTTCACTTTTCTCTTGATACAGTCTTGGTGAAATGCTTCATCTTTATTTCGAATAACTTTTTTTTCGTACATCACCGACAGTCACCTCGAATTTGGACTCGTCACTCCATATTATTTGACGCCACTGGTCAGAAGTCCAGTTTAAGTGATCACGAGCGAATTTTAACCTTTTCTTTTTCTGAAGTAATGTGAGTAAGGGTTTCTCTTTAGCCGTGTAAAAGCCGTAACCCATTCTCTTCAGGACTCTTTTACAAGTATCGACCGAGACATCTTTTTTAATCATATCACGCCATTTCACGGTAAGCTCTCCTGCACGAGCACGACGGTTTTGCTTTATAATTTTCTTTAAAACACGGTTGTCAGCTTCACTCGTAATACGAGGGCGGCCTGATCTCTTCAAACACGAAACTGTGCCGTTATTTTTGCTATGCTGGATTATTGACTGGACAGTTGATCTTGGCAATAATAAGTCTTTGGCGATTTGGTATGCAGATTTCCCATTATCACTGCTTGAAATAATAATTTTTCGAACTTCTACCGCTATAGGTTTTCCACGACCCATATTGCTCAAAATTATTAGCGAAAATAATGAAAAAATACTTGGAACACGCCTTTTTATAGGCTTTGACATCTTAAAAACAATTGAATTCTATTTTTAAGATAATTTATTTTTAAATTTTGGTGTAACAATTAAAAAAGTATATTAACATTAGGCATAGACGAACTATTTTGCATCAATTAAGCACTAGACGAATTATTTTGCGTGACCATTTAAACAGTAATCTAACTAAGATACATAATTTTAAAAAAGGATTATTTTTTTCAATAGTACCAAAATAACGTTATTTATATGGAGTATTTTATTAAATAAATTGTTTACTGCTAGTGTCTTTCTAGGAACGAAGAAAGTTAAAAAGAAAAATGTGTTCTTCATAATGTGTGACTAGACGAACATTTTTGCATTGGGGCCATTTGGGGCTCGTATACCCTAGCCCTTACATGTCGAGACTGGATTCGCCCCCTTATCAATACAATATTTTCACCTAGTTCTCTAATATGTTCAGTTAGTTCGCTTATTTCTATAATAAATTCTCCATTTGGGTTTAAATGTTCGCCATAGTAGCTTTTTGCTTGTTTTAACTGGTATACACCTAAGCTAAATAATATTAAGTCTTCTTCAGTGAGCCTTGGGAAATCTTGGAGCTCAGGTACATCAGCCGGCAATAGACGAAATTGTACTCGCCTTCTATTATAATTAGGTATGTCTTATGACTATATCCGCAAGTGAGTTTGGCAGCGACAATCTTTCATTAATGATAGATAAAAAGGTTTGTGCGTGAATCTTGTCTTCTATTACCCCGTGATCGTAGGCATTTAATAGGGCAGCCGCTATTTTAAAATAATCGAACATATAATACAAAGAACGATTTACAATGATATTCCGCCGAAGCCGAAAATCCCTTTTAAAACGGCCGTTTACAACCTCGACGACCCATCGGCAAATATGTAGTTACTAGACGAGATTTATTAGCCTGGTCTGTCGTCAATTGTGCTTTGGATGTTTTGATTCTGGCATGTGTACTGAGTAACCATGCTGTTGCATTGGTACAACCGCGTCTCTGAAACCACGGTCTAAAATAAAAACATCACCACTTCTGTAAAACCAATGAAAAACGCCGTCACCGTTGTTTGCTTCACTATCTATTATATTGTTCATTATTTGAGCGTCAAATGTAGAAGCATCATGAGGACCTGACACTTCAATTATATATCCATCACAGCATACCAATAGTAATGGCTTCATAAGATTTCTATACTTATGATTACTGTAAGATATTCTTTGGAAAAAGTAATTAGAACTCTTTTGAATATAAATGTATGTGCCGTCACAAATTTTTATTGCTTTCCTTTCTTCAACGGCGCTGTTTGGATTACCGAAGAGATATTCTGGCACAGTTAGACTTCTTCGAGCTACGTCTTCTCTGCTTAGATGGTCAAAGCCCAAGTGCCTCGGGACAAAATCTTGCATTAGTGCAGTCCGACCAGTGTTGAGTAAGCGGGCGAAACAAGACTCGCTTATTTTAAATATTGATGCCAACCTAGCGTTAGAATCTCCTGTCCGTAATTTTACCAGTAGAGCTGCCAATATTACATTTTTGTTACTCCTATTATTAAGGCTTGGAAGATTAGTTTGTAAATGAGTAAACTGGTCATGTGTAAGGCCAACCCAGGTACGAAACTCGTTGGGACTTATCAATTGGTATTGTTCAAAGTTTAAAACATCTGTAGTGACATGCGCTTGTAATAGAGACAAAGCTCTTACAATCTGATCAGCTTTAAATACGGTAATATTGTTTTGTTATATCGACACAACATCCGCAAAACAATGTCATCTGGGATACGATGTCTTGTATCGTTATCGCAATGTTGGAAAACACAACTGCGCCTAGTGTCCGATGTTCGCACATACCCAGGCAAATTAATCTGAGCTGGTTCTTCACCTGCTACCGGTTTCATCTGAGGAACATCAGCATCATCATCTTCTTGGCGTGTTTCCCGTATATTTCTATGTCTATGTGTAAATCTGTTGGCTGGAGCTGTAAAAAAAACAGATTTGTTTCTTACTCGTGTCGTTTCACTTGCTCCTACCGAGCATTATATTATACTATGCTTTATTTTAGATTTTGACATGGTCAGATGATGACTTCCCTAGAACATTATAAACGTATTTTCTATGACGAATTGTAATTATTGTTATAATAAAAACACTGCGGGAACTGGAAACCTTATCAATTAAGACAGTGTACGTATTATTACATCCAATGAGCTAGTAAAATGTAAGACAAAACTAGATATCAAAACATAATAACTGTTGGTAGATATTCAATTCAACGCGCTATTATTAAATAAGACGAGATAGAAGTAGGACCCATAACCTCAAAGATTACATACCTGTAGCTCCAATATTTCTTGAATAATAATCTGCGCTATATCAATGTGTATTTCTTCTCGAGAAGCCCAAGTGTATCGCCTTCTGTTTACAACAGACTCACGACACCGAATACACAGAAAGTCAGCCATTTGAAATATTGTTAAATAAACACAACAAAATCACGCATACGTTTGTAATGAGCCATCCGATGTAACAGGAGTTGCATGGATAACTATTTAACTAAATATTTAAAACAGTGCAAAGCGATTAGTGATCGTCGCGCAGGGAGAGGGGAGTACGGGACGCGAGCGGGCAGGGGGCCGGGCGATGGGTGCTTGTGCGCACACACATAACAATAGCAGGTAGCTAGGTTGTTTATGATTACATTGATTACTAACTAAAGTAAATAAATGTGTGTCTATTAGACAAACGTTGTACGTAAAAATAATGATTTTTGTATTTTAATCACATGTAGCAGTTGTAGGGTTAAACTTAGAGGTTCGCTGTAATTATATTATTACATACTACATATTTTGCCGGCAATTTTATTTTTGTGTACAAAATGTTCGAAGCTTGAATGATGTCCTTTTACAGATACGATACTTATAATTGTTAATCTCGAATGAAAATGAATGTTTAGGTCTTCTATTACTATTATGAACTTTATATTGATATTTAGGTTTAATAACATCAATACATTTTGCGATATAATCTCTTTGTCTTAATAAATCTCCCATTATCCAATAATTGTTAAAAATTGTTTCTCTGTCCACCTGTTTGATTAATTCGCTGCACTTCAGTCTAAATGTTTCCCACATGGCGGTCCTATCTGCTTCTTTGGCATAACTTTTGTTTACTTTGACACAGAAGTATATTGCTGACCACTATTGCGAAGACTTTTAGCAATTTGCCTAACGGATTCATTTTTGAATCCTTTACGCCTTTGATTGTTCGGAGCTGGGTTATTTTCAGGAGTCAAATTATTTTCTGTAACTAGTTGCACAGAGGTACTACTTTGAGGAGTTGGGCTAAATGATACACGCCTAGGTGGGGTTGCCGGTAAGACGGGCAAGCTGGTCCTCCTGAGAAAGGAGGGCCGCCCCGCGGACTCTCCCTCCGCGTACCGCCCCATAGTGTTGTTGGATGAGGTGGGCAAGCTTTTTGAGCGCGTGTTGGCTGCCCGCCTCTCCAAACACCTGGTGCGGGTGGGCCCCGGCTTATCCGAAATCCAATTCGGATTCCGGGAGGGCCGATCGACGATTGACGCGATCAGTCGCGTCAAGGCCCTCTCGGAGGAGGCGGTCGCCTCGCGCGGGGTGCTATTGGCGGTGTCCTTGGACATCGCCAACGCGTTCAACACCCTGCCGTGGGCGACTATTAGGGAGGCGCTCCGATTTCATGGGGTGCCTCCCTACCTGCGCCGAATAGTCGGGGACTACCTGCACCAGAGAAGTGTATTCTGTGTGGGGCGGAACGGAGAGACGTTCCGGAGGGAGGTGTCGTGCGGTGTTCCACAGGGATCGGTTCTGGGTCCGCTCCTGTGGAACATCGGTTACGACTGGGTGCTGCGGGGCGCCCTGCCCCCGGGCGTCGGCGTAACTTGTTACGCCGACGACACGCTGGTTACGGCCCGGGGAGAGGACTACGGGGCAGCTGCCCGTCTTGCCACGGCTGGAGTGGCTCTGGTTGTCGGCAGGATTAGGATGTTGGGACTGGAGGTGGCGCTGGAAAAGTCCGGGGCCCTTCTATTTCACGGGCCTCGGAGGGCGCCGCCACCAGATGCCCACATCATTGTTGGAGGGGTCCGCATCGGGGTGGAGCCGAGTATGAAATACTTGGGGCTCCACCTCGACGGCCGCTGGAACTTTCGCGTCCATTTTAGCCGCCTGGCCCCCCGGCTGATGTCGGCGGCGGGAGCGCTTAGCTCTCTGCTGCCGAATATCGGGGGGCCGAGTGTCATCTGCCGCCGCCTCTATTTGGGGGTGGTGCGGTCGATGGCCCTTTATGGGTCGCCCATTTGGGCTGGCGCCCTGAATCGCCGAAACGTCGCCCTCCTAAGGAGACCTCAGAGGGCGATGGCGATCAGGGTGTCGCGGGCGTACCGCACCGTCTCCTATGAGGCGGCGTGCGTTTTGGCGGCATCGCCGCCCTGGGATTTGGAGGCGGAGGTCCAAGCGTCAGTGTATTACTGGCGCGCTGACCTCCGCCTCCATGGCGAGGAGCCCACGCACAGGGCGGTGGAGACGCGAAGGTCCCAGGCTCGACTGGTCCTGGAGGCCAGGTGGAATGAGCGACTGGCCCAGCCCCGCTACGGGGTGAGGACAGTCGAGGCTGTCCGTCCAGTACTAAGAGAATGGGCGGACAGACGGCGCGGACCGCTCACCTACCGGCTTACTCAGGTGCTCTCCGGACACGGGTGTTTCGGAGAGTACCTCTGCAAGATAGCCGGTAGGGAGCCGACAACCAGATGTCACCATTGTGAGGTGTGTGACCGGGACACGGCGCAGCACACGCTGGAGGAGTGCCCGGCGTGGGCCGCGGAGCGCTGTGCCCTGGTCACCGTGATTGGCCCCGACCTTTCGTTGCCGACCGTCATATCCAAGATGGTCGGCGACGACAGGTGCTGGGGCGCAATGAGTTCCTTCTGCGAGACTGTCATCTCGCAGAAGGAGGCGGCGGAGCGAGGGCGTGAGGACGATCCTTACGCCCCGGACGTCCGCCGCCGGAGGAGGGGGCGCAGGAGACGCGCTTATGTCGCTCTCCTGCCCCCCACCTAGGGGCTCCGGGTGGCGGGGCCTCAGGGGACCCTGCCACCCGTAAACTAAAAGCCCCGAGAGGGCGCGCGCGGTGTTCCCGCGCGCCTTTCTGATGTCGAAAGGGGAGAGCAGTCAGGCTCTCCCCTGGGGACGAGAGGTGGTCGGGTCCGAAAAAAAATGACCCGGCCGGCACCCACACGGGGGGGCCCGCTATGGTTGAATCTTTTAAGTTCCCAACTGGCCCCCCCCATTGGGTGAGAGAGGGAACACCCCAGGTTTTTTAGTGGGTATACCAGCGCGTCTTCTTGCTGGGAGTCCCACACGCCCCGCCGGTGCCGTCCCCTAGCCGGCGGGTAGTGCATGAAGCATTTTTCCTGGGAAACAAAAAAAAAAAAAAAAAAAAAAGGTGGGGTTGCCGGTATGTAATCAGGATCGCAATCTGCTTCATCAGGGGAAGAGTCCTTGCCCGATTCAGATGCACTAGATGAAGATGATGAAGTTGAACTAGTTGATGATGAACTCGAAAATGATTCTGAGCTAGTTTAATCAGATCTTCCTCTACTGTTAGGACCAGGTACTATAAGCTCCTCTTCTGGAGTTAATTCTAGAAAACCAGTATCGCTCAAATATGGATTTGGCATTCCGTCATCAACTGGATGAACATAACTTTCAGCTTCCATAGTATGACTAATGGACTGAGGTAGTACTTGTTCTTGCAATAAGGAAGGAGATCTACAAGTATCTACAGTTATCGGCTTTGCATCGCGTGTAAAATTATAATCTAGCTCATCCGTAGATACCTATTTGTTTGGGGTTTTCAGTACTTATGGATTCTTTTTAAGTTTCCATAGCTTCCAAAATGCGTGACAAACGCGGATTCCGTAAATGCGCCATGACCTGAAGCAAGTAGTTTTATTATTATTATCATATTATTACTATAATAGACATTTTAACCTAAATAAATGTTGTTACTATATGTACTAAATTTATTTATCTTTATAGAAAAGTGATATTAAAAGAAATGTGTAATGTTATAATAACTGTTTCATATATTATTATGTAAATTTTAATATTAAATGGAATTTAAACAAAATGTAACATTTCACTTCTAAAATATAATGCAAACGTACATTGCGTAAAAAAATACACTGTGTCTTAATGTCCCACTATTGTGATAAACATTATTGGATTAATATCTAAAAAATAAAGGCAAACTGTGACTGTAACATTTTATCAATGAAATTATAATTTTAATTACTTTTATAACACGAATACTGTGTCTTAACAAATTGTAACACTTTACCTACTAAAACAAGTAATCAACTTACCTTTTTTATGATGTACATCCGTATTTATCCAAATAATAACACTATTCCCTTAAACTTCCGTCATCACTCTTTAACGAACACGTTCTTACTGGTATAGACACAATATTGTCTTTAGTGAGTCGATCATAAATAGATTTAGTAACGCTTTAATTTAACGCTAGATGGCGTAAAAGACAACATTTTACAAAAATGTCAAGTTCATCTTAACGTTTATGTGTATTTTAGATAGATGGCATTAATAACTCAATTCATGAAAATTTTCGTTTAGTAACGGTTTTACTTTAAAGATGCGATATGCTGTTCGCTGAATATTATTATTATAAACAAAGAAATTAACGTATTGTTAAAAGTGATCCGGGATACGGTAGGTACTTAGCAAAATTGTTTTGAACGTCGGTTATTAGTTTATAATTACTGACGTAGGTAGGTACTTATAAGCGAGATATTCATGTCTGAAGGAAGTTGTTACGAACTAAAGAATAAAAACTGCAATTTCTTTTTAACATTTATTTAATCGGACCTGTTCAACTCATAAATGTTTCCGCATTTATTTCCTTTGAGAGACATTTTAAATCTTTTATTAGAGTATCCTGATCGTGGAGAAGCTTTCTAACCGTGCTTAAGTGACGTGTCAGATCTAAATTGCAATTATTTTTATTATTATATCGTGATAACGTTTTATTGAGTTCTATTTTCGTCAGTTTAAAGTCTGTAATGTTGCTTTGATGCCCTATTATGTACTCTGAACATACAACGCCAATATTCCTGCATTTTTTTGCTGGTGTTTCACCTTTTTCTCTCTGAATTCGTTTTGTATTTGTGCGAAGATTACGTAACTCCTCCAAGGTGGTTTCTAACTGACTTTCTAAAATACGAAGCTTGCTGTTTAAAAATCTGTTCTTTTGTTCAAGTTGAGCACATTTTTCGAATTGACTATGTAGATCTGAATAATATTGGCCACAACAACATATAATCGTTTGTAACTGTTTTAGGCTGGAAATGTTTTCTGACGAGTCATTGTGTATATTTTGTAAGTCTTGATAACCAAGATGAATGAAGTTATTAAAACATTGTAATTTATCTTGAAGGGTTTGATTTTCAGCTCTTAATGTATTGATTATGTTAGTTTTTCCTTTTTCTTCTTTCAACAATTCCCAATATTGATTCCTAGCGCAATTTAATTGATTGTTTAATGATGCCGTTTCAATTGCCTTTGCTGCTGACAATGTTTTAGCAACAGCTAGAAAAATAAAGATTTATAACGGAATGTATATCTATACATAATTACATATTCATGTAGGTACTTGTAATATATAAAAGGAAAAATAATATATTCTTAATAAGAATTAGCATACAATTTCAAGTTTATTTGGTCTTGTAGTAGTCTAGGCTATTTTTCAGGAGCACCCCCGGCACTTAAACTGCTGTGACCTACATACCGACCTAGAATATTGAGTGAAACCTTAGATCCTGGGACCCACCATAGGATCTAAGAATTCATCTAAACTTCTCTTGATAATTCTAGGGTAGACACGACCCACCTACTCTGTTCTAGATTTAAACGTGGCGAACCTAGAATAATCGTTAAATAATTCGAGGAGCACCGGTGTTTATTTTACCGGAGTAGACCACGTCAACGATTTTGCTACAGTAAAGACATCGAGATAAAGAATACATGTAGGTAAACAAATGGTAAGCGGCTTTTATCATTTTTATATTCAAAATATCTAATTTTCTTATTAGGATTTACCTACTTTAATTTTCAATATATTTGGACAAAGTTTTCACTTACATTCGTAAGTAATAAAAACAATAGTATTCAGTACCTACTAGCTTTTGTTCGTGGCGTAAAGTAGGCTCGGTTACGTATGTAACAGTATTTAAGAAAAATTAAAATATAGCCATTGTTACTCGGTGATAATAGGTACAGCTTTCTAAAGGTAGAATAATGTTTTAAATCGGATGTGTAGCTCTTGAGTTAAATCTTTACAAAAAAAAGAAACAAATCTTTCCTCTTTATAATAATATTACCTAGGTAAAATACGTAACAAATAATAATTTAATAATAATAATTTGTCATTGCATGTAAGACTAAAAGAGACTAAATTATCGCTGGCTGTCATAACGTAACTTAATATATTATTCAAGAAATAAGTCGCTTTACCTACAAACTTTTAATTTCTGACACATATAATATTGTCTTCTGTTTACGCGAATGTTATTCATTGAAATTAAACTACTATATCTCCCCGTGACCATGGCTGCTGAAAAGCACCCGAAACGTCGGGGAAAGTGTAAACCAAAAATAAATAGATTTAATAGTTTAAATAATTTTATTAGCTTATAAATAATTAGTCAAATAAAATCAATAGTAGTAGTAGAGTAATATTTTCAAAATTTTGTAATACAGTGATAAATAAACAACGCGATAAAAGCCGTATATAGTAGTTTAATTTCAATTCTGACACATATTCTATTTAAATGTATCTAATTCCATAAAATATGTCAAAACTTAACAGTGCGTAGCTAAATATAGGTACTCGTTGCTTGAATATAGGAGACGGACCATAAATACACGTTATGAATTTTCTCTCGTTTTGTTGACCTTAATATACCATACTCATGTCATATTATATTTCGATACTTACTACATGCCGATTTTAAATTATGTCTGAGCATTTTGACTTGTTCTTTCTTACACTGTAAGGCATTTTTGTATTTTAACAATGTAGTTAAACTATTAACGTCATTTTGCGTTTCATCGGAGGCTAACGATTCACAATGGAACCTAAAACAAAAACAATTTAGACAGGGATTAGGTATAAATTAGGGTTAGATATATAATGGTGCCAATTCTGTTGTCACTAAATTCTCTTATCTTAGCTAAAAATCTCTAAAATTTAGTTTAGTCCTGTCAAACGACATTTCGTATTCTGAAATCGCTACAAGTGACAGGACTAAATTAAATTTTAGAGATTTTTTGCTAAGATAAGAGAATTTGTGACAACAGAATTGGCACCAATATATAATATTACGCTTGCATATTCCCGAAAAGATTGGCAGCGATATCTTAGTTTTACATTAAATACTAGCTTTTGCCAGAGGCTTTACTACTACTTTTTTCTGTATTAAAGGTCGTCTATATCCTTTTCTGTACCCCTGATAACGTGTATACGAAATTTTATAATGATCGGTCGAGAAATTAAGGCGTGAAAGTGTAACATACAAATAAACTCACAATCGCATTTATACTAAGCGTTAGGATAAACGAGAGACGAGGTACCAAAATAGAGGTTCTAGGGCTCAGTATGTCCTTTTGAAAAAGGTTAAGAACCGTGCTGTACCGAAAATGTTGGATTCATTCACGGGTGACCTTTATTTTTAAGGCACTTGGAGAAATAACGTAGGTAAAATAAATTACTAGATCTGATCTGAGAATCTGATCAGCGCTTTAAAAACGTCCCGTGAAATAATATCTCACTTGCGGCATGAAGCAGCGCGTGTGTGGGTGAGCTCTTATTTTAGTGCAAGCAATATTAAGAATTATGTATTAAGACGTGAAATTTAATTTACATCATGGACATCTTTAGTTTCACCTGTGGGCAGATCTTTTCGACAATTTCGAAATGAACCGGCTGTCTATTTGTAAATTGATGCGGATAACAGGTTTCCTGATTATTTTTTTAAATACAAATCCCTCTCTTTTATTTTTAGGTTCTGTGTCGCGGGAGACTTTACAAACATTCAAACAATGGACACAAAGAACACCCAGACTTGAAACAACTGTTTATGGATCACACAAATGTTTGTGTTGTGTGAGGATCGAACCAACAGCAGTCAGCGCAGTGGCAGTGGCGAAACATAGGCGAACACTCAAACCAATACGCTATCCGTGAGTCGTAGGGCCTCAGGTTATTTCATATATTTAATAATTACAGATACCCAAAATATAAATTCATTTGACGCAAATATATGGACAGACAACACATAGATGAACACTGTGGATATCTTGTAAACTTATG
Organism: Catocala nupta; assembly: GCA_963675205.1. Classification (NCBI taxonomy): domain Eukaryota; kingdom Metazoa; phylum Arthropoda; class Insecta; order Lepidoptera; family Erebidae; genus Catocala; species Catocala nupta. The sequence continues at coordinate 16,930,859 of OY776081.1, forward strand.
AATTGATGAGGTGTCAATGAAAATTTAATAAAGACAGGCCTTCAACAATCTAACGATTTACCAATACCTTAGGTACAGTATCAACATAATTCTTTGGTTACCTAAATTAAGAAGGGTGTAGCTTTGAATTTGTAACAGACATAAATTGAGAGGCACTCAACTAGACGAACAGCTCGAACAATTTTGTAAAGATTGTCTACAAATATGTATGAACGGTTATCAAAGATACATTTTAGTCGGTACTTATGTTGTAAGTATTAGAAAGCTCTTGTAGCTCTCTTCAAGTGATCACGAATACGACGGCTCTCAATCTTCAGCAATGATTAGAAGAGAAAGGACTTTATATAGATAATGTAAATTTTATATATTTTATGTCAGACATACTTTTGCATTTCACTAGCAATAGCCGATAGAGCGCATCGCATTTGTTCTGTTTCAATCTCCTGATCATTCATTTTAGATGGATTCACTTCAAATTGTAATTAAAATTTAAAACAGTTTTTTGGATATGGTCTCTAAGCCATTGGTAATTTAGACAGATTTAATTTAATTCGTATACATGTACTTATTATGACGAGAAGCACATAGTTCAAATAATAATAAAAAAATCCTATAAACGTCAACCATAAACTAAGAATGTTAGTGATTAACATGTCAAATAGACTCATAGAGCATAGAATGGGAAGATTTATTCTTATGAGAGAACACAAGGAGAATGCACTAAGTTTTATTATGTTTATCAATAGGTATATCGTGTTTACCTACTTAATTACTTAAGTACGTACTTACCTAATTAGGTTTCTGATAATAATTGAAATACCGCACCACTTTTATCAGAATAGTTGGTTTATTAAAGTGACATGACTTATAAATAGAACGTTACTGATAATAGTAACCAATTTATATAGACTCGCATTATACAGTTGGGTAAGGACCTATGACTGAAGCACGATAAAATTAAATAATAATAATATATTCGTCTATTCAAGTAGGTAGGTCACAAAGTAATACTCTCAAAAATCGAATCTCAAGAATCCTGTGTTCTAAATCGTTAGTGCAGTTAAATATTGATCTATAGCAGCAAGCTAAAAATGGTCAGCTGTGCAAACAACTTCGCGTGCAAAACAGAATTCCTCTCCGTAGGAGGCGCAATATCGCGCCGTTAGTTTAAAATCTAAGAGAAATGTCACAATGATTGTGATTAGGCCAAATAAAGACTATCATTATAATCACTTCATACACAAGTCATTATCATACCTACTTTTTGCGTGTGCCTTTCTAAATCTGTAGATTTTATTTTACCTCTCGTACAAAACAAAACATTGCAGCGTGCAACAACTAAGTAAAGTTGCCAACAATTTTGCAATAAATTAATTAAAACTTTTTTATTTTATTCATTGCTTTTATATATCTTCGACGAAATGTAAGTAGTACATTTGTATTAGATAGTAACGTATCATGAGCAGACATTCAATACATTGTGTTGTTATTAAGCCGGCGCGGTGCATAGTGGTGTGCCAGCCAATTTTCCGCCAAACGCCCCGGCAGCAAACGGCGATCCGGTATTTCGTTTGTTCGCGAGACAACCGCTTCGTGTGGTAACCATTTCACGCTCGATTTCATCTACACCACTAAAAATAGGGACATATCTTCCGAACGATCTATTATGTGGAATAAGAGAAAACGAAAATAAATGTTTTAGTGAGAATGAAAATAAGCATTTCGTTGTGGAGGGTCATCGTATACAGTTTGATAGTTTTTAAATTAGATCTGCCGTTATTATATAGGACGATACAATATCGGTAGATATATTTTCAAGTTTCAAAATAGGTTAACAAGTAAATATTCTAGTTAATGGTTTTTTAATGCTGGGTACACACTTCGGTCGGCGACATGCTAGCTGGAGACTGTTCAGACTCAGAGGTCACAGGTTCGATTTTAAGGCACTCTTTTGACATTTCGCAGTTAAGTGCGTATTCATTAGTTAATTTTTGGTTGCTTTAACTGTAAAAGAAAACATTGTGAGGAAACCTGCATGTTTAAGAGGTATTCATAATGTTTTCGAAGATACATATGTGAAGGTCGTCAACGCGCACTAGGCCAGTGTGGTGGTCTATGACCTAACTTTTCTCACACTGACAAGACGTGCCTAGCAGTGACGTACTTTATATACAGAGCTTATATTATTCTATATTTACACACAATTCGACTACTTCCTTGGTCATCTAGAATAAATTTATAAAATTGTCAATAAGGCAATCTGCTCGGGACAGCTACAAGGACATACAAGCATGATTTACATAGCATTTACCATATAGGTATATAAATATTTGCGTGCATATCTTAGGCTACTATAATTATTAAGAACACCCTACAAATATTAATTTGCGATTAAACTTTATAATTATAATATGTATAGACGGGGAAAAGGAGTATCTATACTTATAAAATATTCTCTGTAATGTATCATAGTATACATAACACAATATCAACCTTTGAAACCTTTTGTATGCACTTCCAGAATCCCAATATCTGCGATGATTATAACCAAATCAATGAATGCTAGGATGTATATAGGCTTTCTAGGATTAAAGTTATTCCTTTCCAAGCATGCAGTTTATAGTTAGTGTCGAGGTAGTGATTTCCGTACCAAAACTTATAAAACATTTTAGAACATTATGCATATGATGCGTGGCATACACGCTTTTAATATTAAACAGATCTTCCTGAATATTATCAACATCAACTACAGATATTACCATCCTATATATGACGGTAATAGTAACAGTTCATATTTATACCTTTTGCAAATAAAAATGCCAATCTTCTGTTAGAGCTTAGTTAGCCTACCTGCTTAGTTAATGCATAGACTTTAAGTCTATGTATTAACTAAGCTGGTAACATAGTTAATAGATATACAAAGAAAGAATGTGTGCGTAAAGCGATGCCTGTGGAACACTAGACAGACCAGTATAGGCTTTGAATTGGTGGCAGCACTTACTAAAAGTGTTTGTATTTGTATATAAGTCACTATGCAAACTTGATCAAGTTTGCATGTCAATTAATACGATACGATCGAAATTAAATTAGTTTACGAAGAACCCGCACTACGAAACATAAATATTGTCATTTATATGGCCTGTTAAGATTGGATTCATATTATGCGAACAACTTTGGAAAGTATGACAGTATAGCAACAGTGATATTTTTAATATTCTTATTTTAAAGACAACTACCGCATTAGACATATTTATCTATAAATATATAATCTGTATCGCGGGGGACTTTCCAAACATTCAAACAACGGACAGACTCGGAACAACTAGTTATTCCTAATTGCCACCCATGCTGCTTACGAAAAATCTCAATTGCCACCCTTAAATATAAGGCAAGTACTTGTATTTGGAATGACATTTATAGTTTTTAAAGTAGGTATGGCTAAGAAATTTAGTATGAACTCTAAATAGAATAGAATGACTATTCAGGTTTAAGTAATGTTTATAAATAGTTGGTAAAATAAAAAGTTGAATCCCAGCAGTGACTGGACCTTTCTACGTAACAAGGTCCCAATCGACACCGGTTCGCCACCCCCAGTGGCGACTGGAACTTTTTCCAAAACAAAAATCCCATTCGCTACCATCACCCAACGGTGGCGAACGAGATATTTTTTTGGAAAATGTCTATTTTGCCACAGGATGGTGGTGCCGGCTATGCTAGTGGCGAATGGGACTAACCCCAACTATATTGTGCGTGGTGGCAGAGGCAAAACGACCACTTAAACAGCTACGCATTCAGCAGTCTAAATGTTACTTAGGAATGTTATTGTCTACTTAGGAATGTTATTCGTGTTCTTTTTCGCTCAACAGAAAATTCTCCGTTGTTTAGGAAATTATTAAAGATTAGAAGTAGTAACGAGCATCGCCCGGACACATTACTAGGTAGGAAGATCCGAGATCCGCGCCCATAGATTTTGGAATCAGCTCTTTATTTTAAACTTTTGTTGTCTATACTTATATGAGATGAGGTTACTCTTAAAATATTTTGGATCACAAGAAACTGCTGTGCTATCCATAGGTAATAATGGAGCAGAAAATTGAGACCCAATTAATTTCGTATTCAGTGCAAGCAGTTTCAACATCTTTATGCATTTTAGATGGAAACTCTGATCGTGACTTCCTATTTTCCTCTATATAACGCCTAAACTGGCAAAGGATTATTTTAATGTCCGATCCTCTGTTTTTCTTAACTAACAGTAATAAACATGTTTGTTTATGGCCGTGTAACAATCGGGTGTGATCATATTTACACAATATATTTTTAGGGTCGTGGCGTTGTAGTTACACCATTAAAAATCTATAATTAATTATTCATATTTGCAATAGGCAGAATTATGAAATTAGAATCCGATAAGTGGCACTGTGTTTAAGTGATTAACTTTATTAAGTACAGGTAGTATAACCAGATCAAACTCATCGTGCTTCCTACAAGATAGTGAATGTGACGAACTTCGTGTACACTTTCGTTACTCATTTCTAATCATACCTTTTTCTGATAATCTTTAGATTGTCGCGTAACTGAATCACGTAGGAAATATTGACTTGACTTTGTTGTGATGAAAATATATAGATATTTGATTATTTAATATTATTAGACAAAGAAAATATTTCATGCCTGCAACATATGTTCTCGCTGTAATGTGCTTAGATTTTAAGTACTTGTACAAAAACAAGCCTTCACAGTTCGCATATTAAACGAGGTAACTTTAGAGAGACCATATAACAGAACAGTATGTAGAGGATGATTTTGAAAGATATTGTTTAGTTCATTCCTCAAATTGGTTAAAAGGACCAAAAAGGCTTAATAACATCAACATACAGGAGATTAATTCTTCAATTAAAAATGCATATGTTGTTTAAGTGGTCTTCATTACGGAATCATTTCCTTCCTTTCGAGTACAGGTTAACCAAAAATATATTGCGTGTCGTTAATCTTTGCTTGCGTGGACACGAACAGACCAGAACTTCCTATTTTATTCGGCAGTGTGTCTAAATAATGCACCTTATGATAACGGCTTCAAATTGCAAAATCAACTGCATTGTGGTATGTATCTACATATCTTTCTTATATACTGACATTACGCAGTCCAAGTTGACTAATAAATTTTTTTAGGTTACTTGGAACTGCCTAACTTTGGAAGTGGAGGCACTTACCCTTATAAGATTTGTCAAATGAGTTGGTGTTGTGTTCCTGTGGGGACTTGCGAGTTCAGAGCCCTTTAAGCAGTGGCTGCCATCCCAACAGTCTCTAGTTGGACATTGGCCTAGACCATTGCATTGGTAATGCAGGAACTGCTTTCTGTACGGACTGCAACGCACCAGTGTACGGTACCACGTACCACGGTAAATCCCGGTATTTATTATACTACAAACAAAGTGGTTTGCATAATGATGAAGGATTACCGTAGCATTTAATATACTACTGTAATCATTTGTAATATTAAGCATATCACTCGCCTTGTCGCACCTCGGTTTGCATGTGGGATAAAAGGCGAGGAAGCGGAGAGAGAGGTATCTGAACCGCTGGAGTTCATACTCACCATCGGTAACAGTGCTCTTACTCCGGTTTCCTGTAAGCCAATGACACTTTACCGGGCGAAGAGCCGGCCTATTCGAACCATTGCGAAATAATACGCAAAGGAACAAAGGAAAAAAAGGAAAAAGAATGGAGGTCGCTCCTCACGCAAAGATTCTAGCAACACGCAAAATATACGCTCGTATGTATACGTATTTCAACTATGCAACACAGTGCAGACAATATTAAATAGGTATACTGCGCAAGAAGATTCATATTCATGCCCTGCCTTAGTAGGAAAGCGAGGTTTATGTTGTCACGAAATCTGACATTAAAGTGTCTTAGATACCTATGTACTATAGCCTGATATTAGTAATCAGCTATCTACATATGTATAGTCGTTGCACTACTAGATACGTGATGAAGCAGCCAGTACGTCGAGGAGATTATGTCGGCGTGGCACGGGTGTATCGAGAGCTTGCCATTCACCGTACGGGAATGAGCGCTATGAATTATTTGTCTAAGGTAAACGAAATACTTATTTGAAGCTAAATGTTGCGGCAAATATCACTTAAAGTGGTACGTACGAGTGAATTTCTTACGTTGTTTGTTTAATAGCTTTCATTACTCACCTATATAATATGTAACACTAGGTACCTAAGAATATGTGTTGTTTAACAGTTGTTCAGGATATCAAACATCAAGTACAAATTAGTGCAATTTAAGATAAAAATATAGATACTTATTTATACGTTGTTGATACTGTGGTTGACTGTTTCAAAATAACCAATTTGGGCCGTAATGTTCTTCAAGACTGTTGATGGATTTGCTTAGGCGATGGATTGTTTTTGTCCATTAATTAAAGAGATTTATGAAATCATACTTAAAAATTGTTTGTACTGCCACGTTGGTCGCGTAGTTTAAGTTTTGTGTATAACTTTGTTATATATATTTTTGAGCGGGCAAAATATTTATTTATAGGTACCGGGCAGACGCCAATAGAAAGAATAAAAAAAGGATATTTATTTCGCTACAGGAAAACACCGTACAAAAGGCTCGTCTATAACAACAACCTGGGTCTCTAAATATAGCTAGAGAAATGTGGGTGTTTTATACCATATATAAAACATCCACATTTCACGCGCCTATGCTATACGGTATACAGGGTTTCCGGTAATTAATGGATAACCTTGAAATGTCTTATAGTAGAACTGAAGCCTGTTCAGAAAAATGAAAACATATATATATATATATATTAAAAAGTGCAAGCTATATTAGCATAGCATACTTTTGACTGTCTATCTATTAGCATAATTAGTGTTTAATAATAATATAATAAAACAACAAAAAACCGATGGATTTCATTCATTTATGGTCGTAGTATACAAGAAAGTTACACATGGTAATTAAAAAAAACATATATCTCAGGTAGTTGTTAGGATAGATTTCTTTCATATTTTTTTCTGAACGGCCATCAGTTCCTCTATAAGACATTTCCAGGTTATCCATTAATTACCGGACACCCTGTATAAGGAAGTCTATACTTTGACATACATAAAAGAATAAAATTTGTGTTTCGGCATGAGAAATAACCACGCTATAGCGTACGATCAAATCCCTCACAATGTATACGCGTAGCACACGCAACGATATATTATGCTCATCAACAGAATATTTAAATCTTCTGCATTTAAATATTCTGTATTAAATTCAATAGGCTTAATTACAGATATCATTTTCAAAGCAAAAGGCTTTTTTACGTGGTAATTTTCTGTCTGTGTATGAATCTCAAATTTATGAACAGAGTTCATAAAATATTGGAATATTTGTATTCTACGTCTGCAATTTATCAGCTCTCTATGTAAACTGTTCCACTGCTGGGCACGAGCTTCAGTATAAGAAGACTTACGGCATTTTCCACCACGCTGGCCCAGTGTGAAGTGAGAGACCTTACACATCTTCGAGAACGTTGTGGAGAATTGTCAGAAATGCACGTTTTCTCATGATGTTTTCCGATACCGTAAAGCGAGCGAAAGTCTGTGTCTTGAGATCGAACTCGAGACCTCTGCGTGGCAGTCTAGTCTCCCACTAGGCTACACATAAAACAGGCAAATATAAAAGTTCCTAATTATTAATATTAGGTACCTACAATGTCTTGCCAATACCCTGTTAAACGCACTAACAAAGATTACAGCGCGTAGGTAAAAATATTCTAAGTAGACTTGATGAATGAAAATGATTCACCAATATATTCTAAAAGGATCTCGATCTTCTTACTTAGCCGTTATCCGCACGGTCGGTTTATTTCAATTTCCTTCATAAAAGACGCTATTCTCGGATTTGAAGTAGATTTATCATGCTCGGATAAAGCGGGCACTTTTTGTGCTTTTCTTGTGCCTGGATCTGACCCGAGATCTGTCCACTTAATGTGAATAATGGTGTACGATGGAAAACGAATGCGAACTCGAACACAAAAGACAACAATGCGAAACGATTCCAAAACTCGATACAAGGATTTTGGCGAGATAATGCTTGTTGTGTGGTTTTTCATAGCTTTATATTATTATTATTATATTATCTAACTATTTACTCACGCACTTAGCTGTAATATGCTCTTACGCTAATCCAATAATTAGAGTACATCATTAGCTTAGGGGCATAAGAATATTTGCAATCGTGATTACCTGTGTTCTATTTCTAGTTTGGGTAAAGTGTCATTTAACATTGTGATCGGCAGGTATTAATAAGCTCACATTCTATGTGGAATGTGAAACCTAAATGACGAAATGTTGGTTTAATGCACCTCTGCCTGCTGACCTTAGGGATATAAACGACGTGAGTCTATAACCTATATACATATGTAGGATACTGTTAGTCATTATTGATCACAATTATGATGTTTTGTTCTGTATGTGAAGTAAATACAGCTTGTCGAAACAGTCGTTAATACTACGCAATTTGTACTGGCCTCATAATTATTGTGACGTCATTCCGCTCTATATCCTAGCCTTTTACTGGCGTTGCCTCTTATTAGAAAATCTCTGTACGTTGTCCATCTGCTGCCAATAGATGTAAGGGAGGCATAGCAGGGCTGATAACTTTAATAAAAGTAAATAAAATAAAATAAATTTTACATCGGTCATGTTAATTCTTAACTTATAAAAGAACTTTGGAGGGAATGTAGCTGTATAGAGAGGACGCTATTAATAAACTTATATACATAGTTAAATATACAATAATAAATCATATTTAATTTTATCGTGCCGTATTGTATACTGACTGACTGGGTATTTTTATTTGCCTTTTACTAAAATAATACCAGAGAAAAATTTGCTAACGTAGAGAATAGCAAATTCTGCTCAGGTATTCTGTTATTTTTCGTGTACGAAAAATTAACTCAAAACTTAATTCTATACTGCTATCCAAAATGCAGTACAGTTGGTAATCTTAAAGTTATGTACCTATTATGGACCCGAGGATATGAGGTCTCGGGTTCGAATCCCGGGTCGGGCCAACAAAAAGTTATTGGGTTTTTCTGTTAAGAAATCTCAATACGAGCCTGGAGTTAGCAAGTTGGTGGTGTTAGACACCCCCGTGCCTCGGAAAGCACGTAAAGCCGTTGGTCCTGCGCCTAATCTCTCTCCGGTTGTGTCGGATTATTCATCCCATCGGATCATGAGAGTTAGGGAACAAAGAGTGCACTTGTGATTGCGCACACACTTGTGCACTATAATATCTCCTACGCCGATGGCCAGTCTCCGTTAAGATTGGCCGCCGTGACCGAAATTCGATCAGGAGGACATTATTATTAGTAGTTATATGAGGAGAAAGGAAGAAAGGAAGGAATAATAACGATACCAGCTCTTTATTAAACTATCCCACTGCTGGACACGGGCATCTTCTCAGTATGAGAAGGGATCGGCTGTAGTCAACCACGCTGGCCCATTGCGGGTTGGCAAACTTCACATATCTTCGAGAACATTATTTAGAACTTGTAGATTTCCTCACGATATTTTCCTTTACCTTTAAAGCGAGCGATCATTAACTATTTTATACGCACATACTATCGAAATATTAGAAATGTGAGCCTTTGGATCAAATTCGAGACTCCATTTCGTGGCAGTCCAATTCCCACTAGACTATATATCATGCTATTTTTAATAACATTTTTGAAAGTTATTAATTTAGAAAATATTTCTCTCTTTGTTTTATTCAATTTTATTTATATTAGTTTATTTATGTCGCCGTTTTTTTAATGTTTGTGATATTATTCTAGCACATACTATTTTTAGTACAAATCGTTTCAGTATAGGAAATACTGAAACGATGTAAATGCATTTGTCGTGCACACCGAGTAATAAAATCTATGAATATTTTACAACTAGCTGTCAATGTGTGAATCCAATTCTAGTAATATTATAAAGAGCGTATGTTTGTTTACGCGTGAGATATTAACTGGAAAATATTAATGGATTTGAAAATTCATGGAAGAGCTTTGTTTTTTTGTATATAGTTATTAGTTATTTAATTGATCCTAGTCGAAATAAATACTAGTGTAGTGTGAACTTATGCCACAGAATTAACGAGGCAGTCACTCTAGTTAATATATAAATATACATAGGTAAACATTTTTACTGTAGTTCACAAATAACCTTGTTAAGAGAAAAATAACTGTTTTATTTTGTTAATTTATATAAATTTATTTAAAATCCTTATTCATTAATTTCAATAAAAGCAAATACTGGCTTGGAATCTTTAATAATAAATCTGTAATGATTTTATATTTTTCAGTCGTTACAAGAGCTTATCTGCCACGTGGGTCTGTCTTCTTTTACGTATTATTCTTAGCAATTACTGGACAAAGTTTTCATTCAATTACTAATAAATAGTTAACAATACATGCAATTATAAATAATTGCATGTATTGGTTAAGGTTGAGGTAAACCTCACCTTTGGGCACGCCACGATCGTGGCGGTAAGTCCCGTGTTTGAGGAGTGGCTGGAGAGGCGGCATGGCGTCCTCACCTTCCGGCTGACACAGGTAATGACTGGCCACGGTTGTTTTGGCCAGTTCCTGTGTCGTATACGCCGGCAAGAGACGCCCGGTTGTCACCAGTGCGGCGACTGCCGCGACGTTGTTGAGGACACGGCGCTGCACAATTTGGCGGTTTGCCCCGCATGGGCATCGCAGCGCCGTGAGTTGATCGTGGCAGTCGAAACGGTTGCCCTCTCGCTCCCGGCCATAGTTCAGTCCATGGTCCGACGTGAGAGGTCGTGGAACGCCGTCGCCTCCTTCTGTGAGGAAGTAATTTCCATGAGTTGATCGTGGCAGTCGGATCAGTTGCCCTCTCGCTCCCGGCCGTAGTTCAGTCCATGGTCCGGCGTGAGAGGTTGTGGAACGCCGTCGCCTCCTTCTGTAAGGAAGTAATTTTCATCAAGGAGGCGGCGGAGCGCGGGAGAGGGAGCGTTTAAACCCTTTCCCAACCACAGAATCGGGCGCCGGAGGGCGCGAGATGACCTTCAGCCACCCTGAGGTTTGACCTGAGGGTGGTGGGCTTTGTGGGCCCGCCCGCCATCCGTTCAGCACCAGGTCCGAGAGGCGGCGTGCGTGTTCCCACGCGCGCCTCTGTGTCGAGTCAGTCTCCCCTCCAGGGGGGACAGTAGGGTATATAATAGAGTGAGTGCCTTTAGGAACACTGTGGTAGGTTTAGTCGGTATTCCGGGAGGTACATTATCTTTTCAACATCTTTCTTTTACCCCGGCGAGTCCGACATAATCTCTCCGCCCGCTCCCCGCAGAGAGGTATGCGTCAAAGCATTCCCCCACGTAAAAAAAACTCACCTTAGGAATGTTTGTGAGAATATGTGGCTGACTATGATTGACCATGGGTATTAATCCAGGACATATTCTTTTTTATTTAGTCGCATAAAGACTAAACTAAAAAGAATATGTGCAGTTCGTAAAAGACTTGCACGATTTCTTTGTTTGCACACATACTCACATCGTTTCGAGATGCAGAAGAATATTTTAATACTTGGTGCTTTTTAAGTGTCATTTTCTTAAAAGAAATTCCTAATAATACTACCTGGTAATCGAGCCTTTATACCCAGCAGTCGCATTCAATACCGCTGTCACTACACCGAGGCAAACAAACTTATACGACTAACAAAACTGAAGTAATATTTAATGCTAGTTTTCATTCGTGGCTCAATGAAAAAATAATTATCCAACAAAAACTGATCGAGATAAAATCTCTCTATAAATTATCTCTATACTAATTCACATCGATGAGTTGCTTCGTTGCCGACCAAAATAATAAAAAACCAATAATCACATTGTCGCATTTTTAATATTAGTAATGATAAGTATTAGCCATCTACTTACCTTAGTAATATCTAGAACACGAATCCATCATAATAGATACCTAGTATATATATTTTAATGCACGTCGTTGTATTGGCATCAAGATGAAGACGATATCTGTGGAATGCGAGACGTCTAGAGATAATCGATTCCTTAGAGGCAAAAGCTCCCGTGATCGTGAGAGATGCACTCGAGATGAAGCTACGCTGAGTATACTAGTTTGACGTAGTATTTCTGCGTTTATGTATGTACGGGTGTAGTTTCTATACATATCTAATATAAAGGAGTCAATCGTTTCAAGCCTTGAACTTTGTAGTTTCTAGAGGATGACACAGCATGATAAAGATTAAGTTGATAATGCCTCGTTGGTCTGCCGGTGTTACTTTGCGTGTCATTGTAATATTCCAAATTTTCTTGTTGGGTCAGGCAAAGTTGTGTTAGGTTTTTCGGTTACGAAATTAAAAGTAGTAGCATTGAGGGCGCAAATGTGTCTGAAATATGACAATAGGCTAATTGCATTGGATTTAAATACTGTTGGCCAAATGTGGGTGAAATGCACACTTTTGCATACCGCATTCTGATGCTTTATGACTGTGAGCACCCGAATATCTGTATGTATACCTAAGTTGCTGATAGTATAAAAACCAGCGTATTCATTTCTTGGACCTAGAAATATTTTTGGCACAAATAAATGTGAATCTGTACCCGGTAAATGGCAGTAGGATCGTGCTACGGCACTACTATGTGGGACTTAAGACTATATAAGAATGTACATATAATAGACCTCTGCTTACTTATTTGTGAACATAAAAGTAAGACGAGTATGTACCTAAACATTACACAACACAAGGTAACAGTGAAGACACGGCAACATTTTGTCTGAAATCCATTTTATTTTACCTATTATCTGTCTGATCCAAATATTAAGTGATTATTGGAAGCTCACTTGTAATTATGGCTGGCAAGGGTCTCGTGAAAGTACATCAGCTAGGCTGTTTGGTGTGTGGTGTCCAACAGTTCACATTCCATTATACTACAGAGAAATAAATGCTTTAACTTTGGTTGAAAAATACTTAATTAGGCCTAAAGTCCAATACATAATTCTGGCACATACTTGACAAGACATTGTGAAGACTTCCACTTATGTTTATCACAAATCAGCGTACATATATATTTATATACAGGGAACCTTTATACTGCAGTAATTTAAAAGGTTTATCTCACAGCAGTAGTTTCTAAAGAATTGATGCTCTGTATATGATAACAAAAGAATAAGCATTCCACAAGGTAGGGACGAGTCACGCGACCGGACCGTACACCGCGTAAATAGTTAAATCTACTACTCTAATACAATTTGTAGTAAACCATGATCCCGACGCTAAGGTCGCATTATCGGATTGGAAAAAACTGTTACAAAACAAGCCGGATGGAACAAAAATAGATCTTACATGCGAAGTGTTTAAGACGGTATTGGTTTGTGTGTAGGGACGTGAATACGAGGCCGAGTTTTACAATGTTCATGTGACGGCAGGACCTTTTTGTTGGGCCTTTTGTGCAGAGAATCCGCGATGCCCTGGGGGCCGTGGGCACGATTTCCATTACACGAGAGAGTTTTTCGAAGAGGACTTTGCTTTCCGAAAATTTTACACTAGATTCAATTATGTTTTTCTTGGATAATGGGTTGGTGTATTGTTAAACGGACCGTGAGGTATTTAATTAGTATAATTGTTCTTCCGGTTGTCATGTTTCTTTAGTTGTACTCGTATTGCGGACTTATATGGTTAATATTGTTGTGCAACAATGACAAAGTTGGCGTCGATGTACACGTTAGGTATGTAGAATACAGCTCGTTCAAGATCAGAAGTACGTGCACATGCGGTTGGATGTGGTACAAATGATGCAATATCGGCAAGTCACGTTTAGCTAGTATTTTGAGATCCGGTTCGGTGCCGCCTGCACCTCAATGAGTTGCAGCCTTCACTTACAAAAACATGCCTCGTCTCTTATACGCAAGGATAACTCGGCATTCTTGTGGATTATCATTGTTTTTAATCTGAGGCTTTCTTATACAATCTTGTCTACAGCATAGAAGTAGCATAACGTATTTTTTTAAAAGCATTCTCTCTATTGATGAAATTATATTTAGTAGTCGTGAAAACGTAAATAATTAATAGATTATTTACCTACAGGTTAATTAAAATATAATTAAATTTTCTGCTTCTTATCAAATGTGGCTGTAGTTGATTAATATTTGAACGGATCTGTCGGAACGACAATGGAGGGTAACTGCGGTGAGTAGATTGCAATCTGCAAATAGCCCGGAGCAATTTGTTTATGGCAAAAAGGACCATAAATATTATTGAACAAGCTAACCTCTCACTGGTCCATACGTGCGTCGTAGTGCTTTTGATTTGATTGGGTGGGTTAAATAACACCAGTGAGATCCTTAGTATTACAAGTGGCAATGACATATACGCCGAGTCGTAAAATTGCACGTGATATGCAAGGTGCTGTGTACTATAATGCACACCGGTGAACTTTGGTAACCTTTGCTCAAACAGGCACAGCCTGGCTAAGCAAAAAGCTTTATCGTACAGAAAATCGTAGAAAATGATCCAAATATCGATTACGGTTCAAGGTTTTTTAAGGTGGTGTAGGTAGTTAGCCAAAAATGAGCAATCTTCGTCTTTTGCGCCGACAGCGCAGTAACTACATTTTTAATAAGCTTGCTACGCAGGAGGATGGCTAGGTGCTGCAAGATTTTGGACGCTTGTAGCACCTAGCTACCTTCCTGCTGGCTACGGTAACTGCCAATCATCAAACTAATAGTAAGATTGTTTTCTAAATTAGTTATTAGCAAACTGAGATTGTTAAATACTAAAATAAAGGGTCACATTTCACATGGCATGAAACTAAACTGAAATATATCGTAGTAACTATATTTGGTGTAAACGTAGTCTAATAACGTTTTGATATCAGACAGAAGCTAATGAAGTATACATAAATTAGCAGTGTCACTCGAGCCAAAATGCTTTGAATTGCGCTCTAACCGCGTACGGTGAAGTAATTAGGCAATAGAGAAGAGTGTTGTGCTTACGCCATGCCTTATGCTTGTTATCACTGGAGTTGATTGATACAGCATGTACTGTATTCTGTCTAGTTTACTGGCAATACAAGTCATAAGGACAGTAGGATATGTTAGCTGATAGTATCCGTCTACACAAAAATATTATGTATATGTATTTATAACAATGATCGCAATAAATATTATAAGATTATTATAATTGCTATTAAATTAAAATGTGAATTGTATGACGAGTGTTTAATATTTGCTCATAAAATTTAAATAAATAAACACTGTTTATTCATTTGAATCGGTCTTTAATATCGTCGCATCTTTTGACTTTTATTCGAAAAAGCGTACCTCCACTTTCTCGAATAAAAGTTAAAAGATTGTATGTGAAGTGGGTTCCCTTTATTTTCAAAAGATGTGTGTGATAGTATAGATAAATATATTTTAACTTGTCCCATAACCATTTGAAATAATTAATTAAAACTATATCACTATCAAAAGCAACTAAATGCCAAGCATTTGTAGTGTTTGTATGTATCTTTATTGTGTCAGTTTTAAAAGCGGCAGTTTTATTATAAAACGCTGGCTTGTGAAAAGTTTACACGAAATAAATGATAGATTTATTTTATTTTATTTACTTGAAAATAAAAAATACAAGAATTCTTCCTGTATTATTTACGATAGTTGACTACCAAGGTTAGTATTTAACTTTTGTATAATAATTTAATTAGGCGAGCCCAGGCCGCATCAAAGAGTTAATACACCGTACGATACTTTTTTAATGACGTCCCATCAACCAAAAACCTAGAAACCAAATAATAATTGCGCTAAATTATGAAATAAATTGAAATTGAATTTAAAGCTAGCTAGCTAGCTTCATTCAGTCTGATGGTAGACAGTTAATGCGGTCTAATAGTTTAATTCCAGCCGACAGGTCAATCATTTACAAAAGTGGCACGCCAGACCTTGCTTAGACAATGTAATGAGATGTATGTGTTTTATTTAAAGAGTGGAAGAAAAAGGAAACGCGTGTGCTGGCAATACTTTCGAGGTTTTCTTCTGTCTGCTGTTTAAAGTAACCGATACTCATCACGCGTACGAAATCGGCTGATAAATCACTATCATATACGTCAAATAACGTTTAATTTATTACCTTTCCCAATTAGAAGCGTTATTAAATATATTTCTGTAAATAGTTATTAAAGTGATTATATTCTTGGTTTACTTTAAGGTTTACTCTATAAAACCACTCAAACAATAGACACACAATTCCCAGATTCGGCACAATTTAATATTTTGTTCCATATGCCATGTGTTCAACAACACTCAACGCACTGGCAATGACGGCGTGACAATTCGAACAACTATACCATCCGCACAGTTGCTTCGCCCTAATATTAGCCACGGAGAACTAACGTGTTAGTAGAAAAGCGTACAAAGATAGTTGTTAAAATTGTAATTCTCAGAGGTATACGTACGGTTGGAGCTCAGTCGTATATAATATCGACAGAAGGCATTATTTTCGTCGCACATAAAACGTATGTTACAAGGATACATGACTTACTTGGGGACAAAAGTCAGGCGGAACATCTGTTAAGCAACTTCTTAAAGTTCGGTGTAAGAACAAAGTAGAATGTGTGTCCTTAGGGCCTCGGCGGCACGCGGCACGTTGCACAAACTTTCAATATAAACCTCACTCAATATACGGACTAGGCCCGCGCGTGTTTTATCAAACTTGTACAACCCTTCATACATTATAATTTGTTTATTTTTATATTCAGTGTATTTGTATCCAACTTTGAAATTAAACTCATTTATACGGATTTTATAGTGTTGTTTATTTATAATAATAATAATAAACATTTATTTAATTTGACAGCATTGGTCCACTGGTTAGTATACAAACAAACTTATCAACTAAGTGTTAGTATTAAAATCTATAAATAAAATACAAATAAATTATTTTTCATCCCTGCCGCACGAGCAACCGGACAAAGTGTTTTACTATCGGTGCATCGTGTTGTTCAGCTAGGGTTTTCAAAATACTGTTGCGGCTAGCCCTCATTCTGCCTATTAAGGATGCGGTCTTTTTCCTCATTATAGCAAAAAAGTCGTCTGTTCGTGCTGCAGCAAACATGCTTGACGCGCTGCAGAACCTAGGCAACAATATACAAACTAGCAAATTTAACACTGTATTACATAATTTTGAAACTGTTACACTACTACTACTATTGAATTTTACTAATTTTTAAGCTGATAAAATTATTAAAACTATTTATATTTAGTTTTACACTTTCCCCGATATTTCGGTTGCTTTTCAGCAGCCATGGTCACGGGGAGACTAAGATGGTAGTTGTCTCAATGTTTGTATTTTATTGAATACAAATATAAATATTTGTATTCAACTCACTACACAGGTAGGCACTGAGTTGACTACAGATACCGCGGCGGCAGGACATAAATGAATATCGTCTCTCCTTCTAACCATAGTTATGTCGCGCTAAAGAGAGTCGTCAGTTACGTAACCTCGAGACTGGAGCGGTCGCTTAAGGCTTGTCTGGTTCAGAATAGAAATTACTTAGTATAATATCAGCCCTGTATTAAACTGTCCCACTATTGGGCACTGGCCTCTTCTTTATGTGAGAAGCATTAGGCCATAGTCCACCACGCTGGCTCAGAGTGGCTTGGCAGACTTCGCATATCTTCGAGAACATTATGAAGAACTCTCAGACAGGCAGGTTTCCTAGCGATGTTATCCTTCACCGTCAAAGCAAGCGATAATATACTATTTAACACGCACATAATTTCAAAAATGAGAGATGCGCGCCTTGTTATTGAACTCGAGACCTCTGCGTAGTAATTCAACGGTTCCTCACTAGGCTGCTATAATATATAGTATGTAATTATAAAATTGCTTTAGAAGTAACGTCGTCAAAACTCGTTCAACCAAAGGCGCGCAGTCAGGTAACCTGCTTCTTTATGGGCCCACAACATTCTCAAGCGTAATCTTAAATTCTATAAAATTATAATAAACATACATATAAACACGCATGTACTCTTTTCATACCTCTTTAAGAAAAGACTACAGGCGTGTTTATATGTATGTGCGGCAATACACAGACTCATATTCCGCGCTGTTCCTTTTTTTTTTTTTATAATAATATTCTACCACATACACACAACATCATCTAGCCCAAACTAAGCAGAGCTTGTACTATGGGTACTAGACAATGGATAAACATACATATATACTTTTTGTTTTGTAAATAAATACATATTATACATAGAAACACCCAGACCAAGACAAACATCCATGTTCATGCACACAAATGTTTGACTTGTGCGGGAATCGAACCCGCGACCTCAGGCGTGGCAGTTTTATTTCTCAGTACTGCAAAATAAGGGCGACCCTGTTGCGGTTTGTCAGCATATTTTTGGATTACGTAGAGACAATCGATCTGGGCAATTAGATAGGTAATCATCACCAACATCATTACTAATGATAATACTTTCATAAACTATATCCACATTATAAAATGTAATTTGTTTTATAATGAACTAGATTTAGCCCGCGGCTAAACTCGTATAAATATAAGTTATGTCAATTTTCTATTCCTCAGGAACAGTACTTTTTCTGAATGAAAGGTATGCCGTTGCCCTATGCCGTTTTTTGTACCTCCGGCAATGTGTATACGAAATTTCGTGATGATTCGTCGAGTAATTAAGGCGTGAAAGCGTAACAAACAAACTCACAGTCGCATCTTGTTTTATTTTTTATTATACAAGGCATTTATAATATTAGTTAGGATATTAAATAGAAAAAGTTAATTTCTATAATTAGAAGCTGCTAACTAGTACTGGTATTATTGTTATAAGGATACAATTGTACCAAACAGAAATGCTCTGATACTCGTTTGATAATAACTTAGTTCAACTTGTATTTCTTAGTGTATATTATTGTATTCTGTTTTGAAAAAATAAATATTAAACCATAATATTTGCGCATCCAAAATAAAAGGAAAACTACAAATGGGAAAATTATAAAAATACGTAATACTAGTTCCGGTAGCAGTTGACTTGAGAAAATTAGGTTGATATTTTCTGCAGTCCCGTGTCTATGTGCGCTGGGCCTTATATGTAGGTAAGACACGGGTTGTTAAGTTTGTCATTGTGTTGGAGAATGGCCCCTGAAATTAGTACATACGGTACAGAACGTTAGCTATTTTTATATTTTTATGACGTACATAGGAGCGACATATGTAACGTGTCACTGAAGTAAAGCGAAACCCGAAATAATATCTATGAAACAGCACAACTCTTAATGTCTTAACTCTTATGTATGTTGGCTAAATTTGCTATATAAAAATGTTATGTCCATTATTACTTTCTTATGCAGACGCCTAGGCGTAGAGATGAGAGAAGACTAAGCCCACTAAATGTTGGCGATTGTGTATAAAACAAAATAAAGATAATATCAATAATTATGTACATGTGAAGCAAAAACTTTGTACCACTTGTTACGAAAATTGCACGGACGGAGAAGTATGCAATTCGGCACAGTTAAAGTTTATGTGTAGAAGGAGTGTTGAATCCTAATATTTTAATAAAATATGTAATAGAAATACATTAAATTAATAGAAAACATTACACGCACAGAACCATGCTATTGACACACGCAGTCGGATCGCGTTCTTAGTATTTCGGCATTGTTTGGCTGATGTCGTACAATTCATCGTAACTATGGTTACATACCTTAAGTGTACCTATTGCAATTTCGTAGTATTGGCCATTAAATTTTAAAGTTTTATCTATTTGAATAAGCTACTTATTGTAAAACAGAGTACCGTATTTGGTAGGTGCTTAGTTACAGTAACTGTTTATGGTTTATAGCGACCACTTCTATACATGGTTATAATAATTTGTGAAATAGAGCTTGCTCAATATACATAGTATTGTAAAAATAAAATTGTGGATCACTAATCTAAATTGTCTTACAATACCATATAGATACAAAAAAATATTTATTATTACTTATTATGATCTTTTTGTATATAATTGTGGCGGTTACAGTAATGCTATGTATAATGATAAAATAATATCCATTTATTGCTGTATTTAGATGGGATACAAAGATGTTACAAAATAATTAGGTAATGCTACCTAATATATTCAGTCATATAAACTATATACGACTTTTATAAATTTGTTTCTAATTTTAAACTTGTGATTGTAATTTTTTAAATGTGATTCAGTGCATCAATGTCACTGTGGTGAAGCCGTCGATGGCCTTAGCCACCATGGGCTATCATGTAGCAGGAGTACTGGTCGTTTTTCGCGGCACGCCAACCTTAATGACATTATCCGTCGTGTTCTTGTCACCGCCGGCGTGCCAGCTCATCTTGAACCTAATGGTTTGGCACGTGACGATGGGAAGAGGCCGGACGGTATGTCATTGATGCCTTGGAAGATGGGTAGGCCCTTGATGTGGGACGCAACGTGTGAAGACATCCTTGCGCCATCATATCTTCCCAGCACGGCGGGTTGTGCTGGTGTTGCTGCTGCATCCGCGGAGACTCTCAAACGGCGCAAATACAAAAACCTGGAAAGGGATTATGTTTTTGAGCCGTTTGGGGTCGCTCTCTATAGACATAGCAAAAAGGTTAATCGACGCTTCCCGTGACCAGAGGGCTGGCTTTTATTTCGCGGAAAGAATAAGCATTGCTATTCAACGTGGCAATGCTGCCAGTCTTCTGGGCACACTACCAGTCGAATGTGATGCGGAGAAATTCTATGAAGCCTATTAGAGAGTTTTAGTTTTCTTTTCTTTTTTATTTCTTTTTATAATATTTTAGTTTTAAAGAATTGTGTTTATATTATGTATATAATTAATAACATATTTTAAACTTTCTTTATTGTATCATAATTATTAGTAGTAGTATTGAATACTACACTGACGGACTCATAAACTGCATCAGAAAGTGTTCAGGATTACTTTCGAATATAATATTTTTATAAGTATGCAAACTTTTTAGATTAATCTAAATAAAAATGTCGAGACTATCCATTAATCATAAAAATAAAATAACATTTTAAAAATAGAACTGGAGTTAAAGATATAATTATAGCCGGGAAAATAAAATTTATGCATGGTCTCAAATTCGTGTGTTATTAAAGTAAAGTTTGAAAGTAATTCTTTTCTTTTAATGGCGATTTAATTTTTTGTTACCAATAGTATTGTCTTTTAAACTCAACAAAAGTTTCGTAACCATAAATATGGATACTGTGTCCGAACAAGCCGCTCAAATTGTGGCATTGGTGCGGGAAGGCTTGGATCAACGAACGAATGCTAGAAATATAAATTTAAACCAGTCTATGGTTTCAAGAGTATACTAAAGGTTTGTAGAGACAGGTTCTTACAAAAGGAGACCCGGTACTGGCAGAACTCGAGCAACCACCCGTCGTGACGACCGATTTATTGTTTCAACTTGCCTATGAAATCATTTCCTCACGTCAGTAAACATCAAAACAGAGCTGAATGAAGTGCGTGGAGTAAACGTAAGTGCACGAACAATAAGAAGGAGGCTTAAGGAAGCGGCAATCACCCATTTAGACCAGTAAATGGCCCAAAGCTGTCTGCAGCTCACAGACAAGCTCGTTTAAGATTTGCGCGTGAACATCTTAATTGGACTGAAGAGCAAGGGGCCTCCATATTGTTCACCGATGAGTGTAGAACATGTTTAAATGGTGCAGACAGCCGCAGAAGAGTCTATCGTCGACGTGGGGAGAAATATGCTCAAAGTTGCATTGCGGAGTGTGTTCCATTTGGAGGCGGTTCGGGTATTGTGTGGGGTGGTATTTCGATGATCGGGCGAACGGAACTTGTGTTCAACGACATGGTTCGTCAAAACGGTAGAAGAGGTGGTTTGATGGCACAACGCTATATAACAGATGTTTTAGAAGCTCACGTGGTATCTTACATGGGATTAATAGTCGAAAATTTTACTCTAATGCAAAATAATGCCCGGCCCCACGCCGCTGGACAAGTTCGACAATATTGCGAAGAGGTTTGGATACGTACCATGAATTGGCAAGCACGCAGCCCGGATCTTAATCCCATTGAGCATGTTTGGGACAGTTTAAAAAAAGCTGTATATGCGAGAAATCCTGTGCCCACAACAGTGGCAGTTAGTGCTGAACAGCGATTTCACAAGAATGGAACAATATTCCGCAAGAGCGTTTAAAAACCCTAATCAGATCTATGCGGAACCGATTAGAAACTGTAATAACGGCACGTAGAGGCAATACACCTTACTAAAAGAAAAAAAAAACCTGTGCTTCAACTTTTTTCAAATTGTAAATACTTACCAATTTTCAATAAACCAACTAAAACCAATTTCTGTTATATTGATCGTTTTTGTTCAAAAAATTGAATGGTCCTTTCCAGTATACAAACATACACTTAAGGATATGATACTACGCTCTTATTAAGTTAACGAACCAAACTATAGGTTTCAATTTAAATTTGTATAAAAAGTTTGAATACTTGGTTAAAATGTTTATTTCAAAGGCGTCTTGAATATTGATGCAGTTTATGAGTCCGTCAGTGTATTTATTGTACAAATTATAACACAAAAAGTAGAGGATTGAAAAAAAATAGATGCATAAAAGGCCTTATGGCTTTAAAGCCTTTTATGAATCTATTTTTTTAGATTTTCTGTAAAATTTTGCTTTAGCAATATCTTAGAGGCAACCTTTGGGTGGATTGGAATGATATACACTATTTATATTATAATATTTTAACGTATTTATATGTAATATAAAAAAAATAAAACAAAATAGCAAGCTTAGGAATATCGTCAATGAAAGAGTATAGTTAAGTAAATAATTATTTGTTCGAAAAAGATAGGTAAATTAACCTGTATAGCCTTCGCGAAATCTAAATTAAATCTGATTATAAAAAACCTTAATAACGACCAAACCTAAAATTTAAATCAATTATGGTCAAATTTAGACCACTCGGCAGCCGCTAGTTGTAATAATTTCCTAAATAGCAAATATTTTAACTCTGCCTACCCCTTCATGGAAATAAAGTCATATTATGTATTAGATTAAACAATGCATGTCAATAAGTTGATTTGTTTGATTTAAAAATACTAGTGTTCGCTCAGTAGCCGAAATTCGACCATAATCATTTATTGAATACTACAGCTCGACAATAGCAACAAAAATAAAGAAAGTCAATTGACAATCATAGGAATATTAAATACCTACTGAACTGTTTTGTCTTTGCCTTTTTATATTTACCTAGATGTTTAACGAGTACGTTGAAAATAGATTTTATGTGGTCTCAAAAAAAAGTAACTAAAATTAAGACAACAATGTTTTCCCTCGTATAAGGAAAATGTTGAGGTTAATGACTGAATGGCTCTTGAGCGGTAGTTCGCAGTCGCATCCGTATCACTAATAAACTGTTCCAAAACTTGCCCAGGGTGTTGTAAGAGATTACGTACGCGCTACAACATATATAATGGCGTGTGCCTTCGTGACAAAAGGATTATATGAGAGACACAAGCATTAAACGAATCATCTAGATATAAATTAAAATAGAGGCACATTAATGCGCTTTCCAAGCGGAACGATTATGCAATACCGCTTAAAATTTTATCGTAACCATCTATTGGTAAAATCTTTTATGTTTGGTAGAGATTTTACGCGATATTATGATAATCTGCTATGCTTTAATACCAATGGCCTATTAATGAAATTATGAATAAAAATATCTGACTTATGTTATAATTGAAGATAAATGATCAGAGCAAAAAATATTCAAGCAAAGTTTAGTCACCAGAACATTAACATAATATGTAAGTCTCTACAAAACGCTTAGTTTGGTAAGGTTCGATCATGGTAGGAGACAAAGACTTGTGTGATCTCTATCATGTTGTTCTAAGTGATGGCGGTCATTGTTTTGATTCTTTCAGTATCACTAAAGGCTTCTACTACGTAAAGTCTCCTAATACTTCTTAGTGCATGCGTTGTATATTACCATTTTAAATACGATTATCGTCTCAAAAGAAAGAAAGAAAGAAAATATTCTTTATTGTCACAAAGAACTATAGCTACATACTTTTTGTTATAAAATAACGACAAAATAATAAAAAAGACAATTGAATAAATAGTTCGCAAGTTAAAAATACATATTATGCCATTGTGACAACAAATGGTCTCCATTCAGCATTGATGTTGCGATAAAACTGACGTGATATCGCAACGCTGATTTTCAATGGCGACCACCATTACGCACGGACGTCAAGTCAGCTGCATACAATATTATAACATAAAAAAATATGAGAAAATATCAAGGATACATAATCAGAGAAAAAGAAACTATTACTTAACTTATTAATTTAAAAAAAGAAGACAAAAAAACCATACAAAATGCATTTATTGACTCATGCGGAGATCCAAGCCACAACACTCCCCACCGGCAGAGGCGAGGCACGCACAAGCGCCTAACTCTTTTCATATCGAGATGAAGGAGAGATCAATAATGGAACAGATTATAATCACGGCCTGTTATTACTATTATCTTAATGCCCACGTTAGTGATTACGGGTTGCTATATTACCAAGATATGTCAGTGACAGATTTGACTTCTGCGATATGATATGGTTATATAGAGGCAATGTCATACACAATTATTACTTATATGGTAATTGCTTATTTGTTACACCTATAGGCGGTTTAGGAAGTCAAAGGGAAATTCAATTATATTCCTTTTGATAGTTTGTTTGTATATGTCACTTCCACCATATCCTGTGCATGAACATATTTATTCTGTACGCCTTTAGAAGATATAGTTGATACAATAATTAAATTATTGAAATTGTTATATCATTTTTTAGTTCAGATGCCGTAAGTTAGATTTGCTCATGCATGTATTTGACCGTAGAATAATGTAATATCATCCCAATTCGCCAATTATGTTTAAAACCTATGTAATGAATAAAAGCTTAATGTAAGATAGTTTCTGTAATGCTAACCTATTAACAGAGAAACGAATAATATTTTCTTTACAATCCAGGAATTTAATTCCAGAATGCTGCTGTAAACGCAACAAACGCTGTGCGCACGTACCTATTTCTCCGAGGAGAAAGACAGACGTGTCTTAAATAAGCTCACCTTTCGTCAGATATGTTTGTAAGTCCTACTTAGAGAGAGGGGCGAGCGGGGTGAATTTATTGCCGTCTATCGGACAAACTTTGTGCAGCTGTTAAGAATATGCGAGCAGAAAAATCGAATAACAAACAAACCAGGACCTAACGATTGACGGCAATCATGATCTCATCAACTAATTGTTCATTACTCTTTTACATTCAATATTTGAACCAGCGGTCCAGCGCGCAGTGCAGCCAAGACACAGAAATTATTTATTATCGATATGTGTAGTTGTATAAAAAAGTAAAAGATATTTTCTTGAGGGATGTTATAAAATGAAAAATTACGGTGCAACATTGTAAACATTGATATCGTAATTACGAAAGTTATTATGTTGGTACTGAAATAAATGGGCCATTTGTTGGAAATATTTTCGCAACGGTAATGCCAGGTGATTCCGGCGACGGGCTGGACAACAATACAGTAAACGTTCGCTGTAATTGCGATCATTTTACTTGACATTTCATTAACATGAACGCTGATCGGTCTCCGAATTGCGTCGACTGCGTAATAATAAAATAATCAATATTCGCTCAACTTACACTACTAGTTATGTATTTATTATATCTTTGCAAAGAATCTGTATTGTTGTAGAAAAACGATTGTGCACAAGGATGCTTTTTAAATTTTTGATCCACAACATTTATTGACTAATGGTAATTAAGCATAATTAGGTACATATTCTTCAAGACTACATTTGTTAATTAAATAGACATATACATTATATACATACATAGTCTCGCTGCAAGCCTATGTCTTTGTCTAGTTTTAATGAAGTCTAACCATTAGCGCAAGTAAATATCGTACACCAGTGTGTGCATACACTACTGGCTGTTACTGTTCTCGTTAAAAAAGTCAGCGGTATAAAAACCTAATCGCTGCTATATGGTCTCGACCCGGGACTTGAACCTGGGATCTCATAATCCGCAGCCGTATATATTAGCCACTGGACTAACGAGGCTGTAATTTTACAAGAAATTATGTTTAATAAAGGACTATTAGTGCCTACACTAATGAATGGGAGTGAAAGTTGGGTATGGCAAAAGTAGCATGAGAGCAGAATAAATGCTGTAGAAATGAGAGCGCAAGAGACATATGTGGTGTGACGTTGAAAGATAGAATAAGGAATAGTGTAATCAGAGAGAGATGCGGCATGAAAGTGGATATAGAAAAGGGTATGTTAAGCTGGTTTGGGCATGTAGACAGAATGGACAAGAAAATAATGACTAAGAAAGTTTATAAGGCTAGTGTGAATGGAACAGGCAGACCAAGGCGAACGTTTTTTGATCATATCGGAGACGTTCTTGACAGAGGCCAGGTTAAAAGCACCTTAACTGGCGAGCGTGTATGAGGAATGTGATGAAAGTGAAGGAAGCCAGAGAAGTGTGTCAGGATCGTAGCAAATGGAAATCCGTAGTCTCTGCCTACCCCTCTGGGAAACAGGCGTGAATATCCACATTAACAAAAAAACACATAATAACTAACCTATTAATGGGCAATTATTTATGCTATTATTATTATTACTTAAATATTTCCAATTATATTTTTCAAAAAATACTTATTTAATATATATGGGCAACAGTTTAGAATATGTGGAATATTATATTAAATTCGAAAATGCATTGACACAGATAATTTAGGCAGTGTTTAAAAAAATTATATACTAACATTCGATCACAATAATACTCACTTTAACTGTGACATAGATAATATGACAATAGCCGATAGTACCACCTGTGACATAGAAAATATTTGTGCTGACATGGTTTATCCAATTAACAAGTCTTTGAATTTGATTGTCCAAAATATTCGAAGTATACATTGTAATATGCCATATTTTGAAACATTGTTTCATATGTCCAACATCCACTGGGATCTACTTATTCTGACCTAATGCTGGTTACACAAAAATGATCATATACCGGAGATGTAGGGCTATAACCATGCTTGTACAAAAAATAATAAAACACAAAATGAGGGCGTTGTGGTATACTTCAAATCTACCCACAAATACATTATAATAGAACCACCACTTGTTGATGCTAATTGTCTTATGATAAAGGTTAATAGTAATACCGTAATTCTTGCTATATATCGTCCCCCTGCACAAAAATACAACCAAATTTCTAGAATAGATAGATAATATACTCCTTAAACTAGCATCATTTGAGAATATAATTATAACCGGTGACATTAACTTTGATATTGCTATAGCGTCAAAGGATGGCAGAGGCGAAAATTATTTAAATCTTTTAGCCGGACATGGCATGCTACCTGCACACTGTATCCCAACACACACGCAAACCTGTCTTGACCATGTTATTCTTAAGACTAAATTGTCCGCAAAGTGTTTCGTTGCACAGACTACCATAACTGACCATTACAGCGTCATATTAAGCCTAAGTATGCAACCAAGTAACCTAAAACCTAACAGAATAATGAACAGAGTAGACTATGTTTCCCTTGATATGTGTCTTACCGAGTTGGACTTTGAACCAATACTATCAATGGCAGAAGTCAACGACGCCGTTAATTTTCTTATTACTACTCTAAATAAAAAGCTAAACCGTTGCACCAAAATTACATATACTCCCATGCGTCAGCAAATTCTCAAACCTTGGATTACACAAGGCATGCTAAGGTGCATAAGAAATAGGGATAATCTACATGTGAAAACAAAAAAGTTTCCAAGAAATGAAACCTATAAATTAACCTATACCCGCTATCATAATTTATGTAATTTGATGATAAAAATGCTAAAAGACAGTATGGAAAGTCTGAAATCAACCAAGCGAAATACAATACTAAAAAGCTTTGGAAGGTCATAAAAATATTACACATACAACTAAAACTAAATCCCCAGCGTCAGATTTGATTACTAACAACAACCCTATAGAGTCAGCTAATTCAGTGAATCAACATTTTGTAAGTATTGGGAAAATCCTGACCGACAACTTTCGGAGACCCAACTCACCTTCTTGTCCCCCTTTGTCTGATATGCCAAATCAGTCGCAATCGTTTGTTCTTTCTCTGACAGATGCTGATGAAGTTGGCTTAACTATAGATAAACTTAAAAATGATTGTTCTATAGGCTTAGACTGCACTAGAAGTGCAGTCTAAGCCTACCCCTTCATCAAAATATATAGAAATATTCTGGTTGAACCTCTTGCGTGCATCTGTAATATGGCATTTTCAACTAGAGTCTTCCCAAATGCATTCAAGCGAGCACTTATCTATCCTATTCATAAAGGCGGCGACAGAGACTATGTTAACAACTATCGACCCATATCAATTCTACCTGCCTTCTCAAAGATTATTGAAAAAATTGTTAACAAAAGACTTACTAACTATCTAGAAAAGAAAAGTCTTCTATCTAACTCACAATTCGGTTTTCGAAAGAACAAATCAACTGATAACGCAGTCTATGAACTTACCAACACCATAGTTACCAGTATGGACGAAAAGAGAAAAGTAATCGCAATATTCCTAGACTTAGCCAAGGCATTTGACGCAGTCTCTATCCCGCTATTGCTCGAGAAGCTGGAGCGATTGGGTATCCGCGACGTTCAATGGAAATTCTTTTCAAGTTACCTCAATGATCGCACTCAATGTGTTCAGCTAGATGGTGCACGTGGTGATAACCTTCTCATCGATACAAGGGTGCCACAAGGTAGTATTCTTGGACCGACATTATTCTTAATTTTTATTAATGAATTGTGCCAATTAGACCTGGGTAATGGGAAGATTATCATCTTTGCAGATGACACGGCACTAATTTTCCGAGGTGATTCTTGGGATGACACATATAGATATGCCCAAGAGGGTATGAATAAGATCACTAATTGGCTGAGTTCCATTCTTCTTTCGTTGAATGTCAGTAAATCCAAATACATTGCATTCAGCTTGAAAAACATAAAATCACACTCTGAACCACCTATCCCAATCTTAGCACATTCCTGTCTAAATAATACCTGATCTGCTTATTGTATCTGCCAAGAACTACAATCAGTAGACACAATTAGACATCTAGGTATTATCATTGACAAAAACCTTAACTTTCAAGCTCACGTAGATTTATTGACATCCAGAACAAGAAAACAGATTTACGTTTTTAAAAACCTACGTCACGTGGCAGATATAGATGTTCTAAAGCTAGCTTAGCTTGCATCGTGCCAGTCTATTTTGACGTATTGCATCGCATCCTGGGGAGGTGCTGCAAAAACCATGTTAATAAAACTGGAGCGCGCCCAGAGAGCGGTCATAAAAGTGGCTCTTTTTCTTCCTTACTTAAGTTAAATGCATACACACACACACACCAATTATCTCTAATTCAAAATATTATGCATAGGTAGTTTAAGTACATGGCATAATAAACCAAAATTACCACTAAGGCTTGTCCAGGAGGTGGGAGCCTGGTGATCTGTAACACAGATTTTTACCTACTATAGACACCAGCCTCTCACAAAGGAATGTGAATTTTTCAACATGTATTGTATTAAATAATAAGTACTTACCTTTGTGAAAGAGTAAATAAATATCTTTATTATTATTATAATAATTTTGATTGCTATGATGATGGCTTAGTGCAAATGCTGCCGATAATAAGGATTATTTCCGTGCCTCGTGTAAAAGTCGCATCGGATATTCTCATCATCGTCATTAAGTTTGGAGTCCGGTATATTATGTCAGCTAGCTTTGTATGAATTCTAATCATAGCAAAATATCTATATAGTTTGTCACAAGTAGACAGACACATCCGTTTTACACCTTAAACATACTGCACCGTAGGCCGTGTTTTGTTAAAAAGTAGTCTTCTGTATTTAGAAGTCTGGGTTTGCTACAACCATAACATATTTACTGTATATACAGTTTTTAATCTCTTTGAATATGTAAGGGATGCAACCAAAGGATGTTTACGCATTTAATTCTAATTAATTCTTTTAAAAGTAGCGATACTAATTAACTCTGGTAAGAGGATTAGCGGTTTGGCTAAGCCCCACTTGTATGCAGGTAGGTGTGAAATGAGGATACAGGTGAATTTACTGGTTTGGCGCACGCCGAGATCGACGCATTTCTGGTATTCATTAACCTCAGTAGGAATAACCAAATATGTTTTATTACTCTACCTACTTAATACTGTCTTCTGTTTACGCGAATGTTATTCATTGAAATTAAACTACTATATAGGGATTTTATATATAGTAGTTTAATTTTAATACTCTACCTACTGATTACAAATATTCTTACATACAAAAATCTATCGAAACTACGGTAGCTCAATAGTACTCAATACATATTAATGTTTAAAATTGCATTTATAGAGATAGGCAAAATTGTATTATGATCATATTTTCAGTAATATGGCTAAATGCTGCACGAGAAATCTTTATACAAAAAAAAGCCATATTAAATTCATTTAATTGTAGCATTTACTTGTTTTCTCCTCCAGATCTAAATAATAATCTACTGGTCGAACCGGGAATCGAATCTGAGATCTCAGCAATTGCTTCAACAAACACTGTGTCTCTGTTATATTAATAAAAAAAAACATAAATCATCAGTCAAATAGTCATATTATTATCTTACGCTTCACTTAGGATTTTCTAAAATGGCGGTTTCACTATTAGTGTATTATATCTAAAGGTTAAAAAAGTTTACGTATAAATAAAGATAATAGATATAGAGTAAGTAGCATTGGATATTTGTCTTTCCATATATGTATATTCTCACAACATTCTACATTTTCTACGCAGTAAAGAAAAAGGACATACTTTAACAGATGACATTGTATTTTAAAATACGTCTTTTACCTACGCAGGACATAAGCCTGTTGATATTTGTGTATGTTCGCTATTAGAAAGGGAGCACTAAAATCGATCATTATGTACCTAAAAGTATAATAACATCTCCGAAAATAGTTAATTTAAACAAACGTTGTTATTGTGAGATGAAAGTAATCATAGTTTAAGACACGTGTTAAGGGATGTGCATGTGTGCACAATACTATAAAACTAAGGAGATACTATTGTTATTTTTTATTAATAATATTAGATGGGATTACTAATACTAGCGGTCGCCAAGTGGTTGAAATTCAACCATAATTGATTAAAATTTTAAGTTTGTTCGTTAATATATATATCGCGAAAATAATGTATGTAACCATAGCTACGAAGAATTATACGACATTAGTCGAACCATGCCCAAAAACTACGAACGCGATTCGACTGCGTGTGTCAAATGTATGGTAGTGTGCGTGTAGTGTTTTTTCATTAATTGAATGTATTTCTAATGCATATTTTATAAAAATATTAGGATTCACCTCTCCTCCTCCATATAAATTTCATCTGTGCCAAATTCCATACTCCTCAGCCCGCGCAATTTTTGTAAAACGGGGTACAAAGTTTTTGCTTCACGTATTAATATATAGATTTGCTTCCGTTATATATTTTGTTTCTTTTTAAGACTACTCCCGCGCTAGGATTAGTTTCTGTGCCTCGGTTGACTTTACAAACATTCAAATAACGGACCCAAAGAACATCCAGACTCAGAACTATTTGTGGATGACACACATTTTTGTCCCGCGTAGGTATCAAACTCACAACACTCGGCGCTGTGGTGGCGGCGAGGTGACCACAACTACGCAGCCGCCGCAGTCAAGTGCACATGCTATATTTAATATAAAACTAAATATAGCATGTTGCGAGACCAGTAGGTATATTACGGTCAAAATCGATATCCATATTTACCAAGTTTTCCAACGATGCTTCATTGAGATAATAAATACGCGTTATATAAATGCAGATGTCATTATACGATTTCGAATACAATATCGAATAGCAAACGTTCCCGTTTTGAATAGTTAGTCTAAAGTAGTTCCATTTTGAGTAGTTAAAACGTAGCAAGAGTAACATGTTTAAAATCTTATCGAAGTTTAATAAGCTAATGTTTACGTTAGGAATACCACATAATAGCAGAACTCTATTGTGTATTTACACGTCAGTAACATCCCCAGTTTGAATACTCAAACTACGACTGCATACTATAAGTATGTTTATTGTAACTCATCCTTCAATAGCAACACGTATGACGTAGTTTAAATACGAAACAAAATGTCACCCAAAACTTGCAACTAGGTAATCCAATTAGTATAACATAGACAACACTATAGGTTGTTTCAGAGCGAAACGGCAAACATACGTATTTGCGTACGTTTCAAATTCTCGGCGCATTCGAACGCAGAACGTTTCACCTGCCATAGTTTATTACCTATTCAGCGGACTCGTACAAATAAAACTATATAATGCATAAGCGAATGGCGAGTTTGATTTACGAGCGAGCTGGGCGCGCGCCCGGCCGGCGGCCGCCCGCAGAGTCACGAGCTGAATAACTAACGCACCTAGAGGCTATTCAAATGCCCTTATCCCATGTCCGCTTGTTACACACTTCAACATCTTGTTATAATAGTTTTATAACTGTTGCGGCCCAACGCATATTGGCTGTGTTTTCATTTAAAGGGCGCTGTTACATCCTTTAAAAATCAGCAAAGCATTTATTTATTTATATATCGATATATATATCACAAATAATTAAAACGACGTGACGATCGTGACATCTACTTTATGTTTTAAGAAGAGACGGCATATCTACCATGGTAAATTTGTTTTGTATAAAATATACAAATTTTAATGACAATGTAATTGCAGTACCTAGAAATCAAACTCATTGAAACAGGGATAGCTACATAATTCTACGCACTTTTGTATAACATTCTTAAACGTGCTCTGGTTGTAAATAGTAGTTACACAGACAATATATTTTTAGAGAATATGTCGTCAACATTTAGCCGGCAACTGGTTTTCCAAAGGAAAACGTAATCATTTTACATTACAATACATTCCAATTTGTAAGTCATCGCATTTGATAATTTCCAATTAATCAAATGCCAGAACTTACAGTTATATAAATAGCATTACATACAGTGGTGTTAATACTGTTCATTTCTACCAAAATAAAGCTAAAAATTGAACAAGTTAACTGAACAGAATAAGCCGTACATGTTTATATGTGTAGGTGTAGCGTGCGAACATCTGTCTGCATTCTGTTTATAACTAACGTCATATTGTATAATATGGATAACTTATTTAGTGGGTGTCATAAAAATGAATTTATAGTCCCGCTAACTTTTTGCCACGAGCCTCTATTTATGTTTCATATGTTATGTTATGTTACCTTTGTTGAACTAGCGATGTTAAATGATAAGCGTGGCGGTCACGTATAGGAAAGTTTTTCGTAGCATTTGTTAGTTTGTTCAGTCTACTCTGAAAATATAAAGCATCAAGTCAGTATTTTCTTGAAGTTTATGTCGATGTATATGACGAATTTTTTAAAGGATACTCTCAATTTGTGTCACACACTACCTATTAGTATTCTAATTAACCTCTCCAACTAAGCTAGAATTCTTATTTTAGGAGTGAGTTTACGTTGGTAGTGCAATAGGTAGAACCCGCGGCCGCTCGATCACAAATCCAACACCTTGTCCATTGCTCCTCCGTCTTATTTTACGAGCTCATTAATTTTATGATTGAATGTCCATCTATGACCGAAATCGGAATAAGCACTACAATAATGGTCTCGGCATAATAGTTAATGCCTCTGCGAATTGCTACTACGCCAATGAGGCGCCACTCTATAGTCGTTTTGACAAATCTAAGATGTCTACCGAAATGTGTTAGTATTTATTCTTTCTTTGTTACCTTAATTAAAGTGGTGAGCTACGAAAAAAGTTTTCGCTATTTAGACTTGATGTCTGTCCATATCCATTGTTCCACTTCGAAAAGCTTGTTGTATGGTCAAACCTTTCAGATGACCCTTGCGATGCGGTTACTTAAAATCCCCTAAAGGATCGAGTAACACGGTTTCGCTTTTACCAGAACATTATTAGAAATATCAAGTTTTAACATATGTATACTTTGAGCTGGAAGTAGTCGTCAATACTAAGTGAAAATGAAATAAATATACATATGTACTGGGTTTTTCTTTCCTCTAAAGGATTTTGAAATAACGACGGAGGGTTGAAAGAGTCAAAGTTGGTAACAAACATAATAAAATGCTATTTGACATTGATGTAATCACAAACAGCTAATTTGCTAATGGAGTGAGAAAAAGTGGCGTGAGATTTACGGAGATTGCAATCTGGGTAGTCTTTGGCAGTAACTCTAAAGATCATAATGAATGTCTGTATACATGAATGTCTGTATACAGGCAGTAACAAAAAGAGCGCGGATATCTAGGATAAGACCGAAGTAGGGCTCACAGATTTAACATAAATATGATAAATAACGCCATGCTTTCCATGACACCATTCCGTTACAGTCTGTGCATGTGCCGTTCGCATTCGTAAAAGATTTCATTCGCAATTTAAATATAAATTACGATATGGCAATAAATGTGGAGCATTGTGATTGCATTATTTAGGTACCTGGGATACATTTTCCCCGGGAGTGGTGTTTGAGTTCCTAAGTGCACATAAAAACGTAAGCAATCAAGGGGCCAGATGTTTTTGCCAAGCACATAAACGGGAATGGCGTGAATTGCAATTAAGCTCGAGTTTCGATACCTTCAAAATATATGCAATAAAATTTATACTACCACTCTAAACAAAACGTATTGCAATAGTAAGTGAATGACACGACGGTATCGACTTTTAGATGTACTAGGTGACGTATCTCTACGGCTATCACCGGCGCGGGTACGTTTTGAACATAAGTTTACTTGTTTCCTTGTTATTTCGGAAGTAATAGAAAAACACACATGTTTGGCTTGTAAAAGTTGTAACAACAACCGAGGGGTCTGAGAGCTGTAAGTCTACGGAGATTATATCACTATTATCTACCTTGTTTGCGACTGCATTATGCAAAAGTTTGTGTTAGCTCTTAACAAAATAAGCGTTGTCGTCGTAGTAATACCTTTCACTTTAATGCTTCGTAATATCAAAACTACTCAAAATTCAAAGGCGATATAATATGTATCATGTTACTTTTATAACCAATATTGTAAAATATCGGTTTTGTTACAAGCATTATACACATTATTGTTGAGCTGTTAAAGTTTATTGGCGATTTATTTTTCTTTGACATCAGAGATTTCGTAATGTTTGTGTTTTTATGAGGTTGTGAACAGTTTGTGTAATCGCTGTTTGATAGCGGCTATTTATTTCGGGTCCGCGCCAAAGTAGCGATAAACTGTAATGACGCCGGAGCAAATGTATTAAAGTGTTTCTGTTTGTCACGTACATTGTCTCTTTGCGATGTTATAACTGCATCGGCGATTGTTACAACTTAATGGGCAAACTCTAAATGCTTTTCAGGTATCTGTTAAACAATTTCGTGAATTGTTCACTCGAATATTTAGTATCTGTACGCGCATTAAGTGTACTATAAGTTTGCTCTTCCATTCTGGTTATTAATGAAGCGGGCCTCTTATAGCCTAGCGAGGAGGTTTACTAAGTGCATGGTAAATTATAAATATTATAAAAATAGTGGCCAAGAGTTCTCAGGTTCGAATTACCTCTTACTTTTCAAAGTTATGTATACGAGCATTGAAGTTAGTTCCTCATTTTAATGGCATAGAAAAATATCGTATTGAGAATACTACGTAATATGTGAAGTTTGTCGATCTGTACTTGATTAGCTTAAGGATTCTTAGAAGTGGCCTATGCCCCTGAGCTCATACCACTTCAAAGAATTATACACTCCACTCCTGAATAAAGTTCATAAACAGAGTTGCCATTAGTATATATATCTACAAATTTTATAAAATAGGTTTTCTCTTGGGTTGTAATATATATAAAACATCACAAAAGCCAAGTAAAATTAAGAAGATTTTTACAGATCTAAACAACACAACACTAAAAATACCAACCTGCATTAAAGATAATGTTGTTAATTCTTGGTACAGCTTCCCATTATACTCACAGTTTTCTGTTTCTGTAGAGAGCTTCGTTACTACTTGGTATACATCCCGCTCAAGTCAAAAGTAGCCCAACTAACAAGGTACCGCCTTGCTTTCAGATGATCGCAGAAAATAACCTTGTGTTCTTGGTGTCTAGTATCTTTGGTGTCTAGGTTACCAGAACTCCGCAAGTAGGTGCCGCAGGATACAGGCGCTTGTCATGCACGTATGGTCTATGTATAAGGTGTTCAGTTTACTTGTACGGGAGGCTCACATTAATTGCTATTTTATACGCACAACCTGCGCAAGTGTATATTACTTGCGACGTGCACAAAAACTATATCAGTGTTGTACGCGCTTACGTATATGCTACTGTAATAGTTTATCGTCAAGCGGCACGTCTTACTTTATATTACATAGTAGATTTATGTTAAGATAGATTTTTAGGAGCCTATATGTTATTCTGGTGTATAAACAATAATACTCTAAAGATTCATTAAAATCCGTTTAGTCGTTTTTGCGTGAAAGAGTAAAAACATCCATCCATCCATCTTCGTAAACTTTCACATTTATGATAATGGTAGGATTTGTCGTCTCAATCGTACAAATAATAATTAACTGATTATGTCCAAGAACATGAGCAAATACAGTAGTAGAGTTATTTTTCTATGTCATTCTAATAAAGGCGCCTCTTCATTTAATGTTAGATAGGTACAGCAAGGCGTAATCAGAACTAATGACTACCATTCTCATTGATATAAAGTGTTTTAATATTTTTGCTCGACACGTGCTAATTGATATAAAATGTTCATTTCTTAGGCGGTACCATCGCCTAAGAAATGAACACTTGTTTTTGTTCGTGTAATAATAGTTTTAGTTGTTTATTTATTTTTCGTTATGCAGTATATTCATACAGTCATGTTGGCAAATAAGCATACGGCCCTCGTGTTGGTAACTAGTTAATTATGGACGCTTGTAACATAAGGTGCTTTTTGACATCATTTACAAGTCGTTGGGCTTGTAAATGCGAGTATATATATCAAAGCATCACGCCTGTTCATTTGAAATGGTGATTGTATACAACACTCACGTTACTCCACCTAAGTTTTTACATCTCATGTTATAAAATGAGCTTATAGCTGTCTACCTAAAATAACATAATTATCTTACATAATACTTTACCTCACCCAGAAATCGAACCCGGAACCTCGTCATCCATTACGTGTGTGTGCGAACTGCCACGGGATCGTCGACATATTGTGAATTCGTGTCTGTAATAGAACTCTACAGTAGTATCTATTTGAAGACCTACCTATTAAATTTACTGGTTTTATTGATGACTTTCGTTACCGCAAAACAACTTTTAACTTGTTGATTCAATTCGGTCTCAGCGTTTTTGTTGCTACTGAGTCGTTCTGAATATTGTTCAGTATGAAGAACAAAACCGGGCACACCTTATATAAATTATATAATTTAGTGCCCACCGTTTTTTGCTTGATCTAGGAAACCGCAATCGACAGAAGCAATCCGAGTTTAAAATATAAAACATGTTACGATAAGATAGCTAGGTAACGATAAAGCTTAGTAACCGAAAGAACACAACAGTTAGTGGGAGCAGATGCTTACTCGCTTCTAAGGAAAAAAGGGAAACATTGTGCTAACGATACTCCAAGGAAGATACAAATACTGTAAGAAATATTTATGGAGGTTTTTCGGAATGAAATCCCTAGGGATAGCGGGACGCGACGGCTTGGCCCCGAAAATAGGGGAAAACACGTTTCAAATCCCTCGCTGCGTATAATTCTTAATACAGGGATTATAGAATGGCTTCCTAAGTCTTGGGTGCTAAAAGAAAGATAACAAGCAATTAGGATGCGGTGATAAAAATAAATAACTACTTATTTGAATGTAGGACGACCTTCTTTGTGACGATAAATTGTTTATTTTTTGTTGCCATTAATTTTACTTTTGTTCCCTTGTTGCGTTTATTGTTTAAATAATCTTAAAGGAATTTAGAGTACATAATTAGCTTAATAATAATAATTACATCTCTTATTTCATCCTGAGACTGTCGCAATCTCGGAGGGAACAGTACGCAGTAACCTACATCAGCTTTTTAATAGTATTAAAAAGCTGATGTAGGTATAGAAGATAGAATAGTATATTTTTAGTAGTGATCTTACCCTTGTGATATAAACAAAAAAATATTATCAGGTTAACTAAAAAGACACAAACCGGCAGCATACGGCGAATTGAAAATAAGTTAAGACACTGGTGTCCTAAATGCCTCAGAGAGTCAGGCAGAACCTCACCTCTGGCAGGCCTTTGTCAACTGGAATTCCAAAAACGTTGCCGTGCCTATGATCGAGGGTAGAAGTGTCATTTTCAAGTGCATAATTATTTAACTGATTGGCGACGCACTGCTCGTGACCCCTCGCCGTTTAAGCGCTAAGATTTGTATGTCTATAGTGGCTAAGAGGGCCAGCTAGGGAGTCAGCGAGTCGTCGAAGCCCCGCCTGCGCATGGTGCATCCGACTTGATGCTATTAGAGTATTCATGGCATGGCAGACGCCTTTTTACATCATAGTTTTTATGCTACAAGTTCATGGAGCACCCATCCCAATAGCCGAAATATATTAGTTTTCATATGTTGCAATAGTTCTACACTTGCCGTGGTCAGTGTCTAGTTAGGTGTTATATCACACTTTAGATTAAAGAGCCTCTGCACGCTAGGCTCATGTGCCCGTGTTAACCTTCCAAAAGGCCGGTTATTATTCTGATCTAAAATTTTAGAAAAGTATCTGTAATATGATAATCTTAAAATGCCGTCCGACGAGAAAGACATCTGAAGATATGTTATGCTAAATGAGTGATTGCGTGAAGAATGATTATAAACAAAGCCATAATGTAAGTACTAAGCATTCGGCACCAGCTTAGATATGAAATAATGGTAAAGAATTATTATACACGTAATGTTTTATTTCGTCGTGGTATAAATCATGGGTGTAGATATATTAGCCAGACGACTATTCAAACCACTATTCTTACCGGGCCGTCTTGCTGAAGATAATTTTACATGAACTACTTCAAACAAACAAAATAGCCAGTATATTAGATGGTACTGACTTTCATGTCTTCTTTCGCGAGTAGAAAATACAGCTAAAATACGAATTTACGTAATCCTAGAGGCACGATAGACGGGTAGAATTTCTAGATAACGATTATAAGACTTTACCGCCGTGACTTTGGCAAACGAACCAATTCTTTTTCCATGTGCGCGGTTGCTACTGCTGCATCAAATGCCTCGGTAAAATGATAACATTTTATTGATTTACCGTCCTGCAGATCGAAATTTCATCACGACGGCTAATTTTAGCGCAAATCAGCCATCTACGCAGAAGATATGACAGTGTACAAGTGTGTGTGCAAATAAAAGTACATTTTCTATTCCTTCGCTTTCGTAGTCCGATAGAATTGCAATCAAACATGACTAGGGATTGCAATCCCGCAATACGGGACCCCGCATTTCCGCGGGATCCCGCTGCTTTTATTAATCTGCTGGATCCCGCACCTTCAAAGCGCGGATCCGCGAATCCCGCAAATTAAAAATTTGGCGCGAAAATTTTCGCGTCAATCGCGGGTAGCACGAGCGCGACGTTGCACGTCACAAAAGAATCATCGATACTTAAATATCCACCAGAAAGTAAACCATTTTAATCTGGGTTTGGTCCCATGTGTGAAAGTAAACCGTTTAATATGGGTTTGGTATACATGGCTCGACTATTGCAAACCATTGCATTAGCTTGGTGAAAGAACGCCACGCGAGTTTTGGTCTAGACTAAGACACAGAAATTATCACAATTACAACGGACGGTGCTAGTGTGATGGTGAAAATTGGCAGACTTTTGCGTTGTTCCCAGCAGCTTTGTTTTACACACGGCTTACAACTAGTGGTGGTTGATGCACTGTATAAGAAAAGCAATTCTTTAATATCAGAATGCCCAGCAGCAGCATTTACGACGGAATTTGATAATGATGATAACGATGATATGGACGCCAACTTGAAATGGTTACTACTACTACAACATATGACGATCTATTGAAGAAAGTACAGAAAGTGGTCAAGATTAAGATTTTTAAGCGGTCACCAACTAAAAATGACGTCTTCTTACAAAAATATGTGAAGGAACAAAAAGGCCCTAAAAGAATTGGCATTGATATTAGACTGCCGTACTCGCTGGAAAAGCCTTTTGAATATGTTAGAACGATTCTACAATTTGAAGAATTGTATTGATAAAGCATTAATCTATATTGAATCTGAGATTAAACTCAGCGATAATGAGTGGTTCATAATTAAAGATCTCATTGCTAACTTGCAGCCTTTTAAATTAGGAGTTGAGGCACTATGTAGGCGAGAGTCAACGCTTATAACTGCGAATACAACAGTTTGATTTATTTTGGATAAATTGCAACAACAAAATACGGTGTTGAGTAACCAGTTGTCACAGACTCTACAAAAACGTATTCAAGTACGCCGCATTGATTTAACAGGAGTTTTGATTATAATTTCTGTTGCTTAATGTAAGAAATTTTTATTTTACACAAAAATCTGTAGTTTCAATTTGATTTTATAACATAATTTCAAAGATACTGGATCCCGCATATAAATTCTGCGGGATTGAACGAGCTGCGGGATTGCAATCCCTAAGCATGACCGTAGAGAGATCAGGCGCAGGACGGCTTCACGTGCTTAATGAAGCACTGAGTGCCTAAAACCAATAACTTCTTCTAGGCTGCTATTGAGAATTACAGACACTCTGGGAAGTACATATGTACTTTTAGGTAGAACTTTTTTTCCTACAATATGAAATATTTCCCCTTTTGTTTTCATAAGTCTAACGAAAATGATGTAATACATACTTATATGTAATGTATATTTCTTGTCGAGTGAAAGACTAAAAATGATGAACATACATACATAACAAACATGCAAAATTGCAGAGCAATAGTATGTATGCCTCATCACCGGGCAGAGTATTATTGTGTTTTTATCAGGTAGTTAATTCAATGCAGTACATTGCTGAAATTAAGCGCTAACAACAAATTGTCGTGACATGGGCTCATATTATGTTGACTCCCAATTA
This sequence comes from Catocala nupta, assembly GCA_963675205.1. NCBI lineage: Eukaryota > Metazoa > Arthropoda > Insecta > Lepidoptera > Erebidae > Catocala > Catocala nupta. The sequence goes on from OY776081.1 coordinate 16,972,178, forward strand.
GAGCCATATTATCAATCTGTTCCGCCGGCGCCTATTCGTAGTATTTAAGCAGAGTTTAGGCACCATTGTCTAATCTTTGTTTCATCAACAGCATCATCATCCCCATGGATGAGATACATACGTCTATATCTACTACACCTGTGATAATAATACAGACTTGATGTTACGTTAATTTGTTATTTCTGTGTTACCATATGTCTAAGTTTAGAGGCGAGGGATGCGCTTTGTATAATATAACACTAAACTAATATTAAAATCGGCCCCGATGAGGTACTTACATACTTTTTTTGCGTTCACCTGGGCCTCGTAAATATTACCCACGACCATAAAATGCATTAGTAAAGTCTGGCTTTGAATAATGCTAGCGCCGCGTTCTTCCCTTGTGAGGGGAATAGCTATATGAAGCAAGGTCATACGTTACCTGTTATGCTCCACTGAAGTTTAAAAATAAATACTTCGCGAACGTGTGTAATGTTTTACTTAAGCCTTTATTGTAGTTTTTGTTGTCGACGAGCTCGTTGCTACGGCGTAGCCGATGAGCTACGAGGTTACGCAACTGTTTTTGAGATTCGTGACAGTTGTTCAAAACAAAAAAGTTAAAAATGATTGGCTTTATAACACTTAGATATTAGATTATTTTAATAACTGCGTGACCTGTAAGATTGTGTTTATGAATACTTTTACATATCTACATATAGTTGATCGTGAAGTACGAATTCGATACCCGGGCTAGACAAAGTGCTATTTTGCTTTTATGAAATTCTCAGTAGCAGCACGGACTCTGGAAATATTCTCGGTAGATAGCTATAGGTACTAAGCATTACGTGAGACCAAAGAAATAGCCAAAATGTAAAGGTATATACACCCTGTGGGATAGGATTAGAGAATCGAACTATCAATCGCCCGATGGCATGTACGGAAATCGAAATTGCGAGGTAATACTAATAATATTCTATCACATGTACACACAACACCATCTAGCCCAAACTAAGCAGAGCTTGTACTATGGGTACTAGATAATGGATAAACATACATATATACTTTTTTTTAGTAAATACATACATATTATAAATAGAAACACCCAGACCAAGACAAACATCCATGTTCATGCACACAAATGTTTGACTTGTGCGGGAATCAAACCCGCGACCTCAGGCGTGGTAGTCGGTTACATTAACCACTACGCCATCGAAGCCCGCATGTCACAACACTAATAAATAATTCCATCCAACTATGTGACAGCTCCGCTTGAATATTACATTTCTCTTCAAACCTTAGAAAGCTAGTGTTACTTTGGTCGAAATACACCGATCCTAGTCAGGGCCGACGGCCACTGGAAAGTCCTCAAATTAAAAATGTCACGTATCTTAAAATTTACGTGACTCAGGTTTTCATTTAATTATAATATTTAAAATATATATATTTTAGTAATCGCTTGTATGAAGCTGATTCAATTCTCTCGTGTAGATTAGTTATTAGATTAATTAAGTTTTTGTCGTTAAAAGAGGATTTAATTAATTCTGGAATTAATGGATTGACCATAGAATTAATTTGTTCTAACGTATAACTAAATGCTTATTGATTCTATAGCATTGCCTCATCGGTCTATTGGCATAGCTCATTTTACGTTATTAAGCAGCTAATATACCAATGAATGTTCATGTTGTTATGAAGATTAAACACAAAAACACGAGAACGTAAAAACCTTCTATATTTTTAGATATCAGAAAACCCCATCTTCGTAAAATCCAGCGCTGAAAATGTATTTACAGAGTATTGCCAGAAATTTCAAACCAGCTTTGACGGCTAATTAGCTCGGTCCAATTTTAAAATACATGTAGGTACAGCTATTATCTTATCATAGTCTGGAGCCGAGGCCGACCCATGAGCACTACTAATTAAGTAATGGTGCCCGAGGGACACATCGTAAAGGGTACGCATTAATTAATTAATGACCATTCATTCCTCCGATAACTTTGACGTGATGAATTTTAAGCCTTCAGATGTGTGGCGCAAGATATGTCTCACAGTAATTTGTTTACGTTCAATAAGTTGTGATACTATCGAATAGAAATGAAGTAGGTATACCGTTGCTAGATTAGATCGTATTCTTTTATTATGTATGTTGAAAGCTCACCTCAACTTTATATCCAAATTTCGACGATTATTGTTTAATTGTATCCGTTATTTTCTGTTGGCAACACTGATATTTCTCGACTGCCCCACTATGCTTGATAGTATAAAACTAACGCGCGGAACTATAACGGGCAGTCGTGCGTTGTGTGGCGATCGGATAAGTTTGTGAAGTAAAAGTATATTAAGTGGCGGATATTGCATTGAATTAAATCAGGTATGCATATTGTGTAACTATGTAAACTATTAATATAAAATATAATTATGTTACAATAATATTAAAGGAAATAAATACTTGAGAACTGATTCTGGAGTTTCCTTACAATAGGAGATACAAATATGATAGATAATATGTATTATATTATCGAGTTGACAGCGTTGTTTATGCATTCGACGTTCCTGTTTATTTGACACGAATCATATTTTTATTTTCGTCTATATTTGAAGCATGTCTGGCAGTGGCTTGGACTATACAATTAATATACAATACGGGCTATTTTTTGCCAGTTAAAGTCATTTATTAAATTTGTAGCTGATGCAAGCTGCACAGCAGTATACATCATCGACAACTTTAAGTAAAGCCTCGGTACAATAGTAATTGTCATAGGGATCTAAGTTAATGCATACATAGGCATTTGTTTCGTATATAGTTTTGGAATAATATACTGCGGTTTGCCTGGAAAATAAGAGTTCCAGAGGTTCAATTACCTACAGTTTTGAGTCTCCTTTGCTTTTCGTGACCTTTACTTCCTTTTTCTCTAGGTTCAGAAAGATGCTTCTGAAATTGCAGGCGATCATATGCTGGGCTTTTAACATTGTAGTATAAAAAATATCTTAGCTTTTGCCAACATGTAAGTCGGTGTGTTTTACTGGCGTTCGGATGTCAGTAGCATTCTGTGGTGGTATATTTTATGTAATGAAGAAGATAAGCGTAATCAGAACACATAATCGGTGCGTACGGTGGTTGGTGCGGTTTAGTGCCCGACGCTTTTAGTTCATTTGTCGCTGGTGCGGTTAGTTTGGAATGGCGGAGCCAATCACCCCATAGGTTTCTGGCATGTTTTTATATAGGCTTCGTGTATTACTTTTAGTGAAGAGTTTATCAATGCAGAATTGAGACATTGACACATGATCAAGACAATCTGTTATATGTAATGTAGAGTATGTTGTGACTCGGCTATTTATAGATAAACGCGATTTAGCTCTGTTAGTTAATATTATATTGAGTTGTACAATTCACATAAGTTTAAAAAGGTTTAGGTATTCCTTATAGAGTTTTCTTTCTATAAGTTAAGTAATTGCAAGTTGTTATTGAGTTTATGTAGAAGAGCATCACCTACGTGAGCTTAAATATTTCGCCTGTACTTTTTAAATTAGGCAGGTCGTCTTACTTTATTAAAAGGTCTTTTATAAACAATACCCCGCTGTGTTGTTTTGCTTCGCTGCCCATTTTCATCTAACTAATAGTTTATATTTAACTTAATAAGCGTTACTGTTTTTGTTGAATCTGCTTATTTATTAGGAGACTACCTGGCCTTGACCTACTAATAACATTATTAATTTTTATTTATAAGAATTGAAGTGAACACGTTGGAGTTAAAAATATTTTATATAATATTTTCATAATAATATATACATTATAATAATTGCCTTTCCTGAAAATTTTCTTAAGATGTAACGTATAAAGAAGTTACATTAGCCAGCTGTCTTAATTAGTTTTTATGTATCAAACATACACACGCACGCACACATACACACACACACACTCTGGAGAAACTGCACAAATGACTGGTGTAACTTAGGAGTAATATACATATGTTGTGTATTCATGGCTAGCGTGGTTCATGCTGAAGGATTAAATGAGTAATTGTTCCCCATAAATGTAACGTAGCGGATATAACTTGTTGAATTGAAGCTATGGCAAACCAAAGCGTCAATTGGTATGTTCAATATAATTAGCTCAGGTAAATAGGTAAATTGACCTGTAAACATTTTGTGAACAAGAAGCGGGACTACGTACTAATCTCGATAAATGGTCTTGCTTGTGACAAATTGAGATCGTCTTTAGACGTGCACGTGGGTCACTAATATGAACTAATTATAATAGAGGTTAAAGTATGAAGTTGCCGTTGTATATACTATGTTATCTTAATCTCAATCGTTATAGATACTGTGAATTGGCATAAAACCTTCATGGTGTGAGATTTTCGAGTGAAACTTTTTCAAATGATACCAATAAGATTCTTCTTTTAAAAAATGTGCAACATTCGATTTTCGACTTTCAATTGTTTTTTTATTCACCTTAGACGGGAAAGATGGATACTTAAAAAATCCGAGCCAGTTCCGCGTCGGAACTCGTATTCAAATACGAGTTCCGACGCGGAACTAACGCGGCAAAAACGGCTCGCAATATCAATGCTGCGTTTGGAGAGGAGACTGCTAATGAACGCACCGTGTGTTTTTGGTTTAAACGCTTTCGTAATGGAGACTTCGACTTGAAGAACGTACCACGTGGAAGACCGCCCACACAGGTAAATAACGCTAAATTGAAGGAGATTGTGGAAGCCGATCCGAGTCAAACTACCCAGGAATTAGCGGCATGGTAGAATGTTACCCTACCTATAATATTGGATCATTTGCATCAAATCAATAAGATATAAAAATATGAAAAATGGGTGCCTCATGATTTGACTGATCTGCAGAAAGAAATGCGTGTTGACACTTTTGTTGCCTTGTTGAATTGGCATAGAAATGAAGGAATATTCGATCGAATTGTGACATGTGACGAAAGGTAGATTCTTTACGATAACCGTAAGCGAAAAATGCAATGGTCAAACGGCGCAACAGTGCCTTAAAGCAAAGCTTACCAATAAAAAGGTAATGGTAACCATTTGGTGGTCTCTTCATGGTGTTATTCACTATTGTTTTCTTAGGTCTGGTCAAGCAATAACAGCAGATGTTTACTGTGTCGAACTTTGAGCAATGATGGCGAAACTGGCTGTGAAACAGCTCCGACTCGTGAATCAATATTCATCATTATTGCTCCATGATAACGCAAGATCTCACACTGCACGAGAAACCGTTGTAATTCTACAGGAGCTGCAGTTAGAAGCCATACGACATCCTCTATACTCGTCAGACATTGTTCCAACGGACTACCAATTTTTTCGTGATTTGGACAATTTTCTAGGTGATAATATATTTTCTTCCCAGGAGGCAGTACAAAATGCTTTCAAACAGTTTGTCGAATCTAGATTCCCGAAATTCTATCGTAAAGGCATAAATGAACAGCCGTTTAGATGGCAGCAATGTATAAATAATGAGGGTAATTATTTCGATTAAATAAATATGATACATCTTAGATAATAATGAGTTTCAATTTATCAGTACTAATCGGCAATTTCATACTTTAACCCCTAATACTTATAATATAGTATTATAATATTAATATTGTATACAGATTTTACGGCGCTTTGTTTAAATCTTTAGTTATAATAAACAGCGATAAAATTTATATAAAGAAGTTTTATTTTAACTATATTATCTTAGGTCATATACCATATTCTCGTTTTTATAACATACGACTGGTGTTATCAGTTTCAAACAAGAAATTGCTGACGTGTTTTAAAAGTGGAAGTACGTTCGAAACTGCGCTAGCGCAGAACTCTTGTTAAAGTAGGTACCTCAACCCGCGTCGAAATACACTTTGTGATAGGATTGCAAATCTATAAACCTCGTTATTTAATTTAGTTGAGTCGATTTCAATGCAGAAAGTAATTTTTTAACCTTTTAATACCGACTAAATCTACCACGGTGTTCCTCGACATAGCCAGAGTCGGCGGGGTCGCGCGAATCACTTTCACATGCAATCGCGACTCCACCGAGGTTTCCTTACCTAACCAAACCCTTGTTTTGTTTTGTGATTAGAAAAGATTTTCCACTAAGATAGCAACCTAACCAAACCCTTGTTTTCTTTTGTGATTAGAAAAGATTTTCCACTAAGATAACAAACTAACAAAAAAGTCCTTCATTTCACATCTTAATTTAGATTGGAAAAGCATCCAATAATTTACTTTTTTTTTAGTATCTTGGGTGAATGCTTTGACGCATACCTCTCCGAGGGGCGACGGAGAGGTTATGTCGGACTCACCGGGGAAAAGGTACCCCGGTAATACCGACTAAACCTACCACGGTGTTCTTCGGCATAATCATAGACGGCGAGGCCGCGCGAATCGCTTTCACATGCAATCGCGACCCGCCTTGGTTTTGGCCCGCCCCGTGTGAAACGGCAGGCCACTGCACAAAAATACTTCCTCCACCGTCCCCCTGGAGGGGACAAAGACGACAGAGGCGCATGGATCTGGTGCTGATCGGGTGGCGAGCAGGCCCACGCAGCCCACCACCCCCAGGTCAAACCTTAGGGTGGCTGGAGGTCATCTCGCGCCCTCCAGCGCCCGGTTCTGCGGTTGGGGAGAGGGTTTAAGCGCTCCCTCTCCCGCTCCGCCGCCTCCTTGATGGAAATTCGCCTCACAAAAGGAGGCGACGGCGTTCTATGATCTCTCACTCCGGACCATAGACTGGACCACGGCCGGGAGTGAGAGAGCAGCCAGTCCGACTGCCGCGATCAACTCATGGCGCTGCACACTTTGGCGGAATGCCCCGCCCCAACATCGCGGCATTCACCGCAGTGATGACATCCAGGCGTCTCCTGCCGGCCTATGCGACACAGGAACTGGCCAAAACAACCGTGGCCAGCGCCATGCCGCCTTCCCAGCCACTCCTCAAAAACGGGACTTACCGCCACGATCGTGGCGTGCCCGGCACTGGGGTGCATAAGTCGATTTCTCCATTCTTCCACCAGGACCTGGCGGAGTTCGGACCGTGCCGTCTCTAAAGCGGGAAAACCTGGTCCTTCGCCCCGAGTTAGCGCGTCCTGGCGCCAGCGGTAGAGCGACGCCAGAAGCGCCGCTTCCAGGTCCCAGGGCATCGATCCAGCGAGGAGACTCGCTGCCTCGAACGAGATCCAATAATATACTTAAGTTAACTTAACTTAAGTGTTATTTTGTAAGGAAAATATGAAAAGAAAGAAAGAAAGAAATCAATCTTTATTGCCACAAATAAATATGAATACATAATTTTCTTATAAAATATCGACAAAATAATAAAAAAGACAATTAATTAAATAAATAGTTGATAACATTTATAACAACACACAAAATAATAGCGTATTTGGAGCATTACACTTGAAAGATAAAGATATATCCAAAATGGGAAAAGTTACTGGATAAAGGTAAGTGACTTACAGAGCTGGAACGTTTTGAATTGCAACTACGAATACTTAATAGTTTCAAGTTTGTCTAGTCTTTGCTACTAGTACGTCGAGAATAAAGAAATAATTGACATATAAGATGCAATGTAGTACAAATGCACCGTACGTAAAGCAAAACTAGCCAACGAAGTTTTAGAAATGCCTTTCGAATACGAAATGGATAGCCCGACTAATTTATCCTCTACACGTGTAGAGAGCACAAAATTATAATTGTAAATTGTATATTGTTACATATAGACATGTAAACAAAGCAAGCAAACATTTTGTCAGCTTGTATCAGACAAGCTGACAAAATGTTTGCTTGCTTTGTTTTCTTACGTAATAGAGGGTTTATTGTCGCCTATCAATCAGTATCCCAACGGCAAACCCTATAACACATGACCCGATAATCAAACTCATAAGCCGTAAAAGTAACTGCAAAGTTATATTACTGAACCAATGGAACGAAAGCCTGCAAATAGAAGTGATAATGTATAGAAATACATTATCACTTCTATTTGCACGCTTTTTTAAGACGAATTATGTGAATTTTACAAGCAAATTATCTCTCTTTCTCTCTCTCTAGACTCTGCGAAATTTAGTTGCATACAGCGAATATGGCAGTGCTTGTTGGTCTCAAAAACAATACAGAACAAGTTTTTACAAATATTAACTCTTATTTTTACATGATAGAGTTCTGTTTACATGCAAGTGCAAGTATGCATAATTTTTAGAGACACGAATTTATGTAGATTTATGTATTTAACATTAGACGCGAGAATAATTAAAAGATATGTAGTATTTTCAAAAGTCTAATATCAGCTGAGCCGTGATCAAAATTCTTAATAGCTGTTTTATAGCTCATCTCAGAGAATACTTTATTCATCTATTCGTAATAGTCGTAAAATTCTATTTTTATAACTAAAAGAGTCGGATGGAATGACTTCGAATAAAAATATTCCAGATGGATAAAAATTTATAGCGAATCGGTTCGACAGGAAATATTGAAGAAGTTAGATTGAGGAAGTGACGACATTGTTATTATCGCCTCAATCCTGCTCGAGCACTGAAACAATCTTTGGCATCCCGTTCCAATCGCTCGTCGAGCAGTAAAATCTCTGTTATGATTTCCATCGTCGACTTTCGTCTTTAAATATTATTCTTCCAATTTTACAAATGTTGGATCTACGTCCCGACGACGAGAAGCTACCGCAATAGTTACAAGAACACGTTATAATATATGAAAGTTTCTCCTTTGTATTTCAAATAAAAGAATAGCTATGTTTGTTTTTTGGTGGATAATTTTTCAAAGCAAAACAATTGGCCTTAGTTTAAACAGTGCTTGCTCTCACAACTCAAGAGGGCGGAAGCGAAAATTTCAGCTTTTCACAGTGAATTTTTTGTCGTACTTATACCTAAAACAAAGCGTAATGACCCGCACGGCACGCATTTGTTCGGGAACAATCCGAATAGGCCATTTTTCATGTGGAACAATTGAGGGCGGTACTCCGACACAATTGGCAGAGTATTTTGTCAAGCGGTTGTCGTACGAGACTCGAGCGCACAACAATGTAAGTGCACTCCACACGCCCTACCACATTCTCCCAATAATAATATGGAGTTCTCACGGCATATGTTTATGCATAAAGACTTCTCACACTGTTTGGATAATTAAATGCGACATATAAATAAAGTTTGAAAAGCACAAAATAACTGAAAGGTGTGTATCACGATTTCTTGGTATTCATTTGACTCTAACGCATATTAGAATAGCGAAACTGAGAAAAGACGTTATATGTAAAATTAATAATTTGTAAACATTCATATTTATACTCTGATAATAATATGCATGTAATATATCCATCATATCCCAATTTTATATGTATGTACTACGTGCGTAATGCCTTCTTTAAAGATGGTTCAACTTAAAACTGAAGTGTTAACCTTTACATGTAACGTCTTTTCTAATTTAAGCTGTTTTAATATATTCTAGAGTCAAATAAATATCAAGAGAGTTAATATTTGGTAAGGAACAAGAGTGTAATAATGAAGCACGCGTTGCTCGTGTATTATTTATGATATTAATCACCTGACGAAGTATGTCGGCCGATAGGGCATAAAATCTCGACTCTTATGATTTTCATGGCGGCTCGAGGCAGTGTTGGAATTTTTCGTTTTATTTTATGATGCCGCGCACTGTCGCGGAGAAATATTGGCTCAGCGGAATAGCTCGTAAAGAAAGCCGTTTTCTTTCCACGGGGTTACGCACCGCAACTACATCGCCGCCTTCTGCTTACATTTTATTATTAGGCTCCATCCAAACATTATGTCACACGAGATTTCATTTTTAATTAGGTAAGCTGCGAAAACACGGATTCGTAAACAAAGTCGCTAACAAAAGCTCATTTTTTATGCAATAAGGATACGCTAGATAAAAATGAACAGTCTAAGATTAAATAAGATTAAAAGGAAAGTTGTACATTAGTTTTTCAATCGGTGGGTAGGTTCGGGCGGCCGAAGCACCCGGGCGGCGGTGGATTGTATGGAGCATGGAGGTTCGCATTTTCCCGGTTCACTTCACCGATCCTTTTTCCTCGCACATCATTATTCAAGTTAAGTGGACAGGCCCGGTCAGGTTAGTGGATGAGTAACAAAAATTCAGGGGGTTGAACACAAATCGGAATATCGTATCATGAAAGGTCAGACACATATGTTGGGGTAGAATTTCTTATTATATTTCGAGATTGATGTGGAATAATGGGTTAGATAGGAGTAATGCATGTTTTATAGCTTAACTACCTACTACAAGTGCTATAGAATTTTTTTATAGTTTCTCGGTGCATGATTCATGTAATATAACGAGAATTTGGAGGACAAACAAATAGGTGGTTACAGAGTTTTTACTTAAAGCAGTGACTAACAACTGGATTGAGTTTCACCGTCCTCTACATAGATCACCAATACTATCACAAAAATTTCATTAGGGTGAGTTTCAAACTTTCTGCAATGTAGATTCCAGTGAGTATTATAATAAAATCTATCTATGATCTTCAGTTGGGTTAGTCCAAGAATATAAATATGATTTATGTAGAACGTATACAAGAAATAAAAATCAAAAGATGAAGGTGAATTTGGAAATATTTGCACCACAAACGAATACCTGACATGGCTGCGCTAGTCTGTTTGTGACCTGGGCTAGCGCAACCTGGCGAACTCATCCAGCGTTTAAAAATGGTACGTAAATATATCAATTACCGTTTCATTATATAAATACTACAGTTGCTACCAATTTTTTTAAAATTAATATTTCCCTATTTTCATGTGATATATCAGGTTATTTTAACAACAAAAGAATGTGGTTTCTGTAACTACCGATACTCATTCGAAATCGTAAAACAATGAGAATTGGTAGTTACAAAAGGCAGGTATTTTGAAATCTTTATTTAAGAATTGTCATGATATGACTACGATGCTTTAATATCTGGCTACTAATATCTGGTTTTTTATCATGAGAGCTGCAAATCTTTATAGACGTAGACAAACTTAAAATTATTTATCTAGATGTGAACCTCTTGAAGAGAATAAAACAGCAGGCTTTTGTGATTAGTTACAAAACAAGACGAATGATACAGTTTATAACAAATACCAATTAAGCTGAATATACCACTTCCCAAATGACCTCTAAAGATTCATTTACGAGTATAAAAACAACTCGAAACAACCATATATACCGCGAAAATTTAGTATAAATAATAATTTATACTAAATTTTCGCGGTCATTGTTTAATTTTTATACATTCATATGTATATATTGGTTGCACAATCACAATCTACTTATACTTACTGCTCAAACAGGTGTACCTGTACGTAAGCAGGACATATTGCGGTACACACACAGACTTCACTCGAGTACATATCAGAGGTAGCAAGTATTCATAAGACAAGTAATAGTGTCCCAGCTCCCCTGGCTGTCAAGGCGTATGCGGCGGTGAGCGGCGCGGGCCATTTGCGAAAATTCAACAATACCATTGTATTTCTCCCGAGACCGTTTCTCAACCGTCTCTATAATAAGCTGAACAGATGTTGGCACTGCCTAGATACATTGACCCGGTGCTATCAATCAATACGACGGTCTGGAAAATTCGTAGTTTAGTAAACATTGCTGACATTTGAAGTAACGTTTTCTGGGTTTGCTTTAATGAAATGTTGATAAAAGAAATGAGTGAATGAAAGATTAATATTATAAAGTCCTTTCTTTGTTTTATGTTTCCTACTTATTAAAACGTTTTCGTGCTCTCTTGACGCAGGTTTGCTGGAGGCGTTTGATTAGTATAATGAGCAGCATCATTTGTTTACATATATCTTACATATCTTGTATTTTATTCTACTTCAGGATTCCATACTAAATAATGGTAAAAAGGAAACTTATGCAACATTGTGTGTCCATCTATTTGGAGTAGCACCTTATCTCAGCGACTACCGGTGGTATACACCTATAATTTGGCTATTAACTATTATATTATAGATAACGCTTGTAATGATTCTAAAATCCTTATTTTTTAATCGTTAAATGTCAGGGTTTTTAATTTCTGAGTGTAACATGCAAAAAAAGCCTTCAGTTTCGAATTTGGAATTGCAAAGTTTTAATTAACTAAAATTATTGGTATTAATAAAAATGTATATCAAGATTTCAGGCCAAATAAAACGCTGTCTCTACCTAGCACAATTTTAAGAAGTCGGCAGATATCGATTAATATTGATTATCTATACTGATTATTTACAATTTGTGTGCGCCGTAATTATTTACTCTTAAATTAATAAAAGTATACATAAATATAAACATAAAAAATAATTTGTTGCTAAATAGTGTGTACACTTATCTACCACTGCAAAAATTGTACGTCCTTTAACTAAACTCTGAAGTATTGTTTCTTCGGTGTTTTATCATTCGTGATTCACGGTCATAATTTTCTTCAAAGGTGAATTTATTCGAAATTTTGAACAATCATTTCTGTTTGTTTTTTAAATTATATTGTTTATAAATCCTTTGCTTTACGCCCAGTGTTTACTTGTGACAATAGTGTTATTAACTGTTTACACCAGATCTTGTCGTTAAACAATCAACTCTGCAAGCCATGTCTATTTCGAACGATTATAGTTGCCATCTATTATTGTCACTCGGAACTACTACGTCGCTTGCTGCCTTACCCATTGAAGCGCGTGAGTTGACAGCCTTTTACGGTCATTGCACTGTGCACACGCCGCTCGCGGCCTACTCACTCATCCTATTTCAAACGGAGCGTCCTAGGTGGCCTTGGTTACTGAGAAAAATTTCATGGACATGTCAGGCGATGCCTTGGGGGAACACAGTGCTCTCAATTCCTGCACTAGTCCTGGCAATAACACCCATGTTATGGAAATATCTACACAGCCTCTTTCTAGATTAGACTTTGAAAGATTCAATAACAGTTTGCATGAGACCCTTGGTCTGTGGCGGCACGAGATGAACAATGATCTACTTCGTATATGTGAGGATATTAAATCAAACATGGCAGTTATACAAAATGAAATGAGCTCGTTGCACACTGAACAATTATTCTTAAAACAAAGTATCACTGATCTACAAGGCGACGTTGCCAGCTTGCAATCAAGTTCACTTGATCAAACCTAACAACATGATATACTAAAAAAGCGTATTGACGAGTTGAATTATACCGGGCCTACTGAAATGTCATCGACTGTCAATCCTCTTGAGACCAAAATTGGTACCTTGGAACAACATGCGCGTCAATGTAATATCGAAATAGGCGACTTGCCCGAAAGGCGCAATGAAAACCTGCCAGCCATCATCGAAGCTATTGGTCGTGCACTAAACTTTCCTTTATCACTGCATAACGTTATCGCATTCCATAGAGTTCTTCACGCACATCAACAAAACACTAGACCCAAAAACATTATTGTCAAATTCTCGTCTTGCGTGCATAAGGATAACCTGCTCAGTGCTTACCGCAACGTGTCAACACTTAAGTCAGATCAGATCGGTATCACTGTTACGTCAACCTTCATATATATTAATGAGAATTTAACTCTCAAGAAAAGCAGTTGTTTTAAAAAGCCGAGGAACTCGCTAAGAACCACAGCTACAAGTACGTATGGGTCAGAAACGCCATAATACTTGTTCGTGAGCGTGAAGGCTCGCGATTCGTCGAGAGAGAGACCTCAACAAGATTAGAACCAAATCAGTCGATTAACTGCCTCTGGTTTGCAGGTTTCACAGCTTTGTATTGCTATATATGTACATGCATTAATTAATTTAGTTCATCACTCTTGATTACACAGACTTTCTTGGAATATTAGGTTAATAAATTTTGCTAACTGTTATTTATAAATAGCATCAGTTGCGGCACTTGTACCTCAATAAAATTAAAATGTATTAAAAGACTGTTACTACTTACTACTGTTAAAATAAACACTGTGGTCAGAGTTATAAATCTTATGCAATTGTATAGATATTTAGAATTTAATTTAATTCGAATTATGAATATTCAATTCTGGCGTATATTATGTTGCAATACTTACGTATTATTTAATTTAACTATTTGTTCCCGTATATGCACGCTATCTTTATATATTATTCTAACACATGTTGCATGTGTGAAAACGTATATATAATTCAATGTAACTCAAAAGCACTAAATTCTGTAATCTATGTTGTAACGGCAATTTTACATAGATGTACATGTTTGAGTATAATTTTAATTATCCGACGAAATATCCCAAAAATATATATATTGCAATTCAACCTTCTCATGTGTATTGTGGTGTATGTATTGCATAATGTTTGTTTTTGGTGGGTATGGCAAATGTGTAGTTCTACCTTGCTATTCAATGGCGCTTTCCTGTGTAATTGAATATGTTGGAATTGGTTTGGGTTTCGTATACTTGCTGGGGATTGTATTATATTATAAATATTACATATTATCGCGTGTTTTATATGAATTTGTTATAAGTACCACACTGTGATAATGGATAACACCGATAATTATTTATCAATTTACTATCAGAACTGTAGGGGTATTAGAACTAAATTAAACTCATTGTACTTAAATATCTTGGCATTCTCATATGATATCAAAATATTAACTGAGACTTGGTTGGTACCAGACATAATAAATAACGAATTTATTGATCCTCGTTACATTGTATACCAATGCGACAGAAACCGTGAAATTACCGGTAAACGTGATGAGGGTAGGGTGCCTATAGCAGTGTTACGAGGGTTCGTGTCTTCCTCACTTGCTGTTTTCAATAGCCAACACTATAAGCCGATGAGCATCTTATTGTAATACTGCCTAACAGGTCCAATATGACTAAGGAACATGTGATCCGTGCTGTGTACATACCTCCTGGGACCAGCACTGATAAATGAAGGAAATATAGTATAGTTCTATGTCATAAGTGAATACTAATATTTGCGAAAATCTTAATTTGGTAAAAGTGTAATGGTAATTGTCTTCGAAATACTCAATGATAATAAGAATTCACAAAGTGGACCTGGTAGATCTTACGGCAAAGACTTCGCCCCCTATTGTGTCGCACCTAAAATATAAAGACAAAAATACAACATTAAAAATGTTTATTTCCATTTTCTACAAGTACATTTTACAAGTTAGGTAGGTACTTAATTGGAGTCAACTTTAAAAGCAAAATAATATGCTTGTGATAGATGGGGCTACTCCTCGGAAGAACCGACGACAGCTACTTAAACACAAATAAGTATACGTGTGTGTGTGTGTGTGCGTGCGTGCGTGCGTGCCTGCGTGCATGCGTGCGTGCGTGCGTGCGTCCGTGCGTGCGTGCGTGGGTGCGTGGGTGTGAGCATTTGCTGATTGATTGTGTCTAGAGTAAGTAGTCCCTGATAGTCGAGTTAAAGATTCCACATACATTATGTATTGAAATCGAAAAAAGGGCCGAACACTGTTATTCATGCAACACCACATTTTAAAAACATTCAGAATTATGTTTTGAATTCAAAATTACCGGTTTATTTATTAGACAGTATTTTTGAAATAAAGAAATATTTAATCATGTCATAAAAATAGTTTATTTGTACCACTTCTACATTTTTTGATTGACCGTACTTTCCGAAGATATAACATTGTTTTTTTTTATTTGTCATCCCATTATACTATTCAAAAATAATTATTGTATCTATAGGATTCCAGGACCACGGTTCTGGTCCCAAAAGGCCCCCGACCCCACAAGAATACCTGAATGCAAACCTCTCTAGCGAATAACAGATAGCTTACTTTTAGTTTAAAATGTAATCATTTTATGATGATGATATTGTATTTTGCCAGTAGAACTCTACTATGGTGTGTAGGTGTTATCTATACTAACATTATAAAGCTGAAGAGTTTGTTTGTTTATTTGTTTGTTTGGTTTGAACGCGCTAATCTCAGGAACTACTTGTACGAATTAAAAAAATGTTTTAATGTTGGATAGCCTATTTATCGAGGACGGCTATAGTCCATATAACATAGCTAGGCTATAGCTATGACCCACAGGGGCGGCGCAGTAAGCATAAACGCGGGTGAAACTGCGGGCACATCTAGTTGTTCGTATGTTATATCCAAATATTTAATTTGGTTTCTCACAATCAGCAGTTGCGCTCGTGCTTATACTCATTGCAACGGCGCGGTGGCGTCAGCGAGGCAGTTTATGTTCTTCATTGTTTTATCCCAGAGCAACTGTCGTAAAAAATATGCATTTTTACGACAGGTGTTCTATTACAAGCATAATTTTACAAGATTTTTTGATATCCTCTAATGTTATTAAAAGTTGGGGGTTGTAAACTTGTTTTGTAAATATTATTCACTTGCATTAAATATCAAAATACAAATTTGATTTAGAGTCTCGGTTACTACGCGCTACAGCAGTAATGTATTTTGTATTGCTTATATATATAATACAAGACAACTATAAGGAAAATAATCAAATAAATCCCCAGTTATCTCTGAACGTTTTATTTACCATATTATGCATTTTACAGTTTGCTACACCAGAGTTTCTTACATACACCCAAGAATCAATCCTTAGGATCTGTTCTTATCTAGGCGTAGCAGCGGCATCCACTGGCGAGGAGTCAAAGTCTCTAACCAGCACCAAGCATCAACATGCGAGGTGTTGCGAAGACCTAGATCGTTGTGTTGTTGTCACTGAAAAACAAAGATTGTTTAATACAGTATTACAAGGGTTTTCTTTGTGTATTGGTATACGCATCCGCACCTTGATGGGAATGAAAGTTTGCAGTATTTGTGCTCTACTAAGATTACGTGTTATAAGCATTTCGGGCTATAAATATATGAAATAAAATGATGCCTTAGTATGCGATCCAGTATGAGACATAATTAAAATTCCAGAATCAATTAGGATTAGATATAATATAGTTTCAATAACATAATCTACTTACATTTTAAATGTTTAAATCTAAAATCTGTTAGCAAATCTAGACCGCTTTGAATATGGTTTTAAGATACTGTAAATCGCAAACGATTCTGTGACTTTTTCTACCTGAAAACAATAATTGCGCTATTTATGCAAGTTTACCCCATTTGGTATTCCTACGTATTTAAGTCGGCATTTAAAAGTAATAGATTAACGTCTTCAAACCTATCGATGACAATAAATCACAACATGTATGATAACGTTTGCGAATTCTTTCACAAAATGGTAGATAATTTAATAATAGCTAATTATAGTTAGCGGTAAAGTGCGTAGACTCATTATTACTTACAGCTGACATGCGCCGACGTAAGGTCGTTCTGAACCATTAACGTAATGGCAGGACGGTTTGAGAGATGACCACCGCACGATGTGATCACATAATTAACTCACTAATCATTAAATAAATGAGCAAAGATTATTACCTACAAGAATATCACCTTATATTACTGTTAGGACTACGATAGTTCGTAAGCGTTAAGGTTAATTCGTCTTTATGATCTCTCCCTCTCTTTTTCCCCGTCGTGTGAAGCCGAATAAATTCAAAGTATCGCTGTGCTACTGTGTCTCATAATACCTTCAACACTGGAGTATACTGCTGTAAGCTTATTTACAAAATGATTGAGACGTTTGCGCGAATAGCGCAAAGGTTTGAGTGATCAAGGTGAGGCCTATTATCCCTCCCCAAAAATGTATGTGATCCACAAACAGTTGTTTCTAGTCCAGGTGTTCTTTGTGGTTTCAATATTTGTAAAGTAAACCGTAGCGTAAAAGTTCACACTTTCCAACTATTGGAATGACGGATGGACGGTTAGGAATTCACACAGTCAAACAAAGTTTAAAAAAACAAATTTATAAGAATTTTACTCACCGGATCTTATCACAATTTTAAGGTCGAGAATAATGAGGCTATTTATGAGTAGTTTTAACTCAGAAATCCTTCTAAGAAAGTTTGTTTTGGTTTTGTTCTCCTATTTATAAGTATCCTACTGTCCTAAGTTTTTACTGGAAGTTTTAAGTACCTCGTAGAACGGGCAGACATATCCTCGCAAAGATTTATAGAAGGCGAGATCACTTGAATAATGTCTCGCCAATGTTAATTATGTAGAATGGGGATACATTCATTAATTTAGCTTAAGGCACTTTGAGAACGTACTATATTCCCATAGTAGCGGTAAGCAACCAACTAATTCGTATATTACAACAATTTTTCTTAATTGAACAAAGCAAAAAAATTAAACAGCACGTATTAAATGTGTTGTTTTAATTTTTTTGTGCCTTCTGTCATTGCTGTTCCAAAAAGATTATGTTGAATACAAATTTCACTGGTCATAATTATACGTATTTTAAATTTTTATAGCACGAAGAATGCTATTAGTGTCAAATCTTTTATAATTACTACCATTTATAACCAAGTATAATGAGATACATTAATTTTGTCCATATTGATAAATTTACCTAGTTTTATGTTATAGATAGACGACTTCTCTTCCAAAAATACACTCTTTAAACTTTGGCTCTTTGCCTTCGTGTAACGAAATTTTGAATGTCCGTCCTCCAATATCTGTCAAATGTGTGTCCATTTTAGTCGGCAGTGCGGTATTACGATCTCTTCAAAGCTCGATATGGTAATTTAGATAATTTGTGCCGAACTATGTATTGCTCCTCAGTTCTCGATAGAGAATTTAATAGTACTTTACTAATTAGAAATCATATACACAACCTGAAAATAGGGCACTCAGTCGCTTATAATGTTTCAGTTTAAAGTCTCTGGAAACGTAACATTTATGAGAGGAACCCATTTAATTTTCTCAACGCTCAACTTGCTATTTCAATATTTGGCGCACAAGTAATTTAACGTGGGAAAATGAAATAATTATCGTCCGTATATGTACTGCTATTGAGTTATGTTTTATACTCGTGCGTATGTACTTTTTATATCGAAGCACATTTATTAAAAAAGTGTTCATGCAAAAAACTGAGATTTTTATTGTATATTTATGATTCAAGAAGCGATTACCATAAGCGAAAACGTATACGTTGTAATCGTATTAAATAATTATAGAAAACTTTTTAAATACTACCAAGGTCACAAAAAGTAAACGCCGTGCTACATAGCAAGCGGTTATCGTAGCATATGATTATAACAGAAGTAATACTCCCACGTTGCTTACTTAAAATAGAAGGTATTAAAGATTGGATGAAAGATAAGGAAATGTCTGAAACGTAGCAACAGTATTACTATTCCTACTCCGATTTCTGTAGGTCTGTGTAGTTCTATGGCTGAGCCAGCCTGTTCATATCCTTACTAAATTATATATAAACTTTACTGTATGTGAAATAGGAATAAAGTAACTGAACCGTATAATAGTTGATAGAAATTTTGAGACAGTAGTTTGCGTGAGCACTTGTTTACACTATGAATACGCTAATTAAAGTATATGCAATATAAATGGTCATGTAATGTGTGGTTCACATAACAGTGTTGTCTGAGTGTTTTTATGACCACTCAATGTTTGTAAAGTCCCCCGTAAAAGGAACTGTCTATAATACAGGAAAAGCGTTCTTAAAAACGATAAAAGCCAGCGTCATTGTGACGTGGTAATACGAAACGGGATTCCCAAACCACTGATCGATGTTATACGTCAGCGCGGCGTACAATATCGTAATATTTGATTACAGATAACATTTTAAATCAAAGTTATAAAAAGCTGCAGTTATGCATAACTTAAGTGGTATTCTTTTAAATTTGCAACGTTTAGCGATTCATTTAAATGAGCGAACGATTGTAGGTAGATATAGTTCGAATGGATACCGATAAATTCGGTTTCACGGCGGAGGTTTATTCGTTTACGTAAACTTTGAGATTGGCTCTAACAAGGCTGGGAGAGGCGGAGAGAGCGCCGGTGATTTCTACTCTTAAAATCCAATTTAAATGCATTCCTCTGTGCCACAGGAGGGCCCCGCCGATACGCTCCGGGGGCCAATTAACTTATCCATCCTTAACATTTCATTGCTCAACTCGGATACTACTTTTACGCTTTAGGTACTTTCCACGTCTCATCCTTATGGGGGCCTAGTATGATTACCTGCCGTTAAATGATGGCCTTGAATTTACATACTAATATACAGCATACTAAATTGGTCGTGCTAGTGGTGCATGTACTGGCATAATGTACAGTATCCTTATGTGGGTATATATCGTTTCTTGTTAGAAGAAAATACTGCTTCGTTGGTTCAGTGGGATTAGTTTACGTTAGGTTTATTGTAGATTGGGGGTTTTAGGTTGAATGCCTATGTCGGCCTAAGCGATACTGGGTTTACCGTACAGCAATTCACAGCAGCAGCACGGACTTTAATAGTGCAATTTGGACAGGGCTGGTGAAATATGAGAGTTTAAATTTTTACATTACCCTTCGAGGATATATAAAAGTGATGCTATTTTTGCTATGTTTTATTATTATTTTGTGTAGACGGCGAAGTATCGATAGTAAAGATAGTAGTATAAGTACGACTTAAATAACTGGATTAGACGAGACATAATATGTATGAACATATATAACCTAAACGCACCTAATAACGGCCCCTTAAAATCGGCACAGAGAAAATATAGGTAGATAAAATAAATATTTGTTTTGAAAATATTCATCACTTGCTTGTGTGCATAAACCAACGATTAGAAGAATAATTGCAGATTTCATCGTCGGTCTCCTGCGATAGTGTCCACATTCTCCCGCGCCCTAGTACGTAAGAACTCTTTTATTTCTTAGTTAGCAGAAAATATAATCGTAAGGCATTTTTAAGGAACCTTCTAATTCTTATGATGCGTTCTTAATACTTTCCTAAATACAAATAATGAATATTTTTTATGAGATACAGCTTTAATTTGCGTAAAATTCAATATTAAAATGTATGCGGTAATAGGAACAAAAATATTCCAATTTTATTCCTATTACCGACCCATGTCGCTATTAGGTTTTTAACGAATATTTTAAATTACATTTTTCATGATATAATGCATCAATTAATAAGTAGTGGGCTATACTTATTTGATTATTTAGTATGTATGTCGTACCTTTTAGCTATTAGCGCTATATATTAAAGAGTATCGATAGCTGTAAAAGTCAACTTTGTTCTTATGTAAATTTTTTGATGAATATAGGATGTATAATTCTCGGGATCCCTCCTTTTCGCATAATGTTTTTTGTCCTAATATACTTCGGCATAACGATTTTGGCACAATTTGTTTTGGCATAATAATACTTTGGCATACTTTTTTAGGCATATATTTTATGTTGGCATAATCATGTTAAAGACTAATTTGTTTTGGCATAAATTTGATTCCCATAACGTTAGTAGGCCTAATGACTATTAGCATAACGTTAGTAGGCCTAAAGACTTTTAGCATAATAGAAGTTAACAAAAGTTAGTCACAGAACCGAATTGCTGCAAAACCGACTTCACGTAGTCTTGTTTGTCCTACCCCTAGAGTGTTATTTAAAATCGCGTAGGCGTGTAGGGGCGAGGCGGCCCGCGGGCTGAGGAGCAGGCGGCTGAGGCTGGCCGGCGAAGCCGGCCAACAAGCCGAAGCTGCGGTGGTGAGCGAAAGCCGTCTGCGACGATTAGCACGCGTGGGGCCGCCGGAGGCCCGCAGCGCCGGAGCCGTGACAGAAACTCATTCAACACATCATCAATTTATGCTTTAGGATATTATGCTTAAAAAAGTTATGGTTTAGAACTTTATGCTTAATAAATTTATGCTTTACAATATTATGCTTAATCATTATTATGGTTAGAGAAATTATGCTTAAAAAATTATGCGTAAGCTGTTATGCGTAATTATATTATGCGAAAATATAATTATGCCAAACAACATTATGCTAAGTTATATTAGGTCTTAAAATTTTATGCTAATGGATAGGGAACCATAATTCTCAAATATTGTCTTTTTATATTTTAAATATCATGAATATTAAATATTCATCGCAACTACATTTCTATAATCATACAAATGTACTAAAAAACAATACATTTACTCAATACATATATATTTAATTGGGTCGGTAATAGGTTATACGTTTTTCTTCATTAGAACCTATTAGCGATCTACCTGAATTTTTGCAGTTTTTAAGGACAACGAACCCTTATAGTTCAGGCATATCCGTCTATCTGTTTGCCTGACTATTATATATTATATACAGTGTGAGTTTTCATAAAGTGAACATATGAAATGAGTGAAACTAGACATTATTTTATCGCTAGGAAAAATAATAATAAAAAAAATAAAAAGTCGTCGATTTATACCTATTTATATTTTTCTTTAGTAGTTATGGACCTTGTACCAAGAAAACTAAAACTGTATATACAGGGTGTCCAAGAACCTGGCGTCCAACTGGATTCCCACGATGCCCCAAGTTCTAACAGTACTCAGAAAAATATTTAAAAAAATCCACCCCATGTACTTACAGAATTATACTGATTTCAAAAAAAAAGGGGAAATGAGCACCCTGTGACATACTTTTGAATGCTGTGACTGCTAATGCTGATAATTTCGATATTTCTTGGAGGTTTTGTAATCTAGGGTATTGCTGTGTCTAAATAGAATGTAAAAATAAAGTACTTATTGTACCATTTTAAAATAAAATATTATTTTAACTAAAGGTGATATGGAAAACTATTGAATTTCGCAACTTTGACCGACTGTAGTGTAAAAAAAATGTACCAAAATAGTATGGCAAGTGACGTCAAATTTTGACGCGTTTATTCCTCTTTTTAAAAAGGTATAATACTTACACATTAATTTGAAAAAAAAAAATTTTGATAATATTTTTACTCAACAACCCAATTTTTACGATGTCTTACAGAATTCTTAGAAAGAAAAATTTACGACGAATTGAATCTAACCTCTAAAGAATTACTGTTGTATGCTCATAAAAATAACAACAGGCCTCTCAAAAAACAGGTTAGACCGTAAGGGACGGTATGTGCATGCATCTCACCATAGTGATTCGTTATTACAACAGGAGGGAGCAAGACAGAAACTATCTTTGCGATTTGCTGGTTCTTCTTTATGGTACCCCATTATTCAGGTAAGAGTGAGGGAAAAAAAGGTTAGAGGTGCGAGTGAGATAGATAGTGACGCTATCTGGGATCGTGCTATTTAGGATAACAGTACGGTCAGTACGCGTCACTGCCTCCTGCCGTTACTACGCATCTCTCTCTTATTGTTACCATTGATCACGTACTACGATTTAAAGCTTTGTTTATTGGACTCGATTACTCTTTGTGCTCTGGACTTTGAAACGAACTCTTTACGACGACCTTTGCCTGTGTTTGGACAGTTTGTGTTTTGTGTGTGCTACCATGGCGACCTACACTCCGCAAGAATACGCAAATATGCACTACATTTATGGAGAATGTAGAGGTAATGGACGAGCTGCAGCGAGACTTTACAGAGAAAGGTATCCGAGGGCTACGCGATATCCCGACCATCGAGTTTTCATTAATGTGCACAGATCACTATGTGACGGGCGGTTCCCCAATCAAGTAGCTGGTGAAGGACGACCCGTAAATGACTTCATACGCGATGAAGTTTTAGAGGCGGTGTCGGCAAATCCAAGCATCTCTGTGCGAGGAATAGAAGCTGATACGGGGATACCGAAGAGCACAGCACACAGTATTCTCCAAAAAGAAGAATATCATCCGTACCACGTACAGCGAGTGCAAAGTCTTTTACCTCGAGACTATCCGAGCCGAGTCGCGTTTTGTGAAACAATCCTGCAAAAACATCGAGAAGACGAAAACTTTATCGACAAAATTTTGTGGTCAGATGAATCTACATTTAAGAAGGATGGCTACATGAACCTACACAACTTGCACGAGTGGCATGTGGAAAATCCGCACTTGATGCGAGAAGATAGATCCCAGTACCGGTTCAAAGTGAACATGTGGACCGGTATTCTCTGTGGGAATATTATTGGTCCATTTGAGATGCCCGAGAATTTGACTGGCGAATCATATTTAAATTTTCTTCAAAATGATTTGCCAAACTTACTAGAAGAGACCCCACCAGATATGTGGTTCCAACACGACGGCTGTCCAGCACATTTTCGCGTATCCGTTAGAGAGTTTTTGGACGAGCAATACCCGAACAGGTGGATTGGGCGATCAGGAACAATCCCGTGGCCAGCCCGCTCACCTGACTTAAATCCGCTGGATTTTTTTTTCTGGGGAACTATGAAGGAGCTCGTTTATGCGAAGCCCATTAATGACATCGCTGACCTTCGTGAGAAGATAACACAAGCAGTGCAGGTGATACGTCAAAAAAGTTACTCGCGAAACATAAAGCGGTCCTTTTTAAGGAGAGTGAGAGCTTGTATTGCCGCGGGTGGTCAACATTTTGAACATTTATTGTAATAAAATATCTTTAAACTAACATTCTTTGCTTTTATTCTACTGGGAACCCATCTACCTGTGTGTATTTCCTTCTTGCTCACTCTTGGAACCGAAGTAAATAATAGTAGTAACATAACAGTTTCTAAGATAAGAAAGGGTCCGACAGTTACCGTTAGTAGGTAGGCACTTCGTAAAAATTGGGTTGTTGAGTAAAAATATTATCAAAATTTTTTTTTTCAAATTAATGTGTAAGTATTATACCTTTTTAAAAAGAGGAATAAACGCGTCAAAATTTGACGTCACTTGCCATACTATTTTGGTACATTTTTTTTACACTACAGTCGGTCAAAGTTGCGAAATTCAATAGTTTTCCATATCACCTTTAGTTAAAATAATATTTTATTTTAAAATGGTACAATAAGTACTTTATTTTTACATTCTATTTAGACACAGCAATACCCTAGATTACAAAACCTCCAAGAAATATCGAAATTATCAGCATTAGCAGTCACAGCATTCAAAAGTATGTCACAGGGTGCTCATTTCCCCTTTTTTTTTGAAATCAGTATAATTCTGTAAGTACATGGGGTGGATTTTTTAAAATATTTTTCTGAGTACTGTTAGAACTTGGGGCATCGTGGGAATCCAGTTGGACGCCAGGTTCTTGGACACCCTGTATATATACTGTAATTAACATTATATTATCTTATAATAAACATAAAATTTAAAATATTTAGGAAATATAACAAAAACAATAATAAACAACACTGCATAAATCATTAAAAAATTAATATTAAAATTCATCTAATGTCTTACACTTAGTATATTCAACTAGGTAAATAAATTTGTTTCAGAAACATGGAACGATCAAAACGTAAGCAGCTAATCTACTTGACTCTACATTGATGGCTATCAATAATTGATATTTGGGATTCCTAGAACAATTCTTCGTGACAAGAGAGATCACAAGTACTCCTGTTAAGACCATGACTCGCCCGAGATATGATCTTGTATTTGATTCAGAGTCAAATCAATCTATTTTAAATCTTATTTATTTTTATAACCAAAGAAATACTTTTTGAATTTCTTTTATATTTAAATGTTTGTTTTAGATTTAGTAGTAATCTTTTTGTAGTTTTATATCACATATTTTAAAATTTTTGACTTTACTGCTAAGCTTAAGATTTTATATTAATTTAACTTTTGTATATTGCCTTATTACATAGATTGTATAGTGACGTTTACTGATATATAATGGCATAGGTACTATTGTACATTCATTATAACATAATTTATTAAATATGGTTTATACATATTAATAAGCATATTTTTTGAGACCGATTAAAGACTGTTAAGCATTTGTAGAGCTAAGTTTTGTTAATAACAGGTTATATTGTGGTGGATAATTTATATAAACTTTTACTCACACTTTGTTTACTCACACGAGCATTTTCTAACTTATATTGTTCTGTTCATTTTGCGGTCGGTCCTATTACCGACCGCAAAATGAACAGAACAATATAAGTTAGTGCCATAAAAATGGCAGTAGGAACATACCCCATGCTTTGGATCGGTAAATCTTTTATTTTATTTTTGTTCAATGTTTCTATATCTGACTAAAAATACAGATAATTTCAGTATTTGAAAAATAAAAAAATAAAGAATGACGTCAGTTATTAAACTTGTGCTTATTTTTTGCAAATCAATCCGAACTTGGCTTAAGCTGTCGGTAATGGGTGCGGTTACGTTATTATGTTGAAGTTGTACAAAGCCGATTAGAAGAAGTTCTTATAATGGACACAGCTAGTTTGGTACCAACAAGTTTGGGTCCTCATACCTCTGCCGAACGATCAAGGCATGGAATTCTCTGCCAAGGCACGTGTTTCCTTCTTTCTTCAATCCTGGGTCCTTTAAGTGGGGCGTGAAAAAGCACCTTCTCAGGCCGTCAAAGTAAAGACCTCAACATCGCCTCGGCTGCTATGAGGACGATGTGGAGGCCACTGCTCTTAGACCACACGACTGCTTACCATCAGGCGGAGAGTGATAATTTTGACGAGCAAAATAAAAAAAAAGCTAAAGTAGTGAAGATAACAAATGGTTATGGCTTTCATCTAAGGGCGACGAACTTGACCATAATAAGTAAACTCATAGGTCATTGGGTATGGTTTTATTGGTTAGAGTTTAAATAATTAGCATTATTTTGAGATACCTACATATTAACTTTTTGAGTCTTAGGTTTCATACTACTTTTATTGTAAATTTGTTTCGAATAATTAATCTGTCGCAAGATCCATTTCAACTAAGTAGGCATCATAATTGTGTCGTTAGTCGTGGAGTAGGTATTCGAACGACACAAAATTCACTGTTACAGTACATTACGTAATCTTTCCGTTTCCTCAGCTTTAGACTAATTAGTATTTATAAAACTAATCCCTCATTAAAGACTTTAACTAACATACAGCATGTATAATACTATACATGCATTTATAAAAGTTAATTAATGAAAATATGATTTTGATAAATCCTAACTAATATAATAAATGTGAATGTAAGATTGTTTATTTGTTACACTTTCACGCCTTTACTACTTGATTAATCATTATGATATTTTGCATACACGTTATCAGGGGCACAGAAAAGGGCAAAGTGTAGCTTTTATCCAGAAAAAAGTACTGTTATAAACCTAACCCAGATTTATGCGAGTGAAGCTGCAGGCAAAATCTAATACAATAGAATTATCATTTTATTATTCTCTGATATAAAGGCAACTTATATGTATGGAATAATATATAATAAATAGTAAACAACATTTGTGAAAACATTGTGCAATAATAAATGCAATAGACTAAATTATCAATAAATATAGATAGAGATAGTCAATTAAACTATATATTTAAATATTTATAATAATATAAATATTTAAATATATAGTTTAATTGTCTATTTTTTAATTTTCTCATGATACTGTTTTATAATAATTTAACTAAACTAGATCCAAAAGCTGATAGAAACTGTTCCAAAATTAAACTTTTTAAAATAGCATAATTAAACAGCTCCTCCTCTCTCTTAATAGTGCTGTGTCCGACAGAGTCCATAATTTTTTATTTATTTTTAGCTCTACCACCTGTAAATGTACATTACGGAATGCAATAAATTGAATTTAAATTTGAAATCATACCTGCATCGCGGGTGTTTTATAAATAAATACCCACTACATCAAACATAAGTACCTATACTTATCCATTCGAATATGCAGGTAACAAACGGGGACGAAACCCGCAATATTCGGCGCATTTTTACACCCTGCGCCTTCAAGTTTACAAAAACATAATCGTTGACCACTTGCAATTTGTTTTGACTACCTCTATGCTTTTTGTTAGTATAGAGGCTTTTATGAATCTTGCATTTATTTATAAGCATTCCAATAAGTCACGTTATCAAAGATTACAAAGGTAATTTTATAAATTATTATCGCTAATGCTTATATACTGTTGCGAATACCAACTTGTCAACACCCAAAAGTGTGTTTAAGATATCCACTCAAAAGGTCTCGAGTCATTTAAAATGCAATTTAAACAGCCTAATAGAAACCTTCTCACTAAGAATTGTTGTAAAGTGTAATGGGTTCAGGTGAAATTAACGCAGAAAAATAGGAAAAGTTAGAACGAGTTTTCCGCCAAGGTTTTTTTGCCTTCGCCAAGTAGCGCTGTGATTGTAAACTGCTGAATTTATAATGCTATTTTCGAACTCCACTTCATCGAGAAGTTTTAAACCAGTTCATAATTTTACTTGAGAATGGGTAACGTTTAGTATTCGCCAAAGGTAAATTCAATAAGCATGAGTCGGGTAATAAAATGAATTTATTTGCATTTGTTCACGATGTGTGGTAATGAGTTTGATATACTGTATTGGAGCGGAACGAGTCACATTTGGCGGGGACGCTATGCTCGGTAAACACTGTGCCTAATGTGACATATGGCCTTCCGCTGCTGGTGAATTTTCCAAATGATTGTTTCCGCATCCGCGCGGTCGGAAGGGTTGGCGATTTGAAAAAAAGATTGGTTGATTATTTTGGTATTTTTCTGATAACATCATTGCATTTAGATATAGATAGATCTGTAATTATTATACATTACGTATTTTGTTTCGGAAGAATCATTTTAGGTATGGACGTTACTTCATTACATTCTTTAGAATAAATTTAGAATGATTAAACATTTACATGACGCGACATAGATAGCCTGCGTAAGTAGAGGTACTTACGCAGTTAAAATAATGTAATCGACTGACACATTCGACTCGTATGATGAACTGGCGCATGTTCCCCGCGTGAGTAGCTTGCGTATGTAGTCCGCGCCGGCTACATGCGTCGTATACGTTGCTAATTGCGTTTAGTGACTAATAAGAAGTTTGATAAGCACGCACTGAAAAACTTTTACAAAGAGTTCAAAACGCCTGTGCAAGATTCTGCTTTAACATACCTCCGAGAACCCATGTAAGACCCTTCTTAAATAAATACCTTATGTTGAAAATTAAATTGGGTCATAAAATACATCTTGCTTCTCTTCTGTTCGGCGTAATTGCTTAAAAACTCCAATGTACCTGTACTCAAAAATCTCCTGGGTGAGCAGTCATCACGAGCGTGAGGGTCGTCGGTGTGCGCAGCAGCTAGCTATACCCCAACTCCGATCTGTTTCATTTCGTGGTAGCTTCCGATATAAAGCGTCCAAAATTTGGAATAACATCCCCCCGCCAATAAGAAGCCTAAAAATATTAACAAATTCAAGAATAAATTCAAATGTTTTTTCCTTACAAGACAAATAATGTATGAATCAGTCAAATGTCAATAAATAATAATATCAATTATATAATTCAATCTATATATTATTTTCATATAATGTTTTTTATTTTTTGTGTTCTACATTATTTTAATTTAGACACGGTTGGTATATTATATAGTTTAAATTAACAACTCACCTGAGCTGTGGACGCTGTTTCGCATTTCACATAAATTTACATTTCTCAGAACCGCTTTATGTTGTATATGTTACACTTAAATAATAATTATCCATAATTAGCTATATTAGATAGTCTCACGTATAAAATAAGGATATCAAAACAAAAGCAAACAAAACAATACAAATAGCCTACAACGCTGAGGTCGTTCACTTTGTTTACGTTTCACTCTGCGCATAATATTGTGTCATCAGTGCCTAATATGCAATGACGTTTTTATTTTTTATTTGTACCTACCACCTTCAAATTTATTTATTTGATATTGACGTATTTTATTTCTACCCCTATTCTCATATATGTTTAAAATGTACCTTATTTATAAACATAATTTAATATGCCCTATACGTTTTCCTTGTATATGTATATAGCAGAATCAAATTTATTGTATTTTTGTTGTAATGTCAAGCATTTGCCTCCGCCCGTGCATCACTTGTATCTGGTGACCAACTGAAAACCAGCGCTGGTGCACTCAATTTGGGTGCCCAGCTAATGCTGAGGTGGTCAACCTTTTCGGCGAGGGCATATCACATTCTTTTTTTATCATATATAATATTTTCTTTGTTTATTTTGTTTTAATTAATTGTGTGTGCTCTGTACGAAATAAACATGATTTCTTTCATTTCTTTTCTTTCTTTTTATAAGACGTAACGACTCATCAAAATAAATCTGTATAAATATTTGTTTTATTGATATTTCGTTAACTTAGCTATTGCTCTGTAAACTAAACACGGTTTATGATACTAGTAATTGCTTTCTTGTAGCTCCAGCGTGATAATATATGCGGAGTATTACCGATCGGGGTACTTGGAGATGGAAGTTATATTAGGCTCATTGAACAGTTTGCGCACCTAAATACATGTGGTTGATAGTTTATTAATGATTTATCTTTGTATTACATACTATATAAAGCTACCTATCTTTAAAACTAATTGCTTGATTGCATAAGGACCGAGAGCTGCAACTGCGTTTAATTTCACCATCAAATTTCTTAGCCTAATGCTTAAATTATTGCGCTACCAACAATGGTAACACAATAATTGATCGAATTGAATGTGTTTCTACGAAACGCTAGCTTGTATCTGTATGAATAAGTATTAGTTAATTATTAACAATTTGCACTACTCGGCATACAGGTTCGATGGAATTAGAATAACGTCGGTAATATCGGAGAAATAAGAGGTGATTTTTAATAATAACTACAAATGTAATCTTTATTTTTAGACCACAGACCAACAGACTGCAATGTAGAGGGTCTCGGGTTCGAACCCACGTCGCGCACCTCTGACTTTCGGAAGTTATATGACTTTTCGAAATTATGTGCGTATTGATTGACAATTATCGCCTGCTCCGTGCCTCGGAGAGTATGTTAAGCCGTCGGTCCCGGCTGCCATGAACATCTATGGCAGTCGTTATTGGGAAAGTCAGTGTCCTATAATATCCTGATACTGGTCTAGCCTTAGTCGTTAGCCTTTGGGTTGCGGAGGTCAGGTGGCAGCCGCTCCGTGTAATAACTGATATCTAGTCAAATCCGGTTAGACCAGAAAAGCCGACCCCAAGTGACTTGGGAATAATAAAGTCTAGGAAGAAGAGATCCATAAAACAATAGATAACGAAATTATATATGTATAATTATTTTTATATGTATGTATATACTCTTATCTAGATTAATAAATATTTAAAAAATAAAATGGTAGTTTTCCCTTTTCTTAGAGCGATGCCGTTGGTACGATATAGTAATATCGTACAACATAAACGTTAGTAAAGTTTACATTGTCTGTCTGTCTCATGTATCTTTAAAGAGCACTATCTTTTAAAATGCTATAGATGGCTTAATTATTTAGTTCGTTCGTTATTATAGGTACACAGTCGTACGCGTACTAATGGTATACCGATTTTGTTAATATATATAATAAATGGTAATACATTCAAGTTATTAAATTGGTTATAAACAAATAATACAATCTGTATAATTGCGAGTAAGGTGTTTGTGTTTATTCAGATATCTCTGTAGAAATAATCACTTTCTTATCGGTTAGCGACTGAGAGTTCGTTAACAGACGACCCTATAACTTTTTGTTAGCCCGAGCCGCGATTCTATCCCAGGATCTCATGCTTTACAGCCCATACACTAGCAACTAGAACAGTGAGATCCTACTATATAAAAAAAAATTGTGAATTATAATAATCATAACATTAGACGGTCAACAGTCTAAAAATGTCAGGGATAGAAATCTGATTCCCAGTAAAGTTATTTTAAACAAACGAGAAACCGTCGACTGTCACAAAAAAATTATTTTTCGATTGAATTATGGATAAAAATAAACCATTGCTTTTCAGTCGTCTTTCAGACCCTATTTATCTGAAAAGGATGGGCTGACTCATTCGTGCGATAGCTGCGCCCTCTGTGGATTACTGTGCAAGTCTTTTATACGAGAGACCAGTATCATCACTACTTAAGGATATTAAAATTAATATGTAATATTGGAATTAAAATTATTATATAATGTATATGTGTAAGAAGCTTGTTTCTCGCTGACTGTGACCGTTTATCGAATAATCCTGATAAAGCTGAGTGAATTGAGCTTGCACAATACAGATTACATACATATATACACCTTTGTGAAATGAATATACCTATAGCTACGTTGCTGATATATGAAGACAGGTTTGTTCAGCTCAGATTTATTTGATTATAAATTGTTTGTGTGGATTGCTTCAAATATAAGCAGGCACACCGCCACTATTAAGGCAACTAATATGACATGTTTAATCTCGGCACGCGACAAAATTTTGTAAAATCTATGGACAATTGCGGCGTTTCGAAAGTACATAAAAAATACTTATGGTGCTTGATGGATCTACTTTAACTCAGCTCATATTAGTTTTGGCAAAATAGGGTTTAATCGAGGAAAGATTTTTACTCTCTTGCTAAAGTTAGGAATGGGGGATATAGGGGATTTCATCGCCCCACTAAACCATTTAGCTGTGGTGGAAATAGACACTAGTTTCGTAACTTTGCCTTGCTTTTGCTTCGTTTACCGGTGAGCTACCTTGCACATCCTACATCGAAAGGCACAGTTAATTGTTGTGTGAAAGTCCCCTGTGTGCAGTATTATATAAAACTCTATAAATCATTTGTTTAATACTAAATATGGACTCCTATTTCTATTTATGTCTATTTTAAAAAGACAACTTCCGCATAAGTATAATTCCTGTATCGCTGAGCAACAAACATTCAAACAACGGATACAAAGAACATCCAAACGCGGAACAACTATTTGTGGATCATACACATTCTTGTCCCGTGTGGGATTCGAACCCACTGTCGCAGTGGCAGTGGCGAGGCAACCACTTAAACAACTGCGCCACCTGTGCTGTCAAGCATTTCACCCTTAGTAATGGCCCCATTTGATAAGGTAATGCATGTGGTTGTTTATTATATTTAATTTGTATATTAAGGTACTGTTTCCATTGAATTCACTTAATCACAATTTGAATATACTGAGCTTATTTCTACCAAAGGAGATGTTACATTTTCGGCTACAAAATGTACGGTACGTCAAAAAAGAGGAAATATTACCAGAAATCAGAGAAAAATGCTATTCCAAGAATTTACTTGTAATTGAGATTGTACAAGACGAAAATATTTTTTCTGTTATTGCCATATTCAATATGGCGGTACAATGGATTGTAGCATTAGATAATGCGTTCAGAAATTGTATAAGATGAACTGATAGAAGATAAATATCACAAAGATATAAAATAAAAATACTTAGGTATATATACCTACATTGTAGCATATTGCGACTACAATACAAATAAATACAAGTAATTGTTAGAAGTATATTTATAGAACTGCACCAGTCTTACAGGTCCTGTGCATTTCGGAATGAAATATTCTTGATGACATTTTGACGTTAACACTTGACAATTATGTTTCTGTCAATGATTTCTTAGTCATGTATTGTCGTTTGCGCGTGCGCTTAGATTTTCGTGACTTCTGCTGTTATTTTGTTTTACTCGTTCTGACCGATTCCCTACGACTTTGGCTTTGTTTAACGGTTTGTTCTTTACCATCCAATTGGGCAAACAGTATAGAGGGCTATTATTGCAGTTGCGTATGTGGAATGCGAACTGTTGGATGTTGTGCTCATGTGATGACAGTAGTCTGGTACCTTGGCTGGGCTCGGTACCAAAGTAATATTGAAGCCCCAGCATCATTTCTTGACGATGTGTTAATACTAGAAGGTAGTGATGAGATGGATTGATACATAATAAATATTAAAAAACCAAATTGTTGTTTCATTTAAGTGTACCTATTTCAGTTCCTTGTATTCATACGTTTTTACTTTTTATAAACTAGTCGTGATGTAATGACAATGTGAACTTTCCAATGGTACCTATTAGAGAGTCGTAAAACGTGGCAACACGCGTTATAGAAGCGATTCAATTCACTGACTAGTTTTTTGTACTTTATAGGTTATGTAAAGGTCATAATATTTCGCCATGATTGTTCAAATAAACGTCAAATATTTTCGATTTTTATTTTGTCCATCTTCGATATTGTTTTAATGTGGATATTTTTAGTTTAAATATGTTTATGGGTTAATTTCCTAGAATTTTTAACCACGTACATGTTGTAGCCGGAGTTCCATACAAAAATGAAACGTCTCCTTTAAGCTCAGTTGCACATGTTAACTATAACGATAACCAATGACAACCGATGTGTTAAACTACCAGTTAAGGTGGTTTACGGGGTGCAACATAATAACCACTTAACAATTGATAAAATGACATTACAAACGATAACTTTAACCACTCTATTTCGCCCAATTAGCGTTATAGTTGTAGTTTAGTTTATATGTTATGTGTATGACAAAATACTGTTAAAAGAGTTTAATTTTGCCAATTACGTACTTTATTATTGTACAAAACAGGTTGTTATATGGTGCGGTCATTGTTAAAGTCAATTTAACAGTTACAATAACATACTCCGTCATATGTCTATTGCTGGCATGCCAGACATTATTATAAAACATTATTAAGGACAATTGTACAGTATTTCTACAAATACAATTTCGAAAAGCCTTACTTATTGGATAACTACATCATATAATTAAACTATTGTGCAAGCTTTCAAGTATTTTGACTTTGTGGTTTAAGCAGTACGTTAATATGTCGATGAGTCTAATTTATATGTAAGGTCTTTTGCTTTTCACATAGAGAAATGTAGTGGCTTATTTTTGTTGCATATAGAAGGAGGCAAAAATGTTTAAAAATAATTCACAATAATATTTTAATGGTTAATGATTCTATCTTTCTACTAAAAGGCGGAAGGATTCAACCATTCCACCCGGTTACGTTCTCGCCTACCATGCTTGTAGCGATCATTTCCCCCAAGAATGTGCGGCTCGGCTCTCGAATGAATTACTTGACGCAGTGTTTTCTGGATGGCCTTCTTTAATCTAGGTTTTAAGATATTACTAATATTTCTTCTTCAGTGGTCCCGAAGTTTGCGTTTATATTTATGATTGCGAGGTCTAGAGTTCGTTCGCCATAGTACTATTTCAGTATTCTGTCAGGAAGTTCCCAAAAACAGTACAAACTGGAAGACTTCTTGGAAGACGTGACTAGGCTCGCGTCCTATTGTGATTTGAATGGTCTTAATAACATAATTAGCGAAGTATGGGGTAATAATATACCATTGCTTTTTTTCTGCGAAGACAATATATGTAGTATGTACGTGTGTATCTTTATTTCTTTAACATACGGAGTTAAGATGACAGTCAATCCAAGATGAAACTTATGAGCCAGCCGCAATAGAAGTAAAGAGCACAAAAGAAAATCTATTGAGTGCTCATCGGAGGACCACGGGATAAATTAAAAAAAATACTATCTAGCAATATTTCTTATTTTTTATATTACGAGCATTTCGGATGGATACCTACTAGTGTGATGTGTGTTCGGTTAGTTTCGTGTAGGTGTAGGGAGTTTGAAGACAGGTGAAACGCTCGGATGTTAAATGCTAACCATGTTTATTGAATTTTATTCGCCCTTGGAAACCTTGAGCACCAATAAAATCAAATACTGGATTACCTCCATGGAGCGATCGCTAAGTGAGGTGTGTAACATTGCAACGGAAAGCAAACTCAACTCTGTACAGAAATTGAAAATAAATTCTTTGGCCCGTAAAGTTGGAAATGGTGTCTCTCAAATGGCGGTTTTTACCAGTCCTTGAAGCAAAAGGCCTTATTGATGAATAGTTCTCTTGAGGCCATAACGGAAAAGCAGGATCTTGCTAAGTGCCTGTATGCCTAAGAAAAGTCGATTAAGTTGACCATTCACAAAATCCACATTCACACAAAATTTACATTGTCAAGGCCACAAAAAATGTCATGTTACGACCTAAAAATGTGAGCGCCATTGCAATTTATCCAAATGATAAATTGAAAACTAGTGACGAAACAAAGTTGCTGGTTCAGAAAATAATTTGCTCTGAACAATTGAAGTTGCACGTAAGAGGACTAAGGAAGACTAGAAACGGAGGTGTAATCATTAGTACTGACAGCAGGGACGACATTGAGAAGCTAAAGCAGTCAACCCAGTTAACTAGCTCTGGCTTAAAGGTTGAGGATCCACATAAAAGAAGACCAAGAATTATAGTAATCGGAGTACCAGCTGCCCTTAGCGACTAAGAAGTATATGATTGCATATATGAGTAGAATATTGCCGAAAAACTTCCCAATGTAACCCGTGATCAATTCCTGACCTCGCTAAAACTGAGCCATAAGTCAGGCAAGAAAGACGCACAAACATGCAACTTCATCATTGAAGTGCCTGTCAGCATCAGAATGTCTTCATCAACTGGACATACATCCTGCCCTGTACGTGACTTCACAATCGTGACCAGGTGTTTCAGATGCCAACAATATGGACACGCCGCTAAGACTTGCCGCGAGACCATCTCCACCTGCAGACATTGCGGTGCATTAGGTCATCAGACCAATGAATGTACAAAGAAAGACGAAACACCAAAATGTGCAACATGCTTGCGGTTTAAGAAACCAAGCAACCATAAGACAGGTGATCTCGAATGTCCAGCGAAGAAAATGGCTGAAACAAGATACATTAATTCTATAAATTATCATGAAGGCGCCTAAGAGCGCTACCTTACTCAGTTTCTTTTACAACCTACTTTTATTTTTGTTTAAATTTACTTTAATTTTAAAACTATTTATGGCTGATCAATTAATTAATGATTTAGATAATAATTATACATATATTTCGCAAATATGTGACACTGAGAGCTGCAAATTTTATCTTTCCCAATATAGTAAGCTACTAACAATACTAACCCAAAACATTCGTAGCATATGTAAGAACATAGATAGTTTGGATGCCTTTTTACACAGGCTTAATATTGAGTGTGACGTAATTATTTTTACAGAATATTGGCTCTCAAACAGACGGAACAATATACCAATTTTGCAGGGATACAATAATTTCAATAGTACAACATCTCTCAACCAGAATGATGGCTTAGTAATATATGTGAAAAGTTCTTTGCTCGTCTCCATCGATGAGCTAACAGTCCAAGACTGCAACTGTCTTGTTATAAAAATAGGCACTGATATCGCGATCATTGCTGTATATAGACCTCCTACTTTCAGAAACTTAGAGACACTTACGAACAATTT
Organism: Catocala nupta; assembly: GCA_963675205.1. NCBI lineage: Eukaryota > Metazoa > Arthropoda > Insecta > Lepidoptera > Erebidae > Catocala > Catocala nupta. The sequence continues at coordinate 17,009,231 of OY776081.1, forward strand.
AAATCAAATTTTACAAAGCTTATCAACTTTTAAAAATATTATTATAACAGGAGATATAAATATAAATTGTAAGAACCATGACGCATCTACGCAAGATTCTCTGTGCGTACCATGACATTTTGCCTAGCCACACTTTTCCCACACATCAAGACCACGTCATGCTCAAAACTAGGCTTTCGTGTAAAACACTTGTTATTAACTCGTTAATAACTGAACACTCTGCTGTTTTACTAATATTTGAATTAACGCTAAATACTAATAAAACCAAATTCATTAAGTTTAACATGCGCAATCAACAAGATCATTTAAGTAATATTCGACTATATGCACACCATTGTAACAACACCATGAATGAAGATTGCACATGTTCAGCAATCCATAGTACCACTAACATTAAATATCTGGGGGTTATAATAGATCACACTCTTTCATTTAAACAACACGTAGCCGTTTTGTCAAGCCGACTACGTAAATTAATATTCGTTTTTAAAAAACTGCGTTGTATCGCAAACAATAATCTTATTATACAAGGCACTGTGCCAATCCATTATTCAATACTGTGTGGCGACTCCGCACAGACGAAGAAGTTCAGCCTACATTTGACAGATGGCGATACAATCGCACTTCACATGACGTCATACTATTCTGCATCGCACAAGTGAAGTTTACACAGCGACTGAGTATATATACAAGCTCCCGACATCAACCGTCGGGCCGCGGCCCGCCAGGCACGATCAACCAGCCTGGTCGGAGGATCCTCCCTTTGTGTTGGAGGGACTTCACACCCTGTTCCTCCACATTTGGTGACCCCGACGTGATCATCCAGCACCCGACGTGATCTTCCAGCACCCGACGTGATCATCCAGCACCTGATGTCATTGGAAGCAACCTTCACGGAGCAGATCAGCAGCAGCAACCATCGCCATCGTCTTCACTTCTCTCACACAGCACTTCTCCAGATGAGCAGTAATCAAGTCGCAGCCAGCCAGCCTCTTCGGCCTCAACAGGGACCACCACACGCCTGCAGCGAACGCGCAGCCTGGTCTTCCCTACGGCCTCACCAGCGTCAAGGCTCAACTCACTGCACACACGGTCCACGCAAGCAGGGTACTTCACTCGCCGTCAACGCAGCAGCTAGCCACGACGCAGCAACTACGCAGCATTCCGGACGTACTGCTACCGTGCGACTGGTCACACAAAGATTTGTGTGGCCAGGGATACGTAAGAACTGTAGAGAGTGGACCAGACGCTGTCTTCATTGCCAGCGTTGTAAAGTTACCCGTCACATCTCAGCCCCACTATCTCCTTTTCCTCCATCCTCGTCGAGATTCTCTCACATTCATCTCGACATTGTAGGGCCCTTAATACCTTCGTCTGATTACAGATATTGCCTCACCATCGTTGACAGGTTCACACGATGGCCGGAGGCGATACCAATAAAAGACATCATTGCCGACACCTGCGCAGCCGCCTTGGTATCCGGGTGGATATCGAGATTCGGTTGCCCTACTCAAATCACCACCGATCGCGGACGGCAGTTCGAGTCCAGCCTGTTTAAGGCCTTAGCATCGATGGTCGGCGCTCAACATTTCTCCACTACAGCCTATCACCCTGCATCAAATGGGATGGTGGAGCGTCTACACCGGCAGTTGAAGGCAGGCATTATGTGCCACAACACAACGCAGTGGACAGAAGTCCTACCAGTCGTTCTACTTGGTATACGTAGTTCCTGGAAGGAAGACATAAGCTCATCATCCGCCGAGCTTGTTTATGGCGAGCCACTACGCTTACCGGGCCAATTCCTCTCACCGTCGGATAAGCACACTGTTGAAGACGTAACCAACTTCGCTACGCGTCTAGCTAAGCACATGGCTAGACTCACTCCTACTCCAACTACGTGGCATAGAAGCGGACCATTTTACATTCCCAAGGACCTGCAGCACTGTTCACACGTTTTTGTGAGGTCAGACTACGTCCGCAAGTCGTTAGAACCACCGTACGCAGGACCGTACGCAGTACTAAACCGACAACAAAAATATTTTAAAGTGGCGATAAAAGGCAAAACAGTAAACATATCAATAGATCGGTTAAAACCAGCATATATTACAGAAGAAAGCCAAGCCGTCCTGCCGCCTACTGCACCTGAGAGGAAAGAGACTCTGCCTACCCCATCGACCGAGAGGCCGCAAAGATATACAACGCGCAGCGGGAGAAGAGTGCACTTCACAGACTTTTATCGACCGTAGTGACGGTCTCGGCGGGGGAGTACTGTAGCGGCGCGTCATGCGCCAGCGCGTACGCTCCGCGCGAGCCGCTCACTTGAATGACGTCATCCCCCACCGCAGCTCCGACCGTTGACGAAGAGCGTTCGGGCATCTTCGTGTCATATCGTCGCCGATCGGTTTTCTCGCGGTGCCACGCCTCAGTGCATTGTTGTATCTCGTCCGACGCACACTCCGCGCTATTCTATCTTGTTAATAACGGTCAGCTGATTTCGCGATCTAGTATTTAAATTCTAAATTCATTTATCTTGTATTCCTATCGCTGTAATCTATTCTTATAAACTTTAAACTTTCTTCTCTTGTGTTTCGTGCTATTCCTACTCTTCAGTGACTGTCTATTCTTGTGTAAAAACTTTTACAATAAATAACCGTTAAATTTCAAATCGAACATTTTATTTGGAGGACAACCGTTCGCCCATAACTGTATTACCTCATGGGGAGGCATCGTAAAATCGGTTATTCTTCTAATTAAAAGAGCACAAAGGGCACTCCTAAAAGTAGCTACATATCGAACTTTTCGCTATCCCACATGCCTTTTGTATCAAAATTCTAAAGTACTAACAGTCAGGCAGCTTTTTATAATCCACATCGTACTAAAACAACATATTACTCTTGAGTATAACCCGGAACTAACTAACACTAAGCGACGGAAAGATATCGTTTGTACTACTCATTCTCAATCTATGTATATTTTTACCAATAAGTTTTTCGCATTTTTAGGTCCATTTCTTTATAATAATATAAACAAAATAATTGCGATTTATGACAAAAATTATGCTAACGCTTAGCAATTAGTTCAACGATATTTACAAACCTTGAACTACGATCAAACTGAAAATTTGATGACTGTTGTTCAATAAGTGTTACACAATAAAATAGCTCTTTAAGTAGTCATAGTAATCACTTAGTTTATAATGTAATTCGTAAGTTTTTATATACAAATAATAATATTTTATAAGTATTGTTTTTGAATTTATATCTATATTATATAGTATGTTCCCCTAATGCCTGTGGCACAGGTTTACCCTAGTACAGGCACCCCTTATATATTACCTTTACGATGTAATCTACGCTCTGTGTATTTTTGTACCAATTTAAGTTGAATAAACGATTATTATTATTATTTCACATTTATTTACTTTTAACCAATAAAAATTCCTTTTTTAAATATATAATTATAAAAAAACACATTTAAAAATATAAAAATTATGGATGCTCATTGACATCGAGACAAGGTCCAAGCTGTCGGTGGTTAGAGGTTCAGAGAGAGGATCCTCCTCACTATGCGTGCCGTATCGAGGAGGACTGCCTTCTGCATCTGACCCTTGACCCAAGCACCTAACGCGAGCCTCTTAAGATGTTGGTCGAGGCTCTTGGCTATTAGACCGTTCACCGTAACGACTATCGGTACAATGATTGCCGAGTCCACATCCCACATATCGACGACCTCGTGTGCTAAGTCCAGGTATTTTAATTCTTTTTCCTTCTCAGCTTTCACGAGGTTGCCATCATGAGGGATGGTAATATCGACAATCATTGCACGGCGCTCTGATCGATCTTTTACGACAATATCAGGCTTGTTGGCAACAACAGTCCTGTCTGTGATAATAGATCGATCCTAATACAGTGTCATATGATCCTTTTGGAGAACTGGTTCTGCATGTAGCAGAACCAGTTCTCGAAAAGGACCATATACCTGTAGTAAGGCATCTCGACCTCTACAAGTGTATACTTCAGAGCAAGTTGCTGATAGATAATTCTGGCTACTTGGTTATGTCTGTGCAAGTACTCGCCGTTAGCAAGTCGAGAACAACCGGAAACTATATGCCTGAGGGATTCACCGGGTTGGTGGCACGCTTGACATATGTCAATCGTACCATCCCTCAGGATATTTTTTCGGTAGTTATTCGTCTTGATAACTTCGTCCATAATTGCACAGACAAACCCTTCGGTTTCCCCAAAGAGGTCACCGAAGCGTAGCCAGTTCACGGAGGCGAGAAGGACTACATCAGGCCCACATAGGGCCTTGTAGAACCTACCGTGAAGCTCATTGCTCTGCCATACACTCTTGCAGTCGTCAATGCTCAGTACTACAGGGATGCGTCAGCTCTCTTTAGCCAGATTAAACGGGGTGAGTCCGTTATCCACTGCAACAACATTATTATTAACAATATTATTACATATTATTATTTTTGCACGGAGCTTAAGTGACATTACAATAAAAAATTGATATTCTCGAATAAAAGTGCCATTGAATTCAGTAGGTATATTTTTATTAATAAATAATAATAGGATACTAATACAGTCTTTATATGCTATCTTATAACTCATCTTGATTTCTGCTTGGATATATTATGCATCTATCAAGTGACCAAATGCAGGTGCTTTAAATATTACTGAGACCATCAAAGCATACGGGAAGCAGTTACCGTTATCATTTAAAAGAGGGGTCAACGTGCTGCCTCAAAGTACGGGTAGCTACCGTCAGAGGGTACTGACATATTGCCGAGTCCTCAGGAGGTCTGTAATCCCCTATATCTCCATAGGAGCCCTACACAAGGCTGTTTGAGTGCGCTCTTCCTTATGACAGACGAAGCTCCTTAGTCGTGCTACCTCAAATTGAGCGGAAAGCCAGGTTTAAGTTTGCCCTAACTGTCTTAACATTTACAACCCAAACACTCACCGTTTATTATTATATAATATCAGCCCTGTATTAAACTGTCCCACAGCTAGGCACAGACCTCTTCTCACAGGAAGAAGTGTAAGGCCATAGTCCATAACGCTGTACCAGTTCGGATTGTCAGACTACACATATCTTCGAAAATATTATAAAAATATTATAGAGAACTCTTAGACATGCAGGTTTCCCAACAATGTTTTCTTTTGCCCTTAAAGCGAGCGATAATTATCTATTTTAATACGCAAATTTCGAAAAGACAGAGATGCGCGCCTTGGGATCGAACTCGAGATCTCTGCGTGGCAGTCCAACGATCTCCCACTAGGTTACTTGTACTAGTTTGCCGTTATAGTTTGCTAAATATGATAAACGTTTTATTAACTTCAAACATATAACATTAAATCTTAAGGCAATTAATAAATAATAATAACACACAACATAAAATAGTCACATGCTACACTAAATGACCGACTTATTGTAACAGTATACAGCAAAAACCTTTTGTTTTGCAGAGAAACCGTTGAAATGAATAAAGCTCTATTAATACTATTGGCTACACTCGCTCTTTTGGCGACGGTGGAAGGAAAATCCTGGTAAGATTATATTTTATTTGTATCTTCAACTTTTGTCATAGGCTTTCCATCAAAATTATTGTTAAAAGGTAACATAAGTAGATGTTATTTTTATTACGCTCTATTTTTATTTTTCTTTTATTGCCCACAGGCGCGTTATGAATAATTCCTATTTCGCGAGGGACTTTACAAACATGCAAACAACGGTCGAAAAGAAAGCCCAGCCTATTTAAAACACAATTGTTATTATTTTAACATTTGCATCAAATTAATAAGCTTACAGTAGATATTAATCCTACTCATAAATAATATGTGTGCAAAAAATCGATTGTTATCAAACGTTCCAATTGAAAATAAGTTTAGAAAGCTTTAGATTTTAGCATTATTCCTCGAAATATATAAAGTTTTAGACGTTTAGTAGTTTCACGTCAACAGCGTACCTAAAGATTGTCCAAACTCGCAATCTTCCAATAGACGTATTCTTCGAACTATGGCCTATTGACGCTTTAGTTTAATTCATGTTTTACAGTAAAGTTTTCTGCGTCATGAATAATTTTTGCGTCACTTGTAAAATGATAATTAGGTTCCACTTGAACGAACAATTGTTTTTTACAATAGGCACATATTTACTTTATTGTAAGCATTTATTGTAGTTTATCGGCGTATTACTTTCACATTGGTGACTAAGCAAAAAAGGCTTATTTTACGACCAACATAGTAGACCGATCATTGGCCTCACTGCTTACAGCAGACCCTCGTCATTGTTTTATGTAAAAATAACACTAAATTATTTGATGAGGATTTATGCCCTAAGTCCATCTATTGCCGGTTAAATTAGTATCAGAAATGCCACTGTACGCTATTATCATAATAAATAATTATGAAAAGCAATAAGCAATTGAGTATTGAGTCTTATGCCTATATCTCCCAAGGGGCAGGTCTAATACGTCACCAGTAAAACTACATTTAAATGACTACACTCCGCCTGATAGCAAGCGATCATGTGGTCCAAGAGCAGTGGCCTCCACACCATCCTCATAGCAGCTGAGGCTATGTTGAGGTCCCTACTTTGGTGGCCTGAGAAAGTGCTTTTTCACGCCCCGCTTAAAAGACTCAGGTTTGAAGGAAGAACGAACCGTGCCTTGGTCGTTCGGTAGAGGCGCTCTAATCGACTCTACCCAAACATATGTTTTGATATCCTAGACAATTAGAGATGTCAAGTAGCAGCACGGACTTTGTAACTGTACTCGTTTGGAAGTAATAGGCTCGCACACTACAACTTGGGACCTAAAACCATAGGTGGCGAAATGTGGGTATAATGGTACTCTTTCTACTCCTTCGTGAATGCCATGAGACTATGTAATGTTATTAATAACTTTACCTTCCTAAAGTTACACTGTGATATCTTTCCGTTATACTAACCAACGAATAAAAAAAATTCAGTCACACAATACGTTTAAATTACAATGTTAGGAGATCACCTTTAAGCATGGAGTTGCTTGTACCTATTCGGTCTTCTCCTTAAACATTAGCAAGTGTAATGCAATTGAAAATGAAATTGTTTATTTTGCCTTAGAAGAAGGCAAGTTACTAAATTAATAACAAAACACACAAAGTATATTAATTTACTGGATATTATACTAAAAGTATACAAAGAATCAAAAATAAGATGCGTTTTGCCACCCTCTCATTAGGCATTCGTGAGACGTGTCTACACCATCGAAACTGTCGCCACATCAGGTACGCTTCTAATCCGTAGACATTTGCGCGTCGGATCACTTCGGTATTTCTAACCCAATCCGACCATTTGATTTTAAGAATGTCTCGTAAGCACTTCATATGACACTTGTCAAGCGGTATGTATTTCCGATAGAGGGCCCATGTCTCTGAAGAATATAATAGATTTGGGAGAACTTGAAAGTCTTGAAGCCTTGTAAACGGAGACTTTTGTCGAGAGCTTCAAATCATGTGAGTGTAGGACCTTTGCTCGTAATTTACTGAAAGCAGCTGATGCAGCGCTTATGCGATGATTTATTTCGGCATCAAGGTCGCACTTAGATGTGATTGTGTTGCCCAGGTATTTGAATTTATCCACCTTCTTCAGCTCAGTACCGCCAATGTACACCTTGATAGGTTCTGTAGCTCCATGATAGTCCATTGCCATGACCTCAGTCTTCTTTACACTGATTTTAAGACCGAAACGGCAACAGACTTCCTAAAGGTTCGTAATCTGGTTCTGAAGCTCTTGTGCAGAGTTAGTCAGTAAGCAATAGAAGAAATGATAGAAGTCAATTGGCACAATAAGATCAAATGGTCAGTCTACAAATTAATGCGATGCGCAGTTTATTGGTCAACAATTCTTGTATAGCGCTATTAGTATTATTGCGCTAGTACTAGGTTTAGTCAGACGTAGAGTATCTGTGATGGATAACCGAGTATTAAAATTAATTATTTTATACAGTTATATAAGTAATGGCTTAGTTTTGCGGCAAGATTCTGATGATTTGACAAATTTTTACGAAGTTGATTCCCTGAGTGGACATGAGGAACGTCCAATAATAAATCTTTTAAAAGATACTGCAGATAACTCGAAGTCATATATTATTCTTCCATCAAAGCCGAGGATTAAATTACTTGACCTAGAATCTCATGTTTTAATTGATGGTCTAAGTAAATCTCATAACAATAAAATGGTAGCGTGGCTCAACATGTACTGTGAAATGCCTCCAAATTGTGATAGACAAGTTAAAGGAAGCACTCAGAAAGGTACGCCTGTATTTGGAATCTTGATTGGTGGACCACTTCAAGTCTAAAAATCACATACGTACATGGACGTGAAATCATTTAATATTATAAAATGAATGTCACTGAATTACCTACAAGATAAATAGATGCAATGGTTATTTATAGAATATTTATTTGCTATTTAAATGAGAGGTATTTGATGCATAAGGTGTGTTTAGTATGGTTACGGACATTTTGATGTAAATCAAATCATATTAGTTATTTTGTAGATCATATTTTGAAAGTTGTTAAACGTAGAGCATTGTACAAACTTGGTAAAACCTAATATTTTAGAGTAATGTCAATCAATAAAAGTATCAATATCAGTTACTACGACTTTATAAGGTGCAGTATTACAAAATATATAGTGTTATGACTTGTTAAACATTATTTTATCCTTATTAATTAGGTACGTATTCGAGAACGAATATTATAGAATAAATAAATTATGGAGGAGAGATAAAGTAATATTGTGTTTGTGAATGTTATCGTGTTTGTGTTGCCGACTGGTAATTGTCGGGTGATAAACGTACTGTCCAGCAATGTTTTGGTATTGTTAAATGACTTCTGTGTCGATACATTTTATTGTGTTTAGTTTACTAGCCCACTTATTACTTTGTGCTGCGGATACTCCTCCAGGACAATTTGTACTCGATCTCTTTGGAAATCCAATCAAGGATTTCCAGAAGTCATTTGGAAATTTAAAATCGCCTACCGTAAATATCGTGAAGGGAAAACCAGAGGACAATGCGGATCCCACAATGATACATGTCCCACCCAACACTGAGAGAGAACGCTGTACTGGCAATACAGTAAAGGATATAAACGGAGTGTGTAGACAACCATGGTGATTTGTCCAAAATAGTAACTATAGTAATGACGTAGTGTGTCCGATGCATTTAATTAAAATGGAAGAAAAAATTGTGCTACTAGTTATGGTGTTGGTGCTGGATACGTGTCTTCAGGTTGAGACACGTGATGCTTTCAATTTTCACGATAAACTTCGAACAGCCACCTCAACCACAGCTGAGAATCTAATTAAGACTGGGGAAGTAATACGAATGCCAAAACAGGATTGTCCGGTGGGCTGGAGACGTGACGCGTTAGACATTTGTAGAGAGAGACTCTAAAGGTATTATATTTATTATGACATATATTTATATTATTTTCTATAAACTATATATGTATTTATTTTATTTCATGATTTGTATCAAAATAGTATTTTATTTAATCATAGTGATAATAATTTCTTGTTGATCCTTGTAATTATTGTGTATAAATGTTCCATTACGTAATTTATAAATATAATTGTGTTACGAATGTATATTTTGTAAAGTAGAATAGTAATATACTGAAGTATGAACTTATTATTAATTTATGATATTTTTATGATCGCCATATATAAATACGTCAATCAATGTTTTAAAATTAGTTTGTTGATACATTATTATTAAAGAAAAGTAATATAGTATAGTAATAATTGTAGAAAAGTAAACGACAATAAACTTCATAAACTTTATTTTTTTTTATTTACAGATCAAGCTGCAAATTCAAAATATGGATAATTATAAAGATGCGATTAAACAATCATAAAGAATTTAACAGTTAATTTATTATAGTCTTATCTTTTCTTGGAAGTTTTGTATTGGTATGTGTTCACTGATAAATTATATGAGGTCAATGAAGTTATCTCGTAAGTTGCAGTAATTGTCAAGGCGTCAATTTAGTGAAAATTTTCTAAAGAGAAAACACGATTTGTTTGAAAATGAAGTTGGCCAGCTGTTTTATTTTTTGTGCTATTTTAACATTTCAATATTACAGTGCAGATGGCTTACTTTAAGATCTTAGTAATTCTATGAAATACATAAAGCATAAGGTGAGAACTGACATTGGGAATTTATTCTACCCAAATAAAAATGAAAAAGAAAGTGAAGATAATGTTGTAGCCACAATGAGCAAACGGCTAACGATTCAAAGAATTCGGATGCTGGTTTGAACCAAGATGTTAAACCTGTAGAAGCTACGACACAATCTACCACAACTACGACAGCAGCTGATGCCCCTAAGAGTGAGACGGTTATTGAAAAGGATGACAGGGAAATTTTTACAGGTGCATGTCTTCCAGGGTATTTACGCACGGCAGACGACAGGTGTAAGCCCTCCTTCTAAATTTCAACAATCCCATAGTCTTCAACCGATGAAAATAAATAACAATAACAAAATTTGCTAAACTATTGTAATGAAGAAATTGTTTAATTTACTACATTTGAAGGGTAACAAATTTTATTTATTTATAAGTAAATAAAATTATTTAAACTATTAAACAATGACATAATTAACAAAATATATACACAAATTATTTATAAGAAAAATATAAACTAAAGACAAAAAAGATAAAGTTTACATTTGTAGGTTTCTTTTTTTGTAATTCGTAATGTTTGTAACTTAAATAAACACTTTTATAATAGTATTATCTTTAATTACCCATTTGCCTGAGAGTTAAAGAATTAATAATGCTCTTTATTTCTTTTACTTAATCTGCATACATTTATTAAATTGTAAGATAATAGTAAAAATGTTATTAAATATTTCATCATTTAGGCTTTATAACAGATATTAAGTAGCAGTTTAATTACTTGGTGATGTTTCTTTTAAAATTAAAACTGCTGTCATAAGTATGATCCTGTGATCTCAGAAAGTAAATAAAGAGAATATCGCTGATATTTATACGAAATAATACTTGCGATGGTCTTGAGCCCTATGTTAATATCCACACAATTCTGATCATGGCTTTTACCTAAAACGATAGTTTCCTATGTTGGTATAACCTATTGAGTCACAACACAGCGGCGGCCAAACACAATAAGTAGGGTAGACCGAGGCGAATCGGATCAGTATGACTTTAAGGTTAAAAAAACAACTTTATTATAGGATATCTTATATTTATGAATCAAATAACAATCAGCCTTTAATAAAGTTTTACATAAGAAATTATAATTTTAGCTATCACATAAATATTCTTTGCCAGAAACGAAAACAAAAACTTTGAGAATTATCCGATTAGCCCCAAAACCGGGGGCTAATCGGATCTAACAAATGTCTGCAATAAAAACGAAACTTATGAGAACATTACTTATTATTATGACACAAATCACAGGTATACGGTCCCTTGGTACCTTCTCTATCAGCGCAATTCTCATGGCACCATTCTTCACATGTATTGCAATGTATCCAATCCTCGGTGGGTGGATGTACAAACTTTTTAGAACAGAAAATGCAATGCCAATCTCTAGATGGAATAGGTCCCTTTACTTTTATTCCAGGTGCAGCTTTGTTTTTCTTCTTATCCTTGCTATTTGCCTTTCCTTTAACATCAGTCTTTTTCTTTTCTGTGTCACCTTTTTTCTTCGCTTCCTTTTGTAGAAGATTATTTTTAGTCAGCGGTGAACGGTGATGTTAAATGTAAGGTTGGCTTGGACAATTTACGAGGCCGCTGGATAGTAGTTGGGCTCTTCATCGGCGAAGGAATAATTGCTTTCATTGCATTTCCAACATCGACACTGCCTGGTATTAAACTGACGTATAGTTAAGTTTAGTTAAAAACACCATATCAGCTGCTTTTTTCATGTCACCGTGTGACCACTGATTCTGGCAGATATTTCTTACATATGTCCGGACCATCTAAAACAATAAAACAAGATATAAATTAGTTATAAACATTGTATGCCAGGATCCGATTCACCCCGTAGATTGCGATCCGATTCGCCTCATAGCATAGGTAGTTAAATCATTTGCTTTGGTAAAATATGCATCAAATTACCGCTAAAAACTTAATCATTTTTTATAACTAGATTAACAGCGCGTAATAATACAAAAAAATATTTTCAATTCGACAAAATTTATCTGTATAATAAGCCATCATTGTTATTACGTACCTTAGATATTGGCGGGAAAACTGACGACACCATACGTTGATATCACAGGTGATCGTCGCCGGCAATGAATTACGAGCGGGAATGAAATACTATAAATTGCAATAGACGCTTCGGGGATGGGGGATAGTGATGTGCAAGTATAGCTACGTTCCTTTATGCGTGGTATTTTAAATATCTAAATAATTCTTATTTTGATCCGATTCACCCCGTGATCCGATTAGCCTCGGTCTACCCTAATTATGTTTGGTTATATTCTTAGAATAATAATAATTGTGCTATAAAAAAAATATAATTTTAAGGTTAACGAATTTATCATGTAATGCAGTACCTACAGTGTAACTTGTCAATGCTGCCGTTAATAGATAAATTTCTACGAAGCAGTAGCATTTCCGAAAATGCAGTTGATAAATTATTTTATATTGTGTGTAATTGTTACATCGCAGTATAACAGTGTAGATTGTAAAATTAAAATATTCTTAGATAAAGTACACGAAAGAATTGATAAAGGAAGAGCAGACCTAAGAAACATATTAAAACTTGATAAACATGAGAAACAGTATAAAAATGAAACGGTACACTCTGTACACATAACAACAAAGTATTGGAGCTTAAAAGGCAACTGACGGAGCTCCATATAGAATATATGGATGTCTTGGACCAACGGGACCGACTAGAAGATAAAGTTAGATCCTTCAGTAATTGTAATGATGTCTTTTCTAGGTCATTGAGCCGCAGCACTGAGCTTGAAGCAAGCCTGAATGAAGCCCATACTAAAATTATTTCCTTAGAACAAACCATTCAGGTGCTAAATGGTGCTGCGACTCAGAACCTCTACTCAGAACTCATGGGGGAAAAAATAAGTACACTTCATAGTTATAAAAGTAAGCTCAAAAGTCATGTTTTTATTAAAAGTAATAGGAAATTAAGGCAATACTTGAAGTTAAATAAGTTAATTAAAAAGTTAGATTTTAATCTTAAAAAGTCAATCCAGTTTAAAAAAGTTACACAGCACAATAGTGAATTGGTGAAGGAGCATGAGGCATTTTTATTTGATTTAAAGAGAAGTAATGATCAAATAGTTGCCAGTAGGTTACAGTATGAAGCACATACAGCTGAATTAAATAATCAAATAATTAGTTTGGAAAATCGTTTAACCAGGATCAGCCTGGAACATCAAAAAGAAACTTCTGAATACATTCAGAAATATGATGAAATTGCCAGAGTTGGTAGGGAGAACATGGAACGTGTTCTCTCGCTAACTAATGATACTATATGCGGTAAGTGCTTACAGGCTGAACCTAATAACAACCTGTCAGCTGTTTGTGATTTGAAGTCAGTTAACAGTTGTCCCACCTCCTCTTCCTATCATGAAGATATGTCTGTGTCTTATTTGGTTAAGAATAACAATTAAAATTTAATCATGTTTTCTGACCAAATCGGTGTAGGTTTTAGTAGACTCATAAATTCTTATACAGAGTCTCCCTGTGTAAATATTTGTTCCCCTGGGGCTAGGTTAAGTACTTTAACTGATAAGTTAAAAATGACAACTTTGAATTCTGAATCAACCATAGTAATTCTATATGGTTACAGCTTATCTGTCACAAAAAATGAGGCTTTATATTTAACTGAGGTAATTGAATCATTACATAGTAAAGTAGGGTGTAACTTTATTCTTTGCGCTTTACCTTATTCCTATTCATTAACACAGGAACAGAATAGATATATTCAAAATCTGAATTTATTATTTTATAACAGTACATGTTATACAAATTATACAAAATTCTTTGACACTAATAAGTTTATTAGTAGATTTTTATTGACTAAAGATACAATGTATCTTTCATATTTTTATAAAAAACAACTTGCTAAGTTATTAGCATTTAATATATTATTATTTAGAGACACAGGTACCAGTACGGTAGTGAAGATTTTAGATCATAGTAGTAATATTACTACTAATTCCTATATTGATACTTCTATAGTTTAAACTATTAGATGAGACAAAGGATAGGCAGACACATAGTATTAGACTTATTCACCAGAATATTCAGGGTCTATCCGGCAAGGAATTAGAATTAGATTTATTTTTTAAAGAACATGACATCCAAATATGTTGCTTAACAGAACATTGGTTAAGAAGTAGTCAACTAATATTTAATAATGAACATTATACCGTTGTAAGTGCGTTTGTAAGAAGGAATTCTATACATGGTGGCTCTCTAATATATGTATGTAATAATCTTAAATTTAAGGAAAGAAATGATATAGTAAATCTTTCTATCGAGCGCACTGTTGAATTATCTTGTGTGGAGCTGGAGCAACATGTCATACTTGTATGCGTGTACCGACCACCGCAGAGTGACTTTAGTGTATTTGAAACAGTAATGGAGGATATTTTAAAACGCTTAAGTTATGGTAATAGGCATATAGTAGTATGTGGTGATTTTAATATTAATTTACTTCAGCGATCAGTTCTTTCTGTAAGACTTATTAGTTTATTTAGATCATTTAATTTAAATAATTTATTTTTCGAACCAACCAGAATTACATCACACTCTGCTACATGCTTAGACAATATATTTTGCGAATGCCAATTTCTAAATAGGGCCATATTGAGTGATTTGACATCCGACCACTGTGGGCAAATGGTTGTATTTCCTATAAATACAATTAAAAAAGAAACTATCATCACATGTAGACCAATGACATCTAATCGCATAAAGGAATTTAATAATAACATTAATGCCAAGGTTGTCAATATGGACCTAGATTGCAATAGTCCAGACGAACTATACGAGTCTTTGCTTAACGTCATTACACTGGAATATAACAAAATTTTTAAAATGAAGACATTTTACAAAAAATTAAAAATTAAGTTTTGTGATTGGGCAACACCTGGGATATATACAAGTAGAGCTAAGTTATATGAATTATATGGAATAAAAAAATATAATTTTGATCCAAATTTTATTAAATATGTTAGAAATTATTCAAAATTATTTAAAAAGGCTTGTGCTACAGCCAAGTCCCTTTATTTAAAAAACTAAATTCGAAATGCCGACGATAAAATTAAAGCTACTTGGAATATTATTAATAATGAAACTGGACGCACCAAGCAGCGTGATAATACTATTAAACTTAATGTAAATAATAAGATAATTTCAAATAACTTGCAAGTAGCTGAAACATTTAATAACTACTTTGCAAAGATACCTGTTAATACAACTAGTTCCTTAAGGTCTTGCCCAGTAAAAGCAGAATCCTTGGTTAGGGATAGCGTGGTGGAGTGTAAAGTCCTGTTTAGTTTTAAATATGTACATCCGCATGACATAATAAAAGTATTTAAGTCACTTAATTCAAAAAAATCAGCTGACTTGTGGGGTATTTCTATGAAATTAATTACAAGTATTATTGATAACGTAGCGCCACACCTAGCTGCAATATTTAACGGATGCATTGATGTGGGCATTTTTCCAAATTTAATGTAATGTAGTAGTAGTAGTATTTAATGTAATAATACCATTATTTAAAAATGGATGTAAAAGTGATCCATGTAATTTCAGACCGATTTCTATATTACCTGCTATAAGTAAAATATTTAAGAAAATTATATTACAGCAATTAGAGAGCCACTTTAACGTAAACAATTTATTTCATACTCAACAATATGGTTTTAGAAAGGGTCGATCTACGATAGATGCGGGTGTTACACTTTTAAAACATATTTTTGCTGCTTGGGAAAATTCGCAAGATGCCATTGGCGTATTCTGTGATCTCTCAAAAGCCTTTGACTGCGTTGAACATCAAACGTTATTGCGAAAGCTCAGGCATTATGGAATTCGAAATGCTGCACTCGACCTCGTTGGTTTTTACCTAAGCGATAGATTACAACACGTTGAAATCAACGGAAGTAGATCTTCTGGATTACCAGTCGCAATGGGCGTGCCACAGGGCTCAATTTTAGGACCCTTTCTGTTTCTAGCGTACGTGAATGATTTGCCGTTCTTCGTACAGAATTTGTGCGACATTGTATTATTTGCTGATGACACATCACTTATTTTTAAAGTAGACCGTAAGGCACCAAATTTACAGAGTGTTAATTCTTCACTCGCGCAAGTCCTGGACTGGTTCACGGCGAATAATTTACTACTCAATTCAAAAAAAACAAAATGTATTAAGTTTACATTGCCTAATATAAAGAGTCCTAGCTTAAATGTTAATTTAAATAATGAAACAGTAACATTTGTACAATCCACAGTTTTCTTAGGCATTACTTTAGATGATAAAGTTCAGTGGGGCGCTCAAATAACGTGTCTTGTAGGGAGACTTAGTTCAGCAGCATTCGCGGTTAGGAAAGTAAGACAGCTTACTGATATAGATACTGCGAGACTAGTTTATTTTAGTTATTTTCACAGCGTTATGTCCTATGGCATACTATTGTGGGTTAAGGCAGCTGATATTGAAACAATTTTCATTCTTCAAAAGCGTGCAGTACGTAGCATTTATAATTTAGGCCCACGAGTTTCCCTGAAAGAGTGTTTTAAAGAAATTGGTATACTTACTGTTGCGTCGCAATATATATTTACGAATATTATGTTTATAAAACATAATATTCACTTATATAATAAGAATAGTGATATTCACAACTTAAACACTAGAAATAAGCATAAGTTGGTAGGTCCGTATCATCGTTTACATAAAGTTCACAATTCATTTGCGGGAATCAGTATACGCTTTTTTAATAAACTACCGATTGATATTATAAATTTACCTTTACTAAAATTTAAAAGTGCTGTTAAAAGTCAGCTTATCCGGAAGGGCTATTATTCAATCAATGATTACTTAAATGATAAAAACTCATGGAACTAGTTGCTTGTTTCATACAGGATTCAAACAATGTATGTATTATATAAGTCAATTTAGTTATGTGAAGGTACTTCGTGTTTATTTGGTGGTGTTAAAGTATCTTTCTTTTCTTTTAAACAAACTTTATAAGTATTAACGTAAATTTTGTTTTAACTACATTTAGTCACGAACTACCTTTTCATGTCACAAATTGTAAGTGTATGCGTCCTCATGCCATACTACTGTCTATTACAAATGGCTACGTACTGATAAATATGATTTCAAATCTCAAATGCTTTTTACATAATATTACCAACTTTTCTTTATTTTAGAATTTAGTTTTATATGGACAGTGACATATGGCATAATGACTGCAACACCTGGTACATAAATGAGTTGTAGAATACTGAAATTATAAGTTGATGGCGATTTAAAAGAGTGGCCTTGAGTTTCTTCCAGGTATCTTCTCATAGGCTCAACCTTTTGCCTGAACCTTGCAACTAACATAAATGTAAATTCAGTAAATATAATAAACTTACTAACCCATTTGACGTTCATAAGTGTTACTTTGTGACCTAAATGAATAAATTATTTTTGACTTGACTTGACTTGACTACAACCAATCAAAGGGTCAAGCACAGACACCGGATTGGACCAAAGTAAGCCTGGTAACGTGACTCCTCAGCCTACCACGACCACGCCGTCGACTATTACCAATAAAAATGGTACCTCAAGCAAGGACGAAAAGGATGGTAGGGAAAACTTCGCAGGTAGTTACTTCCCAGGCTACAGGCATAGTCCTGATGGACCTTGCAAAAAAGAGTTTTAATCATGTCTATTTATAGCCCGACTCACATATACTAAAACTTCATTGTAAAAGACATGTGTGAGATGGAATTTAAATAAATATATAATTAATAAATATATTTTGTTTGACACATAATAGTCGTATTTCATTTAAGCAGTTCTTCTCCAAATACAAAATAATAAGTTTTTTAATATTATGCTTCTTATCACGGTTTTCCAAGAAGTATATAATTTTTTTTTAATATCAGATAGTATATCGGTGGCTAAAATAATGATAACAGTATATTGCTTTTAATAAATAAGGCTTGATTAATGAGCGTTAAGATTCTGGTGTGGCTGCGATGGCTTGATATATACTAGGCTGTCACGTAACAGCACTAGGAGACAAGTGATCAGTTGTCTGTTGATTAGAGACATCTGCGGAACGAAGCTGATTATCAAAACATTTCTGTAATACGTCGATACCTATTAGAATTTCGCCTTTATCCTCAGAACTACTCATGTGTGTTCTTTTTGTATCAGGAGTTTTCGCATTATTATCGTGGCTTTCCATTTTATTCTCAGAACTAACTAGATTAGAAGAACCTCTGTTGTCCTGTATTTTACTGAAGTCTGATGTATCTTCACCATCTGGAGGACCATCTCTGCTTATTGGTTCTTTATTGTATATTGGCGCTCTAGATAGTGCTCTGTTATTCTGCGATTCTATTATATTCAATGTGTCTTGGTTATATGTTAGGCCTTGGTTGCCTGGTGGGCCTCGATTGGGCGTCGGGCCTCGGTTTTCTGGTGGACCTCGGTTGGCTGGTGGTCCTCGATTTTGCGGTGGGCCTCGGTTGCTCGGTGGTCCTCGGTTATGCGTCGGTCCTCGATTGGCTGGTGGACCTCGATGGCTTGGAGGTCTTCTATCATAAAATCCAATATCATCAGGACACCGTATTTCTAAAAGAAATGAGATACATTTAACAAACGAATTAATATATTATGAATACTTTGTTTTCTATGTTTTATCTTTCCGTTAACCGTAAAAATAATCCATTATATTCTTTTATCGTGAAAATAGCTACTGCAAGATTTGGCACGATACCGCAAGACGACAGCGACGCGTTTTTTTTAAATCTATATTAGGCCAAACGCAGCCACAGGAAACTGGTCGCGTATATATTTCAATGTTATTTTTCTAAAATATCTGTGATTACGATGTATATGCGTCCTGGTTACAGACTATACTACATAAACTGTAAAACGCCCCGAGTCCCGACTCTTAGCACTCCGACATGGATAGGTTAGGTTAGAAGACGGAGGCTCCCGCCGTAGCCCTCGTGGTTATTTTTTTTGTGATTACCTAGAAATAGGTCGACAATATTATATCACTAAACTTAATCATTTTCATCATTTTTGTCTCCACTCAATAGTTTCTAGGTGATATTAGTGGCCATAATTTACTATTTGATGACAATTTTAGCAAAATTTTGACGATCAATTAATATGCGATGAGTTAAATTTTTTAAACGTACTGAGTTAAAAAATTAGAAGCTAATAGAATATCTTTTTTGATGTCATACATTAATATTTTAGAAGTTTACTGCTTGAATGTATGTTACAAATTTAGATGCTAAAAATAACCACCATGCTGAGTTGTATTTAGAGTGGCTGACATAGAAGATAACTAGTGGCTAAGATATTATCATTCAGACGCTCGTTAACTGTGGCTGACTGTTTGTATTTATGCTTTAATAGTTGCACTGCCTAGCTTACTTTTTCTGCTTTCTAGCTTCACTGGATTGGCTGCTTGTTTAGTATAGATGCAAACCCACTTTACTCGACTCTTCAAGACGAGTAAGGTGCCAATGGTCTTAGGGGAGACCGCAACAGTCGTGTAGATCTCTAAGACAAGTCTGGTAGGGAATCCTTCACGTGGTTGTCCCCTGTTATTGGTCTAGTTCCCTCTGAAATAGACGTAACTAAAATCACCAGACGGCCACTGCTTGGGATGGAGAGGTCATGTTCCGGCGGGTCCATCGTCGAACGATAGACGATGAATAGTAATGACCTCCCGCGTGTTTGTGCCGTGCCCGGGGACCATGGACCGGGGATACGGAGGGATGAAGGAGTCCTGGGGGTTGAGTAAACGCCCCTTTGGTCTGGATTTCCTCTCACACGGGAGGTTGCAGTCTAGCCAGCTGCAATCAATCGGCTGCGGTGTCCGCTCATGCGGCCGCCAGGCGAGTGTCCTTGTATGAGGTCTCCAGCCGGCAGTGCTCGTTTCCCACCTCGGTGGTTTGGGGTAGCGCGACTGGTGCTGTACGTCTCGCGGACAGCTCACTCGGGGGCGCTATACCTTGCTGGTAGCCCTGGTGCCTGAACAAGGCATCCCCAACGTTGTGGACTCCGTGACGGTTGGGGAGCCAGCAGGTGAACTCAATGATAGACAAAACGGACTCTGTGAAAATCAACACTAAAGGCTTGACCGATAAAGGCGAGCAATTAAGGACCTCTGAACCCTTAGAGGGAGAGGTTAAGACGGGTGTAGGAGCTGCACGTGGGAGTGCCTACATACCTAAGCGACATGGTCGTGATGGCCCTATTGGCCGTCCGAACCTGAGCCGAGGGAGTGGTGCTCACCCAGGTAGTTCAAAGGCGTGGAGAGGGGGTTACCTTGGAAAGGGTACCCAATGCAGTTGGCGTAGCAGCACCGAAGGGGGATCTTAGCGCAGCACCCTCGGGGAGTGGCTGTCAGGCATCTTGTCTCGGGGAGGCTAGCAAGGAGCAGTCGGGCACACCCTACGGGGGATCCAAGCTGCACACTCTGCAAGCCATACCCAGAGTAGGAAGAGGCGCAGCGGGTGTGCCAACCGTAAGCGGCGTGAGCTGCAGCGGCAGATGGCACAGGCATCCGGTGCAGCCCCTTCTAAAAGGGTAAGGGAAGTGAGCGACGTAACCATCGCTCAGGTCGGTAACAACAAGCGGGCCAAGACCCAAGGTGACTCCTACAGGGAGGCGCTGACGGGAGTCAAAATGGCCGTTGTTGCTGACAACTTCCCTGACGCTCTATTAGCTGCAGAGCAGGTGGAGGTGCAGGTGGTGCCTATACGGGTGGCCATTTGGGACCTCTTAGAGGCCACGCCGGATCCTCTGCCGGCTATTAGTTTCGGTGCACTGCTCGGAGGAGCTCTGCACATTATATGTGAGGGACATAGAGCTGCAGAGTGGCTTCGCGGTATGTGAAGCACAAAGTGGTCAGCGCCAAGGAGCTTCCAAGGCCAATCAAAATGGCCTGGAAGACCAGAAATACCTGGTGCCTAGATGCTTCCAGGATGCTGACCATGCTGCAGCGCCTCAATCCCTCCTTAAGGACCTGCGAGTGAAAGGTGCTGGGCACGCAGGTCGAAGAGACGCATACCAGGCGCATCATTCTGGTGGACAGCGTTTCAGCCGCGGTCATCAAGGCAGGCGGTGTCTGGTGTTCTGTCTTCATGCTGGCATGGACAAGAGTACGTTTAAGATCCTCGGGGATGCGAATGTGCA
Organism: Catocala nupta; assembly: GCA_963675205.1. NCBI lineage: Eukaryota > Metazoa > Arthropoda > Insecta > Lepidoptera > Erebidae > Catocala > Catocala nupta. The sequence continues at coordinate 17,030,661 of OY776081.1, forward strand.
GAAGGTGCCAGTTGATGCCGGCGTGGGGGAGGAGGCCCCTGCTTTGACAGAATCACGGGCAAAGGACGGGTAGGAGCCCGTAATTTCTGTAGTGAAAGAGTCGGGTACGGCTCTCTACACTTCTTTGCCTTGCGCATCACCGAAAACCGACGACAAAATCAAACATATTGACGGTCTGGATTTGTCGTCGTCGCCGGATGCTGCGGAGGTGGTGTTGGAAGAGGAAATCAGGGGGAGCGGCCAGTAGTGGCTACCACTGAAGGCGCTACCATATAGGCAGACCGTATGGCGGGACTAAGGTGCGTACAAATAAATCTTCATCACTGCATCGGGGCAATTGGCGTTCTGGCCCGCCACCTGCGGATGAATGAATATGATTGTTGAATGATGTACATTAAAATTGAATACACAATTAGTCGCAAATAAACATTAGCAGAGCACGCACGTCTTTTCATTCATCGAAACTCGAGTCAAGCAAAAGTGAACCATAACACAACACCATATGGTCCTATCGAGCCGGATACATCAGCGCATCGAAGCGACTGGACCCGAGCGTCGAGAACAATAGACAGACGCATACCTTAGATAAGGAGTGAGCCGATCGTTAATTAATGTGTTTTTATATGTAATTGGCAAATTGTTTACAATATTATAACTACAAAACGTTGTAAAAACTTTATATTGGAAGAAATCTGAGTTAGTGAAGTTACTATATACAACCGTATAAAATGTCTACACCGGAACAATTGCTCGGAACGTTAGAAGAAACTGCAAAACTGCTGCAAAAAACACAAGTAAATTTGAGAAAATGTCCAAAACAACACGCGGATATATAGAAACACGAGCAAAATGTATAGAAGATTATTGGAAGAACTTCACAAACACGCACCAAGAGTTAATTAAATGTACAACACGCGAAAGTAGACAAAATATAAGTTATTTTGTGAACGAAGATTATTTTATATGTGAGGATCTTTATTTATCATTGCAAGCGGACGTCAAGGACTTATTGCAAACGTCATCATGTAGTCCAGCGGCGTCGTCGGATTGTAATCTGAGCAACAATGAGATGTTTACGTCACGTCTTAGACTACCAAAAATCGAACTGCCAAAATTTACGGGCAGATACGAAGAATGGGCTACCTTTCACGACTTGTTTACCTCTTTAGTTCACAAAAATACTTCAATAAGTGACGTCCAGAAATTACACTATTTAAAATCTAGCGTTGGTGGCGAAGTACAAACCTTACTGCGACACATTCAAATTACCGAAAGTAATTACTCTCAAGCCTGGTCATTACTGAAACAAAGATACGGAAATAAACGATTGATTGTGAACGCCGTTCTTAAAAGTTTATTTAACCAACGAAAAATGAACACACAGAGTGCAAGTCAGATTAAGTAATTGGTAGACACAACTAATGAGTGTCTTAACAACTTAAATAATATGTTAGTGACTACGGAGTCTTGGGATCCTTTATTGATATTTCTGTCCGTGCAGAAATTGGACCAAGATACTCACAAAGACTGGGAGGAATATTCATACAAAGAGGATTCTGAGGAGCTACCTACCTGGGACAGCCTAAAGAAGTTTCTTGAATCGAAGTTCCGCACACTCAAGCTCGTGTCACCTGGTACTATTGCTACACCTGTAAGAGAGAAGCCTAAAGATAAATCATTCGCTGCTATTGCTACTACTTCTACAGAGAAAACGTGTGCCAAGTGCAAAGGAAATCATACACTGTGCCATTGTAGACAGTTTACAGAAATTAATGTGAAAGACAGAAACGATTATGTGAAGCAAAATAGATTGTGTTACAATTGTTTGTTGGCCGGACATTCGGTACTGAAATACCGAGTACCGATTAATTGCCGAATTTGTAACAAGCGACATCATTCTTTGCTCTACGAACAAAAGAAAGAAACCACATTGAAAACACAACAAGAAGAAGCCACAACTTCGGATGTGTCTGTCAATCATACTATCGAAGACGAGAAGGAGACAACATTGACATTGACAGCACATTATAATAACAGACAAGCCACGGCACTGTTGGCGACCGCAGTGGTGACAGCTAAGAGCGAAGAAGAAGGACACACCATTGTTTTAGGAGCGCTAATAGATCAAAGCTCAGAAGCGTGCTTCATAAGCGAGAAAGCGGCTCAACTACTGAGACTTAAAAGACGAACAGTGAGAGGCACCGTGATTGGTATAGCATCTACAAAAACAGATATCAAGCAAGTGGTTCAGCTACAGGTTTTATCTAGAAGAGAAGACAACTTCTGTCTTAAAATACAAGCCTATGTAATGAGTAAACAGCTGACTGTTAAAATACCACAACACTCTATCACTGTAAACAATAACTTTCTACACCTTCAAGGGTTAGATTTAGCCGATCCAAGTTACAACACACCTGGGTCTATCGATATTCTGCTGGGTGTGAAAGAATATGGAATGATTATACAACAAGAGTTAATCAAGGGTCCACCAGGTACACCATGTGCACAACGAACCAGCTTCGGTTGGATTCTATTCGGAGAGATACATAACAAAAACAATGACAACTCTTTTTTGTTATGCACCATCACATCGATTTAGATGATATGGTAAAAAGATTCTGGGAAATAGACACAGAAAACAAAAGAAGATATACACAAGAAGAACAATTATGCGAAGATATATTCAAAACAACATATTTAAGAAATGAGAAAGGAAGATACAGAGTTAAACTACCTTTTAAAACAAAATACCCTAAATCACCAGACGGAAACACAAGAGAAATAGCATTGCGAAGACTATTACAATTAGAAAGAAAATTCACAAAACAACCAGATTTAAAGAAAGACTATGAGAAAGTAATGGAAGAATATGAAACGCTAAATCACATGGAAGAGGTATCTGTAAAAGAAATAAATACAACAAGGGCTGTGTACTTACCACACCATGCCGTTGTCCGTAGTGACAAGGAGTCTACAAAGGTCTCGTACCTTTGTAGACTCCTTGTTTGTTTGTTTGTTTTGTTTACGACGCTTCCTGTAAAGGCACCAACGGAACATCACTTAACGACGAACTATTGGTTGGGCCTGTAGTACAAGACGACCTCCGCAGCATCCTCATGAGATGCCGAATGCACGATATTTGCTTTGTAGCTGACATCGAGAAGATGTATCGGATGGTGTTACTTACCAAAGATGACGTAGACTTTCAACGTATTCTGTGGAGAAAAGATCCGTCTGATGATGTTAAAGACTATCGTTTACTTACCGTAACCTTCGGTACCGCTCCAGCACCCTTTTTAGTATGTCGAACCATGATACAACTGGCAAATGATGAAGGTCAAAACTATCCTGTTGCTGCGTCAATGGTGTCTGATTTTTACGTCGATGACCTTTTGTCTGGAAAAGACACATTAGAAGATGCCATTAAGGCCAGCCAGCAGTTGAAAGAGATGATGAGAAAGGGTGGTTTTGCATTGAAGAAATGGTCCTCCAAAAACGTGGAGTTCATGAAGTCTATATCACCAGATGAGAGATCTTCAAATGCACATTTTGATTTATACAAAGAGGGTAAGATCAAAGCGTTGGGCATACTGTGGAACCTGAAAACAGATAAAATTGAATATAACTTTAATTTGCAACCAATAGACGGCGATGTAACCAAACGAACTATTCTATCAGATGTACAGAAGTTGTATGATCCACTCGGGTGGATTTCACCAAGCATAATCCTCGCCAAAATACTCATTCAAAAGCTTTGGTTGGAAAGAGTTAACTGGGACGATGAAATTATTAAAGATTTAGCTAATGAATGGTTGCACATTAGATCGGATTTTGAGAACAACAATTGCGTTTCCGTTGACAGGTGGTTACATACATACAATGGAAACAAGACCCACATCCAACTGCACGGATTCAGCGATGCTTCTACGCGTGTGTTAGGTTTAAAGAGTAGTGAAGTAAATAAGCAATTTGGTTTAGGCATTTTATTTAAATTTAATATTAATGACAGGAATATGATTTCCGTAGATCCTTAAACTAATTAATAAAAGCAATAATTCAATATCAATTATTTATTTATATTATTTTAATTACCAACAAAATTATCAGCTATTTCCTATATTATAACACATTTTACTATATATTATAATCAAACAACATAATAACAACTAATTACAAAACACCAGCCATAATATAATCAGAATGGTATCATACCTTATGTGTAACGCTTGATCGCCAAGGAGCAACTGAACTATAGTACCTACATTGGCTCTCTGCTTTTATAGCAACTCACAAACAACGGACGATTCACAGTTGTGATAACGAGTCAAATCAGTGTTTCATTAAAAGCCATTTAATTGTATACAAAATAGTGTTAGAATGGTAATTACTATTACAAAATATTGTATATAATTTTAATATTTATTTAAACATACAATTTAGTTTATTTTACGTTTCATTTAAATTTGTTAGAACGACCGGACGAGTCATAACGGCACTTCCTTTAGAAACAATTACACAAAATGATTTTATAACTGAAATGGCTATCACAATATGATTTATAATTAACTACTTTACATTACATTACATAATAATATTTAATAAGTTAATTTAATATACATATTTAAATGTCCGTTATGATGAGTCAAATCAGTGATTTATTAGAAATTATTTAATATTACACAGAATGTACACAGAACGGTTTAGAACCGATATGGATATTACGAACATCATATTTTATTATTATATTTACCTATTAATTTAGCACCTAATAATATACATAAGTATGATCTATGTAAATATTTATCACGTGCTTATACATCAGTAGTGTACGTGAGAGTGACTAGTCCCAATGACGATATTCATAATGATTTAGTAGCAGCGAAAACGCGAGTGGCTCCCTTAAAACCCATCTCCGTGCCTCAACTCGAATTGTGTGGAGCACTGTTACTATCACAACTGCTAAAACATGTGGGACAAGCAATGAATATACCCAAATCGCAAATCTTCGCTTGGACCGGTTCTTCTATAGTCCTGGCATGGTTATCTGGTGAACCATGCAGAAGGAAGACATTTGTTTCAAACCGGGTGGTCGAAATATTGGAAAACGTAAACAGCAACAAATGGTATCACGTGAAATCTCAAGAGAACCCTGCCGACATTGCTTCGCGAGGAATGTCAATACAAGATTTGAAGACCTGCAGTCTTTGGTGGAAAGGGCCAAGTTGGTTGAAGGACAAAGAAATACAATACAATCGACTATACAACGTACAAACAAAAGAAGAAGCGAAGAGAGAGATACAAACACATCAAACATAAACTATGTGAATAAAGACAAGATAAAGATGATAGACCAATTTAATAATTTCGATAATCTGAAGGAGCTTCTTACATCTATGTGTTACTGTCAAAGATTTCTCAATTATAAAAGAAACAAAATCAACTTAGAAAAAGAGAAAGGCATAACAACTAAAGAATTGGAAGATTCACTACACAGATGCATAAAACTAGTACAGGCAAATGATTTTGAAGAGGAAATGCAAATACTGAAAAAAGGGTTTGAAGTAAAGAAAACAAGCATCTTAAAATCTTTAAATCCGTATTTAGACTCTAATGGCCTCATAGGAGTGGGAGGAAGATTAAGAAATGCGGACATTAGTCTAGAAAGCAAACACCCTATCATCCTTGGAAACATAAATAATTTGACTCGATTGATTGTGAAAAACGCGCACGCAGAGACACTTCATGGTGGTGTGCAAATGATGTTGGCTTACATAAAACCCATATATTGGATATTACGCGCAAAGGATGTTGTAATAGGATGCATACGTAGATGTATTATATGTGCAAGACATAGTGCCACAAGTAAAACCCAACTTATGGGTGATTTACCTAAGGAACGCGTTACCCCCGCCAGGCCCTTCTTTCATTGCGGAGTAGACTTTGCAGGTCCATTTCAAGTGTCAATATCACGAGGCAGAGGAGCCAGAACTGACAAGGCCTACATTGCCATTTTTATATGTATGGCTGTCAAGGCGATTCATCTCGAACTAGTCGGTAATTTGACCTCAGAAGCGTTTGTTAATGCCTTTAAGCGATTTGTATCCAGACGAGGCAAATGTGCTCATTTATGGAGCGATCAGGGCCGAAATTTTATCGGCGCTAATTAAGAGTTAAAAGCAGCAAAGCTTGAACTCCCTAAGGATGTAACAGAACTATTAGCAAAAGATGGAACCCAGTGGCACTACATATAGTCCACATTTTGGCGGCCTGTGGGAAGCAAATGTAAAATCAATCAAATACCATTTGAAAAGAATACTTACCACCATCTTAACGTTTGAAGAGCTAACAACTTTGCTGTGTCAAGTCGAGGCTTGTCTAAACTCCCGCCCTCTCACACCTGTAGATGAATCGGACACTGAAGCGATAGAAGTACTTACCCCTGGACACTTTCTCATTGGAGAATCTCCAATTGTAATACCACATCCAAGTTTAGAAAACGTAAAAGCATCTTACCTTTCCCGCTGGCAGTACTCACAGAAGCTCCTGACGGATTTCTCGAAACGATGGCAAATGGAATATTTATCACGCCTGCAGCAAAGACCTAAATGGCTGAAAAGAGAAAAGGAATTAGAAAAGGGACAAGTAGTGCTCATAAAAGTAGACAACTTACCGCCTGAAAAATGGCATCTAGGAAGAATCGTTGAAAAACATCCAGGGCCTGATGGCCTAACCAGAGTCTATTGTGTAAAGAGTGGAGACAGTGTCGTAAAAAGATGTATACCAAAGTAATGTTACTTACCTGTAGACTGTAATGATGATTGTTAATTTAGATAAATCTATGATTTATTCTTTGCATGTATAGTATGTGTAAAATACTTTGTTTTGCCTTGTTACCTAATTGCATTGTAATCAGTTTGTACCGGCGCGTATTAATACAATTTCTTATATTTCGTTGAAAGGACATAAGTAGTCCTTTGGGGGGCGGTATATTGAATGATGTACATTAAAATTGAATACACAATTAGTCGCAAATAAACATTAGCAGAGCACGCACGACTTTTCATTCATCGAAACTCGAGTCAAGCAAAAGTCAACCATAACACAACACCAATGATATTGCCCTGATTCAGGAACCTTATGTTAAAGAGGGAAAGATCACAGGCTTGGGTGGGACGGGAGGTGCAATTTTTAATAACTGTTCCACTAATGATATGAGGACATGTGTATATGCCAGAAATGACATAAACGCAATGCCCTTATACAATTTCCATTCTAGGGATCTAACGACAGTTAAGATCGATATGCCAGTGAGCGGAGGGCGGGATACTGTAATCCTGACCTCGGCATACTTCGTCTACATGGACAAGGAAATAGTATCTGGGCAGATAAAGGACCTTGTTGAATATGGCAGCCGGGAGAACCTGGACATGATCCTGGGATGCGATGCCAACGCACACCACACAGTCTGGGGGAGCACGGATGTGTATGTAAGAGGGGAAAAACTGCTGGAGTATGTGATAAGTACCTCTTTACAAATTCTATATAAGGGAAACAGGCCAACGTTCGCTGACTGTAGGCGAGCAGAGGTAATTGACATCACGTTAGCCTCCAACAGGGCTAGCACTAAGATTGTCGAGTGGCATGTGTCTGATGAGATTACCTTGTCAGATCATAATTACATATGCTTTAAGTACAGGACGCTGGTTCCAGCTCCTACAGCACGTAGAAGGAATCCCAGAAATGCGGACTGGAACTCCTTTAAGAGTGACCTCAGAATATATTTGGAGGATTCTAAGGGTATATATAGAAGTGAGTATATATAGAAATGAGCTTCATTTCTATATTAGACATCGAGTTTACAGCAGACAAATTGGTCCAGACTGTGAATAAGGTCTGGACAAACAACTGCCCTGAGAGGGAACTTAGGCCTAAGAGGGTACCGTGGTGGACGCCAGAGTTGGTCAAACTGCGGCTAGGAGCCAGACCAGCGTTTAACAATGCTAGGACCAGCAGGGACTACAGTGGTTTCGCTCGTTGTTTGACCATCTAAAACAAAGCTGTGCGGAAAGCCAAACGGAAGGTTTGGAGAGCACACTGTGAAAACATCAGTACGATTCCTGAAGGAATGAGGCTCTCCAAAGCTCTCTCGACTGTCAGAGCACACCCATTGACAACCATTGAGGATAGCAATGAGCAGCGAACAGGGTCTGGTAAGGAGACACTAGCAATGACACTAAACACACACTTTCCAGACTGTAAGATAATAGAAAAGGAGCAGGAGGACCCGATCAGCCTGGTTGAACTAAGCTGTCGTACAACCAAAGCAGATAGAGACACTGCTAGGAAGGTAGTGGATGAAGGGAAGGTCGGCTGGGCTCTAAATGGTTTTCAACCATTCAAGTCACCTGGTCTAGACATGGTTTATCCCATTATCCTACAACTAGTAGTTGCACTCTTGGTTCCGCATTTGTTCAGACTATACAGAGCCTGCATAGCTTTTGGATACATTCCAAAGATATGGAGGCGTGTTAAAGTCATCTACATACCGAAACCGGGCAAAGCGGACTACGAAGAAGGCAAGGCATACAGACCTATCAGTCTTGAGTCGTTCTTCTTGAAAGCCCTGGAGAAGTTAGTAGATAGACATGTTAGGGAGGGAGCATTATGGAAATTCCCCCTCTACAGGCTACAATGTGCCTACCAGTCGGGAAAATCCACTGAGACGGCACTACATTTTGTGGTAAATAAGGCAGAACATGCATTAGAGAACTAGGAAGTTTGCATTGCTGCATTCCTGGATATTGAGGGAGCTTTCGATCGGACCACCTTTAATGCCATCAGTGTGGCATCGGCAAATCATGGCATAGAGCCAACCATTTGCAAGTGGATTGATTGTATGTTCAGGGGTAGAATCATTAGGGCTGAGTGGTTAGGAGATGAAATGTATGCAACGACAACCAAGGGCTGCCCTCAGGGTGGAGTACTCTCACCACTCTTATGGTGCTCGGTAGTCAATTCACTCCTAGAACAACTCAACAAAGGTCCGTATTTAATGGTCGGATATACGGATGACTTGGTGATACTCGTAAATGGAAAGTTCCCGAGTGCGGTATCTAGTCTCATGCAAAAGGCCCTGATTATGGTGGAAAAATGGTGCTGCAGTAGTAATCATTTATCTATCAACCTAGGGAAAACGACTGTCGTGCCGTTTACTAGGATGAAGGATCTGACTGGGTTGGGAACTCTCTCCATGTATGGTACGCAGTTACAATGGTCCATGGAGGTGAAGTATCTAGGCGTGACCTTAGATAGCAAACTAACGTGGAAACCACATGTAGACAAAGCCATAGAGAAGGCTCAGCGGGTCTTCGGCATGATTCGTTCTACTTGTGGGAAGACCTGGGGCCTAAAGCTCAAGGTCATCAAGTGGCTATACACGATGATAATAAGACCCATACTCACATATGGAAGCATTGTCTAGTGACCAAGAACTAGACTAGCAACATGCAGGAAAACGCTGTCCAAGGTGCAGCGATTAGCTTGCATGGCTATAACAGGGGCGTTCACGACTACGCCAACGGCTGCGTTAGAGATCCTGCTGGACCTAACGCCGCTACACATTGTTGTGGAGTCAGAGGCGATAAAGGCGCTACACAGACTATCTGTGCATGGGATGTGGCGCGTCAACATGCCGGTCACTTGACACACAAAATTGGAGATTACAAAGGATCTCAAAAGGATCCGACACGTAATGGGATGCATGGGATCATGGAAGCATGGGATGCGACGAAATGCAACCTTTGCACATATTCAAAAAGAATTTTAAAATAAAGGTCCCCACGGGAGACGAATGGAGACAAGGTCTACAATCCCCTGACAAGGGTTGTCTCATCTGGTACACTGATGGTTCCAAAATGGAAACAGGGTCGGGCGCTGGTATCTATGCCAACGACTGCAAGCTGAGCCAAAGCATGGGCAAATATTATGCAACGGTCTTCGGTTTAAAGAGTTTATTTCTCAAAAGAACATTACATAGTTCACTTAAAATATGAGAAAATTTAAACAATTATAACATTACAAGTACATTTTATATTCGATTAGTCGAGTTTTGTTAGAGTTAAGTTAGTTTAATAAGTACATCTTTAATCTACTTTTAAAACTATTAATAGATAAAGAATTATTTACGTATTTAGGTAACTTATTATATAACTGAGCTCCCTCATACTATAATTTTTTTACCATACAATGTTCTTATGCGATGTAGTTCTATATTATTTCTATTTCTTGTGTGATATCTGTGTGATTTGTGTTTGAATATAATATTAGTATGAGTTGATGTCGTTAATATTTTTCTAATTAATAAGCATGTGTGGTATGTATATAAGTTTTGTAAGTTTAGTAGTTTAGTTTTATTGTAAATATGATTAGAGGGCATTAAGTAGTCGTCATTGAAAAGGACTTTAATTAATTTATATTGTGTTATTTGCAAATCATGTAAGTTTGTTTTAGCTGCTTGCCCCCAAGCTTGTATAAGGTATTCAAGATGTGGCTTAACTAGGCTATTGTAAATCCTGTGCTTTATTCGAAGTGGTATGCATTTAGCCATATTGCGCAAAGCTCCAGTTAATGGTATTAGCTTAGATCTTATGTAATCAATGTGCGGTTTGAATGTAAGTCTGTTTAAAATCAGACCTAGATATTTTTCTTGGTTTTTGCGTAGTAGCTGTCGGTTGTCTATAGTTAGTGGTGGAAAAGAAAGTATCTTTTTTATTTTCGCTGAAAATATAACATATGAAGTTTTTTTAAGTTTTTTTTAGTTAATAAGTGTTGCTTTAACCACTGATCTAATTTAGACAAATCATGTTGGGCTTCATCGATTACGCTGTGAATTGAATGACCGTAGTAAAAAAGACATGTATCATCCGCGAATAGTGAGATGTTACCTGTTAAACCTATAGAATCTATATTATTAATAAATATTAAGAAAAATAATGGCCCGAGCACAGAACCCTGAGGAATGCCATAAACTACTCTGGCAGGTGTACATTCATAATTTTCTAATTATACCACTTGATATCTATTAGTAAGAAATTATTCTAATACTTTGTAAGTCTTAGAAGTTACACCGATATCTTTTAGCTTTTGTAATAAGATCGAATGACTGATACTATCGAAAGCTTTCTGCATGTCTATAAAAACTCCTACAGCTAGTTGTTTATTATCGATACTATTTTAAATTTTAGTGACTAAATCTATTATGGCTGATAGTGTATTTGAATGCGGACGAAATCCGTATTGATATTTGTAAAGAAAATCAATTTTAGTTAAATATTGAAATAAGCGAACATAAAACAATTTTTCAAAAATTTTTGATATTACCGGCAGCACTGATACGGGCCGGTAATTGCCAGGATCACTTTTGGCTCCTGATTTATATATTGGAGTCACCTTGGCAACTTTAAGGCTGTCAGGGAATAAACCATAATTAAAACATTGATTTATGCATTTTGTGAGGTGGCTCGCCAGCAAATATTTTAAACATTTTATGGATTGAAATTAAACATTTTATACGGATTTTATCGCGTTGTTTATTTTACTTTAAACACTGTTATTACATAATTTTGAAAACTCTAACACTACTATTATTGAATTTTACTACTATTTAAGCTATATATTTTTTAATTAAAACTATTTATATTTAAGTTTACACTTTGCCCCGACGTTTCGGTTGCTTTACAGCAGCCATGTTCACGGGGAGACTAAGATGGTAGTTGTCCCAACGTTCTGAAGTGTAGCTAGTTATTTTAAAGTACCCGAACATAATTTAATCTTTGGTGTTCCTATTTACGCAGAATGAGCTCAAAGTATCATGAAGTCTAGCTGTGTTTTGCTTCTTCTTGGGTTTGACTATTTGAATGACTGGATCCCAAGCTGGTGGTACATTCCAACCATCCTCTCTATTGAAATTAGGATGTTTTTTAATTTCAATAGCCTCGCGAAGCATCCTTGGTAGGAATCGGTGTTCTTTTGCGAGTATATGTGGTTTATCAAATCGTAGGTAGTGGTTGGTCCCCTGTTGCACATGTTCACACACAGCAGACTTCAACGAGCGTTGGTGTTTAACATAACATATAAACATAAGGTAATTGGCACTTGACGGATGATAAAAATTGACTTATCTTCGTTGGCGGCTTGAAGTATGTGTTGATTCAAGCCGCCAACGAAGATAAGTCAATTTTTACCATCCGTCAAGTGCCAATTACCTTTACAAGATGCAGGGGTCTATAAAATAGATTGTGACTGCGGACTCTCATATATTGGGCAAACCAAAAGAAGCATAGGCACCCGCTTAAAAGAACATATAGCTGATGTTAAACACCAACGCTCGTTGAAGTCTGCTGTGTGTGAACATGTGCAACAGGGGACCAACCACTACCTATAATTTGACAAACCACATATACTCGCAAAAGAACACCGATTCCTACCAAGGATGCTTCGCGAGGCTATTGAAATTAAAAAAACATCCTAATTTCAATAGAGAGGATGGTTGGAATGTACCACCAGCTTGGGATCCAGTCATTCAAATAGTCAAACCCAAGAAGAAGCAACACACAGCTAGACTTCATGATACTTTGAGCTCATTCTGCATAAATAGGAACACCAAAGGTTAAATTATGTTCGGGTACTTTAAAATAACTAGCTACACTTCAGAACGTTGGGACAACTACCATCTTAGTCTCCCCGTGAACATGGCTGCTGTAAAGCAACCGAAACGTCGGGGCAAAGTGTAAACTTAAATATAAATAGTTTTAATTAGAAAATATATAGCCTAAATAGTAGTAAAATTCAATAATAGTAGTGTTAGAGTTTTCAAAATTATGTAATAACAGTGTTTAAAGTAAAATAAACAACGCGATAAAATCCGTATAAAGTGTTTAATTTCAATGTATAACATTCGCGTAAACATAAGACAATATTATGTAAAACAATTTATGGCTTTTGTAGTTATGCTATCTATGCCAGAACTAGTATTGTTGTCTAAGTTATCAGTGATCTTCAAAATTTCGTTTTTGGTACATGGTTGCAGTTCAGATAGAGTGTGGAAATAATTATTTGGTGTGGTTGGCTGTGTAAGTGGGGTGGGTGTATTTCTAGACTGTATTTTTTGAAGCTAATATAGAACCAATTGTTGCAAAGTATTTGTTAAATATTTTACAAATGTCTGTACCGTCTGTTATTATTTTACCATCAATAACAAGTTTTAAGGGGAACGCAGTGAGTAGTGTGTTTATTTTTAGCGAGTGTGTTAATCAACTTTCACATCTTCTTTGGGTTTTTATGACACTTATTAAACGCATCATAATAATATATCCTTTTGACTTTTCTGATGGCTCTTTTAACATTTTGTTTCGCTGTTTCAAGTTCTAGTTTGAGCTGTTTGTTTGTAGGGTCAAGCAAGTAACTGTGCCAGAGGTGGTTCCTTACGTTTATATGGCTAATTATATTTTTATTAATCCAGACTTTCTGGGATGCATTCAGAATTTTATATTTTTGTATTTTAACTGCCATAATTTCTTGCTGTAGACATTTTCAATAATACTATAGTCGTCCTCATTATTTATAAAGTTCTTAATTCATTATTTATAGAGTCTTCCAAGCGGAAACCTATGCTATAATTGCCTGTGCTCAGGAGAATATCAACAGTAATGTCACTGACAGGACTGTGTATATTCTCGTGTATATTCTCAGTGACAGTCAAGCTGCTCTCAAGGCTCTGGACTCATGTAGGGTAGACTCCAGACTGGTCCTGAACTGTGTTAAGGCCCTAAAAAAACTTGGCAGGAAGAACACAGTCAGACTGGTGTGGGTTCCGGGGTATGCAGGGGTGCAGGGCAATGAGGAGGCTGATGAATTAGCCAGAAAGGGCTCGGAGAAACTGTTTGTGGACCCCGAGCCATTCGTGGGACTCTCTGAGAGCACCGTCAAGGCAGCTTTGAATGCACATGGCAATGATAAACACAGATTAGAGTGGATGGCCCTTAGGGATCTAGAACACTCCAAGAAATTCATTGTAAACAGAGCCACAGCCTTCACCCGGAAGTTCTGCGTGTATAACAAGAGCCAAATAAGCCTGCTCACAGGAGCGTTCATAGGCCATTTTGACACCAACGACTTCCTGTACAGATTGAGATTGGCACACAATTCGATCTGCAGAGCCTGTGGTGAACAGGACGAGTCCATATCGCAAGTGAATGCGACGCGTTGGCTGGATTGAGGATGGGTCTGATGGGATTGGCATATCCAAACCCTGAGAACTTCAGGCTTCTCCCTCTGAAGTGTACGCTGCGGCTGATGCAGTACGTTCATAGGAAGATAGCTAAGGGATAAATCTTGAGGTCGACACAAAAGATCCCAATGGGTCGAAGTGTCGCCGGTCTGTACTGACTGGCCCCCACACACAAGTTAAGATAATATAGTAATACAGAAGGCAATATAGATTTTTAGAGGCGAATAATACTATTAAAGTGAAGTCTGTTTTATTAGCACCCTTTGTTTACTAGCAAGGTATGCCGCAATTATAGCCTACCTCAAGCATTTTATTCTAATTTCGTTTTAGTTATAAACATATTTTATTATATACATTTTTTATTTATTTTATACATATTTGGTACAAAAAAGGAAGTAGAATATCTAATGAGGCTACGAAATCACTCATTTGTTTCTGGTGTATCTACGTGTGATTTTATTACAATAATGCGATTGTTTCAGAACAAGAAATCGAGACATTTGAAGAGCAAGCATAGATGCAAGAATTAAAATAATTGCCGAATGTTACTTTTCATTTTTGATGAAGCATAGTGGTAGAGATTTCAACTGTTAGATGACAAAATAGAATGTGAAATTGTCAAAATGTTAACTAATTGAACCTGTGATAAAATACGATATACAATATAATAATTATTAAAAAATCCTGAAGTATATATTTGTATCAACCCTTTTACGTGAGGACTCCAGTAAATAACATTATATGACAAAATACCTGCACTTGAGTCTACTAGAGTAAGTACGCACGATTGCTGATCGTGAAGTCGTGAGGTCAATTCCTGGGACAAGATATACTTAGTAGCAGCATATAGTATCGAATGAAAGTAGCAAAGTTCTTTATGATCTCTGGCGACCCTGTCTTGCTTTACACCTATGTCCCCTTATATAGGCGTAAAGCTACGCCACTATTTAAAGCATATTTATTACACATTGTTGTTAGGCTTTGTTTTGGCCTGCCTCATACTATATGATTTTGAATAAATGTAAGGCGTTTAATTAAAATATCATAGCCGGGGTAAGTATTTAAATCACGAAATGCCTCCAACGTCCAGCTGTGTGGGTGTGGCATTTTTCAATATGCAGCGTCAATTATGCCGTCAAAGGATGACATATCATATCCTTTTATTTTGCTTTTCCTATTCGATACTGTGGCAAGTGTTTGCGCGGGCCTTTATTTGAGCTGCCTAATTTAAAATATATATATAAATGTTTATTTGGTCAGTATACATCTATATAAATACCTTTTGTTGGATTGTCTGAGAGGATTACTGGTGTTTTAGTAATAACTTGACTGTTTCATTTTACTGTTGTGAAAAACATAAAGAAGGTAAACTGTATCAGATTAGGAGATGGAAACCTCGAGATTTTTGGCTACTGAGAACAACATTATGTCCTTGGTAGTAGCGGAAAGGCAATAGCTATGAACGATATGTAAAAAAATGAACACAAAGGAGCTATCAATTTAATATTTATAATACATATTTGATTTAATAAAATAGTATAAATTTGCCCTCATTGGCCTAGATGTTTTGTAATTCTATACTTGTGTGTGCGTTAATCACACAACTAGAACGATGTTAAAAGTTAATTTAGTTGCAAAGGAAATTAGTTAAATAAGGCACGGCAGCGAAAGAAAACAATTGTATGCTGCTGTCAATTTAAAAATAACATATTTTACAGTAATATTCTAATTTAAAAAACAAAGAAAAAGAACTCCAGCATTTAATTCCAAAATGACTATCACAATAATCATTAATTCGTAACCAACCTTGAAACTGAAAGAGTTAATTAATTACATTATAACCCATTTTCCCGTTGTTGGCAAAAACAAAGTAGCCACTAAGTCAGCCCAAAGAATACAGATTTAATACAAATGGTCAGTTTCACAGAAAAAGTAAGTTTATCTTGTTACGAAACGAAACGAATGAAATCGCTGAAGCGAATTTGTATTGCGGGCGCTGCTAACGAGAATGTCAACATGATGAACTATGAGAGCCCTTATTCAACCATCAATTATGTGGTTATTACTTACTGAAATAACAAGTCCATGTTTGTAGTAATTTTAAACAGAATTTGCAATGATGACTTTGTGAATGTGAATACAGCTTGCCGGATTGAATACCTGGAACGCTATTATCCTTGTATTTACGAGGTCTTCTGATGAAATATAACGTAATATAATGAGTAACACACGTGACGTGTGCATAAAGACATCGCTAAAAATAACATTCAGACTTGCAGGCATTCATTCGCTCATAGAAAAGATTTAAATCAGAATTTATAACATGTTTTGATATATCGCATATTTGACAATAGGTAAAATAAATATCGAATTGTAAAGAATAGCTACGAGCTACGAATTGAAGGGCCAATCAGGTATGCTTATAATTTAGTCTAAATTACTAAGTATAGTTATATTATAACAACAAAACTAATCTAATTAAACTTAAATATGCATCCTTGTTAATACTGAAATATGCATCTTTGGGCAAAGATATACATATATTCACAAAGAAACATGCCTTTGTATATTAATGTCAGTGTTAACTCTCACACTCTTAACAAGACTAACAGATACGCCGTACTTTTTTAAACTTTTAATATAACATGCAATAGTAATGTACATCAAGAGATTTCTACTCACGTTAAATCATTTTATGAGCTTTTTAATGTCATAGTTAACGAGCAATCGCTATTTTGATTACAAATATACCTATACATATATAGTCAGAATCTAAACTTTCTTGTCAGACTCACAGCATAAATTTCCTGCTCAGGCAAAGAATTAGGATTTTCTATTAAAAACTTACGCCTTCTATTATGTGGAACTATACCCTACCTACACTTGTCTAAATTAATACTCGATATTCGTAGCTATTTCGTTATATAAACAATAGGACTCATTGCTATACAACTATATTAACAATTATGATCAATCGTATCTACGATACGATAAATACAATGTATGCTTATTTTTTAGTCAACAAGCAATAGAAGAAATGATAGAAGTCAATTGGCACAATAAGAT
This sequence comes from Catocala nupta, assembly GCA_963675205.1. Classification (NCBI taxonomy): domain Eukaryota; kingdom Metazoa; phylum Arthropoda; class Insecta; order Lepidoptera; family Erebidae; genus Catocala; species Catocala nupta. The sequence continues at coordinate 17,048,014 of OY776081.1, forward strand.
CAAATGGTCAGTCTACAAATTAATGCGATGCGCATTTATTAGTCAACAATTCTTGTATAGCTTTATTAGTATTATTGCGCTAGTACTAGGTTTAGTCAGACGTAGAGTATCTGTGATGGATAACCAAGTATTAAAATTAATTATTTTATACAGTTATATAAGTAATGGCTTAGTTTTGCGGCAAGATTCTGATGATATGACAAATTTTTACGAAGTTGATTCCTTGAGTGGACATGAGGAACGTCCAATAATAAATCTTTTAAAAGATACTGCAGATAACTCGAAGTCATATGTTATTCTTCCATCAAAGCCGTGGATTAAATTACTTGACCTAGAATCTCATGTTTTAATTGATAGTCTAAGTAAATCTCATAACAATAAAATGGTAGCGTGGCTCAACATGTACTGTGAAATGCCTCCAAATTGTGATAGACAAGTTAAAGGAAGCACTCAGAAAGGTACGCCTGTATTTGGAATCTTGATTGGTGGACCACTTCAAGTCTAAAAAACAGGACGGAACACACATACATGGACGTGAAATCATTTAATATTTTAAAATGAATGTCACTGAATTACCTACAAGATAAATAGATGCTATGGTTATTTATAGAATATTTATTTGCTATTTAAATGAGAGGTATTTGATGCATAAGGTGTGTTTAGTACGGTTACGGACATTTTGATGTAAATCAAATCATATTAGTTATTTTGTAGATCATATTTTGAAAGTTGTTAAACGTAGAGCATTGTACAAACTTGGTAAAACCTAATATTTTAGAGTAATGTCAATCAATAAAAGTATCAATATCAGTTACTACGACTTTATAAAGTGCAGTATTACAAAATATATAGTGTTATGACTTGTTAAACATTATTTTATCCTTATTAATTAGGTACGTATTCGAGAACGAATATTATAGAATAAATAAATTATGGAGGAGAGATAAAGTAATATTGTGTTTGTGAATGTTATCGTGTTTGTGTGGCCGACTGGTAATTGTCGGGTGATAAACGTACTGTCCAGCAATGTTTTGGTATTGTTAAATGACTTCTGTGTCGATACATTTTATTGTGTTTAGTTCAATGGCCCACTTATTACTTTGTGCTGCGGATACTCCTCCAGGACAATTTGTACTCGATCTCTTTGGAAATCCAATCAAGGATTTCCAGAAGTCATTTGGAAATTTATAATCGCCTACAGTAAATATCGTGAAGGGAAAACCAGAGGACAATGCGGATCCCACAATAATACCCACCCAACACTGAGAGAGAACGCTGTACTGGCAATACATTAAAGAATATAAACGGAGTGTGTAGACAACCATGGTGATTTGTCCAAAATAGTAACTATAGTAATGACGTAGTGTGTCCGATGCATTTAATTAAAATGGACGCAAAAATTGTGCTACTAGTTATGGTGTTGGTGCTGGATACGTGTCTTCAGGTTGAGACACGTGTTGTTTTCAATTTCCACGATAAACTTCGACTAGCCACCTCAACCACAGCTAAGAATCTAAATAAGACTGGGGAAGTAATAGGAATACCAGAACTGAATTGTCTGTTGGGCCAGACACATGACGCGTTAAGAAATAGTAGACAGAGACTCTAAAGGTATCATATTTATTTATATACCATATATTTATATTTTTTTCTACAAACTATATATGTATTTATTTTACTTCATGAGTTCAAATCAAATCAAATCAAATCAAATCAATTTATTTTTGCAGAAAGCACTGTACAAAGTTGTTTTATAATATATAAAGGTCTCAAGTGTTCCTACCTTGAATGGCATGCAAAATGTAATTTTAAGTTAACAAAATTAAATTATACATTGGTAATTGTAGAAACAATATATGGGATTAAAATATAATAAAAATGTCCGAAATGTAAAAATAAAGAATACAATATAAAATAAAATAAATATAATGAAAACAAAATATAAAATTAAAATTAAATTGAATACATTAAAATTTGTCATTTAAATAATCAATAATTTTATAATAACATTTTTGTATTAAAAATAGTTTAAATTTTTTCTTAAATAGATTTAAGTTCATAGCCTTTAAGTCTTTAGGTACTTTATTGTATATAATAGGTGCCTTATGAAATATACTTTTGTGCATGAGGGTGGTGTTGCATTTGCTTAGACACAACCGGTAAACATCACGTTGTTGTCTAATTGAGGATGCGTTATTATAGAGATTTAGATTTTGTTTCACAAATACGGCGGTTTCATAAATGTAAAGGCATGGAAGCGTTAAAATTCTATGTTCCTGAAAAACTGATTTACATGAGTCAAATTACTTGCATCCCAAACATGGCTCGAATGCAGCGCTTTTGCGCTTTAAAGGCTAACTCTATGTTGGTTGAGTTTCCCCAGAAAATCACACCGTACCTTAACACGGAAGCTACAAGGCCATGGTATGCAGTCAAAATGGTATCAATATTTGCAATCTGAGACAATTCATAAAGAGCATAAACTGATTTACTAACTTTTTTGCAGGTTTGTTCTATGTGTAACTTCCAGGATAATTGGTTATCGATAGTAAGCCCCAAAAATTTGATTGACTGGACGGAAGAAACTTGGTTACCATTATAGTTTACAGTGGGCAAGGAAACACTTGTACGTTGATACTTTGTACTTGTACGATTTTAGTTTTTGCTATGTTGACTTTTAAATTATTAGCATTCATCCATTTAATGATGTCACTAAGAGCATTATTAATGTCATGTTCATATGTCCTAATATTAGTGCATTTAATAGCAATCGTTCTATCGTCAGCAAAGAGCGATATAGGATGGTTCGTAGCTTTTGGAAGGTCATTTATATATATATAATAAATAGTAATGGTCCTAGGACGCTTCCTTGTGGTATACCATATAGGGTTCCACGTTTACATGAAAGATAGGATTCTTCCATTTTTGTTTCACTATTGACTCTCGTAAGTTTAGTGTATTGCGTGCGATTTTTTAAATAATTTTCAATTAATTTTTGAAAGCCACCTCTTATGCCATATGCCTCCAATTTATGCATTAAAATGCCATGATCCACATAATCAAATGCCTGTGTCATATCCATGAACTGTTAAAGCAACGCGCTATGCTCAAAGACACACGCATAAACAGCCGCCGACGTCATACACACTACGTTGCGCGCCCGCCACTACAAGCGAGCGCGCGATTCGCCGCGCCGCGGACGGCGAGGTAAAAAGAAGGAGTCGACAGTCGCCACGCGCAGAGCTCAACCTAACTTTTTAACGTTGTTCTATCTAAAACCCCCTTTGAAAGTATTGTAAAAACGATTATTATACAAGTTATAGCAAAAGTAAAGTTTTATTTAAATCTACTCTATTCTGAAACATGAACAAGGCACATATAGGTGTCCGATTGTCAACACCATTCATAATTATATTTAGAAAGTCATATATGGCGTTATTTATAGTTTTATCTTTCCGAAATCGTTTTTGTTCTTCGACTAAAATTTTATTCTTTTCGAAGTAATCATATAAAATATTATATATGTGCTTTTCAAAAATTTTTGAGAATATAGTTAACAAAGCTATAGGTCTATAGTTTTCTAAGTTTTCTTTACTACCTTTTTTATGTACCGGTATAATAATTGCTATTTTTAGGTTATCTAGAAATGTACCAGTTTCAGTTGATAAGTTTAGTATATGACTAAGCGGGTGACTAATATAATCAGCTACATATTTTATTACTTTAGTGCAAATGTCATCATGGCCAACACTATTAGATGCTTTTAGTCCTTTAATTATCATTATTACATCATTTGGAATGCAAGGTTTCGTAAAGAATTAAGTCGTGATGTCAAGTATTGTTTATATTGATATTTATCATTAGTATTAATAGGTGTAATTTTATTTATAAAATTGTAGTTGTATCAAAATAATATTTCATTCAATCATAGTGATAATAATTTCCTTGTTGACCCTTGTAATTATTGTGTATAAATGTTCCATTACGTAATTTATAAATATAATTGTGTTACGAATGGATGTTTTGTAAAGTAGAATAGTAATATACTGAAGTATGAACTTATTATTAATTTATGATATTTTTATGATCGCCATAAGAAATACGGAAATCGATATGTTTTAAAATTTGTTTGTTTTAAAGTAATATAGTATAGTAATAATTGTAGAAAAGTAAACGACAATAAACTTTATAAACTTTATTTTTTATTTACAAATAAAGCTGCTAATTAAAATATGGATAATTATAAAGATGCGATTAAAAAATCACAAAGAATGTAACAGTTAATTTATTATAATCTTATCTTTTCTTGGAAGTTTTGTATTGGTATGTGTAAACTGATAAATTATATGAGATCAATGAAGTTATCTCGTAAGTTGCAGTAATTGTCACGGCGTCAGTTTAGGCGTCAGTCATAGGAAACTGGTCGCGTATATATTTCAATGTTATTTTAAAATATCTGTGATTACAATGTATACATGAATTTTGCGTACTGCATAATATCACATCTGTATCTTGAAGGGTAAAACAACATAACAATTGAAATACAGCTTATTTTTTTAAACTTTAAAGATGATAAAATATACCCTCATAACTGACTAAATTATAAAATACAAAAATATTTAAATAATTAAGCAGATGCAATAATCCATCGCAAGCCATCGCAGTTACACCAGAATCTTAATGCTAATTAATCAAGCCTTATTTATTAAAAGCAATATACTGTTATCATTATTTTAGCCTCTGACATATTATCTGATATTAAAAATAAATAAAGAAATATACTTCTTGGAAAAACCGTGATAAGAAGCATAATATTAAAAAACATATTTTGTACTTGGAGAAGAACTGTTTAAATTGATTATGAGTCAAATAAAATATATTTATTAATTATATATTTATTAAAATTCCATCTCACACATGTCTTTTACAATGCATGCATACATCAGACTGAATCATGCAGGGACTTTTTTATTAAATTACAGATGCTTACTGGACCATCTCTTTACATTTTAGTAATTTTGACCAACTTAATAAAACATCTTTCCAAATTCGAGACAGAATCTGAAAGAGCAATACGTCTCAGTACTCGTAGAAAAGATCTACCAATAAGAATACATCCAAAACTGAATGTGGTGAAACATTGTGCTAGTGTACAAGCAGTCACATTGTATAATAAATTACCCTTCGAGTTCAAAACAATAGGAAACCTTACGGTTTCCTATTGTTTTGAACTCGGATTACTACTAAATTTAAACAATTTCATTTAAAAAATGCTACTACAGCGTGGATGATTATATAAAGGATGCAAATAAAGGCTTATGCATATAAGGCAACAATAACAAGCATATCATAGTTTGTAAGTTCGATATAAAATCTATATATGAATTATTATAATTTTTTTTTGTAATATGCTTTTGTTCCATTTCTTGTCGTGTTAGCTTTAAGAATTCTCAACACAAATGTATGTTTGTTCAGAAATAAATTAATCTAATCTAATCTAATGAAGTTGTAGTATATGTAAGTCGGGCTATAAATAGACATGATTAAAACTCTTTTTTGCAAGTTCCATCAGTACTCCGCCTCCCAGGCGGCAACTACCTGCGAAGTTTTCTTTACCATCCTTTTCGTCCTTGCTTGAGGTACCATTTTACTGGTAATAGTCGACGGCGTGGTCGTGGTAGGCTAAGGTGTCACGTTACCAGGCTTATTTTGGTCCAATCCGGTGTCTATGCTTGTTGCTTTGACTGGTTGTACAGAGTGTACTGTTTCATTTTTATACTGTTTTTCATGTTTATCAAGTTTTAATATATTTCTTAGGTTTGCTCTTCCTTTATCAATTCTTTCTTGTGCTTTATCTAAGAATATTTTAATGTTACAATCTACACTGTTATACTGCGACGTCACAATTTTACACAATATAAAATAATTTATGAACTGCATTTTCGCAAATGCTACTTCTTCGTAGAAAGTCATCTATCGACTGCAGCATTAACAAGTAACACTGTAGGTACTGCATTACATGATAACTTCGTTGAACTTAAAATTATATATTTTTATATAGCACAATTATTCTAAGAACATAACCAGACATAATTATAAACCTATTGTGTTTTGCCGCCGCTGTGCTGGGACTCAATAGGTTATACCAATATAGAAAACTATCGTTTTAGGTAAAAGCCATGGTCAGAATTGTGTGGATATTAACGTAGGGCTCAAGACCATTGCAAGTATTACTTCGTATAAATATCAGCGATATTCTCTTTATTTACTTTCTGAGATCACAGGATCATACTTATGACAGCAGTTTTTATTTTTAAAAGATACATCACCGAGTAAATAAACTACTACTTAATATACATATGTTATAAAGCCTAAATAATGAAATATTTAATATTATTTTTACTATTATCTTACAATTTAGTAAATATATGCAGATTAAGTAAAAGAAATAGAAAGCATTATTAATTCTTTAACTCTTAGGCAAGTGGGAAAATAAAGATAATACTATTATAAAAGTGATTATTTTAGTTACAAACATTACGATTTACAAAAAAGAAACCTACAAATGTAGTAAATTAAACAATTTCTTCATTATGACAGCATTAATAAATCAGATTACAATAGTTTAGCAAATTTTGTTATTATTATTTATTTTTATCGGTTGAAGACTATGGGATTGTTGAAATTTAGAAGGAGGGCTTACACCTGCCGTCGGCAGTGCGTAAATATCCTGGAAGACATGCACCTGAAAAATATTCCCTGCCGTCCTTTTCAGTAACCGTCTCACTCTTAGGGGCACCAGCTGCTGTCGTAGTTATGGCAGATTGTGTCGTAGCTTCTACAGGTTTAACATCTTGGTTCAAACCAGCATCCGAATTCTTTGAATCGGAGACGTTCTGGATAAAGGCCAGGTTAAGAGCACCATAAACAGGCGAGCGTGTATGAGGAATGTTATGAAAGTGAATGAAGCCAGAGAAGTGTGTCAGGATCGTAGCAAATGGAAATCCGTAGGCATCTATTTATCTTGAAGTTCATTCAGTGATATTCATTTTAAAATATTAAATAGTTTCACGGCCGTGTACGTATGTGTTTTTTAGACTTGAAGTGGTCCACCAATCAGGATTCTAAATTCGGGCGTACCTTTTTGAGTTCTTCCTTTAACTTGTCTTTATCACAATCTGGATGCATTTCACAGTACATGTTGAGCCACGCTACCATTTTATTAAAATGAAATTTTCTTAGACCATCAATTAAAACATGAGATTCTAGGTCAATTAATTTAATCTTTGATTGGCTTTGATGGAAGAATAACATATGACTTCGAGTTATCTACAGTATCTTTAAAAATAATTATTATTGGACGTTCCTCATGTCCACTTAAGGAATCAACTTCGTAAAAATTTGTCAAATCATCAGAATCTTGCCGCAAAACTAAGCCATTTATTACTTATATAACTGTATAAAATAATTAATTTCAATTCTCGGTTATCCATCACAGATACTCGTAACTATACCTAGTACTAGCGCAATAATACTAATAGAGCTATACAAGAATTGTTGACCAATAAAGTGCGCATCGCATTCATTCGTAGATTGACCATTTGATCTTATTGTGCCAATTGACTTCTACCATTTCTTCTATTGCTTGTTGACTAAAAAATAAGCATACATTGCTTTTATCGTATCGTTGATACGATTGATCATAATTGTTAATATAGTTGTCTAGTTAGTCTAGGACTATTGTTTATATGGGGTGTGTGGCCAGAGAACCTCCCCGTGTGCCCGACGGCTGCTGGTCCTTTCTACATTTTAGTGGATTGGAACGGCAGTCGTTGGGCCGGTATACCCCGGGCAACACGGGTAATAATGTCCTTTCGGGGGCATTATTACTCGTGGCTAATACTCTGGCACACGTGTAGGGAACCCGAGGCAGTTTGTCTCGGGGTTATCGGCCCGCAAGGGCCGCGTTTGGGGGTCTCTCCACGTGTTCCTCTGATTAGCAGAGGAAACGTGGATTTGAGACAGGGAGGGTAGAGGAAGAAAACCTCGGTAAAAAATAACAAGTAGGGGCCCGTAAGGCCAGGGCAGGCCTAGGTAGGTAGGGTGGTAGGATTAGGTTAGGTATATATATATATATATATATATATATATATATATATATATATATATATTGAATCATCAGAAGTCCTTTTAGAGCGGTTAAGGCTATCGTCCTCCATTGTGGGTGTGAACAAGGCGGAAACTCAGAAATCAAATCACGTTTGTAATGTTCAAGGTTTACTTAATCGATTTAACCACCATATAAATCAAAATACAATACTGAATTTAAGATTAAAACGGATTAAGAGCCAATAGGTTAGAACACGTGCGTCTCGGGCGACCGCTGTCAAACAAGTGTCAGCGAACCGCCATCTCGATGACGTCGTCGAACTACTCTATTCGGGGTTACCCGCTCTTGATTTAATTTTAGACAAATTATTTTTAAATAATGAAATTTAACATCAACGATACTCGTAACAATTTACAACAAAGCAGTTAAATTAAATTAGATTATTCTTACAACTAATTACTTCAATCAAATAACAATATTGAATCTTAAAATTAATCCTCGCGCCGTCACGGCCGTCCTGCATATCACACGTCCTCGTGTGCACTCTCCTCATCGCTCACATCTGTAAACAAACGGCGTATAATACACACCATACTACATTCGGTCACCCTGACCAACAACTGTAAGTAGAATTAAAGTAATACCACGCAGTAGATTTAAAACTTCGAATCAATAGGCTTATCTTTGTCACACAGACCGGTAAATGCCACACAGGCCAGTCAAGATCACAAGGGCCTGTCAGAGCTACACAGGCTACTCAGAGCCACACAGGCTAGTCAGAGCCACACAGGCTAGTCAGAGCCACACAGGCTAGTCAGAGCCACACAGGCTAGTCAGAGCCACACAGGCTAGTCAGAGCCACACAGGCTAGTCAGAGCCACACAGGCTAGTCAGAGCCACACAGGCTAGTCAGAGCCACACAGGCTAGTCAGAGCCACACAGGCTAGTTACAGCCACACAGGCTAGTCAGAGTCTAGAGTAAGTTGCTGAAAACTGAACGGAAATAAAAATATGCAGTGGGTATAAAATTACTTACCTCCGCCGTCATCGGTGCATTCTGTCTCTATTTGGTTAGTGGGGATTTCTAGTCCAGCGCTTAACTCCAATGGAACGCTACACTCAGGCATTGCCCGCACACGATCATGTGCATACTTGTACGTTCTATTAGAGTTAAGGGCCTTAAGTAGGTACCTGTCGCCATCTAACAACTCAGCTACCCGATACGGCCCTTTAAATTTTGAATCTAGCTTAGTCTGATTCCGTTCATGGTTTTCTAGAAGTACGTAATCACCTACTTTAAACTTTTTGACGTTTGCTTTCTTTTTATCAAACCTAATTTTCTCATAAGACGCACTAGCTTCTATTTCTCGTGCCGATTGTTCTCTAATGGAATGTAAGTCAATGGATACCTCATCCGTCTCCAATGTCATCAAATCCAGGGGCCTAGCAACCTTTCCAATCATTAATTCTAACGGACTCGCTTTTGTAACCCGACTCATAGTGCAGTTAACAGCGAGTTGAACATCGGGTAATGCATCTTGCCATGATCTATTTTTGCTAGTCTCTACAGCCGTCAACATATTTTTCAGTGTAGACATAACCCGCTCTACCTGGCCGTTCGCACGACAAGTGCCTGTTGCTATAAGATGAAGACTAATATTGTGCGAGCTACAAAATTCCCTAAATTCCTTACCCGCGAAACATCGGCCCTGATCAGCGATAACGCGAGTAGGCGCTCCAAACAATGAAACATTGTGTTTCAGTGCCTTAATGGCACTGTTTGAGTCTATATTGCGTGTGTGATGTAGAATCACGTATTTCGTAAATCCATCGATAGATACGAAAACATACTCTTTTGTATCCTTTTTCCCACTGAGTTTACCCGTTGCATCCATATGAATGGTATGCCAGGGAATGGTCGATTTTGGGATAGGATGAAGTTCAGCTTGAACTTTCCCCGAATTAGACTTGGCTACCGTGCAAGTTATGCAGTTCTCTACAAATTTGCGGACGTATTTGTTCATATTTGGAAAACAAAAGTGACAATAAACTTTTTCGAGGGTCTTTTCCCATCCCTAATGCAAGATATTTTCGTGTACGTGATTTATAATGGCCCATTGGAATGATTTAGGCACTATTGGTAACCAAGTACTTTTACCGTTCCTATCGATCTTTCTATGAAGCAGACCACGCCTGATTTCATACGTCCTAGCTACATCGTTATTGAGGTCATTGGTTTGAAGCTTTGTTATGATTGCATTAATTTCACTATCTTTGTGTTGCTCGGCCTGCAACCAGATATCTGAGATTTCCGTTAAATTTATTCTCTTCTGTTCGACTTTAGTAAACTTCGCAGTTGGTAAAGGATTACGCGAGAAAAAGTCTACGTGGCCCATATGTTTGCCCTGTCGATATTCGATGTCAAAATCAAATGATTGTAAGAAACACCACCACCTATGAACACGAGGTGTGAGGTCAACCTTTGATTTCGAAGCCTTAACAGCGTTGCAATCAGTCACTATTAAAAATTTCCTACCCTGTAAGTAGTGGCGGAAATGTTTTATAGCATTTACCACCGCAAGCGTCTCCAATTCGTAGGAGTGATATTTCGATTCAGCGCTGGAAGTTCGGCGACTGTAGTACTCAACAACATGTAATTTTCCATCAATACGTTGCATAAGAATTGCACCATAACCTTCAGCGCTGGCATCCGTATGCAATTCTGTAGGAAGTTTTGGATCGAATATCGTGAGTACAGGTTTGTCAGTCAGTATTTCAATGATACCCCTTCGAATATCCTCCAATTCTGGAGTCCAAGTTGTTTTTCCTTTGCCTGATGTAAGACCATAAAGAGGAGCTGCCTTTTGCGAAAACCCAGGGACAAACTGACGAAAGTAAGACGCTAATCCGATAAATTGGCGAAGCTGAGTGACGGTTTGGGGTGGTGAAAGTTCGGTAAGGGCTCGAATCTTACGCGGGTTTGGTCGTATTTCACCGGCTGATACTTCGAAGCCCAAAAATTCGACTCTAGTTTTGAGAAAAGCACATTTCTTTATGTTTAGTGAAAACCCTGCATCTGTCAACGCTTTAAGAACCGATTGTAATCGTTCCAAACCTTCCTCAATCGTACGAGAAGGAATTATGACGTCATCTATATAGACCATAGCAAAGGACTCGGTTAATGTCCCCAGGGCCTTATTAATGGCTCGCTGGTAGATTGAAAGTGCATTTCGAAGCCCGAAAGGCATGGACAAGTATTCAAATTGCCCATCCGGGGTGACAAAGGCAGTACGTTCAACGGACTCTTCTTGAACAGGTATCTGATGATATCCACTAGCCATATCTAAAGATGTAAAGTAGTTTGCTCCTACTAAGCGTTGAATTTGGTCTGAAATAAGTGGCAGGGGATATCTATCAGGTACTGTGTTACTGTTCAACTCCCTGTAATCTACACAGAGCCTATCTGTTCCATCCTTCTTCTTCACCAGAAGAATCGGACTTGCGAATGGGGAACAGCTTTCGCGAATTATACCAGCAGATAAAAGCTCTTTTATTTGACTTCGCACCTCATGCCTTTCTCCTGAACTAAGTCTATAGGGTCTACGCTGAACTGTGCGATTAGGATCAATCAGTTTGATTTCTAGCTGGCCAGTATTTACTCTCCCAGTGGGCGTACCCTCTACAAAATGGGCAGAATTCTTTTCAAGCAATAAAATTAACAGTTGTTTTCCACTTCCCGATACGTCGCTGACTATATTTTCAAAATTATTAACTTTCAGTCCTACGTCACAAACAGAGACCACCTTAATTTTTCTGAGAACAAGCCTTTTGTCGAATATTTCAATCGAAAAACCTAACGCGAGTAGATCCCGTCCTATCACTACATCGTCAGATATACTAAAATCAGGCACTACGTGAAACAATAACTGGACCGGATAATCCTGGATTGAAACCGTTGAGAGAATTTGGGTGTTACAATTAATGCTTGCGTTGCCTAACCCTAACAATGTAACTGCATTGTATTCTGGTTTGCCTGGAAACCTATCGCACAAGCTTTGTTTTATTAGTGAACATTCGGCACCAGAATCAAAGCAAAATGAAAGCTTCTCACCGGTTTCATCCACGAGCTGGTCTGTAGCTGGTCTGATGGCGCAGATATCTACCCGACGTTCAGTCCGTCCACTGCTGGCGTCCTTGCTGGGGCAACTTGTCGCGATGTGGCCCTGTTTACCGCAACTGAAGCAGGTAGGTGTAACAGTCTTCTTTTGAGTGGTGACATCCCGCTGTTGTTGATTCGTCGAGGTACCTGGTAACTCAGTACGGGCATTAGTGGTGCTATCGCGGCTACTGATTCCGCGGCATTCGCTCGATACATGACCTATCTTGCCACAGTGGTAACATCTTCGGGTGTTTTCCATACGTGGTCGCTTCGTTTTCACGGTTGAAGTAGTTTTCTCATTGGAGGGGCCTCTCTTTCTAAAGGTGAAGGCCATCAGTTCCTGTTGCAACTTAATGCGGGTGTCGATCTCGGTAGTAAATGCTAGCCTTTGCAGCCGTGGTTCAATCTTTGCTGCGTGTGCCAAGGTAACTGCGATCGCGACCTGTTCCGTCGAAAGAGATTTCAATCGTGCAGTTATGGCGCTCATAAAACGACTGGCATATGATGATAAACACTCGCCTTCTTTAGGACTCCCATTAAGCAGCCACCATAAGTTTGCAGCCGGGGTTTCCACAAAATCAAACCTAGCTAGAAACAAGTCCTTCAATTGTGGCCATGTTATCCCAGGAAAGCTGGACTGAGCTAGCCATGAGGCCGCAGACCCCTTCAGCGCTTTGCTCATTGTAATAATCAATCTGCTGCCTGACAGCGGGTTTTCTTCCAAACACAAATCCACTGTTTCACACCACGCGCGAGCGTCGGAGTCCTGGCCATCAGGATTAAACTCGGGTAGGGTAATTTTCATTTCCGAAACACGTGGTTCTTGTATGGCTCTTATCAATTCCAACATATTTTTTTGTTGCATTTCAAAAAGGCATTTCCAACGTTCACCCTCATTATTTAGTGAAAAATTAACGGTCTGACCTGTATTCTGTTCCGGTTGGGCCTTCGGTAATCCCACTTCTGATATTAAATCATCAGAAGTCCTTTTAGAGCGGTTAAGGCTATCGTCCTCCATTGTGGGTGTGAACAAGGCGGAAACTCAGAAATCAAATCACGTTTGTAATGTTCAAGGTTTACTTAATCGATTTAACCACCATATAAATCAAAATACAATACTGAATTTAAGATTAAAACGGATTAAGAGCCAATAGGTTAGAACACGTGCGTCTCGGGCGACCGCTGTCAAACAAGTGTCAGCGAACCGCCATCTCGATGACGTCGTCGAACTACTCTATTCGGGGTTACCCGCTCTTGATTTAATTTTAGACAAATTATTTTTAAATAATGAAATTTAACATCAACGATACTCGTAACAATTTACAACAAAGCAGTTAAATTAAATTAGATTATTCCTACAACTAATTACTTCAATCAAATAACAATATTGAATCTTAAAATTAATCCTCGCGCCGTCATATATATATATTTAGGGTTGTTAGGATGTTAGGGTTTTAGGTTAGGGTTGTTAGGTTAGGTTGGGGTGTGTGGCCAGAGAACCTCCCCGTGTGCCCGACGGCTGCTGGTCCTTTCTACATTTTAGTGGATTGGAACGGCAGTCGTTGGGCCGGTACACCCCGGGCAACACGGGTAATAATGTCCTTTCGGGGGCATTATTACTCGTGGCTAATACTCTGGCACACGCGTAGGGAACCCGAGGCAGTTTGTCTCGGGGTTATCGGCCCGCAAGGGCCGCGTTTGGGGGTCTCTCCACGTGTTCCTCTGATTAGCAGAGGAAACGTGGATTTGAGACAGGGAGGGTAGAGGAAGAAAACCTCGGTAAAAAATAACAAGTAGGGGCCCGTAAGGCCAGGGCAGGCCTAGGTAGGTAGGGTGGTAGGATTAGGTTAGGTATATATATATATCTTCAGCGGCCGGGCTGCTAGGACCCGGAAGCGCAGCAGGTCGCAAGAAGCGGAGAACAGCGCACCAGCCACTAAGGTGCCTGCGAACAGGGGGGTTTCGCCGTCGCGATCAGTGACCCCTACTCCGTTCAATAGGCGGGCATTGGTCGCCCGCAACCGACAAGAGGGGGAGCGCGCAGCAGAACAGTTTGTTGCGCAGCTCCTGGACGAGACCCGGCACCCGAGCTCGGATGTAGACCTCGTCCAGTCCGCCGCAGACTCTGTGGCCGCCATAATTACGGTGGCCACAAAGAGTCAAAACTTGAAGGGCACTTTCACCAATGCCAAGAAGGCGGCCTCTCACCTCCAGGAGGTGGTGCATACGCTCGCGGAGCGCACCACATCCGACGAGACGAGGCGGTTGTGGGCGGCAAACGACCGCCTTGCAGGGGAGGTGGCTGAGCTCCGCGCTGAGCTCAGCCAATTTCGCGAGTCGATGCGGCAGCCGAATGCCGTACCTCGGATAGCAGAGGAGCAGCGCTCCCTGCTGACCGACGCGCAGCTGCGCCAGGTCATGTCGTCCGTTGGGACAATGATCAACGCGCGGCTGGGGAGCCTGGAGGCAAGACTGCCTCCAGAACCGCGTCGCCGTCCACCACTCGCAGCGGACAACCTCGCGTCCGCTGCAAGGGACCCAGTGGCCACGTCGGGCCAGCGGTCCTATGCGACGGCGGCGTCAGCGTCGGTCGGCGTCCCCGCAGGGTCGAGACCTGCGGCCGGGAAGAAGGGGACTTCCAAAGCCCCTTCCCAGCCCCAGAGGGACTTCCCGCCCTTGAGGCCGAAACCTGCGGGCCCAACTCGCGCTCCGGCGCTGAAGGAACGCGCACCCGCGTCAACCACGGGTGCGCCTCGACTGGTTTCTGTCCCTGGTCCGTCTGCGTCGTCTAATGAGGGCTGGCAGATGGCTGGGGAGAAGAGGGAGATCCGGCGTCGGAAGAGGCGCGAGCGCAGGAGCGCTGCGGCTGCCGAGCGAATGAAGGGGGAGGAGAAAACAAAGAGCAGGAAGGCGAAAAAGAAGAGGCCCGGGAAGCTCCGGCCGCCAAGGTCGGCCGCCGTTGTCATAACGGTGTCGCCGGAGGCGGTGGAGCGCGGCCTTTCCTACGCCGCCGTCTTTAAGAAGGCGCGGGAGAGCGTCGGTGTGGTGGACTTGGGCCCCACCGGCGCCAGGACCCGCCTCGCCCAAACGGGGGCTCGAATTCTTGAGTTCCCCGGTGCGGAGGGCGCAAAGACGGCGGACACAGTCGCGGAAAGGCTGCGAGGGTTGTTCGGGGCGGAAGAAGGCATCAAGATCGCCAGGCCCGTGAAGTGCGCGGAATTCCGAGTCGCTGGCCTGGACGATTCGGTCACGCCTGACGACGTCCGGGAGGCCATCCAAGCCAAAACTGGATGCCGCCTAGACGACGTCAAGGTTGGCGCCATCCGCCCCGGTCCCGGTGGTGTCGGAGCCGTGGTAGCGCAGTGCCCCGTCGCAGCAGCCAACACTTTGGTGGCTGCAGGAAGGCTCCTCGTGGGCTGGAGTTCCGCCAAGGTCTCCTCGTTGGCGGCTAGGCCCGCGAGGTGCCATAAATGCATGGCCGAGGAACACGTGCGCGCCACTTGTAGAAGTGGCTTCGACTGCAGCGGACTGTGCTTCCGCTGCGGCCAGCCGGGGCACAAGGCGACGGACTGTTCCGCCGCCCCCCATTGCCCCGCGTGTGCGGCGGGTAAATTGCCCGCCGATCATTTAATGGGGCGAAGGGGATGCAACCCTCCCCGGGCTTCCAAGCCTAAAAACGTCGCGGGTAGCCAATCGACCCAAGCTACCCCCGTCGTCGTCGCCGCTCTTCCACCGTCGCGGATGGAGGAGGATGTGGTTGCAGGTACGTCGGCCCAATAATGGACCACGACTGCACCCTCCTCCTCCAGGCGAACCTCAACCACTGCGCCGGTGCGCAGGATCTCTTCCTGCAATCCATGGCGCAGTGGTCGATCGGTGTGGCCGTAGCCGCGGAGCCCTATTATGTTCCTCCCCGCCCAAATTGGGTGGGTGACTGGGACGGCTCCGTGGCAGTCGTCAGCTCCACGGCTCCGCGTTCTCCGCCCTTGTCGCTCAAAGACAAGGGCTCGGGATACGTGGCGGCCGAATGGGGGGGATTACTCGTTTTCGGGGTCTACTTCTCCCCCAACCGGAGTCTGGCTGATTTCGAGGTCTTCCTCACATCCTTGGAGACCTCGATACGGCGTTTGGCATCAGGCCGCGTCCTGGTGATGGGAGACTTCAACGCAAAGTCCGAAGCGTGGGGGTCTCCCAGAACGGACGCCCGCGGTAGAGCGGTGGAAGAGTGGGCGAGTTCGGTGGGCCTCTGTCTGCTCAACAGAGGCACCACCGACACTTGTGTTCGGCAGCGGGGCGGGTCGATAGTGGACCTCTCGTTCGCTAGCCCTGCTGTCGCACACAACGTAAGGAACTGGCGAGTCCTGGAGGAGGTCGAGACTCTCTCGGATCATCGCTATATCCGAGCAGAGATCTCCCGGAATCCCCAGGACCCAGTTAGGGGTCACATGGCGGACAGAGCTCCCCGATTTCCGCGGTGGGCTGTGGGTCGTTTGAACCGGGACCTGTTGGAGGAGGCAGCCATAGTGCAGTCGTGACTGTCTCCGGTGCCTCCCGACGAGGGGGTCGATGCTGCGGCGGGCCGCATTCGCGTTGCGCTTACGCAGGTTTGCGATGCGGCCATGCCGCGCGTCCGACGTCGGCCTCCTAGGAAGGAGGTCTACTGGTGGTCCCGGGAGTTGGTGGACCTCCGCGAGGCCTGCATTCGTGCCCGGAGGTCCTACACCCGCAGCCGGCGGCGACGCCGCAACGATAACGGGGAGGGCCAGCTGTACGAAGCGTACCAAGCGGCGCGTGACGCTCTGAAGCTGGCCATCTGTCGCGCCAAAGAGCAGTCGCGGCAGGAGATGCTGGAGGGACTCGATCGTGACCCCTGGGGTCGCCTATACCGCGCGGCGCTGAGCAAGCTCCGCGCGACGGGCCCCCCCCTTACCGAGTCCCTTCAGCCTAGCTTCCTCACCGAAGTGGTCGAGGGCCTATTCCCGCCACAGGCGGAACACACGCCCCCGGCGATGGCCGCAGAGGCCGAAGTCCGGGAGGCCGACGAGGAGGAGGTGGTGGTTCCGCCTGTCACGGAGGCGGAGATGGGGGCGGCCGTTCTGCGCATCCGCTCGAAGCGGACCGCCCCCGGGCCGGACGGAATTCCGGCCCGAGTGTTGGCCCTTGCCCTTGACCACATGGGCGACCGCCTCAGGGAACTGTTTGACGCGTGTCTGTCGTCGAGGCGGTTCCCTGAGTGCTGGAAGGTGGGGAGGCTGGTGCTCCTGCCCAAGCCGGGGAGAGCCCTGGACTCGGTCGCGGCCTACAGGCCTATCGTACTGCTGGACGAGGCGGGGAAGTTGCTGTAGAGGATTCTCGCTGCCCGCATCGTCCGGCACCTCGAGGAGGTGGGGCCCGATCTGTCGGACGCCCAGTTTGGTTTCCGCGCCGGGCGTTCGACGATCGACGCCATTTTGGCCCTGAGGGCCGCGACCGAGGAAGCCGTCAGGGGAGGCGGCGTGCTGTTGGCGGTGTCCTTAGACATCGCCAACGCATTTAATACTCTGCCATTCGGCAGCATCGGGGAGGCACTCCGGTTCCATGGGGTGCCCGCATACCTGAGGCTGCTGATGGCAGACTATTTGGAGCGGAGGTCCGTGCTGTGCGAGGACCGAGCAGGCGACGTCGTGCGCAGGGCGATATCGCGCGGTGTTCCACAGGGGTCCGTCCTTGGCCCTCTCCTGTGGAACATCGGCTATGACTGGGCCCTGCGCGGAGTCTTGCCCCCCGGGCTGAGCGTATTCTGTTACGCTGACGACACGCTGGTAGCAGCCCGGGGTCGCAACTTTGAAGAGGCGGCTCGCCTGGCCACCACGGGGGTCTCTCAGGTGGTCGGGCGAATCGAGGCGCTGGGGCTTAAGGTGGCCCTCACCAAGACGGAGGCCCTGTTGTTCCATGGGCCCCGTCGCGGGCCGCCTGCCGGCGCCTCGATCACCGGCGGCTCGGTCCTCGTACCGGTTCAGGCCCAGATGAGATATCTGGGCCTGGTGTTGGATGGACGATGGCTCTTCGACGAGCACTTCCGTCAGCTCGAGCCCAAGCTGGACGGCGCGGCGTCCGCCCTGGGGCGATTATTGCCCAACCTGGGCGGACCCAGTTTGGCGTGCCGGAGGCTCTACACGGGGGTAGTCCGGTCGATGGCGCTCTACGGCGCACCGGTGTGGGCGGGGTCCCTGACCGCCCAGAACCGCGCGCGGTTAAGCCGACCGCAGCGCACTTTGGCGGTCAGGGCAATACGCGGTTACCGCACCGTGTCCGCAGACGCGGCATGCGCCCTGGCCGGTACTCCCCCGTGGGATTTGGAGGCGGAAGTGCTCGCCGACGTTTATCGTCGAGCGGCCGAATTTCGGGCAGGCGGAGGCGGTCGCCCTCTGCTCGAGCAGGTGCGCGAGTGGCGCGAGGCCGCTCGACGAGCCATCGTGGCCCGATGGTCAGTCCGGCTGGAGGCTCCAGGTGCGGGTTTTCGCACGGTGGAGGCGCTCCGGCCGGTCCTTTCGTTGTGGGTGTGGCGACAGCACGGGACCCTTTCCTTCCGGCTGGTGCAGGTATTATCCGGGCACGGGTGCTTCGGATACTACCTGCACAAGGTCGCGAGGAGGGAATCGAGTCCCGCCTGTCACCACTGTGATTGTGACGAGGACACGGCGCAGCATACGCTGGAGTTCTGCCCGGCGTGGGCGCAGCAGCGTCGTGCCCTCGTCGAGACCATCGGTGCGGATCTCTCGCTATCGGCCATAATCCGCTCCATGGCCGATAGCGACAGGAATTGGAATGCAGTCGCCTCCTTCTGCGAGAACGTCATCTCGCAGAAGGAGGCGGCGGAGCGGGCCAGGGAGGAAAGTCTCCTCGCTGACCCGATCCGTCGCCGGCGAACTGGGCGGCGTCGGCGCGCCGATGCGCGCCTGATGCCACCCTGAGTAAGGCTGAGGGTGGGAGATCGGGGTATTTACTCTCCCACCCTCACCCTTCTGCGTAGTGGCGGCGTCTCTGGTGCACCCAGACGCCGCCGCCATTGTTGGTGCCCGCAGGGCGTGGGCAGTCACTGGGTGGGTCGTTGATGTCATATCAGGTTCCAACGGCCCACCCGTCAAGGTGAGGTGACGGTGCACAGGGGGGTTTTAGTCGGTATGCCGGTCGTGTCATCTAGACCGGTGAGCCCGACATAACCGTCCCACTGCCCCCCGAGTGGGACGGTATGCATCAGGAGCATTTCCCCCCTCAAAAAAAAAAAAAAAAAAAAAAAAGGTATATATATATATCTAACGTCGAAAGGGGAGAGCAGTGAAATGCTCTCCCCCGGGGACGAGAGGAGGTCGGGTCCGATTGACCCGGCCGGCACCCACACGGGGGGGCCTGCTATGGATGAATCTTTTTAGACTCCCAACTGGCCCCCCCCATTGGGTGGGAGAGGGAACACCCATAAAAAAGGTATATATATATATATATATATATATATTGAAGGACTTGTTTCTAGCTAGGTTTGATTTTGTGGAAACCCCGGCTGCAAACTTATGGCGGCTGCTTAATGGGAGTCCTAAAGAAGGCGAGTGTTTATCATCATATGCCAGTCGTTTTATGAGCGCCATAACTGCACGATTGAAATCTCTTTCGACGGAACAGGTCGCGATCGCAGTTACCTTGGCACACGCAGCAAAGATTGAACCACGGCTGCAAAGGCTAGCATTTACTACCGAGATCGACACCCGCATTAAGTTGCAACAGGAACTGATGGCCTTCACCTTTAGAAAGAGAGGCCCCTCCAATGAGAAAACTACTTCAACCGTGGAAACGAAGCGACCACGTATGGAAATCACCCGAAGATGTTACCACTGTGGCAAGATAGGTCATGTATCGAGCGAATGCCGCGGAATCAGTAGCCGCGATAGCACCACTAATGCCCGTACTGAGTTACCAGGTACCTCGACGAATCAACAACAGCGGGATGTCACCACTCAAAAGAAGACTGTTACACCTACCTGCTTCAGTTGCGGTAAACAGGGCCACATCGCGACAAGTTGCCCCAGCAAGGACGCCAGCAGTGGACGGACTGAACGTCGGGTAGATATCTGCGCCATCAGACCAGCTACAGACCAGCTCGTGGATGAAACCGGTGAGAAGCTTTCATTTTGCTTTGATTCTGGTGCCGAATGTTCACTAATAAAACAAAGCTTGTGCGATAGGTTTCCAGGCAAACCAGAATACAATGCAGTTACATTGTTAGGGCTAGGCAACGCAAGCATTAATTGTAACACCCAAATTCTCTCAACGGTTTCAATCCAGGATTATCCGGTCCAGTTATTGTTTCACGTAGTGCCTGATTTTAGTATATCTGACGATGTAGTGATAGGACGGGATCTACTCGCGTTAGGTTTTTCGATTGAAATATTCGACAAAAGGCTTGTTCTCAGAAAAATTAAGGTGGTCTCTGTTTGTGACGTAGGACTGAAAGTTAATAATTTTGAAAATATAGTCAGCGACGTATCGGGAAGTGAAAAACAACTGTTAATTTTATTGCTTGAAAAGAATTCTGCCCATTTTGTAGAGGGTACGCCCACTGGGAGAGTAAATACTGGCCAGCTAGAAATCAAACTGATTGATCCTAATCGCACAGTTCAGCGTAGACCCTATAGACTTAGTTCAGGAGAAAGGCATGAGGTGCGAAGTCAAATAAAAGAGCTTTTATCTGCTGGTATAATTCGCGAAAGCTGTTCCCCATTCGCAAGTCCGATTCTTCTGGTGAAGAAGAAGGATGGAACAGATAGGCTCTGTGTAGATTACAGGGAGTTGAACAGTAACACAGTACCTGATAGATATCCCCTGCCACTTATTTCAGACCAAATTCAACGCTTAGTAGGAGCAAACTACTTTACATCTTTAGATATGGCTAGTGGATATCATCAGATACCTGTTCAAGAAGAGTCCGTTGAACGTACTGCCTTTGTCACCCCGGATGGGCAATTTGAATACTTGTCTTGTCAGTTTGTCTCGGGGTTATCGGCCCGCAAGGGCCGCGTTTGGGGGTCTCTCCACGTGTTCCTCTGATTAGCAGAGGAAACGTGGATTTGAGACAGGGAGGGTAGAGGAAGAAAACCTCGGTAAAAAATAACAAGTAGGGGCCCGTAAGGCCAGGGCAGGCCTAGGTAGGTAGGGTGGTAGGGTTAGGTTAGGTATATATATATATCTAACGTCGAAAGGGGAGAGCAGTGAAATGCTCTGCCCCGGGGATGAGAGGAGGTCGGGTCCGATTGACCCGGCCGGCACCCACACGGGGGGGCCTGCTATGGATGAATCTTTTTAGACTCCCAACTGGCCCCCCCCATTGGGTGGGAGAGGGAACACCCATAAAAAAGGTATATATATATATATATATATATATATATGTGTGTATATATATGTATATATATATATTTAGGGTTGTTAGGTTAGGTTTAGTTTGGTTTTTTGGTTAGTTAGGTTAGGATAGGTTAGGTTTTTAACACCGCCCCGGGGCCGGACGGAATTCCTGGCCGCGCCTGGGTTTTGGCCTACGACGCCCTAGGGGACCGGCTCCTCAGGCTGTTTAGCGCCTGTTTGGAGTCGGGACGGTTCCCTGCCATGTGGAAGACGGGTAAGCTGGTCCTCCTGAGAAAGGAGGGCCGCCCCGCGGACTCTCCCTCCGCGTACCGCCCCATAGTGCTGTTGGATGAGGTGGGCAAGCTCTTTGAGCGTGTAGTGGTTGCCCGCCTCTCCAGGCACCTGGTGCGGGTGGGCCCCGACTTGTCCGAACTGCAGTTCGGATTCCGAGAGGGCCGATCGACGATTGACGCGATCAGTCGCGTCAAGGCCCTCTCGGATGAGGCGGTCGCCTCGCGCGGGGTGGTGTTGGCGGTGTCCTTGGACATCGCCAACGCGTTCAACACCCTGCCGTGGGCGACTATTAGGGAGGCGCTCCGATTTCATGGAGTGCCTCCCTACCTGCGCCGAATAGTCGGGGACTACCTGCACCAGAGGAGTGTATTCTGTGTGGGGCGGAACGGAGAGACGTTCCGGAGGGAGGTGTCGTGCGGTGTTCCGCAGGGTTCCGTTCTTGGACCGATCCTGTGGAACATCGGCTACGACTGGGTTCTGCGGGGCGCCCTGCCCCCGGGCGTCGGCGTAACTTGTTACGCCGACGACACGCTGGTCACGGCCCGGGGAGAGGATTACGGGGCAGCTGCCCGTCTTGCCACGGCAGGGGTGGCCCTGGTTGTCGGTAGAATTAGGATGTTGGGACTGGAGGTGGCGCTGGAAAAGTCCGAGGCCCTGTTATTTCATGGGCCTCGGCGGGCGCCGCCACCAGATGCCCACATCATAGTTGGAGGGGTCCGCATCGGGGTGGAGCCGAGTATGAAATACTTGGGGCTCCACCTCGACGGCCGCTGGAACTTTCGCGTCCATTTTAGCCGCCTGGCCCCCCGGCTGATGTCGGCGGCGGGAGCGCTTAGCTCTCTGCTGCCGAATATCGGGGGGCCGAGTGTCGTCTGCCGCCGCCTCTATCTGGGGGTGGTGCGGTCGATGGCCCTCTACGGGTCGCCCATTTGGGCCGGCGCCCTCGATCGCCGAAACATCGCCCTCCTGAGGAAACCTCAGAGGGCGATGGCGATCAGGGTGTCGCGGGCGTACCGCACCGTCTCCTTTGAGGCGGCGTGCGTCCTGGCGGCATCGCCGCCCTGGGATTTGGAGGCGGAGGTCCAAGCGTCGGTGTATCACTGGCGCGTGGACCTCCGGCTCCATGGTGAGGAACCTACTCACGGGGCGGTGGAGACGCGAAGGTCCCAGGCTCGACTGGTCCTCGAGGCCAAGTGGCAGGAGCGACTGGCCCAGCCCCGCTATGGGGTGAGGACAGTCGAGGCTGTCCGTCCAGTGTTAAGGGAGTGGACGGACAGACGGCGCGGACCGCTCACCTACCGGCTTACTCAGGTGCTCTCCGGACACGGCTGTTTCGGAGAGTACCTGTGCAAGATAGCCGGTAGGGAGCCGACAACCAGGTGTCACCACTGCGAGGAGTGCGACCGGGACACGGCGCAGCACACGCTGGAGGAGTGTCCGGCGTGGGCCGAGGAGCGCTGTGCCCTGGTCGCCGTGATTGGCCCCGACCTCTCGTTGCCGACCGTCGTATCCATGATGGTCGGCGACGACAGGTGCTGGGGCGCAATGAGGTCCTTCTGCGAGGCTGTCATCTCGCAGAAGGAGGCGGCGGAGCGGGGGCGTGAGGAAGATCCTTACGCCCCGGACATCCACCGCCGGAGGAGGGGGCGCAGGAGACGCGCTTATGTCGCTCTCCTGCCCCCCACCTAAGGGTTCTGGGTGGCAAGGCCTCAGGGGACCCTGCCACCCGTGAGTAAGAACCCACAGAGGGCGCGCGCGGTGTTCCCGCGCGCCTTCTAACGTCGAAAGGGGAGAGCAGTGAAATGCTCTCCCCCGGGGACGAGAGGAGGTCGGGTCCCATTGACCCGGCCGGCACCCACACGGGGGGGCCTGCTATGGATGAATCTTTTTAGACTCCCAACTGGCCCCCCCCATTGGGTGGGAGAGGGAACACCCCAGGTTTTTTTTAGTGGGTATCCCAGCACTAGGCTGGTGAGTCCCACACGCCCCGCCGGTGCCGTCCCCTAGCCGGCGGGTAGTGCATCAAGCATTTTTTCCTGGGAATCAAAAAAAAAAAAAAAAAAAAAAGGATAGGTTAGGTTTCTAGGTGGGGTGTGTGGCCAGAGAACCTCCTAGTGTGCCTGACGGCTGCTGGTCCTTTCTACATTTCTCGTGGATTGGAACGGCAGTCGTTGGGCCGGTACACCCCGGGCAACTCGGGTAATAATGTCTTTTCGGGGGCATTATTACTCGTGGCTAATACTCTGGCACGCGCGTAGGGACCCGAGGCAGTTTGTCTCGGGGTTATCGGCCCGCGAGGGCCGCTTTCGGGGGTCTCAAATCCACGTGTTCCTCTGAATAGCAGAGGACACGTGGATTTGAGACGGGGGGGATAGAGGAAGAAAACCTCTTTAAAAAATCACCAGTGGGAGCCGTAAGGCCCAACAAGAGGGGGTCTCTCGCGAGACCGCCAACTCGTAACCCGGACCCGTAGGCGTCCGGAACGAGGGCCGCCACCTTTCGAGGTGGGGGTCGCGGAGAAGAAAACTCCTTAAAAAATCACTAGCTTCGTTTCCGCTCCTCAGCTCCCCTGTAGCAGGGGACTCCGAGGTTGCGGGACCGACCGTCCACTCCAACTCAGCTCTCCCACATTGGGGGACCCGGGGAGGAGTGGGCCCCCTCCAGTTTCACGTTCCCTTGCACTTCTCTGTTATCAGGGCTGGCAAGGGAACGACTACTGGAGGCTACCCTGCCGCGCAGGGTTGAGGGCTGCCAATAGCTCTGGCTATTGGCCGCATTAGGCGGGGGCACATAGGGGAGGGGAAACCTAACCCTGCCTCCGTCTTCATATCGTTACCCGTTGAGTGTCGTTGATCACGTCTAGCGGCTCAACGGGACCGAGGGGCTTGCCTTAGTTGGCTGGCCCGCGAGAAGGAAAACTCAGACCACCCAACAGCGAAGTTGTAAAACCCTCTGGGCACCTGCCGTCCCCCAGTAGTATGTAGGCCTTCCCCCGGAATGAGCGTCACCCGGGGGTCGAGTATAATTCGTCTCATCTCGTGGGAACCAAATGGATATTTCAAACAAACAAAAACCCGATGATGATAAGGAGAGGAAGATGATGGAGGAGCACGGAGGCCCATTGCGGGACTCCAAAGGGCGCTTCAAGCGCCCTTCACGACTTGCCAGCGATGGCACAAGAATGGGGGCATGCACGCCCACGTCATTAGTATCGACGCCTGATAGAAGCCGGAGGAGCTCAATCAGCCTCGGCGTCGAGTCCGGGTCCGAGGACCTAGACTCCCGCGACCTCAGCGGCCGGGTCTCTAGGACCCGAAAGCCCAGTAGGAGCAGGTCGCCAGAATCTGAGCGCAGTGCACCAGCCACTAAGGTGCCTGCGAACCGGGGGGATTCGCCGTCACGATCCGTGACCCCGACCCCGTTCAATAGGCGGGCATTGGTCGCCCGCAACCGACAAGAGGGGGAGCGCGCAGCAGAACAATTTGTTGCGCAGCTCCTGGACGAGTCCCGGCACCCGAGCTCGGATGTAGACCTCGTCCAGTCCGCCGCAGACTCTGTGGCCGCCATAATTACGGTGGCCACAAAGAGTCAAAATTTGAAGGGCACTTTCACCAATGCCCTCAAGAAGGCGGCCTCTCACCTCCAGGAGGTGGTGCATACGCTAGCGGAGCGCACCACCTCCGACGAGACGAGGCGGTTGCGGGCGGCAAACGACCGCCTGGCAGGGGAGGTGGCTGAGCTCCGCGCTGAGCTCAGCCAATTTCGCAAGTCGATGCAGCAGCCTAATGCCGTACCTCGGCAAGCAGAGGAGCAGCGCTCCCTGCTGACCGACGCGCAGCTGCGCCAGGTCATGTCGTCCGTTGGGACAATGATCAACGCGCGGCTGGGGAGCCTGGAGGCAAGACTGCCTCCGGAACCGCGTCGCCGTCCACCGCTCGCAGCGGACAACCTCACGTCCGCTGCAAGGGACCCAGTGCCCACGTCGGGCCAGCGGTTCTATGCGACGGCGGCGTCAGCGTCGGTCGGCGTCCCCGCAGGGTCGAGACCTGCGGCCGGGCAGAAGGGGACTTCCAAAGCCCCTTCCCAGCCCCAGAGGGACTTCCCGCCCTTGAGGCCGAAACCTGCGGGCCCAACTCGCGCTCCGGCGCCGAAGGAACGCGCACCCGCGTCAACCACGGGTGCGCCTCGACTGGTTTCTGTCCCTGGTCCGTCGGTATCTGCCAATGAGGGCTGGCAGACGGCTGGGGAGAAAAAGGAGTTTCGGCGCCGGAAGAGGCGCGAGCGCAGGAGCGCTGCGGCTGCCGAGCGGGTGAAGGAGGAGGAGAAGATGAAAAGTAAGAAGGCGAAAAAGAAGAAGCCCGGGAAGCTCCGGCCGCCAAGATCGGCCGCCGTTGTCATAACGGTGTCGCCGGAGGCGGTGGAGCGCGGCCTTTCATACGCCGCCGTCTTTAAGAAGGCGCGGGAGAGCGTCGGTGTGGCGGACTTGGGCCCCACCGGTGCCAGGACCCGCCTCGCCCAAACGGGGGCTCGTATTCTCGAGTTCCCCGGTGCCGAGGGCGCAAAGACGGCGGACACAGTCGCTAAAAGGCTGCGAGGGTTGTTCGGGGCGGAAGAAGGCATCAAGATCGCCAGGCCCGTGAAGTGCGCGGAATTCCGAGTCGCGGGCCTGGACGATTCGGTCACGCCTGACGACGTCCGGGAGGCTATCCAAGCCAAGACTGGATGCCGCCTGGACGACGTCAAGGTTGGCGCCATCCGCCCCGGTCCCGGCGGTGTCGGAGCCGTGGTAGCGCAGTGCCCCGTCGCAGCAGCCAACACTCTGGTTGCTGCAGGAAGGCTCCTCGTGGGCTGGAGTTCCGCCAAGGTCTCCTCGGTGGCGGCTAGGCCCGCGAGGTGCCATAAATGCATGGCCGAGGGGCACGTGCGCGCCAATTGTAGAAGTGGCTTCGACTGCAGCGGACTGTGCTTCCGCTGCGGCCAGCCGGGGCACAAAGCGACGGACTGTTCCGCCGCCCCCCATTGCCCCGCGTGTGCGGCGGGTAAATTGCCCGCCGATCATTTAATGGGGCGAAGGGGATGCAACCCTCCCCGGGCTTCCAAGCCTAAAAACGTCGCGGGTAGCCAATCGTCGTCGTCGCTCTTCCACCGTCGCGGATGGAGGAGGATGTGGTTGCAGGTACGTCGGCCCAATAATGGACCACGACTGCACCCTCCTCCTCCAGGCGAAACTCAACCACTGCGCCGGTGCGCAGGATCTCTTCCTGCAATCCATGGCGCAGTGGTCGATCGGTGTGGCCGTAGCCGCGGAGCCCTATTATGTTCCTCCCCGCCCAAATTGGGTGGGTGACTGGGACGGCTCCGTGGCAGTCGTCAGCTCCACGGCTCCGCGTTCCCCGCCCTTGTCGCTCAAAGACAAGGGCTCGGGATACGTGGCGGCCGAATGGGGGGGATTACTCGTTTTCGGGGTTTACTTCTCCCCCAACCGGAGTCTGGCTGATTTCGAGGTCTTCCTCACATCTCTGGAGACCTCGATACGGCGTTTGGCATCAGGCCGCGTCCTGGTGATGGGAGACTTCAACGCAAAGTCCGAAGCGTGGGGGTCTCCCAGAACGGACGCCCGCGGTAGAGCGGTGGAAGAGTGGGCGAGTTCGGTGGGCCTCTGTCTGCTCAACAGAGGCACCACCGACACTTGTGTTCGGCAGCGGGGCGGGTCGATAGTGGACCTCTCGTTCGCTAGCCCTGCTGTCGCACACAACGTAAGGAACTGGCGAGTCCTGGAGGAGGTCGAGACTCTCTCGGATCATCGCTATATCCGAGCAGAGATCTCCCGGAATCCCCAGGACCCAGTTAGGGGTCACATGGCGGACAGAGCTCCCCGATTTCCGCGGTGGGCTGTGGGTCGTTTGAACCGGGACCTGTTGGAGGAGGCAGCCATAGTGCAGTCGTGGCTGTCTCCGGTGCCTCCCGACGAGGGGGTCGATGCTGCGGCGGGCCGCATTCGCGTTGCGCTTACGCAGGTTTGCGATGCGGCCATGCCGCGCGTCCGACGTCGGCCTCCTAGGAAGGAGGTCTACTGGTGGTCCCGGGAGTTGGTGGACCTCCGCGAGGCCTGCATTCGTGCCCGGAGGTCCTACACCCGCAGCCGGCGGCGACGCCGCAACGATAACGGGGAGGGCCAGCTGTACGAAGCGTACCAAGCAGCGCGTGACGCTCTGAAGCTGGCCATCTGTCGCGCCAAAGAGCAGTCGCGGCAGGAGATGCTGGAGGGACTCGATCGTGACCCCTGGGGTCGCCCATACCGCGCGGCGCTGAGCAAGCTCCGCGCGACGGGCCCCCCCCTTACCGAGTCCCTTCAGCCTAGCTTCCTCACCGAAGTGGTCGAGGGCCTATTCCCGCCACAGGCGGAACACACGCCCCCGGCGATGGCCGCAGAGGCCGAAGTCCGGGAGGCCGACGAGGAGGACGTGGTGGTTCCGCCTGTCACGGAGGCGGAGATGGGGGCGGCCGTTCTGCGCATCCGCTCGAAGCGGACCGCCCCCGGGCCGGACGGAATTCCGGCCCGAGTGTTGGCCCTTGCCCTTGACCACATGGGCGACCGCCTCAGGGAACTGTTTGACGCGTGTCTGTCGTCGAGGAGGTTCCCTGAGTGCTGGAAGGTGGGGAGGCTGGTGCTCCTGCCCAAGCCGGGGAGAGCCCTGGACTCGGTCGCGGCCTACAGGCCTATCGTACTGCTGGACGAGGCGGGGAAGTTGCTGGAGAGGATTCTCGCTGCCCGCATCGTCCGGCACCTCGAGGAGGTGGGGCCCGATCTGTCGGACGCCCAGTTTGGTTTCCGCGCCGGGCGTTCGACGATTGACGCCATTTTGGCCCTGAGGGCCGCGACCGAGGAAGCCGTCAGAGGAGGCGGCGTGCTGTTGGCGGTGTCCCTAGACATCGCCAACGCATTTAATACTCTGCCATTCGGCAGCATCGGGGAGGCACTCCGATTCCATGGCGTGCCCGCATACCTGAGGCTGCTGATGGCAGACTATTTGGAGCGGAGGTCCGTGTTGTGCGAGGACCGAGCAGGCGACGTCGTGCGCAGGGCGATATCGCGCGGTGTTCCACAGGGGTCCGTCCTTGGCCCTCTCCTGTGGAACATCGGCTATGACTGGGCCCTGCGCGGAGTCTTACCCCCCGGGCTGAGCGTATTCTGTTACGCTGACGACACGTTGGTAGCAGCCCGGGGTCGCAACTTTGAGGAGGCGGCTCGCCTGGCCACCACGGGGTCTCTCAGGTGGTCGGGCGAATCGAGGCGCTGGGGCTTAAGGTGGCCCTCACCAAGACGGAGGCCCTGTTGTTCCATGGGCCCCGTCGCGGGCCACCTGCCGGCGCCTCGATCACCGTCGGCTCGGTCCTCGTACCGGTTCAGGCCCAGATGAGATATCTGGGCCTGGTGTTGGATGGACGATGGCTCTTCGACGAGCACTTCCGTCAGCTCGAGCCCAAGCTGGACGGCGCGGCGTCCGCCCTGGGGCGATTATTGCCCAACCTGGGCGGACCCAGTTTGGCGTGCCGGAGGCTCTACACGGGGGTAGTCCGGTCGATGGCGCTCTACGGCGCACCGGTGTGGGCGGGGTCCCTGACCGCCCAGAACCGCGCGCGGTTAAGCCGACCGCAGCGCACTTTGGCGGTCAGGGCAATACGCGGTTACCGCACCGTGTCCGCAGACGCGGCATGCGCCCTGGCCGGTACTCCCCCGTGGGATCTGGAGGCGGAAGTGCTCGCCGACGTTTACCGTCGAGCGGCCGAATTTCGAGCAGGCGGAGGCGGTCGCCCTCTGCTCGAGCAGGTGCGCGAGTGGCGCGAGGCCGCTCGACGAGCCATCGTGGCCCGATGGTCAGTCCGGCTGGAGGCTCCACGTGCGGGTTTTCGCACGGTGGAGGCGCTCCGGCCGGTCCTTTCGTTGTGGGTGTGGCGACAGCACGGGACCCTTTCCTTCCGGCTGGTGCAGGTATTATCCGGGCACGGGTGCTTCGGATACTACCTGCACAAGGTCGCGAGGAGGGAATCGAGTCCCGCCTGTCACCACTGTGATTGTGGCGAGGACACGGCGCAGCATACGCTGGAGTTCTGCCCGGCGTGGGCGCAGCAACGTCGTGCCCTCGTCGAGACCATCGGTGCGGATCTCTCGCTATCGGCCATAATCCGCTCCATGGCCGATAGCGACAGGAATTGGAATGCAGTCGCCTCCTTCTGCGAGAACGTCATCTCGCAGAAGGAAGCGGCGGAGCGGGCCAGGGAGGAAAGTCTCCTCGCTGACCCGATCCGTCGCCGGCGAACTGGGCGGCGTCGGCGCGCCGATGCGCGCCTGATGCCACCCTGAGTAGGGCTGAGGGTGGGAGATCGGGGTATTTACTCTCCCACCCTCACCCTTCTGCGTAGTGGCGGCGTCTCTGGTGCACCCAGACGCCGCCGCCAGTGTTGGTGCGCGCGGGGCGCGGGTTGTCGCTGGGTGGGTCGTTGATGTCGTATCAGGTTCCAACGGCCCACCCGTCACGGTGAGGTGACGGTGCACAGGGGGGTTTTAGTCGGTATGCCGGTCGTGTCATCTTGACCGGTGAGCCCGACATAACCGTCCCACTGCCCCCCGAGTGGGACGGTATGCATCAGGAGCATTTCCCCACTCAAAAAAAAAAAAAAAAAGTTTAGGTTTCTAGGTGTAGGAGTCCTGCCCAGTTAGGCGGTTTTGGGGTGTTGGGGCGGGTGGAGTGGTCCAACATGGACCCCCATCCGGCCCAACACGGGGGGATAGAGGAAGACAACCTCTTTACAAAATCACCAGTGGGGCCTGTAAGGCCCGTGCGGGAGCACATAGGGGAGGGGAAACCCAATCCTGCTCCAACCTACTCGTTACCCGTTGAGTGTCGTTGATCATGTCTAACGGCTCAACGGGACCGAGGGGCTTGCCTTAATTGGCCGGCCCGCGAGAAGGAAAACTCACACCACCCAACAGCGAAGTTGTAAAAACCTCTGGGTACCTGCCGTCCCCCAGTAGTATGTAGGCCTTCCCCCGGAATGAGCGTCACCCGGGGGTCGAATTTATATCGGCTCAACTCGTGGGAATTAAATGGAAAATTATAACTCAAAAAAAACCCGAAGAGAAGGAGAAGAGGACGGAGGAGCGCGGAGTGCCTTTGCGCGACTCCAAAGGGCGCTTTAAGCGCCCTTTACGACCACGCACCAGCGATGTTGGAGCTGGCGCATCAACGCCTGACGGAAGCCGGAGGAGCTCCGTCAGCGTCGAGTCTGGGTCCGAGGCGGGCTCGGGTTCGGAGGCCAGTCGGCCTCAGAGCCGGTGCTCGTCGGCGGCTCGACGAGCGAGAGAGGAGGAGGAGAATACAAATGCCTCCCTCACCCTCAAACCTAGGGCGACGACCGGTTCTTCCGCGAAGCGCCGGAAAACCACGCATCCCGTACCGTCACGCTCGTGTTCGGACACGGAGGCGGAGGTGGTGGAGGGGATGCCCTGTCAAGGAGGGGCTGGTTCCCCGATGCCGCCTCCCTCCACGAGAGCAAGGCAGCCTTTACCTGCCCGTCGGGATGCCCCCAAGACGGCTGAGGTGCCGGATGCGTCACCCTCGGCCGGGGACTCGGTTGCCGGCCTCCGGCAACGATTCGAGGCTGGAGCCGAGACCGTGTTGAGGGTGGCGGCCCGGTCCGGCAATCTAAAGGGAGGCTTCGTCCGGGACCTCAAGAACGCGACGGAAGATATGAGGGAGGCGTTCTTCGACCTGTGGGGGCGGACTTCCTCCGACCTTCAGAGGCGCTGGAGGTCGGAGAATGAGGGGCTGCATAGGCAGCTGGCGGAGCTCCGGGCGGAGGTGACGGCCATGAAGGCGGCCGCTGCCACTGCCGCCCGGGCCAACGCCGCCAAGACGCCCTCGGCCGCCGCCGGGGCGCCTGCCGGGAGGCCACGGGAGGAGTTCCCACCCCTCCCGCGGCGCACAGCGCGGCCCCTCACTCCCGCAGAGGACCGGCGTCCCGCCTGGGCGGACGAGCTGATGCGGGCCACGGTGGCTCAGGCGCGCAACGTTGTTGATGCGTGCCTGGCCAACTATAGCCTCGCGC
The DNA here is from genome assembly GCA_963675205.1 of Catocala nupta. Classification (NCBI taxonomy): domain Eukaryota; kingdom Metazoa; phylum Arthropoda; class Insecta; order Lepidoptera; family Erebidae; genus Catocala; species Catocala nupta. The sequence goes on from OY776081.1 coordinate 17,080,056, forward strand.
CCGTCCCGACCCCGGGCCCTCCGCTCGGGGGCCGCCCCCGTATGGTTGGGGGCACGCCGGCTGGCCCGGCGCCCTCCAGTCCACCGGTTGCGCGGCAGACATCTGCCCTCACTCCATCGGCTTCCTCTTCCAAGGGTAAGGGGAAGGGCAAGGGGAAGGGCAAGGGGAAGACGACCGCCACTGTGGCGCCGCGGCGCTCCGCCTCCCAGCCCCAACCCGTCCCGGTGGCCTCTACTTCGGCTGAGCAGCCGTGGACAGAGGTCGTCGGGAGGAAGAAGGGGAGGAAGAAGAAGAAGAAGGCCTCCCGGGCTCCCCCGGTGAGCAAGAAGAAGGGCCTCCGCCCAGCTGACCTGCGTCCCCCGCGCTCCACCGCCGTTGTGGTGGAGCTGACGGAGGAGGGGCTCCGGCAAGGCGTTAGCTACGCAGGCGTCCTCCAGCGGGCCACACAGGCCATGAAAGGCAACCTTGCGGAGATGGGCCTCGCTGGAGGCGTCTTCTTTAAGGTTGCCGCCACTGGGGCACGAATCTTAGAGGTCCCAGGTGCCACCTCCGGCGACAAGGCGGACAGGGTGGCCGAAACAATTCGGTCACTCTTCACGCCTGAGGAGGTCAAGGTCTCCCGCCCGGTAAAGTCCGCGGAAATGCGGATAACCGGGCTGGACGACTCGGCCTCCTCCGAGGATGTCGCCGCTGCGGTGGCACAAGCCGGAGCCTGTCCTCAGGCGCAGGTCAGGGTGGGGGAGATGCGCCGCGGTGAGAGTGGCCTGTGCACGGTCATGGTGCGCTGCCCCATCGCCGCGGCGAAGAAGGTGGCGGCCGGCCGTTTGCTGGTCGGGATCTCGGCTCAGGTGAATCTCCTGGAGCCGAGGCCTAGGCGAGTTAGCGAGAGTTAGTGCTACCGCTGCCTCGAACCGGGGCACGTGAGGCAGCAATGCACCGCCGAAACTGACCGCAGCGATCTCTGCTATCGCTGAGGTCAGCCCGGCCACAAGGCCGCCGCCTGCTCCGCCGCAAAACCTTCCTGCAGCCTCTGTTCTGCTGCAGGAAAGCCGGCGGAGCACCGGATGGGGAGCAAATCTTGCTCCCCACCGAAACGACGTAGGGCCAGAGGGGCGGTCACCGGGACTCCGGCCGCCCCGGCCCCGTCCCAAGCAGGGAGCAGTACGGAGGCGATGGACACGTAATTAATTATGGCCCATCGCCTCCTACAGGTGAATATTAACCACACCGCCAGGGCGCAGGATATTTTGCTGCAGCACATGGCGGAGTGGTTAATAGACATCGCCGTGGTCGCCGAGCCTTACTGCGTCCCCAGCCGACACAACTGGTTTGGGGACCTCGGGGGCTCGGCGGCCATTGTCTCGTCCGGACCCTCGCTCCTGGTGATGACAGACAGGGGCGAGGGATATGTATGTGTTGATTGGGAGGGAACCGTCCTGATCGGGGTGTACTTTTCTCCGAACCGGCGCCTCGCCGAGTTTGAGCAATTTTTGGGCGCGGTGGGGACCGTTATTAACCGGTACCCATCGCGTCCGATCGTGGTGGCGGGGGACTTCAATGCCAAATCAACGGCTTGGGGATCCCCTGTCACCGACGCTCGAGGCGACGCGCTGGAGGAGTGGGCGATTGCGACCGGTCTCGTGGTTCTTAACCGGGGATCGGTCGCCACGTGCGTGCGCTGGCAGGGCGAGTCCATTGTGGACATTTCGTTCGCAAGCCCTGCCGCACTGTGGGCTGAAAATCGAACTCCATAGACATAGAAATGAAAGTTGCTAGATGTTCGTTTTTTTGACAGATATGGCTTCTATTAGCTATTATACACATAACAATGTCGTCTGAGCTAACTCCGCACAGAAATGAATTTATTATAAGGTTTTTTCGAAAAAAATGTATGGAGCTAGCATGAAAAATCTGAATATCTCTGAACTTGCAAGGAAAACCGTAATATCCTCAGAGATAGTTATAGGACTAATTATTTGTGATTTTTTGACATACTTCATATAACGGTACCTGCTGCAGATTTTTTTTTAAAAATCATCTAACTTTTAATTAATTTTTTTTAACATTAAACGATTTGATTTATTGTAAAAGTAAAGAAACAACACGTTATATGCATATAATACTAAATCTTCGCCAGTTATTTGTTAAAATATCAAGAAAATTATTTTTGCCTTACATAGTATATATATTTTAAAACAGGTAATTGGATACCATTACTAAACTTTGCATACAGGTAAACCACTGAATATTAAATTAGCCTTCTAATGAGTTCTGAATAAGAGATTAAGTGATTTGCAATATCGCACACTGGTAACTACGGAGTACACTAATTAAATTCTTACAGGTAAGTACATAAGTAAACTAATTAGTTAATTAGACATGTTACGAGTTCTAAGAAATATTTTCGACAACTGTCTAATTATTTTATTATTATGTCTAAATGAAGGTATTTTTTAATAGTTGATAAAATTTATATAAAACAAAACATAGGTACAAAAGTATGCAAAAATATAAATAGGTACAAGAATAGTAATATAAAATATTTAAAAATAAATCAATTGCAAAACATAGTTACGTACCAAAGCTAAATAACGAAAGATCATGAAAAAATTACATTGAATAGAATTATAATTAAAAGCACAAAAAGTTTCTAGTTTTCCTTATCACTCTCGTCGATTTCTGAATCAGAATCTAGATTGCCTAGAAACTCAAAGTCAGTTTCTTGAAACTGAATTAAATTGAGGGTTTCAGGAAATAAATCCTCCTTTTTCTTGGCATCTAACTTGGGCCTTTGTACATTTATAAAAGGATCCGAAGAAACAACTAACATATTAAGGATATCATGATTCGAATCTTGCCTGCTCTTTTTCTGCGAATGATGTTCCCGAAACCTCCTAAAATCTTTATTGCGAGACTCGGATGCTTCTTCCGAGAGACTTCCTATGGTTACAACATCATTCTTCTCGATTATGTCTGCCCCGTGTATAAGTAATTTGTGGACGGTTGATGACATATAGTACCAGTCATATAATTCCACGTGCCTCTCTGCTGTTTTGAAGGCATAATCTTTAAATTTAATTATATTTACTTTTTCCCCGGAAGTTATTGCCTGTAAAATCACAGCAAATCTTCTTATTAGTTCTTCGTCCAACCCAGTAATGGCTGCAGTTTTATGGGGAAATTTGAAAAACTTTCTTGCAGTGTTGCCGTCATTAGTAGTTCCGGAACCTTGTTTAACAATGTCAATCAATAGATTTAATTCGTCTTTAAATTTGTCTTGAATAATCTTTTTTCTCTTACTTAGCATTTCTTTGTGCTCGTTACCTCTCACAGCCCACTCTTTAAAATCTAGTCTATACGAAATATGTAGTAAACATTCCATACAATTTATACGGGCGTGTAGAGATGACAATCCAAACTCGTATATATCAGAAGATACGGTCTTTGCTGTTACTACACTCAAACGGTTCATTTCTGTCGGTCTTGCCAGACACAAATAGCATGATGAACTTGATCTGGCTTGAGACAAATACGTGCAGACTTTACCATCGATCATTGTCATCATTAGGTGATGATTCACCCTGTTTCTATTATTGCACTCTGTAGGAATGAGAGCCTTAATTTCTTCATCCATTCGTCGTTTGTGTTCGATGACTACTGCTTCGCTTTCCTTCACAAAAGTAAATTGAACTGGACGACAATACATTGCTGAGCATGGTTTTGGGTTCATCCACAAAGTATTGTCTCCATCAGTCAGTTTTAGTGGCACCAAGGAAGTCATGAAAATACTTGAATCGTCTTGATCGCTATCCATTTTCTGCTTGTATCGGCTTTGGTTTGACGCACCATCGAAACCCCATTTAGATATCAATTTTAAATCCTTATTTTGCACATCATCGTTAGGAAAACTTTGGAGGATTCTTTTGACCGTAATGTCGAGTAAAGCTTGAAGGGTTCTTCTTGCCGATGAATCGGTCACTAACACTGATTGCTTCGGAAGATAGCATGCCAGCTTGGTTTGTTGCGCTTTATAGTAGGATGGATAAATATCCTTTCTACCTTCCCGAATAGCTGACTCTCGTAAAGTGATGTATTGCCACTTTGATAATTTTAATGAAAGGAGTAATCCAAGTACTTTTTCTGGTGTAAATAAGATAGTTTTCACCGGTTGCTTAAGCGTTTCCTTAATTTTAGAAGCTGCTTCAGGATGTTTCAGCATATATTCGATTACAGATGCGATATCCTCACAACCTTCTTCCTTAAAACGCGCTGCTGCTGTATATGCCAATTCACTGGGATTGTCAGTTTTATGCTCATCAGATCTTCTCTTCTTCTGTTTGCTTTCCAGATCTTCGAATGGTTTTCGTGACCTCTTTGTCATTGTACCAACAGAGTATGATGTTGAGGGTTCTGGAGAGATTGATCTTGATCCCTCAGCAACAGTTGGTTCTTGAGCGACTAAATTTATACAACTTGGCCAATCGATAGTTGCTTGCAGCCAAATTTCGTATTGTTTTCTAAAAGTATCAAGAATTCGGTGAGATTTTTGCCACCTTTGTGATGCAGCTCGTACAAATCTCCGACAAAATTCTTTTAGAGTCACTTGATCTTCAACGGAAAGACAAACGTCTAGGCGGGATATAACTTCACTAAACAATACCTCATGATCAAATGAAGTACTCTTACATTTTAGAAGAACGAATAGGTCTAAATTGGTATTTAAACTTTCCATTATAAAATTTCACAGTGATATGTTAGGGGTAACAAAGCTTAGAATAAACTAAATTATGATGCAAAATGTTAACCATTTTATATTTCAGTCCAACATTAGTTAACGACCTCATTAGATAGTTGTCGAAAATATTTCTTAGAACTCGTAACATATCTAATTAACTATTTAAGTTACTTATGTACTTACCTGTAAGATTTTAATTAGTGTAATCCGTAGTTACCATTGTGCGACATTGCAAATCACTTAATCTCTTATTCAGAACTCATTAGAAGGCTAATTTATTATTCAGTAGTTTACCTGTATGCAAAGTTCAGTAATGGTATCCAATTAACTGTTTTAAAACATATATACTATGTTAGGCAAAAATAATTTTCTTAATATTTTAACAAATAACTGGCGAAGATTTAGTATTATATGCATATAACGTGTTGTTTCTTTACTTATACACCAAAACAAATCGTTTAATGTTAAAAAAAATTAATTAAAAATAAGATGATTTTTAAAAAAAAATCTGCAGCAGGTACCGTTATATGAAGTATGTCAAAAAATCACAAATAACTAGTCCTATAACCATCTCTGAGGATATTACGGTTTTCCTTGCAAGTTCAGAGATATTCAGATTTTTCATGCTAGCTCCATACATTTTTTTCGAAAAAACCTTATAATAAATTCATTTTTGTGCGGAGTTAGCTCAGATGACATTGTTATGTGTATAATAGCTAATAGAAGCCATATCCGTCAACAAAACGAACATCTAGCAACTTTCATTTCTATGTCTATGGAGGTCGATTTTCAGCTCACAGTGTGCCGTAGCGCCGCGCCGCGTCCGGGACTGGCAAGTGCTGGTCGAGGCGGAGTCACTGTCGGACCACCCTTACGTGCGGTTCGACATCTCCGCCTCGCCGGCGATACCGGACGATCGCCCGAGGAGAGTGCACACCCCGTCGTCCCCACGATGGGCGTTGAAACGTCTCAACGTAGACGTGCTGGTGGAAGCCTCCATCGTCCAGGCCTGGACCCCGATGGGTGAAGGGCCTGTGGAGGTTGAGTCGGAGGCGGAGTGGTTCCGGGGCGCGATGACGCAGATCTGCGACGCGTCGATGCCCCGGGCCAGTGCTCGACCTCCAAGGCGTCAGGTGTACTGGTGGTCTGACGACATTAGTCAGAAACGCGCCGCTTGCATTGCGGCGCGGTACCGTGACCCGACCGTGGAGGCACGGCTGCGGGGCGATTACGTACAGCGGAAGCACGCCCTGCAGTCCGCCATCAGTGAGGCCAAAACCCAAAGATGGGAAGAGTTCCTGGGGACTCTCGAGGCAGATCCGTGGGGCCGCCCGTACAAGGCGGTCAGGGGCAAGTTGCGCCCCTGGGCCCCACCGGTCTCCGAGAGTCTCCAGCCCCGGCAATTAGAGGAGGTGGTCTCCGCTCTCTTTCCTTGAGAGCGGAGAGCGGAGCACACGCCTCCCGAAATGGCGCCGCTCGATATTGAGGAGGGCGGTGCCGATGCCGGGGCGCCAGAGGTAACAATGGCGGAGCTCGGCGCGGCAATGGTTCGGCTCCGGGGCAAGAACACCGCCCCGGGGCCGGACGGAATTCCTGGCCGCGCCTTGGTTTTGGCCTACGACGCCCTAGGGGACCGGCTCCTCAGGCTGTTTAGCGCCTGTTTGGAGTCGGGACGGTTCCCTGCCATGTGGAAGACGGGTAAGCTGGTCCTCCTGAGAAAGGAGGGCCGCCCCGCGGACTCTCCCTCCGCGTACCGCCCCATAGTGCTGTTGGATGAGGTGGGCAAGCTCTTTGAGCGTGTAGTGGTTGCCCGCCTGTCCAGGCACCTGGTGCGGGTGGGCCCCGACTTGTCCGAACTGCAGTTCGGATTCCGAGAGGGCCGATCGACGATTGACGCGATCAGTCGCGTCAAGGCCCTCTCGGATGAGGCGGTCGCCTTGCGCGGGGTGGTGTTGGCGGTGTCCTTGGACATCGCCAACGCGTTCAACACCCTGCCGTGGGCGACTATTAGGGAGGCGCTCCGATTTCATGGAGATCCCTACCTGCGCCGAATAGTCGGGGACTACCTGCACCAGAGGAGCGTATTACGCCGACGACACGCTGGTCACGGCCCGGGGAGAGGATTACGGGGCAGCTGCCCGTCTTGCCACGGCAGGGGTGGCCCTGGTTGTCGGTAGAATTAGGATGTTGGGACTGGAGGTGGCGCTGGAAAAGTCCGAGGCCCTGTTATTTCATGGGCCTCGGCGGGCGCCGCCACCAGATGCCCACATCATAGTTGGAGGGGTCCGCATCGGGGTGGAGCCGAGTATGAAATACTTGGGGCTCCACCTCGACGGCCGCTGGAACTTTCGCGTCCATTTTAGCCGCCTGGCCCCCCGGTTGATGTCGGCAGCGGGAGCGCTTAGCTCGCTGCTGCCGAATATCGGGGGGCCGAGTGTCGTCTGCCGCCGCCTCTATCTGGGGGTGGTGCGGTCGATGGCCCTCTACGGGTCGCCCATTTGGGCCGGCGCCCTCGATCGCTGAAACAAAACCTCAGAGGGCGATGGCGATCAGGGTGTCGCGGGCGTACCGCACCGTCTCCTTTGAGGCGGCGTGCGTCCTGGCGGCATCGCCGCCCTGGGATTTGGAGGCGGAGGTCCAAGCGTCGGTGTATCACTGGCGCGTGGACCTCCGGCTCCATGGTGAGGAACCCACTCACGGGGCGGTGGAGACGCGAAGGTCCCAGGCTCGACTGGTCCTCGAGGCCAGGTGGGAGGAGCGACTGGCCCAGCCCCGCTATGGGGTGAGGACAGTCGAGGCTGTCCGTCCGGTGCTAAGGCAATGGACGGACAGACGGCGCGAACCGCTCACCTACCGGCTTACTCAGGTGCTCTCTGGACACGGCTGTTTCGGAGAGTACCTGTGCAAGATAGCCGGTAGGGAGCCGACAACCAGGTGTCACCACTGCGAGGAGTGCGACCGGGACACGGCGCAGCACACGCTGGAGGAGTGTCCAGCGTGGGCCGAGGAGCGCTGTGCCCTGGCCCTACGCAGCACCCAGTCGTAGCCGATGTTCCACAGGGTCGGTCCAAGAACGGAACCCTGTGGAACACCGCACGACACCTCCCTCCGGAACGTCTCTCCGTTCCGCCCCACACAGAATACGCTCCTCTGGTGCAGGTAGTCCCCGACTATTCGGCGCAGGTAGGGAGGCACTCCAAGAAATCGGAGCGCCTCCCTAATAGTCGCCCACGGCAGGGTGTTGAACGCGTTGGCGATGTCCAAGGACACCGCCAACACCACCCCGCGCGAGGTGACCGCCTCTTCCGAGAGGGCCTTGACGCGACTGATCGCGTCAATCGTCGATCGGCCCTCTCGGAATCCGAACTGATGTTCGGACAAGTCGGGGCCCACCCGCACGAGGTGCCTGGAGAGGCGGGCAACCACTATACGCTCAAAGAGCTTGCCCACCTCATCCAACAGCACTATGGGGCGGTACGCGGAGGGAGAGTCCGCGGGGCGGCCCTCCTTTCTAAGGAGGACCAGCTTACCCGTCTTCCACATGGAGGGGAACCGTCCCGACTCCAAACAGGCGCTAAACAGCCTGAGGAGCCGGTCCCCTAGGGCGTCGTAGGCCAAAACCAGGGCGCGGCCAGGAATTCCGTCCGGCCCCGGGGCGGTGTTTTTGCCCCGGAGCCGCACCATTGCCGCGCCGAGCTCCGCCATTGTTACCGCTGGCGCCCCGGCATCGGCACCGCCCTCCTCAATATCGGGCGGCGCCATTTCGGGAGGCGTGTGCTCCGCTCTCGAAGGAAAGAGAGCGGAGACCACCTCCTCTAATTGCCGGGGCTGGAGACTCTCGGTGACCGGTGGGGCCCAGGGGCGCAACTTGCCCCTGACCGCCTTGTACGGACGGCCCCACGGGTCTGCCTCGAGAGTCCCCAGGAACCCTTCCCATCTTTGGGCTTTGGCCTCGCTGATGGCGGACTGCAGGGCGTACTTCCGCTGTACGTATTCGCCCCGCAGCCGTGCCTCCACGGTCGGGTCACGGTACCGCCTCCGTCGGCGGTACCTAGTGTACTGGCGACGCGCCGCGATGCACGCGGCGCGTTTTTGACTGATGTCGTCAGACCACCAGTACACCTGACGCCTAGGAGGTCGAGCACTGGCCCGGGGCATCGACGCGTCGCAAATCCACGACATCGCGCCCCGGAACCACTCCGCCTCTTTTTTTTTTTTTTTTTTTTTTTTTTTTTTTTTTTTTTTTTTTTTGATTCCCAGGAAAAAATGCTTGATGCACTACCCGCCGGCTAGGGGACGGCACCGGCGGGGCGTGTGGGACTCACCAGCCTAGTGCTGGGATACCCACTAAAAAAACCTGGGGTGTTCCCTCTCCCACCCAATGGGGGGGGCTAGTTGGGAGTCTAAAAAGATTCATCCATAGCAGGCCCCCCCGTGTGGGTGCCGGCCGGGTCAATCGGACCCGACCTCCTCTCGTCCCCGGGGGAGAGCATTTCACTGCTCTCCCCTTTCGACGTTCGAAGGCGCGCGGGAACACCGCGCGCGCCCTCTGTGGGTTCTTACTCACGGGTGGCAGGGTCCCCTGAGGCCTTGCCACCCAGAACCCTTAGGTGGGGGGCAGGAGAGCGACATAAGCGCGTCTCCTGCGCCCCCTCCTCCGGCGGCGGATGTCCGGAGCGTAAGGATCTTCCTCACGCCCCCGCTCCGCCGCCTCCTTCTGCGAGATGACAGCCTCGCAGAAGGACCTCATTGCACCCCAGCACCTGTCGTCGCCGACCATCATGGATACGACGGTCGGCAACGAGAGGTCGGGGCCAATCACGGCGACCAGGGCACAGCGCTCTTCGGCCCACGCCGGACACTCCTCCAGCGTGTGCTGCGCCGTATCCCGGTCGCACTCCTCGCAGTGGTGACACCTGGTTGTCGGCTCCCTACCGGCTATCTTGCACAGGTACTCTCCGAAACAGCCGTGTCCGGAGAGCACCTGAGTAAGCCGGTAGGTGAGCGGTCCACGCCGTCTGTCCGTCCACTCCCTTAACACTGGACGGACAGCCTCGACTGTCCTCACCCCATAGCGGGGCTGGGCCAGTCGCTCCTGCCACTTGGCCTCGAGGACCAGTTGAGCCTGGGACCTTCGCGTCTCCACCGCCCCGTGAGTAGGTTCCTCACCATGGAGCCGGAGGTCCACGCGCCAGTGATACACCGACGCTTGGACCTCCACCTCCAAATCCCAGGGCGGCGATGCCGCCAGGACGCACACCGCCTCAAAGGAGACGGTGCGGTACGTCCGCGACATCCTGATCGCCATCGCCCTCTGAGGTTTCCTCAGGAGGGCGATGTTTCGGCGATCGAGGGCGCCGGCCCAAATGGGCGACCCGTAGAGGGCCATCGACCGCACCACCCCCAAATAGAGGCGGCGGCAGACGACACTCGGCCCCCCGATATTCGGCAGCAGAGAGCTAAGCGCTCCCGCCGCCGACATCAACCGGGGGGCCAGGCGGCTAAAATGGACGCGAAAGTTCCAGCGGCCGTCGAGGTGGAGCCCCAAGTATTTCATACTCGGCTCCACCCCGGACCCCTCCAACTATGATGTGGGCATCTGGTGGCGGCGCCCGCCGAGGCCCATGAAATAACAGGGCCTCGGACTTTTCCAGCGCCACCTCCAGTCCCAACATCCTAATTCTACCGACAACCAGGGCCACCCCTGCCGTGGCAAGACGGGCAGCTGCCCCGTAATCCTCTCCCCGGGCCGTGACCAGCGTGTCGTCGGCGTAACAAGTTACGCCGACGCCCGGGGGTAGGGCGCCCCGCATCACCCAGTCGTAGCCGATGTTCCACAGGATCGGTCCAAGAACGGAACCCTGCGGAACACCGCACGACACCTCCCTCCGGAACGTCTCTCCGTTCCGCCCCACACAGAACACACTCCTCTGGTGCAGGTAGTCCCCGACTATTCGGCGCAGATAGGGAGGCACCCCATGAAATCGGAGCGCCTCCCTAATAGTCGCCCACGGCAGGTTTCTGTTGCCTCTAGCTCAACCTCCACAGGCCCTTCGCCCATTGGGGTCCAGGCCTGGACGATGGAGGCTTCCACCAGCACGTCTACGTTGAGACGTTTCAACGCCCATCGTGGGGACGACGGGGTGTGCACTCTCCTCGGGCGATCGTCCGGGATCGCCGGCGAGGCGGAGATGTCGAACCGCACGTAACGGTGGTCCGACAGTGACTCCGCCTCGACCAGCACCTGCCAGTCCCGGACGCGGCGCGCTACGGCAGGGCTTGCGAACGAAATGTCCACAATGGACTCGCCCTGCCAGCGCACGCACGTGGCGACCGATCCCCGCCCACTCCTCCAGCGCGTCGCCGCGAGCGTCGGTGACAGGGGATCCCCAAGCCGTTGATTTGGCATTGAAGTCCCCCGCCACCACGACCGGACGCGATGGGTACCGGTTAATAACGGCCCCCACCGCGCCCATAAATTGCTCAAACTCGGCGAGGCGCCGGTTCGGAGAAAAGTACACCCCGATCAGGACGGTTCCCTCCCAATCAACACATACATATCCCTCGCCCCTGTCTGTCATCACCAGGAGCGAGGGTCCGGACGAGACAATGGCCGCCGAGCCCCCGAGGTCCCCAAACCAGTTGTGTCGGCTGGGGACGCAGTAAGGCTCGGCAACCACGGCGATGTCTATTAACCACTCCGCCATGTGCTGCAGCAAAATATCCTGCGCCCTGGCGGAGTGGTTAATATTCACCTGTAGGAGGCGATGGGCCATAATTAATTACGTGTCCATCGCCTCCGTACTGCTCCCTGCTTGGGACGGGGCCGGGGCGGCCGGAGTCCCGGTGACCGCCCCTCTGGCCCTACGTCGTTTCGGTGGGGAGCAAGATTTGCTCCCCATCCGGTGCTCCGCCGGCTTTCCTGCAGCAGAACAGAGGCTGCAGGAAGGTTTTGCGGCGGAGCAGGCGGCGGCCTTGTGGCCGGGCTGACCGCAGCGATAGCAGAGATCGCTGCGGTCAGTTTCGGCGGTGCATTGCTGCCTCACGTGCCCCGGTTCGAGGCAGCGGTAGCACCGCCTAGGCCTCGGCTCCAGGAGATACACCTGAGCCGAGACCATCCCGACCAGCAAACGGCCGGCCGCCACCTTCTTCGCCGCGGCGATGGGGCAGCGCACCATGACCGTGCACAGGCCACTCTCGCCGCGGCGCATCTCCCCCACCCTGACCTGCGCCTGAGGGCAGGCTCCGGCTTGTGCCACCGCAGCGGCGACATCCTCGGAGGAGGCTGAGTCGTCCAGCCCGGTTATCCGCATTTCCGCGGACTTTACCGGGCGGGAGACCTTGATCTCCTCAGGCGTGAAGAGTGACCGAATTGTTTCGGCCACCCTGTCCGCCTTGTCGCCGGAGGTGGCACCTGGGACCTCTAAGATTCTGGCCCCAGTGGCGGCAACCTTAAAGAAGACGCCTCCAGCGAGGCCCATCTCGGTGAGGTTGCCTTTCATGGCCTGTGTGGCCCGCTGGAGGACGCCTGCGTAGCTAACGCCTTGCCGGAGCCCCTCCTCCGTCAGCTCCACCACAACGGCGGTGGAGCGCAGGTCAGCTGGGCGGAGGCCCTTCTTCTTGCTCACCGGGGAGGAGGCCTTATTCTTCTTCTTCTTCCCCTTCTTCCTCCCGACGACCTCTGTCCACGGCTGCTCAGCCGAAGTAGAGGCCACCGGGGCGGGTTGGGGCTGGGAGGCGGGGCGCCGCGGCGCCACAGTGGCGGTCGTCTTCCCCTTGCCCTTCCCCTTACCCTTGGAAGAGGAAGCCGATGGTGTGGAGGCAGATGTCTGCCGCGCAACCGGTGGACTGGAGGGCGCCGGGCCAACCGGCGTGCCCCCGACCATCCGGGGGCGGCCCCCGAGCGGAGGGCCCGGGGTGGGGACGAGCGTGAGGCCATAGTTGGCCAGGCACGCATCAACAACGTTGCGCGCCTGAGCCACCGTGGCCCGCATCAGCTCGTCCACCCAGGCGGGACGCCGGTCCTCCGCGGGAGTGAGGGGCCGCGCTGTGCGCCGCGGGAGGGGTGGAAACTCCTCCCGTGGTCTCCCGGCAGGCGCTTTGGCGGCGGCCGAGGGCGTCTTGGCGGCGTTGGCCCGAGCGGCAGTGGCAGCGGCCGCCTTCATGGCCGTCACCTCCGCCCGGAGCTCCGCCAGCTGCCTGTGCAGCCCCTCATTCTCTGACCTCCAGCGCCTCTGAAGGTCAGAGGAAGTCCGTCCCCACAAATCGAAGAAGGCCTCCCTCATATCTTTAGTGGCTTCTTTAAGGTCCCGGACGAACCCCCCCTTTAAGTTGCCGGACCGGGCCGCCACCCTCAGGACGGTCTCGGCTCCAGCCTCGAATCGTTGCCGTAGGCCGGCAACCGAGTCCCCGGCCGAGGGAGACGCATCCGGGACCTCAGCTGTCTTGGGGGCATCCCGACGGGCAGGTAAAGGCTGCCCGGGGAGCCTCCTCGTGGAAGGAGGCGGCGTCGGAGAACCAGCCCTTTCTTGACAGGGCATTCCCCCCACCACCTCCACCTCCGTGTCCGAGCACGAATGCGACGGCACGGGATGCGAAGTCTTCCGGCGCTTCGCGGAAGCGCCGGGCGCCGCCCTAAGCCTGAGGGTGAGGGATGCAGAACTATCCCCCCCCTCCTCCCTCTCTCGTCGAGCCGCCGACGAGCACCGGCTCTGAGGCCGACTGGCCTCTGAACCCGAGCAAGCCTCGGACCCAGACTCGACGCTGACGGAGCTCCTCCGGCTTCCGTCAGGCGTTGACGCACTAGCTCCAACATTGCTGGCGCGTGGTCGTAAAGGGCGCTTAAAGCGCCCTTTGGAGTCACGTAATCGCACTCCGTGCCCCTCCATCTTATCCTTCTCAACATCGGGTGTTTGTTTGGTTGAATTTTCCATATAATTCCCACGAGTGGAGCCGATATAAACTCGACCCCCGGGTGACGCTCATTCCGGGGGAAGGCCTACATACTGCTGGGGGACGGCAGGTACCCAGAGGTTTTTACAACTTCGCTGTTGGGTGGTGTGAGTTTTCCTTCTCGCGGGCCGGCCAACTAAGGCAAGCCCCTCGGTCCCGTTGAGCCGCTAGACATGATCAACGACACTCAACGGGTAACGATTTGATTGGAGCAGGGTTGGGTTTCCCCTCCCCTATGTGCTCCCGCCCGGGCCTTACAGGCCCCACTGGTGATTTTTATAGAGGTTTTCTTCCTCGCAGCCCGAAGGCCCCCGGTCCTGTCAGTTCAGGATTACGGGTTGGGCCGGATGGGGGTCCATGCTGGACCGATCCACCCGCCCCAAAACCGCCCGACTGGGCAGGAAGCCTAAGCTTCCCAAAACGGCCTAACGGCCACCACTAGTGATAGAGGAAGACAACCTCTCTAAAAAATAGAGAGGTTATCTTCCTCCATCGCCCCGCGTGTTGAGCCGGATGGGGGTCCATGTTGGACCAATCCACCCGCCCCAACACCCCAAAACCGCCTAACTGGGCAGGACGCCTACACCTAAAAACCTAAACTTTTTTTTTTTTTTTTTTTGAGGGGGATATGCTCCTGATGCATACCGTCCCACTCGGGGGGCAGTGGGACGGTTATGTCGGGCTCACCGGTCAAGATGACACGACCGGCATACCGACTAAAACCCCCCTGTGCACCGTCACCTCACCGTGACGGGTGGGCCGTTGGAACCTGATACGACATCAACGACCCACCCAGCGACAGCCCGCGCCCCGCGGGCACCAACACTGGCGGCGGCGTCTGGGTGCACCAGAGACGCCGCCACTACGCAGAAGGGTGAGGGTGGGAGAGTAAATACCCCGATCTCCCACCCTCAGCCTTACTCAGGGTGGCATCAGGCGCGCATCGGCGCGCCGACGCCGCCCTGTTCGCCGGCGACGGATCGGGTCAGCGAGGAGACTTTCCTCCCTGGCCCGCTCCGCCGCCTCCTTCTGCGAGATGACGTTCTCGCAGAAGGAGGCGACTGCATTCCAATTCCTGTCGCTATCGGCCATGGAGCGGATTATGGCCGATAGCGAGAGATCCGCACCGATGGTCTCGACGAGGGCACGACGCTGCTGCGCCCACGCCGGGCAGAACTCCAGCGTATGCTGCGCCGTGTCCTCGTCACAATCACAGTGGTGACAGGCGGGACTCGATTCCCTCCTCGCGACCTTGTGCAGGTAGTATCCGAAGCACCCGTGCCCGGATAATACCTGCACCAGCCGGAAGGAAAGGGTCCCGTGCTGTCGCCACACCCACAACGAAAGGACCGGCCGGAGCGCCTCCACCGTGCGAAAACCCGCACGTGGAGCCTCCAGCCGGACTGACCATCGGGCCACGATGGCTCGTCGAGCGGCCTCGCGCCACTCGCGCACCTGCTCGAGCAGAGGGTGACCGCCTCCGCCTGCCCGAAATTCGGCCGCTCGACGATAAACGTCGGCGAGCACTTCCACCTCCAAATCCCACGGGGGAGTACCGGCCAGGGCGCATGCCGCGTCTGCGGACACGGTGCGGTAACCGCGTATTGCCCTGACCGCCAACGTGCGCTGCGTTCGGCTTAACCGCGCGCGGTTCTGGGCGGTCAGGGACCCCGCCCACACCGGTGCGCCGTAGAGCGCCATCGACCGGACTACCCCCGTGTAGAGCCTCCGGCACGCCAAACTGGGTCCGCCCAGGTTGGGCAATAATCGCCCCAGGGCGGACGCCGCGCCGTCCAGCTTGGGCTCGAGCTGACGGAAGTGCTCGTCGAAGAGCCATCGTCCATCCAACACCAGGCCCAGATATCTCATCTGGGCCTGAACCGGTACGAGGACCGAGCCGACGGTGATCGAGGCGCCGGCAGGCGGCCCGCGACGGGGCCCATGGAACAACAGGGCCTCCGTCTTGGTGAGGGCCACCTTAAGCCCCAGCGCCTCGATTCGCCCGACCACCTGAGAGACCCCCGTGGTGGCCAGGCGAGCCGCCTCTTCAAAGTTGCGACCCCGGGCTGCTACCAGCGTGTCGTCAGCGTAACAGAATACGCTCAGCCCGGGGGGCAAGACTCCGCGCAGGGCCCAGTCATAGCCGATGTTCCACAGGAGAGGGCCAAGGACGGACCCCTGTGGAACACCGCGCGATATCGCCCTGCGCACGACGTCGCCTGCTCGGTCCTCGCACAGCACGGACCTCCGCTCCAAATAGTCTGCCATCAGCAGCCTCAGGTATGCGGGCACCCCATGGAACCGGAGTGCCTCCCCGATGCTGCCGAATGGCAGAGTATTAAATGCGTTGGCGATGTCTAAGGACACCGCCAACAGCACGCCGCCTCCCCTGACGGCTTCCTCGGTCGCGGCCCTCAGGGCCAAAATGGCGTCGATCGTCGAACGCCCGGCGCGGAAACCAAACTGGGCGTCCGACAGATCGGGCCCCACCTCCTCGAGGTGCCGGACGATGCGGGCAGCGAGAATCCTCTCCAGCAACTTCCCCGCCTCGTCCAGCAGTACGATAGGCCTGTAGGCCGCGACCGAGTCCAGGGCTCTCCCCGGCTTGGGCAGGAGCACTAGCCTCCCCACCTTCCAGCACTCAGGGAACCTCCTCGACGACAGACACGCGTCAAACAGTTCCCTGAGGCGGTCGCCCATGTGGTCAAGGGCAAGGGCCAACACTCGGGCCGGAATTCCGTCCGGCCCGGGGGCGGTCCGCTTCGAGCGGATGCGCTGAACGGCCGCCCCCATCTCCGCCTCCGTGACAGGCGGAACCACCACGTCCTTCTCGTCGGCCTCCCAGACTTCGGCCTCTGCGGCCATCGCCGGGGGCGTGTGTTCCGCCTGTGGCGGGAATAGGCCCTCGACCACTTCGGTGAGGAAAGGAAGCTAGGCTGAAGGGACTCGGTAAGGGGGGGGCCCGTCGCGCGGAGCTTGCTCAGCGCCGCGCGGTATGGGCGACCCCAGGGGTCACGATCGAGTCCCTCCAGCATCTCCTGCCGCGACTGCTCTTTGGCGCGACAGATGGCCAGCTTCAGAGCGTCACGCGCCGCTTGGTACGCTTCGTACAGCTGGCCCTCCCCGTTATCGTTGCGGCGTCGCCGCCGGCTGCGGGTGTAGGACCTCCGGGCACGAATGCAGGCCTCGCGGAGGTCCACCAACTCCCGGGACCACCAGTAGACCTCCTTCCTAGGAGGCCGACGTCGCGCGCGGCATGGCCGCATCGCAAACCTGCGTAAGCGCAACGCGAATGCGGCCCGCCGCAGCATCGACCCCCTCGTCGGGAGGCACCGGAGACAGCCACGACTGCACTATGGCTGCCTCCTCCAACAGGTCCCGGTTCAAACGACCCACAGCCCACCGCGGAAATCGGGGAGCTCTGTCCGCCATGTGACCCCTAACTGGGTCCTGGGGATTCCGGGAGATCTCTGCTCGGATATAGCGATGATCCGAGAGAGTCTCGACCTCCTCCAGGACTCGCCAGTTCCTTACGTGGTGTGCGACAGCAGGGCTAGCGAACGAGAGGTCCACTATCGACCCGCCCCGCTGCCGAACACAAGTGTCGGTGGTGCCTCTGTTGAGCAGACAGAGGCCCACCGAACTCGCCCACTCTTCCACCGCTCTACCGCGGGCGTCCGTTCTGGGAGACCCCCACGCTTCGGACTTTGCGTTGAAGTCTCCCATCACCAGGACGCGGCCTGATGCCAAACGCCGTATCGAGGTCTCCAAGGATGTGAGGAAGACCTCGAAATCAGCCAGACTCCGGTTGGGGGAGAAGTAGACCCCGAAAACGAGTAATCTCCCCCATTCAGCTGCCACGTATCCCGAGCCCTTGTCTTTGAGCGACAAGGGCGGGGAACGCGGAGCCGTGGAGCTGACGACTGCCACGGAGCCGTCCCAGTCACCCACCCAATTTGGGCGGGGAGGAACATAATAGGGCTCCGCGGCTACGGCCACACCGATCGACCACTGCGCCATGGATTGCAGGAAGAGATCCTGCGCACCGGCGCAGTGGTTGAGGTTCGCCTGGAGGAGGAGGGTGCAGTCGTGGTCCATTATTGGGCCGACGTACCTGCAACCACATCCTCCTCCATCCGCGACGGTGGAAGAGCGGCGACGACGACGGGGGTAGCTTGGGTCGATTTGCTACCCGCGACGTTTTTGGGCTTGGAAGCCCGGGGAGGGTTGCATCCCCTTCGCCCCATTAAATGATCGGCGGGCAATTTACCCGCCGCACATGCGGGGCAATGGGGGGCGGCGGAACAGTCCGTCGCCTTGTGCCCCGGCTGGCCGCAGCGGAAGCACAGTCCGCTGCAGTCGAAGCCACTTCTACAAGTGGCACGCAAGTGCCCCTCGGCCATGCATTTATGGCACCTCGCGGGCCTAGCCGCCAACGAGGAGACCTTGGCGGAACTCCAGCCCACGAGGAGCCTTCCTGCAGCAACCAAAGTGTTGGCTGCTGCGACGGGGCACTGCGCTACCACGGCTCCGACACCGCCGGGACCGGGGCGGATGGCGCCAACCTTGACGTCGTCCAGGCGGCATCCAGTTTTGGCTCGGATGGCCTCCCGGACGTCGTCAGGCGTGACCGAATCGTCCAGGCCAGTGACTCGGAATTCCGCGCACTTCACGGGCCTGGCGATCTTGACGCCTTCTTCCGCCCCGAACAACCCTCGCAGCCTTTCCGCGACTGTGTCCGCCGTCTTTGCGCCCTCCGCACCGGGGAACTCAAGAATGCGAGCCCCCGTTTGGGCGAGGCGGGTCCTGGCACCGGTGGGGCCCAAGTCCGCCACACCGACGCTCTCCCGCGCCTTCTTAAAGACGGCGGCGTAGGAAAGGCCGCGCTCCACCGCCTCCGGCGACACCGTTATGACAACGGCGGCCGATCTTGGCGGCCGGAGCTTCCCGGGCTTCTTCTTCTTCGCCTTCCCGTTCTGCCTCTTCCCTTCCTCCTTCTTCCGCTCGGCAGCCGCAGCCCTCGCAGCGCTCCTGCGCTCGCGCCTCTTCTGACCCCGAATCTCCTTCTTCTCCCCAGCCGTCTGCCAGCCCTCATTGGCAGGTGCAGACGGACCAGGGACTGAGGCCTGTCGCGGCGCACCCATTGATGCGGGTGCACGTTGCTTCGGCGCCAGGGCGCGAGTTGAGCCCGCAGGTGTCGTCCTTAAGGGCGGGAAGTCCCTCTGGGACTGGGAAGGGGCTTTGGAAGTCCCCTTCTTCCCGGCCGCAGGTCTTGACCCTGCGGGGACGCTGACCAACGCTGACGCCGCCGTCGCGTAGGACCGCTGACCCAGCGTGGGCAATGGGTCCCTAGCAGCGGACGCATGGTTGTCCGCTGCGAGTGGTGGACGGCGACGCGGTTCTGGAGGCAGTCTTGCCTCCAGGCTCCCCAACCGCGCGTTGATCATTGTCCCAACGGACGACATGACCTGGTGCAGCTGCGCGTCAGTCAGCAGAGAGCGCTGCTCCTCTGCTTGCCGCGGAACGACATTCGGCTGCCGCATGGACTCTCGAATTTGGCTGAGCTCAGCGCGGAGCTCAGCCACCTCCCCTGCAAGGCGGTCGTTTGCCGCCCGCAACCGCCTCGTCTCGTCGGAGGTGGTGCGCTCCGCGAGCGTATGCACCACCTCCTGGAGGTGAGAGGCCGCCTTCTTGAGGGCATTTGTGAAGGTGCCCTTCAAGTTTTGACTCTTTGTGGCCACCGTAATTATGGCGGCCACAGAGTCTGCGGCGGACTGGACGAGGTCTACATCCGAGCTCGGGTGCCGGGTCTCGTCCAGGAGCTGCGCAACAAACTGTTCTGCTGCGCGCTCCCCCTCTTGTCGGTTGCGGGCGACCAATGCCCGCTTATTGAACGGGGTCGGGGTCACGGATCGTGACGGCGAAACCCCCCTGTTCGCAGGCACCTTAGTGGCTGGTGCGCTTCGCTCCGCTTCTTGCGACCTACTCCTGCTACGATTTCGGGTCCTAAAGACCCGACCGCTGAGGTCGCGGGAGTCCAGGTCCTCGGACCCGGACTCGACGCCGAAGCTGACAGAGCTCCTCCGGCTTCTGTCAGGCGTCGACGCCAACGACGTGGGCGTACATGCCCCCATTCCTCTGCCATCGCTGGCAAGTCGTGAAGGGCGCTTGAAACGCCCTTTGGAGTCCCGCAATGGGCCTCCATGCTCCTCCATCTTCCTCTCCTTATCTTCTTCTTCGGGTTTTTGTTTGTTTATAGTTTCCATTTTATTCCCACGAAAAGAGACGAATTATACTCGACCCCCGGGTGACGCTCATTCCGGGGGAAGGCCTACATACTGCTGGGGGATGGCAGGTGCCCAGAGGTTTTTACAACTTCGCTGTTGGGTGGTCTGAGTTTTCCTTCTCGCGGGCCGGCCAACTAAGGCAAGCCCCTCGGTCCCGTTGAGCCGCTAGACGTGATCAACGACACTCAACGGGTAACGATATGAAGACGGAGGCAGGGTTAGGTTTCCCCTTCCCATATGTGCCCCCGCCTAATGCGGCCAATAGCCAGAGCTATTGGCAGCCCTCAACCCTGCGCGGCAGGGTAGCCTCCAGTAGTCGTTCCCTTGCCAGCCCTGATAACAGAGGAGTGCAAGGGAACGTGAAACTGGAGGGGGCCCACTCCTCCCCGGGTCCCCCAATGTGGGAGAGCTGAGTTGGAGTGGACGGTCGGTCCCGCAACCTCGGAGTCCCCTGCTACAGGGGAGCTGAGGAGCGGAAACGAAGCTAGTGATTTTTTAAGGAGTTTTCTTCTCCGCGACCCCCACCTCCAAAGGTGGCGGCCCTCGCTCCGGACGCCTACGGGTCCGGGCTACGAGTTGGCGGTCTCGCGAAAGACCCCCTCTTGTTGAGCCTTACGGCTCCTGCTGGTGATTTTTTAAAGAGGTTTTCTTCCTCTATCCCCCCCGTCTCAAATCCACGTGTCCTCCGATATTCAGAGGAACACGTCGATTTGAGACCCCCGAACGCGGACCTCACGGGCCGATAGCCCCGAGACTGGAAAAAAAAAAAAAAAAAAAAAAAAAAAAAACCTAAACCTAACCTAACCTAGCAAACCTAACCTAAAGCCCTAACAACCTAACAACCCTAAATATATATATATATAATATATATATAGGCATCGAAATGGACCTTGCGACGAAAGCAGCAAACACCCTACTGCAAAAAGGGAAAGAGGCATTAGAACAAGCCGGAAACATGAAGAAGGAGTGTAAATTAACTGCACTGGACTGCCTTCAATCATTATATGAGACGGTTCTTTCCCTTTCAGACTCCAGATCCAGACACAAATTCAACCTGGAGAAAGAAAGGTCCAGACATGCTCAAGAGTTAATCAGAACGGAAAGGGCCCACAATAAACAAATCACGGCCCTCACTGAGGAACTCCTCCAAACAAAGGAGCAAGTATCAGCAACCCTAAAAGAGACAAAAGATATAAGAAAATGGCTGGAATTTGAGACGCAAGAGCCGCACCGTCTCATAAAAGAAACAAATAACAACTACCGAAAACTTGAACAAAGTATAACTCAATTCAAAGAATCAACAAATAAACAATTAACCGGCGAAGCCCAACTAACACCTATCACAACGAAAATGGGAAATATAGCTGCTGAAACTAAGGCACTCCACACGCGCATGGACGAGTTAAGACAAGGGCTCACAAAGATCGAGTCCCATACCAGAGGTCTCAAAGAAGGCGTAGATGAGATCAAACATCGAGACACCTCCACAGCTCAGTCACCAAATCAGGAAACCCTGTCGACTAAACTTGAAAAAGACCTGACAGAGCTCAATAAAAAAGTAGAGAAAATAGCAAACTCGATTGCTAAGGCAAACTCCACCCCACGCGAACCACCAAAACTGGGCGACCAACTCCAGCCAATCACAGAGAGGCTCAAGGCGGTGTCCAGCGAATTAAAAACCATCCGAGATCAACAAAAAGAGACACCGCCCCCACCATCGATGAGCATTGAAACGGAGATGGCACTGGCAGAAATAGTAAAAACCCAAGCCAGTGCCAAAGGGTCCTATGCGCAAGTAGCTGCGAAGAAGCCGCCACCACCACCACCAATAAGGAGGCCAAACCACAGTCTTATCGTGTCCTCCACCGACAAAACTAACAGTGGGGACAAGATAATAAAGATACTACGCGCAACAATCGACCCTAAAACCTCCGGTGCAAGGGTGGACAGGATAAAAACAGTAAAAAACCAGAAAGTTATAATCAGCTGCGCCAACAAGGAGGACTTAAACATCATATCACATAGACTCATGCAAAATAAAACCTTGAAAACCGAGGCGGCCAGAAACAACAACCCTCTAATCATCGTGAGGGACGTGCTCGCGTACCACACGGATGCCGAAATAGTAGAGCACATACTGGCCCAAAATCAAAATATATTAAGCGGCACCGAAACAGGGGAACGAATAATAAGAGTCCGATACAGAAAAAGAGCACGGAACAATTTGGAATGCCACCCGGTTCTGGAAGTATCCCCAAAGATACACAAGCAGATGCTCGAGGCGGGCAAATTATATATCGATCTGCAAAGAAGACCAGTTGCAGACCACTCTCCCTTGATACAATGTACCAACTGTCTGGGCTTCGGACACACAAGGGCTCTCTGCCACGAGAAGGAAGGCAGATGCAGCCACTGTGGGAAGCCCCACACATGGGAGAAATGCCCCTCGAGACTTGAAGGCAAGCCTCCAACATGCCTAAACTGCGCTAAAAACCCAAAACCGCCGGGTCACCCATACCCTACTAACACAAACCACAATGCGTTCAGCGGTGACTGCGCCGAGAGGCAGAAATGGGATTCCATAGCACGTTCCAAAATCTCGTACCTTTTTTTTTTTTTTTTGATACCCAGGAAAAAATGCTTGATGCACTACCCGCCGGCTAGGGGACGGCACCGGCGGGGCGTGTGGGACTCACCAGCCTAGTGCTGGGATACCCACTAAAAAAACCTGGGGTGTTCCCTCTCCCACCCAACGGGGGGGGCCAGTTGGGAGTCTAAAAAGATTCATCCATAGCAGGCCCCCCCGTGTGGGTGCCGGCCGGGTCAATCGGACCCGACCTCCTCTCGTCCCCGGGGGAGAGCATTTCACTGCTCTCCCCTTTCGACGTTAGAAGGCGCGCGGGAACACCGCGCGCGCCCTCTGTGGGTTCTTACTCACGGGTGGCAGGGTCCCCTGAGGCCTTGCCACCCAGAACCCTTAGGTGGGGGGCAGGAGAGCGACATAAGCGCGTCTCCTGCGCCCCCTCCTCCGGCGGCGGATGTCCGGAGCGTAAGGATCTTCCTCACGCCCCCGCTCCGCCGCCTCCTTCTGCGAGATGACAGCCTCGCAGAAGGACCTCATTGCACCCCAGCACCTGTCGTCGCCGACCATCATGGATACGACGGTCGGCAACGAGAGGTCGGGGCCAATCACGGCGACCAGGGCACAGCGCTCCTCGGCCCACGCCGGACACTCCTCCAGCGTGTGCTGCGCCGTGTCCCGGTCGCACTCCTCGCAGTGGTGACACCTGGTTGTCGGCTCCCTACCGGCTATCTTGCACAGGTACTCTCCGAAACAGCCGTGTCCGGAGAGCACCTGAGTAAGCCGGTAGGTGAGCGGTCCGCGCCGTCTGTCCGTCCATTGCCTTAGCACCGGACGGACAGCCTCGACTGTCCTCACCCCGTAGCGGGGCTGGGCCAGTCGCTCCTCCCACTTGGCCTCGAGGACCAGTCGAGCCTGGGACCTTCGCGTCTCCACCGCCCCGTGAGTGGGTTCCTCACCATGGAGCCGGAGGTCCACGCGCCAGTGATACACCGACGCTTGGACCTCCGCCTCCAAATCCCAGGGCGGCGATGCCGCCAGGACGCACGCCGCCTCAAAGGAGACGGTGCGGTACGCCCGCGACACCCTGATCGCCATCGCCCTCTGAGGTTTCCTCAGGAGGGCGATGTTTCGGCGATCGAGGGCGCCGGCCCAAATGGGCGACCCGTAGAGGGCCATCGACCGCACCACCCCCAGATAGAGGCGGCGGCAGACGACACTCGGCCCCCCGATATTCGGCAGCAGAGAGCTAAGCGCTCCCGCCACCGACATCAGCCGGGGGGCCAGGCGGCTAAAATGGACGCGAAAGTTCCAGCGGCCGTCGAGGTGGAGCCCCAAGTATTTCATACTCGGCTCCACCCCGATGCGGACCCCTCCAACTATGATGTGGGCATCTGGTGGCGGCGCCCGCCGAGGCCCATGAAATAACAGGGCCTCGGACTTTTCCAGCGCCACCTCCAGTCCCAACATCCTAATTCTACCGACAACCAGGGCCACCCCTGCCGTGGCAAGACGGGCAGCTGCCCCGTAATCCTCTCCCCGGGCCGTGACCAGCGTGTCGTCGGCGTAACAAGTTACGCCGACGCCCGGGGGCAGGGCGCCCCGCAGCACCCAGTCGTAGCCGATGTTCCACAGGGTCGGTCCAAGAACGGAACCCTGCGGAACACCGCACGACACCTCCCTCCGGAACGTCTCTCCGTTCCGCCCCACACAGAATACACTCCTCTGGTGCAGGTAGTCCCCGACTATTTGGCGCAGATAGGGAGGCACCCCATGAAATCGGAGCGCCTCCCTAATAGTCGCCCACGGCAGGGTGTTGAACGCGTTGGCGATGTCCAAGGACACCGCCAACACCACCCCGCGCGAGGCGACCGCCTCTTCCGAGAGGGCCTTGACGCGACTGATCGCGTCAATCGTCGATCGGCCCTCTCGGAATCCAAACTGATGTTCGGACAAGTCGGGGCCCACCCGCACCAGGTGCCTGGAGAGGCGGGCAACCACTACACGCTCAAAGAGCTTGCCCACCTCATCCAACAGCACTATGGGGCGGTACGCGGAGGGAGAGTCCGCGGGGCGGCCCTCCTTTCTAAGGAGGACCAGCTTACCCGTCTTCCACATGGAAGGGAACCGTCCCGACTCCAAACAGGCGCTAAACAGCCTGAGGAGCCGGTCCCCTAGGGCGTCGTAGGCCAAAACCAGGGCGCGGCCAGGAATTCCGTCCGGCCCCGGGGCGGTGTTTTTGCCCCGGAGCCGCACCATTGCCGCGCCGAGCTCCGCCATTGTTACCGCTGGCGCCCCGGCATCGGCACCGCCCTCCTCATTATCGGGCGGCGCCATTTCGGGAGGCGTGTGCTCCGCTCTCGAAGGAAAGAGAGCGGAGACCACCTCCTCTAATTGCCGGGGCTGGAGACTCTCGGTGACTGGTGGGGCCCAGGGGCGCAACTTGCCCCTGACCACCTTGTACGGACGGCCCCACGGGTCTGCCTCGAGAGTCCCCAGGAACTCTTCCCATCTTTGGGCTTTGGCCTCGCTGATGGCGGACTGCAGGGCGTACTTCCGCTGTACGTATTCGCCCCGCAGCCGTGCCTCCACGGTCAGGTCACGGTACCGCCTGCGTCGGCGGTACCTAGTGTACTGGCGACGCGCCGCAATGCAAGCGGCGCGTTTCTGACCAATGTCGTCAGACCACCAGTACACCTGACGCCTCGAAGGCTGAGCACTGGCCCGGGGCATCGACGCGTCGCAAATCCGCGTCATCGCGCCCCGAAACCACTCCGCCTCTAGCTCAGCCTCCACAGGCCCGTCGCCCAACGGGGTCCAGGCCTGGACGATGGAGGCTTCCACCAGCACGTCTACGTTGAGACGTTTCAACGCCCATCGTGGGGACGACGGGGTGTGCACTCTCCTCGGGCGATCGTCCGGGATCGGCGGCGAGGCGGAGATGTCGAACCGCACGTAACGGTGGTCCGACAGTGACTCCGCCTCGACCAGCACTTGCCAGTCCCGGACGCGGCGCGCTACGGCAGGGCTTGCGAACGAAATGTCCACAATGGACTCGCCCTGCCAGCGCACGCACGTGGCGACCGATCCCCGGTTAAGAACCACGAGACCGGTCGCAATCGCCCACTCCTCCAGCGCGTCGCCGCGAGCGTCGGTGACAGGGGATCCCCAAGCCGTTGATTTAGCATTGAAGTCCCCCGCCACCACGATCGGACGCGATGGGTACCGGTTAATAACGGCCCCCACCGCGCCCAAAAATTGCTCAAACTCGGCGAGGCGCCGGTTCGGAGAAAAGTACACCCCGATCAGGACGGTTCCCTCCCAATCGACACATATATACCCCTCGCCCCTGTCTGTCATCACCAGGAGCGAGGGTCCGGATGAAACAATGGCCGCCGAGCCTTCGAGGTCCCCAAACCAGTTGTGTCGGCTGGGGACGCAGTAAGGCTCGGCGACCACGGCGATGTCTATTGACCACTCCGCCATGTGCTGCAGCAAAATATCCTGCGCCCTGGCTGAGTGGTTAACATTCACCTGTAGGAGGCGATGGGTCATAATGAATTATGTGTCCATCGCCTCGGTACTGCTCCCTGCTTGGGACGGGGCCGGGGCGGCCGGAGTCCCGGCGACCGCCCCTCTGGCCCTACGTCGTTTCGGTGGGGAGCAAGATTTGCTCCCCAACCGGTGCTCCGCCGGCTTTCCTGCAGCCAAACAGATGCTGCAGGAAAGTTTTGCGGCGGAGCAGGCGGCGGCCTTGTCGCCGGGCTGACCGCAGCGATAGCAGAGATCGCTGCGGTCAGTTTCGGCGGTGCATTGCTGCCTCACGTGCCCCGGTTCGAGGCAGCGGTAGCACCGCCTAGGCCTCGGCTCCAGGAGATTCACCTGAGCCGAGACCATCCCGACCAGCAAACGGCCGGCCGCCACCTTCTTCGCCGCGGCGATGGGGCAGCGCACCACCACCGTGCACAGACCACCATTGCCGCGGCGCATATCCCCCACCTTGACCTGCGCCTGAGGGCAGGCTCCGGCTTGTGCCACCGCAGCGGCGACATCCTCGGAGGAGGCCGAATCGTCCAGCCCAGTTACTCGCATTTCTGCGGACTTCACCGGGCGGGAGATCTTGACCTCCTCAGGCGAAAACAGGGACCGAAGTTTATCTGCTACCCTGTCCGCCTTGTCGCCGGAGGTGGCACCTGGGACCTCCAGAATCCTGGCCCCAGTGGCGGCAACCTTGAAATGGACGCCTCCGGCGAGGCCCTTCTCGGCGAGATTTTCTCTCATAGCCTGAGTGGCCCGCCGGAGGACGCCCGCATAGCTGCCGCCCTGCCGGAGCCCCTCCTCCGTTAGCTCCACCACGACGGCGTTGGAGCGCGGGGGGCGCAGGTCAGCCGGGCGGGGGCCCCTCTTCTTGCTTTGCACCGGGGGAGCCCGGGAGGCCTTCTTCTTTTTCTTCCTCTTGTTCCTCTTCCTCCCGACGACCTCTATCCACGGCTGCTCAGCCGAAGTAGAGGCCACCGGGGTGGGTTGGGGCTGGGAGACGGGGCGCCGCGGCGCCACTGTGGCAGTCGTCCTTCCCTTGCCTTTTCCCTTCCCCTTGGAAGAGGAAGCTGATGGTGTGGGGGCAGATATCTGCCGCGCAACCGGTGGGCCGGAGGGCGCCGGGCCAGCCGGCGTGCCTCCGACCATCCGGGGGCGGCCCCCGAGCGGAGGGCCCGGGGTGGGGACGGGCGTGAGGCCACAGTTGGCCAGGCACGCATCAACCACGTTGCGCGCCTGAGCCACCGTGGCCCGCATCAGCTCGTCCGCCCAGGCGGGACGCCGGTCCTCCGCGGGAGTGAGGGGCCGCGCTGTGCGCCGCGGGAGGGGTGGGAACTCCTCCCGTGGCCTCCCGGCAGGCGCCCCGGCTTTGGCCGAGGGCGTCTTGGCGGCGTTGGCCCGAGCGGCAGAGGCAGCGGCCGCCTTCATGGCCGTCACCTCCGCCCGGAGCTCCGCCAGCTGCCTATGCAGCCCCTCATTCTCCGACCTCCAGCGCCTCTGAAGGTCGGAGGAAGTCCGCCCCCACAAATGGAAGAAGGCTACCCGCATTTCTTCGGTAGCCTGTTTAAGGTCCCGGATGAATCCCCCCTTTAGATTACCGGACCGGGCCGCCACCCTCAGGACGGTCTCGGCGCCAGCCTCAAACCGTTGCCTGAGGTCGGCAACCGAGTCCTCTCCCAAGGGGGACGCATCCGCGACCTCAGCCGTCTTGGGGGCATCCCGACGGGCAGGTAAGGGCTGCCCGGGGAGCTTTCTCGTGGAGGGAGGCGGCATCGGGGAACCAGCCGTTCCTGGACAGGGCATCCCCTCCACTACCTCCACCTCCGTGTCCGAGCACGAGCGTGACGGCACGGGATGCGCCGTCTTCCGGCGCTTTGCGGAAGCCTTCCTTTCTCTTTGAGCCGCCGACGAGCACCGGCTCTGAGGCCGACTGGCCTCCGAACCCGAGCCCGCCTCGGACCCAGACTCGACGCTGACGGAGCTCCTCCGGCTTCCGTCAGGTCCAAAATCTCGTAGCTGTGCTAAGGTCAACGCCAATGAACAAGTCTCATTATCTCCCCGAACATCAACTAAGAGACTGACCATAGTCCAAGCCAACCTTCAAAGGTCCAAATTGGCGACGGCGGAATTACTCCAAGCGGCGAGGCACCAAGGCATAACAATAGCATTGGTGCAAGAACCATACACCGGCAAAAACGGGGTAATCACGCAACATCCGGGTACGACCATCATCCAATGTACCCTCAACCGCCAGAAACCAAATAAGGCAGCCATAATCATCTTTGGCGACCTGCTTGAGACCATCAATGACCCGCAACTGGTGACAGAAACGGAGGCAGCAGTAATAGTACAAGCAGGAGGACTGAAGCTTGGACTAATATCAGTCTACTTTGAGGGAGATCAAAACATCAATGAGAACCTTGACAGAATAAAAACACAAATTAGCAAGATGTCGACAAACAACGTAATAGTGGCAGGTGACGTGAATGCCTGGAGTTACTGGTGGGGCAGCTCCTCAGAAGACCAGAGGGGAGCTACCTACAGTGCCTTTATAGACGAAATGGACCTACACATACTGAATACAGGAGACACCCCGACGTTCGAGACCTACAGGAGAGGCAAACTATACTCAAGCATAGTTGATGTCACAGCCTGTAGTCAACAACTACTGGGAAGAATAGAAGACTGGACCGTTAACAAGAACTTAACGACTTCAGACCACAACGCAATAACCTTTACACTCCGTGTTGAAAGGGCATTAACACCCTTAAAGCCCCAAACAACACGGGTCTATAACACCAGAAAGGCGAAGTGGTCAGAATTCAGGTCCCTCTTCAAATCAACTCTAGAAGAGAAAACCATCACTCCTGTATTAATCAACACAGTATCGTCAACACCTGAGCTAGAGTCCATAGTAGGATCCTACATAACAGCTATCACAGAGTCCTGTGAAAAATCTATTCCACGGAAAGGACCCTATAAAGGCAAACCAACCCCCCCATGGTGGACGCCGTCTCTAGGAAGACTCAAGCAAGAAGTCCTTAGAAGAAAGAGACGCATCCGCAATGCGGCACCAATCAGAAGGCAAAGCGTCATCGATGAATACGTAGAGGCAAAGCTTGACTACATCCAAAAAGCAGCAGAGGCACAAACAAAAAGCTGGAAGGAGTTCTGTACAAACCAAGAAAAAGAGAGCATGTGGGACGGTATCTACAGGGTACTCAGAAAAACCGCCAGGAAACAAGAAAACACCCTCCTCCGGGACAACAGCGGGAAAACCCTTAGCCCGCAAAACTCGGCGGACCTCCTGGCAGACACCTTCTACCCAAACGACACCACAGACACCGACACCCCACACCACACTCAGCTCCGAAAAATGGCGGAAGAGAGTCAACCGGGACAACTGAGAGAAGACGACCCTCCCTTCACACAAGGGGAGCTTGATTTAGTGCTTCATACACTAAATCCGAAGAAGGCACCGGGCCCAGATGGCATAACATCTGACATAGCAACACAAGCCATCGCCTGCGACAGGGAAGTATTCCTGGCACTGGCAAACGCCTGCCTAAAACTAGCACACTTCCCCAGAGCATGGAAAATAGCCCATATCGTCATCTTAAGGAAACCCGGCAAAGAAGACTACACTCACCCCAAATCGTACAGGCCCATTGGTCTCCTATCAGTTATCGGAAAGATAGTAGAAAAACTGATGATAGGGAGAATCCAATGGCACATACTACCAACATTGAACTCCAAACAGTACGGCTTTATGCCCCAACGCGGAACGGAGGACGCCCTATACAATCTAGTGAACCAAATGAGAAAGGAAATTCGAGCGAAGAAGATAGTACTCCTAGTCTCACTGGATATCGAGGGGGCGTTCGACAATGCATGGTGGCCAGCCCTCAAGTACCAACTACAAAATAAAAAGTGCCCCAAAAACCTATACAACATGGTGGGCTCATATCTTAAAGACCGCAGCATCGTCGTAAACTACGCCAGAACAACAAGCGAAAAGAGAACTTCCAAGGGGTGCGTACAAGGCTCCATAGGAGGACCCACCTTTTGGAACATCATCCTCGACTCCTTGTTACAAGAGCTTACTGGCAACGGAATAAATTGTCAAGCATTCGCCGACGACGTTGTTCTACTGTTCTCCGAACACACGGTAACCGCCCTGGAGCAGACAGCAAACAAGACGTTGCAGACTGTAGTAGAATGGGGGAAGAATAATAAACTACACTTCGCAGCACACAAGACCAGTGCTATGGTCTTGACCAAGAAGCTGAAATATGAACCCCCTGCGATCTACATGTCTGACAACCGGATAAATCTTGTAGAAGAAATAAAGCTCCTGGGCCTCATCATCAACCGCCCACTCACCTTCACATCACATGTTTACGCCACCTGCAAGAAAGCAGCGGACATTTACAAGCAGCTAGCATGCGCTGCAAAGGTGACGTGGGGACTGAACGGAGAAATAGTCCGTACCATCTACACGGCGGTCATAGAGCCTATCATCATGTATGCCTCCAGTGTTTGGGCTCCAGCCACGGAACTGAACACTGTTCACGACATCTTGAACTCGACCCAAAGAGGGTTCGCCTTGAAAATATGTAAAGGATATAGGACAGTCTCGTTGACATCAGCCTTGACCCTTTCAGGCTTGCTACCAATCGATCTAAGGATTCAGGAAACGGCAAGCCTCTACAAGATCAAAAAGGGTATTAGTCTAGACTACCTCCCCCCAGGGAAACAGCTGGAGCAAAAGGTGAGCTATCTGCAACAACCTCACCCCTCCGAACTCACAACAACAGAGTTCGAGCTCCTGGAAAACATGGATCCCGAAACAGTCGAGTCCCACCACATCATCGGCCCTCAAATATATACAGACGGCAGCAAAATTGAGGGAAAGACCGGAGCTGCCCTCACGTGGTGGGAAGGAGGGAAGGAAATTACATCTCAAGCCTTCAGTCTAGACCACTATTGTTCTGTTTTCCAAGCGGAAATGTTCGCGTTGCACAGAGCAGTGGAAATGGCGAGAATCAGCAGCGAACCTAACATCAACATCCTGAGCGATTCAAGATCTTCGCTGGAGCTGCTGAAAAACCCTCAACATACCACAGCCCTGTCAAGAAAAATAAAACAGAACATAAACACCATAGCAACCCAAGGCAGGAAAATAAGACTCTTCTGGCTCAGAGCTCACGCAGGCACAATCGGAAACGAGCGTGCAGACGAGCTCGCAAAACTCGCGGCACAAACACCATCGCCTAGACCGGACTACGATAAAGTCCCCCTGTCATTTGTAAAGAGGATGCTCCGAGAGGAGAGCATCAAAAAATGGCAGGATCAATATGAGACCTCCAGCACCGGAGGGGTCACCAAGAAGTTCCTCCCCCAGGTCAACACTGCATATCGCATAGTGAGAGGGACCAAAGTGACACCACTGCAGGTGCAAGCACTAACTGGACATGGAGATATAGCCGAATATCTACATCGGTTCAAACTTATATCGAGCCCAGGCTGCGAGTGCGATGATAACATCCCAGAGACGTCCTTACACATCATCCTAGACTGTCCTCGTTTTCTAACCCACCGCTACGATCTTGAAAACCAGCTTAACATCAAGCTTTCAGAGACAAACCTACCAGCGCTGTTAGAAAACGCCGAAACAAGAGCGAATACCCTCAACTACATAGAAAGAATCTTCAAGACCGCGATAAAAAGACACGGCACAGGTAACAGTAACACCATCCCCCTGACTCAGGAACAATCTTCTATAGCAACTATCCCACCCACCACTAACCAAAGACCACATAAACCCATCAAACCCAATGTCCATCACTCTTCAGAACACGAACTCCTAGAGAGTGGTGAGCAAGGAGCCCCGGGATTAAGAACCAGAAATGTGGTCCTCTTCATGAACACAAGTTATGAACGGTTAGGGATAGGTTTCTGCAATGCAGCCGGACACAAGAGAGTGGCAATATCACCAGGAGTAGCCCTGATAATGAAAGGAAGCACAACCCGCACTACTATCAAACGCAAAAGATATGACGCGCTCAGTGAACTGGAAGTAGCGGGACATAAGGGTCGTCTTGTACGTGACAACAACAAGACGATTCTTCTTCTAGACTGGAACGCCAACGAGTCCCCATTCACTCGAGCGTGCTCCCTACTCCTAAAATTATCAGAGGCAAGCAACGACAACAACACCACACCGCGCATCATCAGCGTGGATGCAATGTTAGCTGATTTCGACAGAGGCGAGGTCACAGACTTCGTCGGATGCATCACAGCATCCGAACATCATGAAATAGTGGTCTATGAAGGAAGAAACCAAGATCTCAACTTCCTAAGACCACTCAAACCACAAACATCACCGACCCAACTCCCGTCGATACCATCACAGATTTCAACAGCCACCCTCCTCAGCGGTTCGGAAAAATTGCAGAAGAAACTATTAGAAAAAAGGACCCGCATAACCCAAACCCCAATTATATCCACAATTATGGCGCCCTTAGTAAACACCATCAGCTCGCTGTTACAAAGGAAAAAGACGTCACAACACCCGACGTCCAGCCCTACACCAACAACATCGAGAGCCGTAAATGACGCCACTACGACAAGGAAGAAGACCAAAGCGACCACTCAAAGAACAAAAGCAGACATGGGACAAGTCACTGCGCCAAGTCTCAAACAAGCAGTCACACTGCAAGACCACGTGGCTAACGCATTCCACGAATATACAGCAATCCTACGTGCTACAAAAACAATCACCATCAACAAGTGTAGCAACATTTTGAAGGCCTTCAAACATCAACAAGAAGGCCTGCTCAACGTACGACTCGAGGAAGCGGAAGCCACCATCTACGACAATGACTCCTCCAAAGTCATAAAAGGGAAGACGATTAAGAAACGCATGGCGGCATACAGCGCCACAGCAGGAATCGTCCCACTAGACATTGAAGAGACAAGGCGCACCGGACACATAACATACCAAACCCCAGAGAACGACCCCATCGTTGTCACAACCCAGGACACGGAAATATGGCTGGAGGACACTATACTCGAAAGAGCACAAAAGCTGTCTGAAAGCGATCCTCCCGAGAAATGGGAAGTGCCCAAAATCACGTGGATAAACGGAGTTCCAGGGTGCGGTAAGACAACATGGATAATTAACAACTTCAACATCACCAGAGATATAATAGTCACAACAACAAAGGAGGCGAAGAGAGACCTGGTACAGCGAATCACCCGCCGAGCAGGAACAGACGCAGCAGCGAAAATACGTACGATGGCATCGACCCTAGTAAACGGGGTCAAAGATCAGGATCGAGCGCAGTGCAGTCGACTACTAGTCGACGAGGCACTGATGAACCACTTCGGCGCAATTCTGATGCTATCGCGTATCGTAGGAGCCAGCGAGATTCAACTAATCGGTGACGTGAACCAGCTACCATACATCGACCGGGAAAATCTCTTCAAGATTACCTATCTCCGTCCTAACTTCCTGACTAATATCTCACAAGAATTGCTTTGCACACACAGATGCCCAATGGATGTAGCGTATGCTCTGAACAACATCTACAAAGGCATATACTCGTCCAGTGAGGTAACAAAATCCCTACACCTAACATCGTACAGCGGAGCTGCGATCCCCAAATCCCAACCGAATACTCTCTACCTAACCTTCACTCAGGTAGAGAAGGAAACCCTCTTAGAGAAAGGGTACGGAAACGGAGAAGGATCAAACACCCTCACCATCCATGAGGCCCAGGGTCAAACTTATGATACCGTACTCCTCATTAAATGTGCAAGCAAAATGAAACAGATTCATAACAGTGTCCCCCATGCAGTGGTCGCAATGTCGCGTCATAGGAAAACCCTCGTCTATTATACCGACAATAACGATGACGCAATAGGTAGCTTCATAAAGAGGGCAGAAACATCTTCCACAAAGAACATCCTGGAGTACAACTTGAAAATGGCAATGCACAGCAGAGACTACAAGACCATGGATCAGCTGGCCAAGATACCCCAACAACAAAGTGCAAACCCAGGACATACGAGTACAAAAAGCCCTCCAAAATAGGCTACCGACAGCGTAAGCCCTGAGTAAAAGTCTGCGGCATAACAAATAAACAAAATAAAAGCGGAAATAAGACGACAACACAATAACAAAACAAATCACACGGCACCCACAAAGGCACGAGGCCCAACGAGACGGAAACTTCCGCAATGGCAAGAAGCCCAACGAAAAGGCCCTCAGCCAACCTTATTCCAATTTCGAAATTTTTAAACTACTATTACAACCAAATTTAAACAACAAAGTAAATAAAATGGCCATCAGCCATATCTAAATCAAAAGATATAAAAGATAAGCCTAAAAACCCAGAAAAAAAAAAAAAAATATATATATATATATATACATATACACACATATATATATATATATATACATATATACCTAACCCTACTACCCTACCTACCTAGGCCTTTTTTTTTTTTTTGATACCCAGGAAAAAATGCTTGATGCACTACCCGCCGGCTAGGGGACGGCACCGGCGGGTCGTGTGGGACTCACCAGCCTAGTGCTGGGTTTTACTAAAAAAACCTGGGGTGTTCCCTCTCCCACCCAATGGGGGGGGCCAGTTGGGAGTCTAAAAGATTCATCCATAGCAGGCCCCCCCGTGTGGGTGCCGGCCGGGTCAATCAGACCCGACCTCCTCTCGTCCCCGGGGGAGAGCATTTCACTGCTCTCCCCTTTCGACGTTAGAAGGCGCGCGGGAACACCGCGCGCGCCCTCTGTGGGTTCTTACTCACGGGTGGCAGGGTCCCCTGAGGCCTTGCCACCCAGAACCCTTAGGTGGGGGGCAGGAGAGCGACATAAGCGCGTCTCCTGCGCCCCCTCCTCCGGCGGCGGATGTCCGGGGCGTAAGGATCTTCCTCACGCCCCCGCTCCGCCGCCTCCTTCTGCGAGATGACAGCCTCGCAGAAGGACCTCATTGCACCCCAGCACCTGTCGTCGCCGACCATCATGGATACGACGGTCGGCAACGAGAGGTCGGGGCCAATCACGGCGACCAGGGCACAGCGCTCCTCGGCCCACGCCGGACACTCCTCCAGCGTGTGCTGCGCCGTGTCCCGGTCGCACTCCTCGCAGTGGTGACACCTGGTTGTCGGCTCCCTACCGGCTAGGTACTCTCCGAAACAGCCGTGTCCGGAGAGCACCTGAGTAAGCCGGTAGGTGAGCGGTCCGCGCCGTCTGTCCGTCCATTGCCTTAGCACCGGACGGACAGCCTCGACTGTCCTCACCCCATAGCGGGGCTGGGCCAGTCGCTCCTGCCACTTGGCCTCGAGGACCAGTCGAGCCTGGGACCTTCGCGTCTCCACCGCCCCGTGAGTGGGTTCCTCACCATGGAGCCGGAGGTCCACGCGCCAGTGATACACCGACGCTTGGACATGCGCCTACAAATCCCAGGGCGGCGATGCCGCCAGGACGCACGCCGCCTCAAAGGAGACGGTGCGGTATGCCCGCGACACCCTGATCGCCATCGCCCTCTGAGGTTTCCTCAGGAGGGCGATGTTTCGGCGATCGAGGGCGCCGGCCCAAATGGGCGACCCGTAGAGGGCCATCGACCGCACCACCCCCAGATAGAGGCGGCGGCAGACGACACTCGGCCCCCCGATATTCGGCAGCAGAGAGCTAAGCGCTCCCGCCGCCGACATCAGCCGGGGGGCCAGGCGGCTAAAATGGACGCGAAAGTTCCAGCGGCCGTCGAGGTGGAGCCCCAAGTATTTCATACTCGGCTCCACCTCGATGCGGACCCCTCCAACTATGATGTGGGCATCTGGTGGCGGCGCCCGCCGAGGCCCATGAAATAACAGGGCCTCGGACTTTTCCAGCGCCTGCCTACCTAGGCCTGCCCTAGCCTTACGGGCCCCTATTTGTTATTTTTTACCGAGGTTTTCTTCCTCTATCCTCCCTGTCTCAAATCCACGTTTCCTCTGCTAATCAGAGTAACACGTGGAGAGACCCCCAAACGCGGCCCTTGCGGGCCGATAACCCCGAGACAAACTGCCTCGGGTTCCCTACGCGTGTGCCAGAGTATTAGCCACGAGTAATAATGCCCCCGAAAGGACATTATTACCCGTGTTGCCCGGGGTATACCGGCCCAACAACTGCTGTTCCCATCCACGAAAAGTGTAGAAGGGACTAGCAGGCGTTAGGCACACTAGGAGGTTCTCTGGCCACACACCCCATGGACCCCCATCCGGCCCAACACGGGGGGATAGAAGAAGACAACCTCTCTAAAAAATCACTAGTGGTGGCCGTTAGGCCAGGGTTTGAAGCTCAGGTTTCTGGCGGTCTTGGGGCGGTTGGACCGGTCCAGTATGGACCCCCTTCCGGCCCAACCCGTAATCCTGAACTGACAGGACCGGGGGCCTTCGGGCTGCGAGGAAGAAAACCTCTATAAAAATTACCCAAAGCCCAAGTTTTCAGTGGCCCGGCGAGGGGCTGTATGACTGGGGGGAACCCAGCCATTAGGGCCACAAAAAACTTAATAATGATGTCGGCTCAAGGTTTTAAACTACCCCAGGAGGGTACCGGGTACGCCGCGCCCGGAGAATCCCTCACGGAGTCTGCTGGCTCCGTCTGCCCCTCGTATTCTGGGGGGGGCAACCCACATCGCAGCGCCGTGCCGCGCGAAATCTCAGGCACCGAAACCCCCGCGGAGTCGGATACTGACTCCGCGATGAGTGTCGCCTTGGGGCTAGTCCCGGACAAGGCGACTCTAGCGCGGAAGCGCAAGCGCCGCCCCCGTCGGACCCACTCGGGTTCCGAAGGGGAGTCGAGCGCGGCGCCGACTCCGAAAATTGGCTCAGCCCGAAGAGGCAGGGATCGGCCTGGCACACCGGGGCCTTTCAGCCATGCGAAGGCGGCCGAAGAGGCCACAGCTAAACGCGCGGCGGCAGAGCTGTGCGCAGAGGAGGAGGTGGCGCTGCTCGCGCGGAAAATACGTCCGCAGGGGAGCAGCCCTACCCCGAAGTCGGTAGCGGAGGCGGTGCAGAGGGTCCTTGACGGTTCCGAGATTGTGACGAAGGTGGCGTCCAAATCTCGGAACCTCAAAGGGACCTTCCAAAAGCACCTCAAGGAGGCGGCGGCCGCAACGAAGGCGTCGGTCGATTATCTGGCCGACAAATTCGTGCGGCTGGAGGCGGAAGTGGCGGAGCTGCGCCGGGAGATGGTGCGGCTCAGGGCCGAGACCCCAGGGCAAGCACCTAAGGGGGCGCCTCAGCCGTCCGGTAAAGAACTGGACATGCAGGCGTCCTTCTTTAAATATGTGGACGCCCGCATAGAAGGTCTCGGCGACCGGCTGCTGCCGTCGCCAAGCTATCGGTCGCGGCTGCAAGCCGCGCCTCCTGTGGCTACTGCTGCGGCCTCTAAAATGTCATTGCCGGCGCCGCCGGCGCCGTCATTAAGGTCTGGTCCCACGCCCCCAGTAGGCAGTAAGAAATCTGGCGGGAGGAAGTCTGCCAACGACTTCCCGACCCTTCCAGCACCTAGGGCTCCTCCGCCTCAGAGTTTGCAGCGAGGCCCCACTAGGCCCGCGCCCCGTACGCCGTCAACCCCCGCGCCTTCCATCCCTCAGGGTGAGGGTTGGCAGATGGTGGGGAATATGGGCAAGGCTCGCCGCAAGAAAGCCAAAAAGGCCGCTGCGGCTGCTGCTGCGGCTGCTGCTATGGCTGCTGCTACGGCAGCCACAGTAACAGCAAGCCCCGTGAACCAAGGTGGGCCAAGAAAAAGAGGCGGAGGAGAAACAGACTCCGAGCGCCAAAGTCAGCTGCCGTGGTTATCACGGTGCTACCGGAGGCGGCTGAGCGCGGCCTGACGTATCAGGCCGTGCTCTCCATTGCGAGGCGGAACTCCGAGGACATTACGCACCTCGGAGCCAGGGTCCGCCAAGCTCATACAGGAGGCCGCATCCTGGAGTTCCCCGGAGCTGACGGAGGCAAAGCGGCAGACAACATTGCCACTAAGCTCAGGAGTCTGTTTCCTGAGACGGATGGGGTGAAGATTACGAGGCCGGTAAAGTGTGCAGAGATGCGCATTACCGGCCTCGATGATTCGGTGTCCGCGGAGGACGTCTCTGGCGCCATTAGCGCCAGAACTGGTTGTGATGCGGATGCCATACGGATTGGCACCATCCGTCCTGGCCCTGGAGGGGTCGGTGCTGTGTGGGCGCAATGCCCTGTCGCCGCGGCCAAGCTGCTGGCTGACGCCGGGCGTCTGCTCGTGGGCTGGAGTTCGGCCAGGGTCCACATCCTGGCCCCTCGGCCCATGAGATGTTTTAGGTGTGGGGTAGCTGGGCACGCTCGTATTAAGTGCCCTAGCCCCGAGGACCGCAGCGGCGCCTGTTATCGCTGCGGCCAGCCTGGGCACGTCGCTGGAGCGTGCAAGACGACCCCGCACTGCCCGGCGTGCGCGGCAGCTGGTCGAGTAGCTGCCCACTTTCGTGGCGACAGGGGGTGCAAATCCCCGCCCACAAAGCGCGTAGAAGGAGGTAGCCCATCGACCCCGGCTGCCGCCCTACCTGCTGAAATAAAACCGCCCTCAGCGGTGGAGGAGGGGATGTCGACCTAGTCATGAACCAGGACCGTGACTATCTCCTCCTCCAGGCGAATCTCAACCACTCCGCCCGAGCGCAGGACCTTTTCCTGCAGTCTATGGCGGAGTGGTCGATCGGTGTAGCCGTAGCCGCGGAGCCATATTACGTTCCTCCCAGCCCCAATTGGGCAGGTGACCGGGACAGCTCCGTGGCAGTCGTCAGCTCCACGGCGCCTCGTTCACCCTCCCTCTCAGTTAAGGAGAGGGGAGCGGGATACGTTGCGGCCGCGTGGGGAGAGGTCACAGTCGTTGGTGTGTACTTCTCCCCCAACAGGAGTCTGGCAGACTTCGAGGCCTTTCTCAACAACTTGGAGGCCTCGATACGGCGGATATCATCTAGCCGCATCCTTGTGATGGGGGACTTTAACGCAAAGTCTACTGCGTGGGGGTCCCCCCGCACGGATGTCCGAGGAAGGGCGGTCGAAGAGTGGGCTGATGCGGCGGGCCTCTGTTTGCTGAACAGGGGCGCCGTCAACACGTGCGTGCGACGGCAGGGGGGGTCGATAGTGGACCTTTCGTTTGCTACCCCGGCCCTCGCCGCACGCGTAAGGGGATGGCGTGTCCTGGAGGAGGTAGAGACGCTTTCGGACGTCTCCCTGCTCCGGGACCCTAGCAGGGGTCAGCGCCCGTCGGCGGGCAGAACACCTCGCTTTCCGCGGTGGGCTGTGAAGAGGCTGAACCGGGACCTACTGGAAGAGGCAGCCATAGTTCAAGCTTGGCTGTCTCCTGCACCCTCGTCTGGGGAGGTAGACGCCGGGGCTGTACTGTACTGTCTACTGGTGGTCTCAGGAGCTGGCGGACCTCCGTGCGGCCTGCATTCGTGCCCGGAGGTTGTACACACGCAGCCGAAGCCGTCGCCACCGCGATGAGCGAGAGGAGAGCCGACTGTATGACGCGTATGGCGAAGCGAGGGTGTCTCTGCAGTCGGCCATCTGCCGCGCCAAGGAACGGGCGAAAAGTGAGATGTTGGAGGGTCTAGACCATGACCCCTGGGGGCGCCCATATCGCGCGGCGCTGAACAAGCTCCGTGCGCGGGGCCCCCCCCTTACGGAGACCCTCCAGCCCATCTTCCTCTCCGAGGTGGTCGAGGAGTTATTTCCTGACCGGGCAGAGCACGTGCCCCCGACAATGGCCCCATCGGGAGGCCGACATCGGGAGGCGGACCTCAGTGCTCCCCCGGTTACAGACGCGGAGATGAGGGTGGCTGTCTTGCGGATCCGCTCCAAGACGACCGCCCCCGGACCTGACGGTGTGCCGGCGCGAGCTCTCGCGCTGGCCCTCGATCACCTGGATGTTCGCCTCAGGGAACTTTTCGACGCGAGCCTGGTGTCGGGACGATTCCCTGAGTGCTGGAAGGAGGGGAAGTTGGTACTGCTGGCCAAGCCGGGACGGCCTCCAGAGTCGGCCGCGGCGTACAGGCCCATAGTGCTGCTGGACGAGGCGGGGAAGATGTTTGAGAAAATTCTCGCCACCCGCATCGTCCGGCACCTGAGCACAGTCGGTCCCGACCTGTCGGACGCTCAGTTCGGATTCCGGGAAGGACGTTCGACGGTCGGCGGCGGTGTTCTGTTGGCGGTGTCTTTAGACATCGCCAACGCGTTTAATAGTCTGCCATACAGCTGTGTCCAGGGGGCGCTCCGATATCACGGGGTACCTTTTTACCTGGAGCGGCTGGTGGCAGACTATCTGAGAGGCAG
Source organism: Catocala nupta (assembly GCA_963675205.1). Lineage (NCBI taxonomy): Eukaryota > Metazoa > Arthropoda > Insecta > Lepidoptera > Erebidae > Catocala > Catocala nupta. The sequence continues at coordinate 17,120,521 of OY776081.1, forward strand.
GAGTGTCCTCCTCGAGGTTCGAGGCGAGGTTTGGCGGCGGCCCATGTCGTGCGGTGTCCCGCAGGGATCGGTTCTTGGTCCGCTCCTGTGGGACATGGGGTACGACTGGGTCCTACGTGCTGCCCTACCCCCCGGGCTGAGCGTCATCAGCTACGCTGACGACACCCTCGTCACAGCCCGTGGGGGTACCTTCGAGGAGGCGGCCCGTTTGGCTACCGTGGGGGTTTCCCAGGTGGTCGGGCGTATCGAGGCGCTGGGTTTACGGGTGGCTATTAACAAGACGGAGGCCCTGGTCTTTCATGGGCCTCGTCGCAGTCCACCCCGCGGCGCCTCGATAATGGTGGGCTCGACGCGCGTTCCCGTCCAGGCCCACATGAAATATCTGGGCTTGGTGCTGGACGGAAGGTGGCACTTCGACGAGCATTTCAGACAGCTCGCCCCGAAGCTTATCGGCACTGCGTCCGTTCTTGGGCGGCTATTGCCAAATTTGGGCGGGCCCAGTGCTAGTTGCCGGCGACTCTACACGGGGGTTATCCGGTCGATGGCGCTTTACGGCGCACCGGTGTGGGCGGACTCCCTGACCGCTCAGTGCAGGACTCTCTTGCGGAGACCGCAGAGAGTCATAGCGGTCAGGGTAATACGTGGATACCGCACGGTGTCGGCCGACGCAGCTTGCGCGTTGGCCGGAGCACCCCCGTGGGATTTGGAGGCTGAAGTGCTCGCCGAAGTGTTTGCAGTGAGTGAGGCGGTGCGGGAGGAGACTGGAGCGGCTGGAGGCGCCCCTGGCCGGTTTCAGAACCGTTGGGGCCCTCCAGCCGGTATTGGAGCGGTGGGCAGGGCGGCAGCATGGGACCCTTTCCTTCCGGCTAGTGCAGGTGTTGTCAGGGCACGGTTGCTTTGGCAAATACCTGCACACGGTCGCTAGGAGGGAACCGAGTCCCATCTGCGACTGTGAGGAGGACACGGCGCAGCACACGCTCGAGCAATGTCCTGCTTGGGCGGTGCAGCGCCGTGAACTCATTGAGGTAGTGGGTGAAGATCTCTCGCTGCCGGCAGTGATCAAAGCCATGGTCGACAGCGAGAGGAAGTGGGCAGCGGTCGCGTCCTTCTGTGAGGACGTCATCTCGCAGAAGGAGGTGGCGGAGCGGATCCGTGAAGAAAGTATCCTTGCGGATCCGAGCCGTCGCCGGCGAACCGGGCGGCGCAGGCGTGCTTACGCACGCCTTATGCCGCCATAATGAAGGCTGCGGGCGGGAGAACGGGGATCTCCCGTCCGCCAGCCATTGAGTCGGTCCGACGCCCTATGTAGTGCCGGGGCGTCGCCGAGGAGCTGTAGACTGCTGGATGGGTCGCTGAGGTAGTAATTGTTGCCAGCGGTCCATCCACTATACAAGGCAGCGAGCGTGCACACCGTGGGGTTTTGGTCCGTAGGCCCGAAGTACGGGAGAGCCGGACATAACCCTCTCGCCTCCCCTTGTGGCGAGAGGGTATGCATCAGGCGCATTTCCCCACGTAAAAAAAAAAGAAAAAAAAAAAAGAACTATTGTTTATATAACGAAATAGCTACGAATATCGAGTATTAATTTAGACAAGTGTAGGTAGGGCTATAGTTCCACATAATAGAAGGCGAGTCTATTGTCGAGTACCAGGTTCCAAGCATCATACTAGTATTAAGATTTTTCAATTAATTCGACTAAAATACCATGTGATAGAGTTTTAAAATATCTATCTTTCCATATCAAAATATCTCTTCTAAGTGAAATAGACATAAAGTGGCATGCATTTCAATTTTTTTTTTAGTTTTTGTCTCATATCTCAAATTTGTGCATTTTTCAGATAACGGGATTATAGTTTATGCACGACAGTATAGCCCGACTTACATATACTACAACTTCATTGTAATAGACATGTGTGAGATGGAATTTAAATAAACATATTTTATTGGACTCATAATAGTCGTAATCAATTTAAGCAGTTCTTCTCCAAGTACAAAATATGTTTTTTAATATTATGCTTCTTATCACGGTTTGCCAAGAAGTATATTTCTTTTAATATCAGATAATATGTCAGAGGCTAAAATAATGATAACAGTATATTGCTTTTAATAAATAAGGCTTGATTAATGAGCATTAAGATTCTGGTGTAACTGCGATGGCTTGATGTATACCAGGCTGTGACGTAACAGTACTAGGAGACAAGTGCTCAGTTGTCTGTTGATTAGAGACATCTGCGGAACGATGCTGATTATCAAAAAAATTCTGTTATACGTCGACATCTATTACAATTTTGCCTTTATCCTCAGAACTACTCATGTCTGTTATTTTTGTATCAGGAGTTTTCGCATTATCATCGTGGCGTTCCATTTTATTCTCAGAACTAAGTAGATTAGAAGAACCCCTGTTGTCCTGTATTTTATCGAAGTCTGATGTTTCTTCACCACCTGGAGACCATATCTACTTATTGGTTCTTTATTTTATGTTGGCGCTCTAGATGGTTCTCTGTTATTCTGTGATTCCATTATATTCACTGTGCCTTGGTTATATGTTAGGCCTTGGTTGCCTGGTGGGCCTCGATTGTGCGGCAGACCTCAGTTTTCTGGTGGACCTCGGTTGGCTGGTGGTCCTCGGTTTTGCGGCGGGCCTCGGTTGTTCGGTGGTCCTCGGTTATGCGGTTGTCCTCGATTGGCTGGTGGACCTCGATGGCTTGGAGATCTTTCATCATAAAACCCAATATCATCAGGAGACCGTATTTCTAAAAGAAATGAGATACATTTAACAGACATATTTATAGTTTATAATACATATTTGATTTAATAAAATAGTATTAATTTGCCCTCATTGGCTTAGATGTTTTAATTCCATACTAGTGTGTGCGTTAATCACACAACTAGAACGATGTTGAAAGTTGTTAAAAGTTAATTTGGTTGCAAAGGAAATTAGTTAAATAAGGCATGGCAGCGAAAGAAAACAATTGTCTGATGCTGTCAATTTAAAAATAACATATTTTATAATATATAATACAAATATTCTAGTTTCAAAAACAAAGACAAAGAACTCCAGCATTTAATTCCAAAATGACTATCACAATAATCATTAATTCGTTACCAACCTTGAAACGGAAAGTCTTCATTAATTCCATTATAACCCATTTTGCCGTTGTTGGTAACAACAAAGTAGCCACTAGTCAGCCCAAAGAATACAGATTTAATACAAATGGTCAGTTTTACAGAAAAAGTAGGTTTTATCTTGTTACGAAACGAAACGAATGAAATCGCTGAAGCGAATTTGTATTGCGGGCGCTGCTAACGAGAATTTTAACATGATGAACTATGAGAGCCCTTTATTCAACCATCAATTATGTGGTTATTACTTATTGAATTAACAAGTCCATGTTTGTAGTAATTCTAAACAGAATTTGCAATGATGACTTTGTGAATGTGAATACAGCTTGCCGGATTGAATACCTGGAACGCTATTATCCTTGTATTTACGAGGTCTACTGATGAAATGTACGAGTAACACACGTGATGTGTGTATAAAGACATCGCTAAAAATAACATTTAGACTTGCAGGCATTCATTCGCTCATAGAAAAGATTTGATTCAAAATTTATAACTTGTTTTGATATATCGTATATTTGACAATACAATATAGAAACTAAAGTAATCGAATTGTAAAGAATAGCTACGAATTGAAGGGCCAATCAGGTATGCTTATAATTTAGTCTAAATTAATAAGTATAATTATATTATAACAACAAAACTAAAATATGCTTTCTTGGTCAAAGATATACATATATTCACAAAGAAACATGCCTTTGTATATTAATTTTAGTGTTAACTAACACTCTTAACAAGACTAACAAATACGTCGTACTTTTTTATACTTTCAATATAGCTTACAATAATAATCTACGTCAAGAGATTTATATTCACATTAAATCATTTTATGAGCTTATTAATGTCAGAGTTAACGAGCAATCGCTATTTTGGTTACAAATATACCTATGCACGTGTGCATTTTAACTTATCTTAAGATGTGCTCTATCGGAATACACACGTATTCCGTAATAATGTAGTCGCTACATATACACCACCCTTTCAAAATGAAAAGAAATATTACAATTCCTACTTAACTATTACAATTTCTATTTATTGATACAATCTCAAACGTATGCTTAATGACATAATACATTGCTGATTTCGAAAAATAGTCGAGTAAAAATATGTGCTGACGCTTGTTGTGATGGTGCGTAGCCTAGGTCAAGGTACTTCATGAGTGGTTATCCAATGCACTTATGCCGACTACTTCTTGCAATTTGTTTCATTCTCTTGTCCATGACCTTGAGCATTCCGTAAATGAGGCAAATACCCAGCGTGATGACGTTTTGTCCTATTGTGATGTTTCTTGTCCACCGTAGTTCTTCCAGTACGAGATTTTTTAGTTGGTCGGCTTCCTTTTGGTTCAGGCTACTATCGGAGTCGTATACAATTTGATCTTTGGAGCTTTGGTTGCCCATTGTTTTATCCCGAGGTGCTAACGATGGATGATGATATTTCTTGTGATCTCACGAGTATTTATATCGATTGAATGCTTGCGTCACGGAATATAGAACCGTACTGTGGGCTTAACTGTGCGTCCTGACTTGGTGATGTACGTGTTTGAATAGCTGTGTCTGTTTTCTGAATTCGTCACGTTCATATCTTCGTTGTTGATGACAAATGCTGGTTTTAATCTATCTATTGTTATTACTGTTTCTTTATCCTTGATCTTAATGACATATGTATGTTTTATCAATTCTTCTTATCACTGGGAATGGCCCTTCATAGGGTGGTGTCAGACTTCTTTTTATACTGTCGCATCTTACAAATACGTGTGAACATTCTTTAAGTTCAGGATGAATGAAAATTTTTCGTTTATGCTTCTTGCGTTTTGGTACTGATGTCATTTTATTGATATTCTTTAGAAAATTTGTTACGATTTCTTCGTATATAGTATTCCGATGTGAAGATTCGAAAACTTCTCCGGGAAGACGTATAGGTTCGCCATATACCATCTCTGCTGCACTATATCCTGTGTCCTCGTGTAGACAACTCCGCAAATCAAGTAGAACTGAAGGTATTTATTTCATCCAATAAGCGTTAGATTCTCTTGTCAAAGCGCTGCTTTTAAGGTTCTATAAAATCTCTCTATCATTCCATTTGACTGTGGGTGATATGGCATTGTCCTAATTTTGTGTACTCCCAAAAATTGTGAAAGTGATTCGAATTTTCTTGATTCGAATTGTTGACCTTGATCCGTAGTAATGCGTAACGGGCATCCAAATCTTGTTATCCATCCCTCATATAGTGCACGATATATTGTTTCGGCTGTGATATCTTTAATCGGAATTACCTCAGGCCATGACGTACAGCGATTTATGATTGTGATTAAATATATTTTTCCTTGAGAAACAGAATAGTCCAACAATGTCGATGTGTAAATGCTCAAAACGCTGCGATGGCATAAAACTTCCTACCGGTGATATGATGTGGCGCTGTACTTTTGACTTCTGACAAGCTATGCATGACTTACACCAGCTATTAATATCTTTGTTCATACCTGACCATAAATACCTTTGAGTTATCATTTTTCTAGTAGTTCGCTTGCCCGGATGATTTCGTCCATGAATGACGTCGAAAACCTGTCTTCGAAATTTCTCTGGTACATAAGGACGATTCTTCCCAGTCGATGTGTCGCAGCTAATGCTTTTTGTGGAACCCGGAAGCATTATGTTTTTAATTTTCAAATTCCTATTGTCACGGAGTCTTATCAATTCTTGGTAATTAGATTGGCATCTTGCTTAATCGGCATAATTAATCGGTGATGGCATATCAATTTGTTCAATACGTGACAGTGAATCTGCAGCAATATTATCACGTCCGTTTATATGTTGAATGTTAGTGCTATATTGTGAAATAAAGTCCAACTGCCGAATTCGCCGTGGCGTATCGTTTGATGATGGTTTTTGGGAGAATGCGTATGTCAAAGGTCGATGATCTGTGAAAATTGAGAATTCTCTTCCTTCAATAAGCCTTTGAAAATGCTTGACTGCCATGTATACTCCAAGTAATTCTCTATCAAATGTTGAGTATTTTTGTTGAGTTTCACTTAATTTGTTTTAGAAACATCCTAATGGTTCCCAGTTAGGTCCGGATTTTTGTTGTAGAACCGCGCCAACACAGGTAGAACTAGCATCTGTCATAAGTGCCAGTGGGGCAGTGCGTGAGGGATGCGCTGTTAATATTGCGTTCATGATGTTTTCCTTGCATTTATCAAAGGCTTTTCCAGCTTCTGTTGACCAAGGAATAAGCATAATAATCATTAATATATAATAATCATTATTTTTCGAGTTGCACATATAGTCGTTTAAAATAATCTGATATTTGGCGGCGTGCGGAAGGTTATTTCTATAAAAATTAAGCATGCCTAAAATCTTCTTAATTCTTTGATTGTCTTTGGTTTAGGAAATTCTGCAATTGCTTTGTAATTTTCCTTAGTCGGGTGTATTCCTCGGCTCGTTATATGATAACCTAAGAAGTCTATCTCGCTTTTGAGGAACTCGCATTTTTCGAGATTAATAGTTATTCCATTCTCCTGTAAGCGTTTGAAAATTGTATCTAAGTGCTGATAATGTAGAATCTCGTTTGCCGAGGCAATTAGGCAATCGTCGACAAAGACGAAAACAAAATCTATATCTCTGAATAGGGAGTCCATGAATCGTTGGAATGTTTGTGCTGCATTGCGTAGACCAAAAGGCATTCTTAAATATTCGAAAAGTCTAAAAGAAGTAATATATAATAATAGCGGTTACTGGAATACAGTGGTAAGCCTTCCGGATATCAATCTTGCTGAATACGTATTTTTTTCTAATATATAAGTAAAATCGGTTAATCGTGGAAGTGGATATTTATCAGGCACAGTCGCTTTGTTGAGCATTCTATAAATGCCACATGGTCTCCATTCACCCTTCTTTTTTTGACCATGTGTAAAAGGCTAGCCCATGGGCTATCAGAAGGGCGACAAATGCCCTGTTTCATCATACTTTGAAATTATTTTTTAGCGATGTGATATTTGTCTGCAGATACGGGTGATCCCTTAGTAATAATATGGTGCTCAATATTGTGTTTTGGGGTAGTGCGCATGGAGGAAGGCCTCGTAATGTCCTCATATTTTATTAAGAGTTGAGTTACGCGAGGATTCATTCCGATGTCAATAGTGCGAATTGTTTGCTGCGTCGATTTCATCAGGGTTGCAGGCGTTGTAAGCTCAGTTACTCTGTCAATAAGTCTTCGACCAGCTATGTCGACTAATAGCTTATAATGCTCTAAAAAATCTGCTCCTATAATTGGTTGCGTCACATCAGCGACGACGAAATTCCATGAAAACATCTCCGTAATCCCAAGTTTAAAGTAAGAGTTTTTTCGCCATAAGTCTTGATTTTTGTACCATTAGCAGCATAAAGTGTATATTGTTCATTTTATGTAAATGAATGTCTCTGTGTCTTGCCGATAACTGAAATATTTGCTCCCGTGTCAATCAAAAATCTCATACCACTTTTTCGGTCGGTAACAGTGAGGCGGTTGGACGGGTGAATAGCACAGAGATCCGCCGTAGTCTGCGCTTTGATTAGTTTCCCTGGTCTCTTGAGTTAAATTTTTGTTGCCAATCACATGGGTCAATACAATTTCTTCCATATTTTCCGTATTTATAGTGATAAAAACAATAGTGTTTTCTTTCCCGACTGTTTGCTCTTGAACTTGACCTCAATGGGAAATGCTGACAATTATAATATCTTTGAGTGCTGCGTCGATGGTTTTTGTGATCACGCTGAATTGCACTTAAATACAATTGTATTTTTGCTAACTGTGTTAATACGCATACCATTGCCCCTTCATCAGTTTTGTCTATGTTTTAGTTTACAGCTGATACCTCGGTACCTCGGTTCTGTAATTGCTAGGACTATAGTAACTGATGGTGGTAAAAGTCGCAACCATAGCAGCTTGATGGTTTCGTCACCCATTTTTCCTTTTCCAAGAACTTGCATCTTGCGTAAAAGTTGTGATGGTTTTTGATCGCCGAGGTCCATTCCAGTCAATAATTTTTGAAATTGGCGCTTTTCTGATTCCTCATAGCAATTAATTAAGCGCTCCTTGATGGCCTTATACTTTTCTGTGGATGGTGGAGAGGTAATGTATAACCGTAAAATATTTATAATCGTCGCCTTGTTTTTGTGGTGCTACTATGGCTTCCAGTTGTGTAAACCATAATTTAGGTTGATCCCTCCAAAACTCCGGAATGCGGGATAAGATGGTGGTACCAGCCGCTACTTCCAATGTTTCTTGATGGCCGTAGCTTGATTTGCAAGTTGGTTGGTTCATGTTGCTTATTTTCTTGTTGCGAAGTCCACTTGTAGAGCCAGAATCGTAGCGTCGTCGGGGTCACCACTTTGCCTACGTTTTGGCAATAGGTATAACGAGACTCAAATGGTTATAGTCTGTTTAATTTCAGTAAAAGTAAAGCTTATATACTAGTGTGCCGCGTGTATACATTTGCATGCGTGTGCATTTTAACTTATCTTAAGATGTGCTCTATCGGAATACGTGTAATAATGTAGTCGCTAAAACTAGTATGAAGCTTGAAACCTGGTACTCGAATTTAGATTCGCATTCTATTATGTGGAACCCTACCTACTCTTGTAAATTAATACTCGATATTCGTAGCTATTTCGTTATATAAACAATAGTCCTAGACTAACTAGACAACTATATTAACAATTATGATCAATCGTATCTACGATACGATAAAAACAATGTATGCTTATTTTTTAGTCAACAAGCGATAGAAGAAATGATAGAAGTCAATTGGCACAATAAGATCAAATGGTCAATCTACGAATGAATGCGATGCGCACTTTATTGGTCAACAATTCTTGTATAGCTCTATTAGTATTATTGCGCTAGTCCTAGGTTTAGTCAGACGTAGAGTATCTGTGATGGATAACCGATTATTGAAATTAGATTATATACATTTTTTTTTTGCGGCAAGATTCTGATGATTTGGCAATTTTTTACGAAGTTGATTCCTTGAGTGGTCATGAGGAACGTCCAATAATAAATCTTTTAAAATATACTGCAGATAACTCGAAGTCATATGTTATTCTTCCATCAAAAGAAATATTATTGGAAAGTTATGAGTTGAATATCACTGAATTACCTACAAGATAAATAGATGCAATGGTTATTTATAGAATATTTATTTGCTATTTAAATGAGAGGTATTTGTCTATAGTACGGTTACGGACATTTTGATGTGGATCAAATCATATTAGTTATTTTGTAAAACATATTTTGAAAATTGTTAAACGTAGAGCATTGTACAAACTTGGTAAAACCTAATATTTTAGAGTAATGTCAATCAATAAAAGTATTAATATCATTGAAATTAAACACTTTATACGGATTTTATCGCGTTGTTTATTTTACTTTAAACACTGGTATTACATAATTTTGAAAACTCTAACACTACTATTATTGAAATTTTACTACTATTTAATCTATATATTTTCTAATTAAAACAATTTATATTTGAGTTTACACTTTGCCCCGACGTTTCGGTTGCTTTACAGCAGCCATGTTCATGGGGAGACTAAGATGGTAGTTGTCCTAACGTTCTGAAGTGTAGCTAGTTATTTCAAAGTACCCGAACATAATTTAATCTTTGATGTTCCTATTTATGCAAAATGAGCTCAAAGTATCATGAAGTATAGCTGTGTTTTGCTTCTTCTTGGGTTTGACTATTTGAATGACTGGATCCCAAGCTGGTGGTACATTCCAACCATCCTCTCTATTGAAATTAGGATGTTTTTTAATTTCAATAGCCTCGCGTAGCATCCTTGGTAGAAATCGGTTTTCTTTTTCGAGTATATGTGGTCTGTCAAATCGTAGATAGTGGTTGGTCCCCTGTTGCACATGTTCACACACAGCAGACTTCAACGAGCGTTGGTGTTTAACATCAGCTATATGTTCTTTTAAGCGGGTGCCTATGCTTCTCTTGGTTTGCCCAATATATGAGAGTCCACAGTCACAATCTATTTTATATACCCCTGCATCTTGTAAAGGTAATTGGCACTTGACGGATGGTAAAAATTGACTTATCTTCGTTGGCGGCTTGAAGTATGTGTTGATTGAAGTTCGCTTCAAGATGTAGCCAATCTTGTCAGTGACACCCCTTACATATGGTAGTATGGCAGGCTGGCGCTCGACTGTGGCTGGCTTTTCTCGGGATCTGTGACGGCGGCGCGGCTGTTGGAGCTTGTTGTCTTGCAGTACTTGCTTGACATGTTGAAGCTCGGCGTCCAGGTGTTTCTTGTCACAGATCCCGTGGGCTCTCTGAAACAAAGACATTCCCACGGTAGCTAACTGTGTAGGATGATGGTGAGATTCACCATTTAGGTACCTGTTTGTATGGGTATTTTTTTTATACACAGTATGGCTCAAAGTATGATCAGGATTCCTGATGACAAGTACATCTAAGAAAGCTAATGAATTATTTGCCTCTAATTCCATAGTAAATTGGATGTTATTATTAATGGAATTAAGATGTTTTAGGAATGCATTTACACTATCTGTTGGTAATATTGTGAAAGTATCGTCTACATACCTCTTATAAATCCTGGGTGTGATGGTGGTAGTCTGCAAAGCTCGAGCCTCGAAGTCCTCCATATATATGTCGGCAACAACAGGCGATACTGGGGAGCCCATTGCCACACCATCTACTTGTATGTAGAATTTATTGTCCCACAACAGATAGCCAGTTGTTAAACAATGGTTTAGTATTTCTGCATATTCCTCAGGCATATTGTTCTCTATTAGCTTTCTTTTAGTTATATCAATACAGTCACGATGTAATACCGAAATTATGTAATACCAGTGTTTAAAGTAAAATAAACAACGCGATAAAATCCGTATAAAGTGTTTAATTTCAATGTATAACATTCGCGTAAACATAAGACAATATTAAGTATTAATATCAGTTACTACGACTTTATAAGGTGCAGTATTACAAAACATATAGTGTTATGACTTGTTAAACATTATTTTATCCTTATTAATTAGGTACGTATTCGAGGACGAATATTATAGAATAAATAAATTATGGATAAGAGATAAATTAATATTGTGTTTGTAAATGTTATCGTATTTGTGTGGCCAACTGGTAATTGTCGGCTGATAAACGTACTGTCCAGCGATGTTTTGGTATTGTAAAATGACTTCTGTGTCGACACGTTTTATTGTGTTTAGTTTACTGGCCCACTTATTACTTTGTGCTGCGGTTCCTCTTCCAGGACAATTTGTACTCGATCTCTTTAGAAATCCAATCAAGGATTTCCAGAAGTCATTTCGAAATTTAAAATCGCCTATAATAAATAACGTGAAGGGAAAACCCGAGGACAATGCGGATCCCACAATGATACAGGTCCCACCCAACACTGAGAGAGAACGCTGTACTGGCAATACAGTACAGCATATAAACGGAGGGTGTAGACAACCATGGTGATTTGTCCAACAAAGTAACTATAGTAACGACGTAGTGTCCGATGCATTTCATTAAAATGGACGCAAAAATTGTGCTACTAGTTATGGTGTTGGTGTTGAGACACGTGTTGTTTGCAATTTTCAAGATAAACTTCGACAAGCACCCTCACCCACAGCTGAGAATCTAATTAAGACTGAGAAAGTAATACGAATGCCAGATCTGGGTTGTCCGTTGGGCCAGAGACGTGACGGGTTAGGAAATTGTAGAAAGAGACTCTAAAGGTATTATATTTATATGCCATATATTTATATTATTTTCTATAAACTATATATGTATTTATTTTATTTCATGAGTTATATCAAAATAATACTTCATTGAATCATAGTGATAATAATTTCCTTGTTGACCACACAATAATAACAAGATTATTGTGTATAAATGTTCCATTACGTAATTTATAAATATAATTGTGTTACGAATGAATATTTTGTAAAGTAGAGTAGTAATATACTGAAGTATGAACTTATTATTAATTTATGGTATTTTCATGATCACCATATAGAAATACGGAAATCGATATGTTTTAAAATTTGTTTGTCGATACATTATTATTAAAGAAAAGTAATATAGTATAGTAATAATTGTAGAAAAGTAAACGTCAATAAACTTTATGTTTTCGTTATTTACAGATAAAGCTGCTAATTTAAAATATGGATGATTATAAAGATGCGATTAAACAATCATAAAGAATTTAACAATTAATTTATTATAATCTTATCTTTTTTTGGAAGTTTTGTATTGGTATGTGTAAACTGATATATTATATGAGGTCAATGAAGTTATCTCGTAAGTTGCAGTAATTGTTACGGCGTCAGTTTAGTGAAAATTTTCTAAACAAGAGACACGATTTGTTTGTAAATGAAGCTGACCAGCTGTTTTACTTTTTGTGCTATTTTAACATTACAATATTACAGTGCAGATGGCTATCCTAAAGGCTTACTTGAAGATCTTAGTAATTCTGTGAAATCCCGGCGCATAAGGTTTCACCCAAATAAAAATGAAAATGAAAGTGAAGATAATGTTGCAGCCACAAATGAGCAAACTGCTGACGATTTAAAGGATTCGGATGCTGGTTTGAACCAAGATGTTAAACCTGTAGAAGCTACGACACAATCTGCCATAACTACGACAGCAGCTGGTGGCCCTAAGAGTGAGACGGTTACTGAAAAGGATGGCAGGGATTTTTTTTTGGCTTTTACCTATATCGATAGTTTCCTATACTGGTATAACCTATTGCGTTCCAGCACAGCGGCGGCCAAACACAATAGGTTTATAATTATGTATGGTTAAGTTCTTAGAATAATTGTGCTATATAAAAATATATAATTTTAAGGTCAACGAAGTTATCATGTAATGCTGTACCTACAGTGTTACTGGTCAATGCTGCAGTCGATAGATGAAATTCTACGAAGAAGTAGCAGACTTTGATAAATTATTATATATTGTGTGTAATTCTGACGTCGCAGTATAACAGCGTAGATTGTTACATTAAAATATTCTTAGATAAATAAAGTACACGAAAGAATTGATAAAGGAAGAGCAGACCTAAGAAATATATTAAAACTTGATAAACATGAAAAACAGTATAAAAATGAAACGGTACACTCTGTACAACCAATCAAAGGGACAAGCATAGACACCGGATTGGACCAAAGTAAGCCTGGTTACGTGACACCTCAGCCTACCACGACCACGCCATCGACTATTACCAGTAAAAATGGTACCTCAAGCAAGGACGAAAAGGATGGTAGGGAAAACTTCGCAGGTAGTTGCCTCCCAGGCTACAGACGTAGTCCTGATGGAGTTTGCAAAAAAGCATTTGAATCATGTCTATTTATAGCCCGACTTACATATACTACAACTTCATTGTAAAAGACATGTGTGAGATGGAATTTTAATAAATATATAATTAATAAATATATTTTATTTGACTCATAATCAATTTAAACAGTTCTTCTCCAAGTACATGATATGTTTTTTTATAATTATGCTTCTTATCACGGTTTTCCAAGAAAATAATGATAAGAGTATATTGCTTTTAATAAATAAGGCTTGATTAATGAGCATTAAGATTCTAGTGGAACTGCGATGGCTTGATATATACCAGGCTGTGACGTAACAGCACTAGGAGACAAGTGCTCAGTTGTCTGTTGATTAGAAACATCTGCGGAAAGATGCTGATTATCAAAAAAAATCTGTAATACGTCGACATCTATTAGAATTTTGCCTTTATCCTCAGAACTACTCATGTCTGTTATTTTTGTATCAGGTGTTTTCGCATTATCATCGTAGCGTTCCATTTTACTCTAAGAACTATCTAGATTCGAAGAACCTCTGTTGTCCTGTATTTTACCGAAGTCTGATGTTTCTTCACCACCTGGAGGACCATCTCTGTTTATTGGTTCTTTATTATATGTTCGAGCTCTAGATGGTTCTCTGTTATTCTGTGATTCCATTATATTCAATGTGCCTTGGTTATATGTTAGGCCTTGGTTGCCTGGTGGGCCTCGATTGTGCGGCGGGCCTCGGTTTTCTGGTGGACCTCGGTTGGCTGGTGGTCCTCGGTTTTGCGGCGGGCCTCAGTTGCTCGGTGGTTCTCGGTTATACGGCGGTCCTAGATTGGCTGGTGGACCACGATGGCTTGGAGGTCTTTCATCATAAAACCCAATATTATCAGGAGACCATATTTCTAAAAGAAATGAGATACATTTAACAAACACATTAATATCTTATGAATACTTTGTTCTCTATGTTTTATCTTTCCGTTAACCCAAAACATAATATTACATCTGTATCTTGAAGGGTAAAACAACATAAAATCAAAATACAGCTTATTTTTTTAAACTTCGAGCTTGATAAAATATACTTGCATAATTGACTAAATTATAAAATATAAAATATTTAAATTATTAAGAAGATGCAATAATAATTACAACTATATGATCTCAAATGGTATTTAATATTTTAATTGAATAGTAGTAGTAGTGATATATAAATAACAAATTTAACATTTTGCATAACTCATAAGGTATATACGACCTAATAAGTTATAAGCCAATGTATTATCCACGTTAAGCTGTACTCAAAGCAACTGAGGTCTTGGGTTCGATTCCCGGGTGGGGCCAACAAAAAGTTATTGGGTTTTTCTGTTAAGAAATCTCTATACGAGCACGGAGTTAGGTCGTTGGCGCTGTTAGACACCCCCGTGCCTCGGAAAGCACGTAAAGCCGTTGGTCCTGCGCCTGATCTCTCTCCGGTCGTGTCGGATTATTCGTCGCATCATGAGAGTTAGGGAACAGGGAGTGAGCTTTTGTTTGCGCACACACTTGTGCACTATAATATCTCCTGCGCCGATGGCCAGTCTCCGTTAAGATTGGCCGCCGCCACGGTGGGGTATTGATGTCAAAAAGGTGGCCAAAATTATTTTTATGGTTTAACGTCCTAACAATCACCAATTAAGCTTATTTTAGCCATTGTTAACCTATACAGATTCCCAAATTCGCTTTTGGCAAGTACTAAATACGCTAAAAACTTGATAGTATAATAACAATGTAAATTTTTTTATCAATACTTGAATTAAAATAACGTGCGATATAATATCTTGTGTATGTCGGTTTGTGCTTGTGTGTGTGTGCGTGTCCGTGTGTGTGTGTGTGCGTGTGTGTGTGTATGTGTGTGTGTGTGTGTGTGAGAGAGAGAGAGAGAGAGAGAGTTTATATGGTGGTCTATATCAGTACTGGAATAAAACATTAAAATAAAACTCTTTCTTCTTTTAAAATTCTATATTAATCAAGTTCGTTACAAGAACTGTCACTTTCATCCTCAGTTGTAGTTTCTTCACTCTTATCTGGATAGTCATCGTCTTCTGGTAAAAAAAAACCTAATGCCTCTTGAGTAAATGGTCTTTTTTGTTTTCTGCATCTTGGGCGCGAACATGATAATAATGGATCTGAGCTCAACAAAAGCCTATTAAGTACATCCATATTGCATGAGGTTTTGGAAAATTTTCTGGCGAAGTCCGTTCGATACTGGCGAAAGTGTTTATTGCGCGCTTCTGCCGCTTCTTCCGAGAGCTGTCCTATGGGTAATATGGCATGTTTTATTATTGTCGGTCCATGAGCCAATATTTTATGAAGAGTGGGTGTCATTGGATACCACCCATAAAGTCTCACGTAGAGTTCTGCCGTTTCTTTACAATAAATGGAGAATTTTTCGGTATTTATTTTATGAGCACTCGAAATTATCTCCAACAGTGTTTTAAATCTTTTTATGAGATTTAAATCCACGCCAGTTATTCTAGAAGCTGACTCTGGATCACAAAAAAATCGCCGTGAAACGTTGCCAGTGTTGGTGTTTCCAAAGCCAGGTTTTGGTACGTCCACTAATAGTGAAATTTCTTCTTTGAATTGTTTTTGAATTCTTATTTTAGTGTCCTTAACTAACTGTTTGTCAGCCGAAGATCTCGATTGCCACTTTTGTGTCGGTAATTTGTAGGCCAAATGCAATAATGACTCAAAAAGTCTGATTCTTGCATGAAGTATTGATAGACCAAACTTCAAAGTCTCGGGATCTTCTTCTTTTCTTATTTCTAATTTATTAAAATCCTTTGATGTGGCCTTGCATATATAGCAACGCATTGTCGACAGTGTATTTGTAGCCGCATTGCAAACTTTTCCATCCACCATGGTAAATAAAAAACGATGCTTTATTTTGACAACACCACTATGAGTTAAGACTTCAGACAGAGCCAAGTTTCGAATCTGATTTTCTATGTAACTAATTTCTTCTTTTGTAATATCATTTGTCTCATGGACAAACCTGATTCGGATGGGCCTGCAAAATCGTGGGCTTGATGGAGCAGGATTTTGCCAAATTACTTTATTATGGTTGTCATTGGTAACAAGTAATCTTATAGGCAAAAAAGAACTTTGAAATATATTAGCATCATTGCTTTCGACAGTGTTCTTCAAATTTTGCATATATTGTGCTTGTTAAGAGCCATCACATCCCCATTTTGATATGAGCTCTAAATTTTCTTTCATTTCATTAGAAAGTGTTTTTAGCACTTCTTCCAGGTAATTACACAGCCTTATTGCCGTGTGATCCACCAAATCTTGCAGCCTTATCTCAGCACATGTGTCAGTAACTCGGTATGAGTCAGGTTTGGGGTAGCATTCTGCTTTGGCTTTTTGCAACAAAGAATAACATGGGTATAGTTGCTTTCTAGCACTGCGTATTACATTGTACTGATTTCGGGATAAACCAGCTTCCACAAATATTGACAAAGCTTCCATTGTTGATAATCGCTGTATGGTTTTCTCTTTGTTCTGTGCATTAATCACTTTACGAATTTTGAATGCCCTATTCGGCGACTTTGTAATTTCTTTTATAATTGCCGAAGCATCACTTTTGCCAGTAGCTCTCAGGCTCATTTGGGCAGCATATGTTAGAGTTGCATCGGGTACCTGCTCCCGTAATTCTTTTGTTTTGCGCCGTTTACTCCGATCGCTTGACTCCCCAAATTCCTTTGTTGGCCAACCCGTCTTTTGTTTTGACCAAACCGATAATTTAACACTACCGGCAAGCCACTTTTCATTGTTTTTAATAAATCGTTCTTCTTTGTGTGATGCAGCCGTCCATTTTTGTTTGAACTGCGACTTAAACAGTTTTAATTCACTTTTGAGAATGCTTACTTTCTCAGCTGGACAATTTGTAACACTGATGAGACAATTTTCCATGTGTGTTAACTTATCATCAAGTAAACGCTCAGAACTTTGTTTTAAATAGTTGTAGAGTTCTGTTCTACTCATCTCCCTCACAGTTTCTTCGGTTTCTATAAAGAAAAGAAAAAAATGCAATTTAAATTTTTAGACTATCATTGATAAAATGAGCTATAATTCAATATGGCGGGTGTTGGCGGAAAATATTTTTGCTCTGAATAATAGTTTATGAGATAGAGAACATTTTTTGGTACAATTGTTTAGTGTACCTTTCCGTACTCTATAACTAAAACACTAAAATAGAATAACAATGGCAAAAAAAATAAGATGTGTAGTACATTTACACAAAAAAATATATAACTATTTACAAAATTAAATTATCAAAGTAATTATAAGTTTAAAATGTAGTACATACCTTGGCACACAAGATCCATCATAAAAAAACTTCACTCAACCGCTCAGAAATCGTAAGAAAGCTGACAAAATTACGTTTTTGTAAGAGCCGCCCGAGAACAAAGACGTGCGATGACAACAATGACTGAATTCCGTCTGGTGTGGCGGCTAAGAAATAGGCACGAGACCCAAATAGTGGCTGCTCCGTGACGTTATATATATTGAACTGTTAGAAAAAACAGTTGAATTGCCAATTGAGGCAAAATTTTGATTTCGACTTTTGGCCAGCTTTTTAATATGAATACCCGTTTGTGCGCCGTGACCGAAATTCGGTCAGGAGGATTATTATAATGTTTAGATCCTATGAACTAGCGGCTGCAGGCTAACAGGGCTAAGTTTCGTCATGAATAGAAATGATTAGACCTCACAACACAACCCAATCGCATTTTGATCAAAGTTAAGACTTGCTGAGCTCTTAGGAATGTGTTATTTAATTTATTCTTAGATTAAATTTGGCCTGCGGTTTCGCCAATGTTAATCTGGATTTTGTCAATAATTTTTATCTATCAATGTCCTTTTCTACATCTCTGACAACGTGTATGCGAAATTTCATGATGATCAGTTGAGTAGTTAAGGCGTGAATACGATTCACGCACACAAATAAACAAAGAAACTCATATTCGCATTTATAATATTTGTTAGGATTAAATTATTTATTAACTTTTTGTTGTGATTTATGGTATAATATAATAACAGTTAAACAGAGGACTAGTCGGTCTTAAAGTCATACTTGTTTTGTATTGTATTGGGTTTTACTATCAAGAGTCATGTTTGTTGTCAGTTATTGTAAATATCCAAATGATATGCAAACAGTAATTGTAAGTCATTGTTGTTATTCTTACGGAGCATCACATGAGATTAATTTTAAGTTAGCTGACGTTAATAGCGTTGGACACTTCAATCTAGACAATAACACCAACATGTTAAGGATAATTTAAGATATTTCTTATGTACATTAATTGTATATGAATATATGAAAACCGATATGTGCCACATTATTTATTTTTGCTGCTATGTTAGTATTAGTCAATGTTATATATACCATATACAATTATATATTTACTAAAACACGCCTATATTTCCAAAGAAGTGGACTAGAGTAATAACGACGAAAAGCCCAAAATCATGTGTGTGATTTTGGGTTCCTCGTAATAGAGGTTTATTATATATATTAGGGTTTGTTACCAGCCGGCGGGCAGAAGCCAGGTCCGTAGCTGGTAACCGTTAGGGTTATATTGAAACACGCAGACTGATTCAACTGAGAATATATTTTCAATTTTCACCTATCTTATATCCCATTTATTAGTCATGCAAGTAACGCTGACACTAATGTGTACAATAATCATTTACATTAATCAGCGACAAGTAAACAAAAATCTAACATTAATGAATGATTTCTTGGAAATCTGTTCGCGAGTATAAAAATAGTGCCACGTATAAAAAGCAGAGGGAAGTTTCGCGCGTCACCAGAGTTCGCTGCCGCGCACGATCGCGAGCGGACGTGTCATTTTAACGTTATCGACCGCTGCCGACCGGACCGCAAAAACAACATCGCTCGGTGTACGCGCACGGCCTTGAGTGCAGGCCGCTACACGCGCGGCGCCCGCGCCCCGCGCCGACCACTACGCGCCCCGGGCACTCCTTGCACGCCGTTGGGTGTCCTTGACCGGAGCGAGGCGCCACGTGTATCGCTTTGTGGAAAGTTCCACAAGTGGTTATCGGCTCATCGCGCGCCCAACAACGCTGCTTATTATCTCTTTAATTGAATAACGCGCACCAATCGGTCCTTCCGGATAACGCGGAGTACACTGCTGTCCTAGGCCCCCGGTCTGCCACCAGCGGCAAGCCCCGGAGGGCCGGTTCAGTGGGTGCTTTGTACCGGAGGGTGCCAGTTTGGTGCCCAGCCATCGCCAGACGCTGAGATGCCACACATATTAATGGGGACGCTTGACTAAAAATGCCGCGTCCGTCCCCGCCTCACCACCCGCCCACTCGCCGGGCCACTCGCCCGCTGCCGCCGACTTCAACCGGCGTGGCCAAGCGGGTGTTCGTCCGTTCCCGCGGTGCCGCGCTATCCGCGCTGGACCGTGTGGTGGCCGCAGACCAAGCTGCCCGCACCCGAAACCTCCCGCAGCCACCGCTACAGAGACAGCCAACGCCGACATCATCGGCTGCCTCAACGCCGACACCGGGAGCTGGAGAGGAATTCTTCAGCCTCCCCTCGCTATCGCGGCCGGCGTCACCACCAACACCCGGATCGCCCCTCAACGTCCCCGCCGCAATCTGGCCCGCGACAACGCAGCCAACTGCCGCTCCTGTGCTTGCCACGCGACAAGCGCCGTCCCCCGCAGTGCCCACCCGAGCAGCACACCCGCTGCCACAGAGAGGCAAGACGTCGGCGCCCCCGCCGCGCTTCCCCGCCCCACCGACTACGGTTACACCGGACCGGTTTCCGTCGCCGCCGCAACAGGAAAAACGTCGTGCATTGTTTACGACGCCGCCGTTTAGTCTGCCGCCAGCTACGAATGTGTCCCCGATGGAGACTGTGGGACCCTCGTATGCTGCCGCGGTCGGTACGCGCACTGCCACCATTGCTACCACTACCGCCGGCCATGCCATCATCAACCCTGGTTCCGCAACCGGCAGTACTGCCGCCATAGCCGCCGCCGCTGCCCCCACTTCTGCTGCCACTGACACCAATGCTGTTCCGGGAAAGAAGCCGCCTACCCCCCGCTACCCACCCCTAGTTGTGGAAGTACTCCCGGACTGGCCGAAGCATTTCCGGGAGCTCAAAAATGCTCTCGGGCACGCGCCGAACGGCCGCCCGTTTGGGAAGGGAGTTCGATTCATCCCGAAGTCGGACCAGGAGTACCGCACTATCCAGCGGTACCTCTACTCCCTGGAGACAAAGGAGAAGATCTCCTGGTTCTCGTACTCCCTCCCTGCAGAACGTAGCCTCAAGGTGGCCATCCGTGGCCTCCCTGTCAACACGCCGCCGGAGGAGATCGAACGGGAGCTCACAGAGCTCGGCTACAAGCCTGAGCACGTGCGTCCCATCCAAGCTCGCCAAGGTCGCCCCGGCTGCCTGTATTTCGCGCAGTTAGCGCGCACTGCCAATCTTACACCGGGCATCTACGAAGTGACCGAGCTTCTATGTATGCCCGGTGTAATCATCGAAGCATGGCGCGGGAAAAAGGGGCCCGCACAATGCCATCGGTGCCAGCAGTTCCGGCATTCGTCGCACAACTGCCACAGGCCGCTCTCCTGTGTGCGATGCGGAGAAGCCCACGCTGCGAAAGACTGCCCACGACCTCTAAAAGAAGCACCCACATGCGCAAACTGTGGTGGTGCGCACACCGCCAACAACGCTACCTGCCCGGTATTCAAGCGGGAGATCCGAAACAGGAAGGCCGGTACAGTCGCGAGAACCACCGCAACAGTTCGTCCGAAGCCCACCGTAGTCGAGGACGGAAACGCCCCTGGCTCGCTTATGGCATCCGCAAACGTACCCCAGGAGCATGCGCGACACAAAAGGCGAAGCATGAGAAGGCATAAAGCGAAGCCCCCGACGCAGCAGGCCGAACAGACGGCCGCTGATAAAAAGGACAAGTCCAGGAAGGCCACCGTGGTCGCTGCCCCTCTCGAGGGGACGAAGGCGAAGCGGTCGTTCCGACCGTCACCGGCAACCCAGCCGGCTGCGGTCAACCTGGACCCACGGCTTACCAGCGTCATCGGCACTCTGCAGCAAGTGCTGGTGGCACTACAGGAGAAGAGGGATCCCATCCCTCTGATCCTCAAATGCATGGCAGAACTATGCAGTCCTGGATCTGCGTAGTCTGCGCGTGCTCTTTTGGAACGCCGACGGGATGTCACCAGAGAAGACCAGGCTACTAAAACTGCTGCTAGCTCAGCGGCAGGTGGATGTAGCCCTGCTCAGCGAGACACACCTTAGACCAGTAGACAAATGGAAGATGGGCGGATACCATGTCTACCGGGAGGACCAACGCTCGCCGACAGGGACTGCTTACAGGGGTCTAGCAGTCCTGGTCAAGAGGAGAGTCGTCCACCAAGCGCTGCCAGTACCAGCTCTACAGTCCGCGTATGCCCTCGGTGTAGAGATCTGCATCGGATGCCAGCCCACCCGTGTGTATGCGTTCTATAAGTCGCCACGACAGCGACTCGTAGTAGCTGATGTCCATACATTGTTGGACTCGCCACTACCCACGATCGTCGCCGGCGACTTCAACGCGAAGCACACGGCGTGGAACTCTAATACCATCTGCCCAGATGGCCGCCGCCTCCTGGATGATGCAGACCGACACGGATATGAGGTTTTAGGACCAGAGGTCCCGACGCACTGCCCGTACTGTGCAGCCCACACACCGGACGTCATTGATATAGCCGTCACCCGTGGCATCAACGCGGCTGTATATTTAGATGTCCTGGACGACCACCTCATCTCAGATCAACAGCCGGTGAGTCTGACACTGGATGACATCCCGCAGACGACACAACCTCCCCCTCGATCACGCCAAGATTGGCGGGTCTTCGCCGACTACATGGCTGAGCACTCGCCCTCCTTCCCTGTGGAGACACTCGCTGACGTCGAAAGGCTTGCGAACGATCTAAGCGCGGCCCTACAATCCGCACTCCGAGAGTCGAAGCTCGACGCCGCGACCGCAAGGAGGCCTTTCCAGCTCCCTGCCCTCATCCTGGCGATGATCGAGAGGAAGAGGAAACTGCGCCGGCAGTGGCAGCGCTCCCGATGTCCGACCATGAAGTCCCAGCTGAATACTCTGGCTGCGAAGATCTCTGCTGCGTTGGCAACAAACGCGGCGGAGTCCTGGCAACGCACCATTGAGCAAGCTAGTGAAGACTGGTCGGGCATACACCGTTTGTGCCGCCAACTCTCCGGGAAGCCATCTCCGATTAGGCCCCTACTGGCCGGTGACGGAACCCCACGTTACCGTGTCGAGGACCGAGCGGAGATATTCACCGACTCCCTGGAAGCGCAGTTCCAGCCCAACCCTGCTCTCAACATGCAGCATGTAGCAGAGGTCGAGAGGAAGCTGAAGTCTTACTTCGAACAGCCGATAGCCCCGACAGAGGATCCCATCGTCGTCTCCCCAGGCCAAGTCCAGCGGATGATTCGCCGAACGCCCCTTCGAAAAGCCCCCGGACCTGACCGGGTAGCCAACGAAGCCCTGCGTCACCTACCACCGCGAGCAATCGCGACGCTGACGCGCCTCTTCAATGGCATCCTCCGTACCGGACACTTTCCCTCCGCATGGCGACTAGGTAGAGTCATCATCAGTGATCGGAGTAGGTAGATTGATTTTTGGTACTTGTATCATAAATGCACACAGAAAGAATAACATGGATAAGCCATTTTCCCGGAAAGTAATTCCGGTATTTCCGGATTCAATTAAATATTGTTAATGTTGGTAGTGATATTATTCCTACTCAATTCAAAATTTAAAGGAAGGTATCAAAACTAAATTAATTCATTATTTATCTGTTGAATAATAAAAACAATCGAATTCCGATCGAAGCTTTAATTTTTATTTTTAGCCTTTTATGGCTAGAACTTTTATAGATAGACATAAATTGTTGCACTTAAATTTAAATATTTTCATAGGGGTCATGGTAATTTGCATTAAGGGTAGAATAAATGACGGGGCCCCATAGAGGGCCAATGCCTGCTGGGGTCGTGAGACTGTTCTAAGGATGCACCACGACTCTGAAACGTAAAGGGCATACGAAGGAACAGGTTGATTTTAGTCAGATTTTAGGACCAAAAAAAAGGGGTAGAATAAAGAAAAAAGATAAAAATCAAGATTGTTTATTGTTAAATATGTACATTTTACATTTATTCACATTTTTAATCTTCATCGATTACAATGTCAGCATCCTGGTAATCCTGATCTTTACAATTAAAATATATAACTATGAGTTTCTCTATATTTTCTATTTTCAACCTATTTCTTTTAACATCTAAAGTCCATTTATAAATGGAAAAAGACCGTTCTACATCTGACGATGTCAAAGGAGCAAATTTTAAAAAAGGTATTAAATTATGTGCTTCATTTTTTTCAATGGCCTCACTATATTCTCTAAGTGTGTCTAAATCTGGGTTTCGTTCCATAACACGTTCTATTTTATTTTTTATATTTTCTGAATTGCACTGATTTATAGCATCTCTGACGTTGTCAAATGCTAAAAGTGAATCTGTCAACGATAAATTATGCTTTTGCAATTCTTTTAAAGACAAATGAATTATAAAATAATTGTCTTTAATGTAATTTAAATCTTCTTTTAAATTTTCTTTTTCTATAATATTTTTTGCCTCTCGAATAGATACCGCATCAGAGCTGCTTAAACAAGATAATACGTCTTTTATTTTTTCAAAGTTTTGAGCGTAATAAAATGCTGCCTCTAACCAAGTGCCCCATCTTGTAACAACTGGTTGGGGAGGTAGCGGCAAATCTGGATATTTTTCTTTTAAAATTTTGACTCTACTTGGGGCTTTCAAAAATACCTTTTTAACATTTGCTATTAAAATGTTAACATCGTGATATTCTAACCTAATTTGCTCAGATACGCGATGAAGAGAGTGCGCCAAACATGTTACGTGCTTCATTTCAGGTAAGTATTGTTTTAAATTTCGTCCTGCAGACAGCATATATGCAACGCTATCAGTGCAGAGGACAAGAATGTTACCTACCTTCGATTCAAAAGAATCTTCCCAAAAGTTTTCCAAACATTCTAACACAAATTGCGTGATTGTTTGTCCATTAACTACAGTTAGCATTTTACATGCTACCAAATAAGGTCTAGTCAAATTGCTAGGATGTAATGGTTTTATTAAAAAATGGACTATATAGCGACCTAAAAAGTCTGTCGTTTCATCTAATGATATCCATAGTTTCTCATTTTTATAATTTTGCCGAATCGAATTGATTTTATTCTTAAAAAACTTGTCCAAGTAAACTTTCCGTAACTGTGATTCATCTGGCAGAGTACGATTAGTACACGTACAACAACAGGTACTACACATATATCTTTTAAAGAAATCTTGAAAAGTAGTATTTTTCATCTGAGACCACGGAATATTGCACAAAATGAGAAATTTTATAAGATCGAAATAAAATTCCTCTTCGGGCCGCTTAAACTTTCCCTGGTGTACTGCTCCTTCGATATGTCTTTTAACGTTTCCTTTATTTATGGTTTTCAAATGGCTTTCACATTTTGAACAGTATATTGTACCACTAGCGTGATCGTAAAGTAGTTCGGGATGACCGGATATCCATTTTTCTACAGTTTCAGCCTTGACGTTTGCCATATCTGAACTTTGTTTTAGAGATGGAACCTCGTATATATCACCTAAAACAAAGACATGAAAAAATTACATTTTATTTAGTTTATTTAGCTTACTCCGTTTGTTTTATTTTTCGTGGATCAAATTTAGTCATTGAAATTTCACCCTCTTCCTGTCAATCCAAAATGGCTGCCGCTACAAGATGGCGGACAATTTTTTTTTTTTTACAATTCCATCAATATATATATATATATCAAATGAAAGGGCTTGTTACGTAGAATATTTTGTAGAGAAGTAGATAAGGCCTATAGTAATTTATTTTACCAATACATTGCAAGAGGACACAGGGCATTCAAATTATATACGGATTCCAGTAAAATGTCGGTTAATAGTGGAGTTAGCTGAATTGCGACTACATTACTAGAATATCATAATTTTGTTTCGCACTAAGCTCACTGGTTCATACTCTATTAAAGATTTAACAATATTAAGACTCATGGTATGTTCAGCAGGTTAAGCGAACAAACACAATACTAAAAATATTCTTATAGTACATCCAAACATGCTTTATACTCCTTGTAACTAGTAAAATATTACTTACCAAAGCTTGGTTTAAATATGTAGATCCAATCCAATAGTGAAAAATCTGAGTCCGTATATTCGAGCCAAATCGTGGTTTAGAGCAGATTCCAGAAGTCAGTATGTACACAAGCCAGGGTCAAGTAACGTTTTCACAACACAGTAACAAACAAAGATGCGCACTCTACGAACCGAAGTAAACGAGTGAGCTACCTGGCATGTCGTCGGCGGGCGTACGCATTGTTCTGATAACCGGTTATTGTACCACCCATGATCCTTTGTTCTGATTGGTCGTTGGGTTTTGTCAAATCGTGACTGTGTGCCGTTAAAAAAAATATGAAGAATAATAAAGAATAATATTGCTCATTTTATTACAACTCCTACCTTTTTTTGAGGATGGCAAATCATCAAATGACTCCTTCCACTCTGGCAGAATAAAATTCCTACATAAGTTCCGGTTTTTTTTAATAATCCACCAATTCCGGAGGAATGTCCATATTAATATATACGTTTCGGATCAATGACCCCATTTCAATCTACCTACTCCGATCACTGGTCATCATGCTCCCAAAGCCGGGGAAGAACATCCTGCTGCCGGGAAGCTATCGACCTATTACGCTCCTCTCGACGACATCGAAGCTGTTCGAGAAGCTGCTACTGCTGCATATGACGCCACACCTTGAGCCACGCGACGAACAGTTCGGCTTCCGCGCCGAACACTCCACGACCCACCAGCTCGCGAGGGTACTGCACGGCATCGCGGTTGCTCGCAACAAACGCGAGCGTGCCGTCGCAGTACTCCTCGATATGGAGAAAGCGTTCGATCGCGTATGGCACACCGGCTTGCTGTACAAGCTGTCCACATCCACTACTCCCCGTCGAGTAGTTAGGATCGTGGCCACCTTCCTGCAAGACAGACGCTTCCAAGTGGCGGTTGAAAGCGCCCTGTCTACAGAGCGGCTCATCCGCGCCGGTGTGCCCCAGGGAAGTTGCCTCTCTCCTGTGTGCTACGCATGGTACACGGACGACATCCCCGTCACCGACAGCGTCAAGCTCGCGCTGTACGCCGACGATGCCGCCTACATCTCGACATCGATGAACGGTGTCCACGCGGTGACTAAGATGCAGCGCACCCTAGACGCACTTCCCAGCTGGCTGAAGGACTAGAGACTGACGGTTAACGTGGCGAAGACTCAGGCGATCTCCATGGGCAGCATAGCCTTACCACAGTTGAAGCTCATGGGAGAGAACATCGAGTGGTCCGCGACGGTGAAATACCTCGGCGTGACCATCGACCGCGCCCTCTCCATGAAGCCACATATCAACAACGTAGTCGTCCAAACGCGCACCGCGCGCGCCCTCCTGCGACCCGTGCTATCGTCCCGATTGCCGCTCCGCGCAAAGCTCGGCGTGTACAAGGCGTACATCCGCAGCCGACTCACCTACGCTGCCCCGGCCTGGTTCGCGCTCACCTCTGAGACGAACCGCCGCCGGTTGCGTGCGCAGCAGTCGCTCGCGCTCCGCACCATCACCGACGCCCCTCGCTTCGTGCGGAACAGGACGATCTCCAGGGACCTGTGCATGGAGAGCTTGGACGACTTCGTGAGACGCCTGAGCACCAACTTGTTCGAGCGCGCCGACGGATCGCACGCCCGCCATCTGCGGGAGCTTGCGCCTTACCATCGGCGACCACCGGACAGGATGGCCTTGCCGCGAGACCTCGTCTCCGTGGCAACCCCCACCGGACCTACATCAACGCTCCCTCTGACGCTGGCTGACGGGCGCTCCCCGGGAAACTCTTCCCGAGGAGCTCGACCTCGCCAAGCGCAAGAGGGACTCATCGGACTCGACCCAAGCGCTGCTGGCACGCTGGTCGCCCGCGGGGACTGACCCGTGCGGGCTGGACCTCGCTAGCTGCGCTACCCACCGGCTCTGACGAACCGGACTGACCAACGGGCCCGCACGGGCCCACCCCAGTGACCCGCCTGTATTAGCAGGCGGCGACGACCACCACCAAGACAGGCCCACGGCCTGGTCTTGTTACCCCGAGACCCCGAACGGGTCTACGAGAAGAACCCCTGATGATGATCCGCGTCACCAGTTCGAAAGTTGATATCGTCGCGGCTAGACGTATGATGCTCCGTTCGATCGCCTTCGCACGTCGCTTGGTTCCGCCGCGGCTAGTTGTACGATGCTCCGTTCGATTCCAGGTTTCTCGTAAAGTTATATGTTGCCTGTGCGTATATACATACGCCACAAGGTAAAGTCTATTGGCGTTTACTGGGCAAAGTCCAGACTTCATACCGCTACTGAGAATATCTTGATAGAAAAACTCAATAGCATGACTGCACGGATGGCGCAGTGGGCAAGAGATCGTCTCACCGTGCACCGTTGCTTCCGCGAGTATGTGTGTAGGTTCCAATCTCAAACAAGGCACTTATTTGTGTAACCCACAAATGATTGATCTGACGCTAGATGTACTTTATATTCGTTAATTGTTTAGTGTTTAGTGTTTGTATAGCCACTCGCGATGCAGAATTAGGGCTGTCTTTTTTTAAAAACAAACATAGAATAACTCTTTGTCCGACCCAGGCGTTGAACCCAGAACTCATGTACGCATTCACTACCGCTGCGTTCCTAATGTATTTATGAATGAAAGAGATATTACAGTATTACACATAATATTACAATTGTAAGTGATGAGTATTCTCATGTAGCTTCGTCATAATAAGCGAAGTTATAATCCTTTAGTTGGGTTTTGCCCGTATTGTTTGCTAAATCTATGTGGAATAATAAATTGACAACGCTTACCTTAATTCATACATTTTTATTAAGCAAATAAAATGATCAGGTACATTTATGTCTTGGATAAATGGATTCGAGGTAGATGTACATACGTAGTTATTAAAATTATGTAAAAAAGCTTGCAAACAATTGCCAAAACCAAAACGTACGTGGTTTACGCACAAAAACTAATGCTTTATTTCGTAATATATCTCTTAATTCTTATGACATTGTAGTATTTACTGAGACTTGGTTGGTCGATGGTATTTTTAGTGGCGAGCTATTCGATTCTAGATATAATGTTTGGCGGCGGGATCGCGATCACATTCGCACGGCACAGAACCGTGGTGGTGGGGTGCTAATAGCAGTACGTAAAGAATTAATCGCTTTTGAGAGAAGTGACTGGCAAAGTTCGGCTGAGGACCTTTGGGTTACCCTGGCGATAAAATGTAGTAGACCTTCCGTTAAATATAATATAAACATATGTGCCCTTTACCTTTGTAGAGAGAATACTGGCTATTCTTACGTTGAACAGCTACAGAATTATACAGCTAAATTAAATACATTAGTCGTTACTCATCCATTAGATAAATACCTTATACTCGGTGATTTTAATTTCAGTGGTGACGTAGATTGGAGTAACTTAGATAATGGTTCTGAATTGATTCCTACAAATTATACTAATCAGGCCTTAATAGAATTTTTTGATACTACAAATATATGTAATTTATCGCAGTTTAATAACGTATGAAATATAAACAATAGATTGCTCGACTTAGTCTTTTCAAATGTGTCCTTAATAATAAGCGAATGTCACGATCCGTTGGTTTTCCCCATTGATTCTCACCATAAGCCAATCGTAGTAAGGGGGGACTTTATGGAGATACCTAAACTAGAGCACAATGCTGGCATAAAATACCATTTTCTTAAAGGCGACTACTCTAATATTAGGTAGGCGTTGGATAATATAAACTGGGTTGAGTTTTTGTCTGCGCAGTCACTACAAGTTGCTGTAAATCACTTTTATAATAAATTGTACGAACTTCGAGATCAATACATTCCGAAAAAGTTTAGTAAAAATTCAAAATATCCGCCTTGGTATAATTCTGCTTTGATTAAAATTATAAAAGAAAAATATAAATATCATCGCAAATATAAGACCTATCGGAACTTATCGGATTATTATGCCTTCTCTTTATTACGTAAGAGAGTATCTGAAGTAGAGAAGACGAGTTATCGTACATATATTGACAAAGTTGAGTCATCAATAGTAGAAAATCCTAAGTATTTTTGGACATACATAAAAAATAAAAAGGGAAATAGTAATTATCCTAATCTATTAAAATTTAATGACATTATTGCTGATAGTGGGGAAAGTATTTGTAATTTATTTGCTTCATATTTTCAGTCAACATTTCAAAATTTAAATTCACCCGATCTTGACCTTTCTAACGTCGATATACCTTCTATGGGCACTGCAAGTATATGCAATGTTGACATATGTAATGGAAAACTATTAAAACTACTTCAGACGCTCGATCTTTCTAAATCAGGAGGCCCTGATCTAATACCACCAATTTTTATTGTGAGCTGCGCTAAAAGCCTTGTCCAACCTATAAGCATTCTCTTCAAGCGCTCATTGCAAGAGGGCTATATACCCAAAATATGGAAGTCAGCTTTTGTGACTGCAGTCTACAAAAAAGGTGACAGATCTAGAGTAGAAAATTATCGACCGATCTCCAAATTATGTTTATTCTCCAAAGTGCTCGAACGACTTGTACACACAGCAGTACATTCGGCATTACTGCGATACTTTGGTGATGAACAGCACGGATTTCTTACCGGACGTTCAACGACTAGTAACCTTATTTACTGCGCTGAAATTATTACTGAAGAGATGGAACAGGATGGTCAGGTAGACGTTATTTACACTGACTTTAATAAATGTTTTGACCGAATAGATCATCAAATCCTACTAACGAAGTTATTAAGGGCTGGCATACATGGCGACTTATACCGATGGTTTGTCTCATATATAGAGAATAGATCGCAAGCTGTAGCTTTACAAGGATTCGTATCAGATTGGATTTCTATTCCATCTGGCATTCCGCAGGGATCAATTCTTGGACCCCTATTATTTAATATATTTATAGCAGATATAAAACCCTGTTTTGTTAATTCAAACATCATATTATATGCAGATGATTTGAAAATCCTTAAAACAGTGCGCACGCTTGATGACTGCAAATTATTGCAAAATGATATAAATAGATTCGAACAATATTGCAAAGTAAATAGGTTACAGTTGAACGTGTCCAAATGTTTTCATATGACCTACACGCGCAGGCCTCAACCTATTGACTACCGTTATACTATAAATGAACAAAGGGTTGCCAAGGTTAGTAGCATCCGAGACTTAGGAATCATTCAAGATAGCAAACTTAATTTCAGCAATCACATAAGTAAAATAAAAGAAAAAGCTAATAAATCCTTAGGCTTTATTATGAGATCAACAGCAGATTTTAGTACTCTAAAGCCAATAAAAGTATTATATTGCAGTTACGTTCGAAGTCATTTAGAATACGCATCACAGGTCTGGAACCCCCAATATGACACATACAAGTCTCAGATTGAGTCAGTCCAGAAGAAGTTTTTGCGTCATTTGGACTTTAAATCTAGGCAACAATCAAATGGTTATTTACATAGGTATAAGAGATATCACTTCTTGACTTTGGAACTGCGCCGGCAAATAAATGACATCACATTTATTATGAGTATCGCCAACGGTATTATTGATTCACCGCAACTGCTATCCAAGGTAGGTTTCAGAATTCCTCATGCTGGATTAAGACAGCGTCCGTTACTGGATATAAGATATACAACTGTCAATTACAGACGAAACACTTTCTTTTCCCGAAGCGCAGCTAGTTTTAATAGTATCGCCCAACATTTAGATATTGATATGTTTCATACTCAAACTGGGACCCTACGACGTATACTGAGCAGAGAGTTCTTTGGTAGAAATAGAAGCACAAATAATAACGATAAACATTGTTTATAGAACATATGTATCTATTTTTGTTTTTTTTTTTGTTTTGTCCATAACTAGAATATTATCTTTATAATGGTACTTACAGCAGATGTCATATTTGTGGAAGCTTGTAAATAGCAATTGTTACTGCACATTTTGTTTTATATAATATGTATATTAGTCTGTAAGCTTTCTAAATAAATAAATAAATAAATAAATCTAATTTAGGAATATCTGCTTTAATATGAATATTAATTATTCCTTGTCAAGACGTCGATGTTGTAAATCAAGTCTCGAAGAATATCGTATGTTTACGAAGCAAAACAATGACTCTAGGTTGCAGAAAATACTACTTAGGTAGGTACAACAAAAGGGTTCAGTATTAGTAAAGAACAATGGCAGACTCTCATACATTATTTTAGTTGGTACTCAGAAGAGGCGCCTTAAATTAAAAAAATACTTAAAATTCAATTTTTGAGCCTCAATATTTAAGATTTTTCATTAGACAAGGCCATTTATTTATAGGTTATGTCTTATATCACATTGGGAAACTAAATTGTTGCCGATCTATTTGTCCTTATTCTACATTAATTGTATTATCAATAGGTATATTATGCCGGCCTAATTTATTGGCTCATAAGTAACCTTGAAAATACAATAGTTGACTAATAGTGAAACCACAGGTGACACGAAATACCTGCGATTTAGGAGTCGGAAGCTCAATAGTAGTGTTGAGTTGAGTAGGACTATACTAGACATTATATCGCTTTCGTTTACTTTCGTCAACTTTGTTTATGCTTAGAAAACGAACGAACTTATTGAAATTTGAGTGCAAGTTTGTTTGAGTACATATTAATAGTTTTAAAGTAATTAATTTGTATTATTAGTGTTTTACATAATATTGTCTTCTGTTTACGCGAATGTTATTCATTGCAATTAAACTACTATATACGGATTTTATCGCGTTGTTTATTTATCACTGTCTTACAAAATTTTGAAAATATTACACTACTACTACTATTGATTTTATTTTACTAATTTATAAGCTAATTTGCTATTATATATGATTTCGGTTGCTTTTCAGCAGCCATGGTCACGAGGAGACTCCCCGTGACCATGGCTGCTGAAAAGCAACCGAAACGTCGGGGAAAGTGTAAACCAAAAATCAATAGATTTAATAGTTTAAATAATTTTATTAGCTTATAAATTAGTAAAATAAAATCAATAGTAGTAGTAGTGTGATATTTTCAAAATTTTGTAAGACAGTGATAAATAAACAACGCGATAAAATCCGTATATAGTAGTTTAATTTCAATTATTAGTGTTTTGTTGCTGTTGTTTATTATTTATGCATATGCTATGCATTTGCGTGCCACTTTATGCCTTCGGAGTCCCACAAATATATATTTTTTGAGGCCATCAAAGAGATTGCGGAGGCCGCCTTCAGCCGGTCAGCTAGTGACGAAGCGCGTAAATTACAGGCAGAGATCGCACGCCTTCCGTCCTACGTCCTAGCCGTCACAACGATCCCGGCCAATGCAAAGGGCAAAAGGAAGCCGAAGACTGTGGCCAAGCCTACAGCTTCCAAGGAGCGCCCCGCAGCGCCCACCTGTCAAGCCGACAGGTGGGAGGTTGTGGGTAAGAAGAAGGAGGCTGCAAATAAGAAAAGTAAGGCGGCAAAAAAGGCGAAACGGGCTAAAGAGGCATCTAAAAATCTCCTAGCCCCTCGTTCCACTGCAGTGGTCTTAATTTTACAGCCGGCCACCATCGAGTGAGGGACTACGTATGCGGAGCTGCTTAAGAAGGCGCGGTCTGCAATGGACCCCAGCAAGTTGGGGATTACCATTATTAGACCAGTGCCCGCCTCATAGAAGTACCAGGGGTCGCTAGCGGCGACCAAGCGGACCGTCTGGCGGCAAGCCTCCGTCAAGCTTTGGAGGCAGATGAGGTCCGCATCTCCAGGCCGCAAAAGTGCGTCAATATACGCATTAGCGGTCTGGACGACTCTATCGCAAAGGAAGAAGTCATAGCTGCTGTCGCCAAATCCGGAGGCTGCTCCGAGGAGCAAGTTAAGTGTGGCTAAATACAGACGGGCCGCGCCGGAATGGGGACAGCAATTATTAGCTGTCCTGTTACTGTCGGCAAAAAGTTGGCTGATAGCCGACGTATTTTAGTGGGGTGGTTGTCGGCGCATATTAAAGTTCTGGAGCCCAGGCCTGCCCGCTGTCTGTCCAGCGGCCACGTAGGCGTGAAGTGCAACTCGCGGGTTGATTGCACTGGCCGCTGTTTTCGCTGTGGTCAGCCTGATCACTTGGCCGCCACTTGCGAAGCCCCACAGCACTGTATTCTGTGTGCGGCGGCCGGCAAACCTGCGCAGCACCGGGCAGGTGGCAAAGTGTGCGCCACCAGCCATAAAACTTTTCCAAGTCTTATCGTCGCTAAGCCAGTCGGCATTACCCAGGGTCGCCGCTCCCGCGGTCGAGGTGGCGGAGGTCTGTATGGAGACGTAATGGCTCCATACCTCCGCCTCCTCGAATGCAATTTAAATCACTGTGCCAGGGCTCAGGACATTCTCCTCCAGAGCATGGCACAGTGGTCAATCAATGTCGTTGTTGTCGCCGAGCCCTATTTTGTCCCTCCCAGGGCTGACTGGGCAGGGAACCTCGATGGGTTGGTGGCAATAATGTCAATGGCCGCTGCCGGTACTCCGACCTTAGAGAACGTCACCCGAGGACGGGGCTATGTCGCAGCACTCGTAGGAGAAGCGGTTGTGGTGGGTGGTTACTTCTCACCCAATCGACCTCTCGCCGACTTCGAGGAGTATCTCCTCGAACTTAACGTTGTCGTCGCTCGTAGCCACCCTCGGCCTGTGTTCGTTGTTGGGGACCTCAACGCCAAATCTGCGGCGTGGGGTTCAATGACCACAGACGCGAGAGGTGAACTGCTCGAGGAGTGGGCCGTAGAGATCGGCCTACAAGTCCTCAACCGTTGGTCAGTGAACTTGTGCGTGCGACAGCGGGGCGGTTCCATCGTTGATGTCTCTTCTGCTAGCCCCGCCCTAGCACGCCATGTCCAGGGCTGGCGTGTCGTCGAAAAGGTGGAGACGTTGTCGGACCACCGTTACATCCGGTTCGACGTCTCCGCCCAGAACTCCGACCCCCCAGCCTCAAGGGCCCTGATAAGGGGCGATCCGCGTTGGGCTTTAAAAAAGCTAAATCGGGTCCTCCTGGAAGCCTCCATCGTTCAGGCCTGGGTGCCAGCACCGGCCAGGCCTGAACGACAATATTGAAATGGAGGCCGAGTGATTCCGGGAGGCCATGACTCAAATCTGTGATGCGGCGATGCCCAGAGTACCTCGCCATTTTCCAGCCGAGCGTCGGGTGTACTGATGGTCGGATCACATCGGCCAACTACGCCATT
Organism: Catocala nupta; assembly: GCA_963675205.1. Taxonomy (NCBI): domain Eukaryota; kingdom Metazoa; phylum Arthropoda; class Insecta; order Lepidoptera; family Erebidae; genus Catocala; species Catocala nupta. The sequence goes on from OY776081.1 coordinate 17,155,462, forward strand.
CTTGCGTGGTAGCCCGACGCCAGTACATTCGGCTTCGTAGGAGGCGTCGCCGCCCTCCCGATTTTGTTGCCAGGGAGGCAGAACTGTATGAGCCATATAGAGCGGCCAAAAACCGGCTTAAAATTGCTATTATGCGAGCCAAAGATCAGGCCCGCCAAGAGTTTCTGGGGACTCTGGACCGTAACCCCTGGAGGCGTCCATATCTTATGGTCAAGGGCAAGCTACGCCCGTGGGCGCCCCCCTTGTCCCAGAGTCTTCAGCCCCAATTAGTTGAGGAAGTGGTGGCCGCTCTTTTGCCTTCACACACTTCTTCACCGTTGGTTCCACCTTCCATGGCATCCAACGTGGACTTAGGCGACGACGTTGTTCCCGTAGTGACTCAAGAACACCGCCCCAGGGCCTGACGGCATTTCAGGCCGTGCGTGGGCTCTGGCCTTAGAACAACTCGCGTCCCAATTAGGAGGGCTCCTCAGCAAGTGCTTAGAGCAGGGCCAGTTTCCACGTCAGTGGAAGATGGGGAAACTGGTCCTGATCAGGAAGGAAGGGCGCCTGGCGGACTCTCCGTCCGCCTACCGGCCCATCGTGTTGCTGGACGAGGTCGCAAAATTATTCGAATTCATCATTGCGGAGCGCCTCATCCAGCGTGTGTCTTCAGTGGGCCCGGATCTGGCGGACAAGCAATATGATTGCCACCGCGGGCGCTCTACTATCGACGCTATTCTGCGCGTGAGGAGCCTGGCGGAGGATGCGGTGTCCCGGGGTGAGGTCGTCTTAGCGGTGTCCCTGGACATCGCGAATGCCTTTAACACCTTGCCGGAGTTGTATTAGGGAGGCACTTATATTTCATCAAGTGCCGACCTACCTCCACCGCATTGTAGAGGCATATTTATCGGAAAGGATAGTGATCTACCCGGGTCAATACGGTTGGATTCGGCGAGAGATATTGTGCGGTGTTTCACAGTGATCGGTTCTGGGTCCGATCCTATGGAACATCGGTTACGACTGGGTGCTGCGAGGTGCGCTCCCCCGTGGCGTTGGCGTTATTTGTTACGCCGACGACACTCTTGTCACTGCGAGGGGTAAGTTGCACAAGGTGGCGGCCATATTGGCGACCACTGGGGTTGCACAAGTCGCGAGTCGTATCCGGCGATTGGGACTTGAGGTGGCCCTGTCCAAGTCCGAGGCCGTCTGTTCTCCACCCAGAACAGACGGCCTCGTGTCACGTCGTGTCGTGTCTCGCCTGTGCCACGGTCCTCGGAAACGGCCACCTCCAAGGTTCCACATCATGGTAGGAGGAGTCCACATCGCTGTCGAGCCAACCCATAAGTATCTATCTACCCACTTTCGTCGACTGGCCCCCTGTCTTCTGGGCGCTGCAGGTGCGCTCGCGCGTCTGCTGCTCAACCTACGGGGGCCAGGCACCTCCTGCCGGAGGCTCTACGAAGGGGTCGTGCGGTCCATGGCTCTTTATGGGGCCCCAGTTTGGGGAGATAATCTGACGGCCCGTAACATTTCAGCGCTTCGTGCGCCTCAGCGTGCAATGGCCATCAGGTTAATTAGAGGCTACCGCACGATCTCGTTCGAGGCAGCGAGCCTCCTTGCCGGATCGATGCCCTGGGACCTGGAAGCGGCGCTTCTGGCGTCGCTCTATCGTTGGCGCCAATAGGCGCTGACTCGAGGCGAAGGACCGCCTCCTCGCGCTCTAGAGGCGGCACGGTCCGAGCTCCGCCAGGTCCTGTTGGAAGAATGGAGAAATCGACTTGCGCACCCCAGTGCCGGGCACGCCACAATAGTGGCGGTAAGACCCGTTTTTGAGGAGTGGCTGGAGAGACGGCATGGCTCCATCACCTTCCGGCTGACACAGGTAATGACTGGACACCGTTGCTTTGGCCAGGCTCTGTGTTGCATAGAGACGCCCGGTTGTCACCACTGCGGCGACTGCCGCGACGTTGTTGAGAACTCGGCGCTGCACACTTTGGCGGACTGTCCCGCCTGGGCATCGCAGCGCTGTGAGTTGATCGCGGCAGTCGGTATGGTTGCCCTCTCGCTCCCGGCTGTGGCTCAGTCCATGGTCCAGAGTGAGAGGTCGTGGAACGCCGTCGTCTCCTTCTGTGAGGAAGTAATTTCCGTCAAGGAGGTGGTGGAGCAGGAGAAGGAGCGCTTAAACCCTCTCCCCAACCGCAGAACCGATCGCCGGAGGGCGTGAGATGACCTCCTCCAGCCACTCTGATGTTTGACCTGAGAGTGGCGGGCTTCGTGGGCCTGCCCGCCATCCGATCAGCACCAGGTCCGAGAGGCGGCGTGCGTGTTCCCATGCGCGCCTCTGTGTCGTGTCCGTCTCCCCTCTAGGGGGGGGACAGTAGGGATTTTAAAAGTAGTGGTGACCAAAGGGTAGGTCTACCGTGTAGTTGCCTGCCGTTTCATCCGGTGCGCCGAAACCTCGGCGGGGTCGCGACTGCATGTGAAAATAATTCGCGCGGCCCCACCGATTGCGGTTTTGTCGAGGAACACCGTGGTAGGCTTAGTCGGTATTACCGGGAGGTCCATTCTTATCATCATTACCATCTTTCTTTTACCCCGGTGAGTCCGACATAGCCCCTCCGCCCGCCCCCGCGGAAGGGTATGCGTCAATGCGTTGCCACACGTGAAAAAAGAAAAAGTAGAAGTTATTGCTTATTTAGTAAAATAAAATATTTAATCAAATAATAAAAATTACAGATCCTGTGCTTTTGTTGCTTTGCACAAACAGGTATCATATTCATTACAGTTGTTTTTAATGTTACGAAAATATTATCAATTGTCCTCTGACAATCGCTTCTTATACTTTGTGGTTAGTTTTACGTAAATCATACTTTGTAAGGTACATATCAACACAGCAGCACTAGATGACAAAATTACTCATAACTTCAAATGTACCGCTGTGCTTCATTTGAAGTGGGACATTGTATTGGCTCAGTACAAAAAAGAGGCAACTCTTACAAGCTCATTTCAAATTCATGTGCTACTCAGCACTACTCGATAGCTGCTTTTGCTTTTATCGTAGCATTTACTTCTTATATCTCTATTTTTCAAAGCACATGTCAGCGACCAAGCCGCCTCACGGGGCTTTCAAGTATATAATTAACGAACACAATGAGCACCCAGACTCGAAATAATTATCTATGGACCACACAAATATTTATCTCGAGTGGGAATCGAACACACGACACGAAGCGTATTGGCGAGGTGATCAGCATAACTATTACGCTAGAAGTGCAGTCAGTACCCGTTAGTTATTATAGCATTAGTAGGTACAATAGGATCAATAAAACAAGGCAAGTATTAATATTATTTTATTTTATTCCTCATCATCTTCTCTTATAATAATATGATCTAAAATTCAGCCGACGGTAAAATATCAGATTGATGTCTGGCTCATCCCAAGTACCAGACTATCGTCATTATATGAGCGCAACAGCCTACAGTGCGTCTTCCCACTAAGCAACTACAGCAGTAGTCTGTGATTCCTGTCCGGCCAGGTATATTATTTTCGATAACAATATAAACATAATATTGTCTCCTGGACACATGCCATGATTTTATTTTTCCTCTATAAGAGTTGTCTCCCCACTGCCTCTAAGATGATATACAGAAGTATCGATGTATTCACTGCTGACTTCAATTATAATATGTATAGCCGCCATAGGAACGTACATGCTCGCCATACTAAGAACGAGCCTGTCCTATTTGGTACGTTCCCAACGCGAACAACACCAGGTCTCTATATACTAAAGTTGGTAAATATAAAAGATTATTCTTGGCAGCAGTGATGCTTTGGAAGCAGGATGTTCGCCTATTCATATTCAAAGTTACAACCATGTCAGCCAGATTATTTTCGAAATGGAATCTCTCTCTAATTATTTCTAATATTTCAATAGCATATATATTATCTTGAAAGCGAACACCAAAGCTGTTTAATAAAGCTGCCCCTATGCGAAAGTTTTCGACCATATGGGAGACAGATGAAAATATTCTTGTTTAAATAACTTAAAATCTCTTTTAAAATGACCATTTACCGCCTCTACCACCCATCTGCAAATTATGACACAACGGCTTCTATTAGCTTGAATTGTGGTTAGTTGGTGTTTGCCTTCTGAAAGTGAATCTGGCATACACACTCTGTAGCCACATGCTTCTAACAAGATACATTGTCTCTAAAACCTCTATTAAGTACGAACACATCATAATTTCTGAAATAGCCTTATTTCAGGCAGATCCCTCACAAAATAAATTGGACATTATAGTAGCAACTGATGTAGTTGCTTTTTATGGGCCAAAACAATCAATAATATATCCATCACAGGCCACAATCAAAAAAGGGTTTTAACAAATTCCTATATTTATGAAGAGAGTAACTATATTTTTGGAACATATAATTTGAACTTTTGTTTATATAAATATATGTTCCATCACATATAATTATGGCATTATCACCATTTCCATAAAGTCCATTTGGAATAGATAAATAGTGTTGTATTAATTCTACCCTAGTTATTGTATTTATTCCTAGATGCATGGGTACAAAATCTTGTAGCAGAATTTCCCTTACATTTTGCATTAACACTTCTAAGGTACTATGAGGCACATTCACAAGAGATGATATTCTTTATTTATCCTCATTTTTAACAGTAGTACTGCCAGTCCTAGGCTACATCGTCTTATGCTGGATATACGAGGTACTTCGGGTAATATTATGTGAAACCTCTCTTTCAAAATTCCCATCCAGTACTCAAAGACATGATCATCCATTTCTTCCAGATTTTCAAAGTCTAATGTTGGGTTAAATGTATTTACAAAACTGAATACATGTTGAATCTGGTCTATGGTGAAGGTCTCCTTGCTGTTTTCAGACTTATATAGGTACCTAATGGGTCCCATGAATTGCTCATTGAATACTCAGCACAAACACGAGCAAGTTTAGGTAAGTAATATTTATGGTTACTCAACACAATAGCACATAGCTTGTCTGAAATACCATGTAGTGTGGTACTAATACAGGGAGGGAAGACACAGCTATTCTTGCTATTGGCTGCTCGTCTATAGTCTGGTAATACCACTTTTTGAGATTCAGGTTGAGGTTGAATCTGAGGCTAGTGCTCCTCTGGTGCAGCTTCTGCTACAGCAGCAACATGTTGAGATCTAACGTCAGCATCAATATTGACACGGCGAGCGTCTGTTTGTATACATAGCCAGCATGCATGGCAAGCCCGGTCAGATGTTGCTACCTGCAAAAAGTCAGTATATGTATAGAGAAAAGACCATCTATAATAGACTTGTGTATTATTGTAGTTTTATGTAGCAATACAATTAAGTATTATTATATATTAATATTAGGTACAAATCACAAACTATACCTATTAATGATTTTTATGTGAAACCATATTTTAAATAAAATAAACAATCAAAAAGTAAGCCACTAAAGTTATAAAATGAGGCCAGTTTCATATTGTTAGTAAAGCTTATTTCATGTTGGTTAAGCATGAAATAAGCTTTTTAGCTTCATTTTCATTTTTCTTTAGTGTCACTGTACATAAGGATAGTATCCTGGACATAAGTCCTTGTAAACAATCCAAACTGTTGTGCAAAAATTGTTAGACTGTTGGTTTTGTTAAGCAGCAAATCCTACACTTGAGTAAGTATATTGTAAGTACTAATTTGAGACAAAGCATTATTTTTAAGTACCTATGTAGATGATAATGTTAATGCATAGGTACTTTAAATGCTAAATTAAAATATATATTTTAAAACATTACATATTCATGACACACATACCTGTCTTGGTGCTACTCTAGTCTTTATTATGTCAATCATGGATCGATGAAGTTCTGTTGGATTTTCTCTTAATACTTTATCACTTTGCCGTTGCAAAATAGAACAACCACATAAAATACACACATGATTGGGGCCCTATGACTTGGACCAACTTGTTGGTCACTATTACCAGCAGTTTCTTGTTGAAAATTATGATTAACTGCAGCCATTGCCAAATCTCGACATGCTTCACAAACCACATCATGTTCAGTAATCTGAAAAACAATTAAAACTTGATTGTTAACATTATTTATGCAGGTAAGACCATAGTTATTTGTAAACTGATATTATAATTATTTATTTTAAGTTTATTTAACCATTTTCTACTAGCAAATATGATCATAGTCCATTAGACCCCACTCCTGGGACTTAGTATGTCTGTTGTGATTCAGTCATAAGTCATAAGTCATTTATTACAGAACAAATTACATTTGTGTTGAAAATAAGTTTGCATTTAGTAAAACAAAAACAAGCACATTTGTAGTAGGTACCTACATATGACAAAGTTAAATATTATTGAAATATAATATAATAAGGTCAACAATAATTAAATAATTAAAACAGATTCAGATTAAATAAATGTCAAAAAAAATAATAATAATATAAAAACCAGTCAGAACAATGTTAAAAGACAAAAATAAACGCTAGAATTCACAAAAGAAATACCTATTGCCTTAAATGGATAAGATGTCAATATATTAATTCAAAAATATCAACAATAATGTATATCTTTATAAATACTATTTATAAAGATAAAAATAAATTTAAATAAAATGGAAATTACTACATATATGTAGAAGAAGACAATATTACTATATGTTCTATAACATTTAAAAATTCATCAATACTATAATAGCATTTTCTTAGTAAATATGTTTTTAATTTATTTTTAAATAGAATTGAATTTTGTATAACTTTTAGTTCTGTTGGTAATTTGTTGAACAACAATACAGCTTGATAACGAGTGCCATGATGAACTATATTTAGTTTAGGTTGTACCTATTATTGTAGGAAGGTCTTTTCTGCGAGTTATTAATCTATTTTCTCTCTGTGTTGCTGGCCATTTAGTATAATAGAAGGAGAAGGTTTATAAATCTTATGAAAGAAGTTGCTCCATTTTATAAAGTGCCATCAGCTACTTTTATTAAATAGAAACTGATAGGAAAATATGAAATAACCGCTCATCTTTTTAAAGAGGAACTAAAGAATGCAGTCGGCTTGTGTCTCACTATAGATACATGGACAGAGACAATGGCGGAAAAAGTTTCATGGGTTTAACTGTAAATTTTTTTTAAGGGAACTAATATATATATAATCGCAATATTGGAGTAACAGAGTTGAGTTTGAATCATACTGCCAGTTATATAGCAGATAGACTTCAGATCATTTTGAACAATTGGAACAATTGGAACATTTCTATACCTACCCATTTCGATGCATGGTTTCTGACAGTGGTGCTAATATAGTGGACAGTAATCTTTTACCATGTTTCGCTCACACAATAAATTTAGTCACGGAAGCAATACTTAGTGATGCAGAGATTAAAGAGCTAATTATTAAAGTGTGCAATATTGTAAAATTTATCAAAAATAGTGTAAGCAACTCTGACAAATTGCGTAAATTTCAAGTTGAAAATGGGACTCCTGAAGGGTCAGTAAAGAAATTTCGGTATTCTATATGATAGAAAGATTTTTAGAGATGATCAGAATTGTGACTCTAATTTTAATTGATAATGCTCATTCTCCTATTATGCCAAATTCTCAAGAATTGGAAGTTTTGAAGCAATTAATTTTATTACTTAAAACAAAAGAGTCTTAGGGAGAAAATTACATTACTGTTTCTTCTATTATTCCAATGTTAAATTGTTTGGTAACACAGATAAATGCAGTACGCTCTGATAGCGATATAATCAATAATATGTAATCTAAATTGTTAAATTAATTAAGTAGATGGTTCGGAATGATTGAATTTAACAAACATTTATAGATCCATGCTTTAAATCACTACACTTTCAAAATACTAGCGCTTGTGGCACTGCTGTACAAAAATTTAAAAATATTATCCAAGAACCTACTTCTGCACCTCTGCTAGCAACAGTAGTGGTGAGTCTGAAAATGAGGCGTCTAAAAAAAAGTATGACTTTTGGGAAGCTCATAAACAGCTAGTTATGGGACAGAAAAAAAGAAGAAAACAAGGATGGTGTTGAAATATCGCTATATTTATCAAGTTCTATGTCTTTAAAAAAGCGAACGTTCAGAAGAATGGGAGGAAATAAAAACAATGTTTCCACTGTTGTATAAACAAGTAAGAAAGTTTTTAGTTGTAGTTGCCACCTCTGTTCCCTGTGAACGTTTATTTTCCAAAGCAGGAGCAATTATAGCTACACATAAAGAATTTTTGGTTAAAGGAGACGGGCGGAGTCCCTTAGTTCGTCAGGCCCATCGCGGACAAGAGTGAAAATGTAATCAAATTACTGCTAAAAACATACAAATGACATATGTAAAAAGAAAGTATATTAATGTTTGTATTATAGAGATATTTGAGTTTATATGTATAATTCTAGGTTATAATAATGACACCATTTTGTAGGTACGAAAATTGTAGGTAAGTACATATTTGTTTATGGTTTATATAATTATAATAAGTAAATCATATATATTTTATAGATAAAAATATTTTAGGTATAAATAGTAATATTCATAAATATTATTTTATTGCTCTTTGATTAGTAACTTGCGTAGGAAAAATGAAGCTCAGACCGTAGTGACTGTAATTAATATCTTGAGATAACTTACACAAATATCCAATAACAACAAAGCCAGGTCAATCGAAGATGCAGTTTCAGAATTCAAATAAATAGCCAGGTCACAAATAAATCACAGTCGCCAAAATAAGTACTAGTTTACTAACGTTCACTGCGCACGAGTGCAAAGTCAACACGAATGTAATTAGTTAGTTGCTATTTTTGATAGCTTTATTGTTCGTTATTGCAATTCCGTTTCATTTATTGAATATAAACCTTTTGATCCAACATAAAAATAAAATCATATTAGAAGAAGCGCACGGATAAACATAAAGTCAAACGGCAGTAATTATAGTGAAACATACCTTACCGTGCTATATACGGATTTTATCGTGTTGTTTATTTAGCACTGTGTTACAAAATTTTGAAAATATTACACTACTACTACTATTGATTTTATTTTACTAATTTATAAGCTAATAAAATTATTTAAACTATTAAATCTATTTATTTTTGGTTTATACTTTCCCCGACATTTCGGTTGCTTTTCAGCAGCCATGGTCACGGGGAGACTAAGATGGTAGTTGTCTCAATGTTCCAGTGTAGTTATTTCAAAGTACCCGAACATAATTTAATTATTGGTGTTTCTATTTACGCAGAATGAGCTCAAAGTATCATGAAGTCTAGCTGTGGTTTGTTTCTTCTTGGGTTGACTATTTGAAGTACTGGATCCCAAGCTGGTGGTACATTCCAACCATCTTCTCTATTGAAATTGGGATGTTTTTTGATTTCAATAGCCTCGCGAAGCATCCTTGGTAGGAATCGGAGTTCTTTAGCGAGAATCTGTGGTTTGTCATATCTCAGGTAGTGGTTGGTCCCCTGTTGTACATGTTCACACACAACAGACTTCAACGAGCGTTTGTGTTTTACGTCAGCTATGTGTTCTTTTATGCGGGTGCCTATGCTTCTTTTGGTTTAACCAATGTATGAGAGTCCGCAGTCACAATCTATTTTATAGACCCCTGCGTCTTGTAAAGGTAATTGGCACTTGACGGATGGTAAAAATTGACTTATCTTCCTTGGCGGCTTGAAGTATGTGTTGATTGAAGCTCGCTTCAAGATGTAGCCAATCTTGTCAGTGACACCCCTTACATAAGGCAGTATAGCAGGCTGGCGCTCGACTGTGGCTGGCTTTTCTCGGGATCTGTGACAGCGGCGCGGCTGTTGAAGCTTGTTGTCTTGCAGTACTTGCTTGACATGTTGAAGTTCGGCGTCCAGGTGTTTCTTGTCACAGATCCCGTGGGCTCTCTGTAACAAAGACATTCCCACGGTAGCTAACTGTTTAGGATGGTGGTGAGATTCATCGTTACTACTTGACATCAGGAATCCTGATCATACTTTGAGCCACACTGTGTATAAGAAAAAGACCCATACAAATAGGTACTTGAACTGTGAATCTCACCACCATCCTAAACAGTTAGCTACCGTGGGAATGTCTTTGTTTCAGAGAGCCCACGGGATCTGTGACAAAAAACATCTGAATGCCGAGCTTCAACATGTCAAGCAAGTACTGCCAGACAACAAGCTCCAACAGCCACGCCGCTGTCACAGATCCCGAGGAAAGCCAGCCAGTCGAGCGCCAGCCTGCTATACTGCCTTAAGTAAGGGGTGTCACTGACAAGATTGGCTACATCTTGAAGCGAGCTTCAATCAACACATACTTCAAGCCGCCAACGAAGATAAGTCAATTTTTACCATCCGTCAAGTGCCAATTACCTTTACAAGATGCAGAGGTCTATAAAATAGATTGTGACTGCGGACTCTCATACATTGGTCAAACCAAGAGAAGCATAGGCACCCGCATAAAAGAACACATAGCTGACGTAAAACACAAACGCTCGTTGAAGTCTGCTGTGTGTGAATATGTACAACAAGGGACCAACCACTACCTGAGAATTGACAAACCACAGATTCTCGCTAAAGAACTCCGATTCCTACCAAGGATGCTTCGCGAGGCTATTGAAATCAAAAAACATCCCAATTTCAATAAAGAAGATGGTTGGGATGTACCACCAGCTTGGGATTCAGTACTTCAAATAGTCAAACCCAAGAAGAAACAAACCACAGCTAGACTTCATGATACTTTGAGCTCAATCTGCGTAAATAGAAACACCAATAATTAAATTATGTTCGGGTACTTTGAAATAACTACACTGGAACATTGAGACAACTACCATCTTAGTCTCCCCGTGACCATGGCTGCTGAAAAGCAACCGAAACGTCGGGGAAAGTGTTAACCAAAAATAAATAGATTTAATAGTTTAAATAATTTTATTAGCTTATAAATTAGTAAAATAAAATCGATAGTAGTAGTAGGGTAATATTTTCAAAATTTTGTAATACAGTGTTAAATAAACAACGCGATAAAATCCGTATATAGTAGTTTAATTTCAATGAATAACATTCGCGTAAACAGAAGACAATATTATACCTTACCGTGATTGAAATTTATTTAAACTATTATAACTGTTCAAACTGACATCGAGACCATGTATTGTATATTAAAAACATTAATTTAAATTTAAAAATAATAAATAGTGCCCTTATCTATTTTTAAGGCTGGCAACATTAGAAACTCGAAAAAGCAACTGTTTCCAGTTTTAAAGTACATTTATTACCTTTTTCCCTGATATTTATATCTAAACCATAGATTTTTCTGTTTACAGTAATTCAAAATCAATAAAATAAGTACTTTTTCAGTATACATTTAACTTCTGTCCGTTGTTTTTGTGAGAGCCGAAATTCACCGATGTCCTTTCATAATATGTGTCAATACAATATAATAAAGCTTTGATTAATAAACTACTTTTTTCATTTTGTTCTCCTGTTCTATAAGCATATCTGGCATTATTTTAAATTTATATTGTTTTAAAAAATTGAATGAGGATATGGTATACTATTTTTGAGTACTAGTATCGAAGAAAGAGCGGTATTGTCTCATCCCTCAGTGCACCCACTCGTTTAATGCATGAAATACTTAGCTTATATTATGTCTATCCCTTCAATGTATACCGAAAGGTTTGTTTTTATTTCACTAGTTTGTAAGTAATGTATACTTACGATTTGTGGGTAAACCCAGCTAGCGAGCAATACAGAAACTCTTGTATCTAGGTTCAAAGCATAGTATCGGCGAAAAGTATTGACACATATATTGCAATTTGCACACAGAATCCGTGTGGGTCTGATACGACTTCCCATGGCGGTAGCGGTAATCAAACAATTCACAAGGCACAATCGAAGTCCAAGAGGAATAGCACAATGTCACGTAGAGTCGAAGTCCTTAGTCAGTTCGGTTAAGTAGCGAAATCTGAGTCCTTAAGCAGTCTGGGATATTAGAAAATACCATAAAATAACAAGCAAAAACACACGAAAGAATACAGCGATGCGCAAGAGTTCTCAGTCCTATTATACTTAAACTACTCTATGGTTCTCAGTCTATAAAATGTACTCTGTGGTAAGAGTCAGCAACACCAAACGAAACGATTAATCGACCGGAAGTGCACTTGACAGTTGCCATTTTAGTAACGTTGCAACTATAAAAGATTCTGTACATGTTTCAAAATATACTTAGGCGGTAGGTATCCCAAATAAAATATAAATAAATAATTAATTCAGCTACATAATAATAATAAGGATGTTGATAATATTATTCTATTTATTATAAAAAATGTTAGGTAGCTGATAAAAAATTTTTACCGACTGACATTGGATACATTTTGAAAAAGTCAATTAATTTCTTTAAATACATACTTTTTGTGTGGCATATATATATATATATTTATTTTAAAATTCATATAAATATGTTAATTAGCTTTTGTACAATTGTCATTTTAGACTTTATAAAAATGAAAATAAATTTCTGCCATTGTTCTTTTGTCTATTGCAATTGTTGTGGTTGACCACAATCAAAAATCTATTAGAGCTAGTGATGTGCCGAGTCGCTGTTTTGGTGGATCGAGTTGACTCGAGTCCGTTTATACGGTATTCGAATTATGACTCGATGCCGCGATTCAAGCCTAATACTCGAGTTCTATGTTTGGTATTCGAATGTTAACTCGAGTCTGAGACTCGAGTCCAGAACTCGAGTCTAGAAATTCGAGTCCAAAATTCTAGTCTAGAAATTCGAGTCCAGAACTCTAGTCTGGAAATTCGAGTCCAGAACTCGAGTCCTTTATCAATTTTAGAACAAAAAAGAAAAAACGAAAAGGAGTAAACTTCGTTTAGCATAATGACACAACGATAATAGATCAATACATTTTTAATTAAAATATATTTAAACATTACAAAAAATACATAGAACATGCTAAAGAGGTATCTAGGAACCAGTAATGAGATCAAGTTCAATTATTTAATAAAATATTGCATAATGGAATCGAGTCAGCGAGTACAAAATCGATTCTTCCTGACTCGAGTACCGAAATCGAGTCCGTCGTACTCGAATCAAAATAAATTGGTATTCGAGTAGGCGAGTCCTAATTAAGAATCGAGTCTGACTCGAGTTAAGCTGTACTCGGCACATCACTAATTAGAGCGTACTTAGTAGGCTTTTCTTTTAACTTACTTGCTGCCAATATTCGCTACAATTCTTTTACATTATTTTAAGAATAATACGAAATAGACTGGGTTATAATTATAGAACGTGAAACAAGCTAGCTTAGGTACTTCTAGAGAAAACCCGCTTGTCATATTGTATACATTCTAAACATAATAGTGGCAAGAACATATACTATTCGGCGTGCGTCGTGCCAAGCTCTGTAGTTATTTATATTAAAATAAATCACTTCACTTTTCACTATAATTCAGTCATCTTCTGGTGTTACAACAACAGCTTGAAATAAGAGCGGGGGGATAGTCAAGTCGTTGCCTCTGCTGCTATTGGATTTGGGCTCTTAGTTGTATCGTCTGCGAATCTGATATCGAGCAACAATTCCTCAGTGTCCCGTTTTTGGGCTTCAGTAGTAGATTAAGCAGGGATATAATTCACTGATGAGGGTTAAAGTTAAAGTCCAAGTTTTGCTGGACGATAGTATTGTTGATTTTCATCATCAGGTCTTGGAAAATAATAACTCTCAACAAGGACGTCTTTTATAAGGAGAAGGCTTGTCAATATAGGACTGGTCCGCAGATCTGTAATCATATTGTTCTAGTCTTCTGTCTGGAGGTGGTCCACCTTAACGTGGAGGAGGTCCACCACGTTGTGGTCTAGGAGGCTGATCTCCACGGGGTGGCGGTGGAGGTTGATCTCTGTGATGGGGTGGAGGTTGTTTCTATGATGTGGTGTAGGTGGATCTCTGTCATATGGTGGAGGTGGATTTCTGTCATGTGGTGGAGGTGGATCTCTGTGATGTGGTGGACCTCCGAAATGGAGTGGAGGCGGTGGTCCACTATGGTGATGTGTCCGTGGAGTTTGATCTTCGTAATGAGGTGGACCATCACGAGGGGGTGGCGGTGGATAGCCACCGTGATGTGGTGGCGAAGGCGGTTTTACATTATAATATCTAGAATTATCATAATTTGAAGACTGACGTATTTGTCTGTCATCGTCAGATCTACGTCGATATCCGTCGTTATACCTTGAAGGCGGGGGAGGGTCATTGCAATAGTAGTTAGATCTGTAGTTGTAATGATGTGATGGTGGTGGTGGTGGTCCTCGGTCATGAGGTGGTGGGGGGTGGAGGACCATGGAGATGAGGGGGAGGTGTTGGAGGTGGTCATGGTAGTGGTGGTCTCCATTCATCGTAACGTGGTGGTGGTGGTGGTTTCCAATTGTCATCCCGGGGTAGTTGTCGTCCCCGGTGATCATCACGGGGTGGCAATGGTGATGGTGGACCCCTATCGTCATCATACGGTGGCAATGCTGGTCTTTTATCGTCATCACGCGGCGGTGCTGATAGAATTTGTACCAAATTAAACTTTTAAAAATAGCATAACTAAACAGCTCTTCCTCTCTCCTAATAGTGCTGTGCCCGACAGGGACCATAATTTGTTACTTATTTTTAGCCCTACCACCTGTAAATGTAGGTACATTACGGAATGCAATAAATTGAATTAGAATTTGAAATCATACCTGCATCGCGGGTGATTTATAAATGAATACCCGCTACATCAGACTTATGTACCTATACCTATCCATTCAAATATGCATGTAACAAACGGGGACGAAACCCGCAATATTCGGCGCATTGTTACACCCTGCGCCTTCAAGTTTACAAAAACATAATCGTTGACCACTTCCAATTTGTTTTGACTACCTCTATGCTTTTTGTTAGTATAGATGCTTTTATGAATCTTGCATTTATTTATAAGCATTCCAATAAGTCACGTAATCAAAGATTACAAAGGTAATTTTATAAATTATTATCGCTAATGCTTATACTCGTATACTGTTGCGAATACCAACTTGTCAACACCCAAAAGTGAGTTTAAGATATCCACTCAAAAGGTCTCGAGTCATTTAAAATGCAATTTAAACAGCATAATAGAAACCTTCTCACTAAGAATTGTTGTAAAGTGTAATGGGTTCAGGTGAAATTAACGCAGAAAAATAGGAAAAGTTAGAACGAGTTTTCCGCCAAGGTTTTTTGCCTTCGCCAAGTAGCGCTGTGATTGTAAACTACTGAATTTATAATGCTATTTTCGAACTCCACTTTATCGAGAAGTTTTAAACCAGTTCATAATTTTACTTGAGAATGGGTAACGTTTAGTATTCGCCAAAGGTAAATTCAATAAGTATGAGTCGGGTAATAAAAAGGATTTATTTGCATTTGTTCACGATGTGTGGTAATGAGTTTGATATACTGTATCGGAGCGGAACGAGTCACATTTGGCGGGTCGCTATGCTCGGTAAACACTGCGCCTAATGTGACATATGGCCTTCCGCTGCTGGTGAATTTTCCAAATTATTGTTTCCGCATCCGCGAGGTCGGAAGCGCTAGCGATTTGAAAAAAAGATTAGTTCATTATTTTGGTATTTTTCTGAAAACATCATTGCATTTAGATATAGATAGATCTGTAATTATTATACATTACGTATTTTGTTTAGGAAGAAGCATTTTAGGTATGGACGTTACTTTATTACATTCTTTAGAATAAATTTAGAACATTTACATGACGCGACGTAGATAGCCTGCGTAAGTAGAGGTACTTACGCAGTTAAAATAATGTAATCGACTGACACGTTCGACCCGTATCATATGATGAACTGGCGCATGTTCCCCTCTCGATTGGCTTGCGCCGGCTACATGCGTCGTGTACCTACGTTGCTAATTGCGTTTAGTTACTATCAAGAAGTTTGATAAGACGTCACTGTGTAGTTACGTCTTATCAAAATAAATCTGTATAAACATTTTTTATAATGATATTTCGTTAACTTAGCTATTGCTCTGTAAACTGAACACGGTTTATAATAGGTACTAATAATTGCTTTTTTGTAGCACCAGCGTGATAATATATGCGAAATATCACCGATCGGGGTATTTGGAGATAGAAGTTACATTAAGCTCACTGGACAGTTTGGGCACCTAAATACATGCGGTTGATAGTTTATTAATGGTTTATCTTTGTATTACATACTATATAACGCTACCTATCTTTAAAACTAATTGCTTGATTGCATAAGGACCGAGACACAGATTACTAAATTGTTACTTCGTAACCGAGAGCTGCAACTGCGTTTAATTTCACCATTAGATTTCTTAGACTAATGCTTAAATTATTGCGCTAGCAACAATGTCAACACAATAATTGATCGAATTGAATGCGTTTCTACGAAACGCTAGCTTGCTTGTGTCTGAATACGTATTAGTTAATTATTTACAATTTGCACTACTCGACATACGGGTTCGATGGAATTAGAATAATGTTGGTGATATCGGAGAAATAAGAGCTGATTTTTAATAATAATACATACATACATACATAAATTCACGCCGGTTTCCCAGAGGGGTAGGCAGAGACTACGGATTTCCATTTACTACGATCCTGACACACTTCTCTGGCTTCATTCACTTTCATAACATTCCTCATAGACGCTCGCCGGTAATAATAACTACTAATATAATCATTATTGTTAGACCACAGATCCATAAAACAATAGATAACGTAATTATATACATATATGTATTATTATTTTTATATGTATATACTCATAACTAGATTAACACATATTTAAAAAAAACATGCGGTTAGTCTTTGGGCACTGCCTAAAACTAAGTAACTAGCGTGCAGTGACGATGAAGCGAGCTTCACGCTTTTTGTTCACTCAAAAAGTACACATACTTATATACACAGTATACATATCACTCATGGAAAGCGTTCGGTGACGATGACGCGAATTCCATGATTTTTGTTCACCCAAAACGTGTTCAAAGCGCCTACAGAAGTTTTCACTTCAAAAATAAATTGGAAGTTTTCCCTTTTCTTAGAGCGATGCCGTTGGTACGACATAGTAATATCGTACAACATAAACGTTAGTACAGTTTACGTTTTCTGTCTGTCTCATGTATCTTTAAAGAGCACTATTTTTTTAAATGCTATGGATGGCAATTATTTCGTTCGTTCGTTATTATAGGTATACAATCGTACGCGTACTAATGGTATACCGATGTTTGTTAATATATATAATAAATAAAGGATCATAGCAAATGGAAATCCGTAGTCTCTGCCTATGCCTGGGAAACAAGTGAATCTATGTATGTATATAATAAATAGTAATACATTCAAGTTATTAAATTGGGGTGATTATAATATAAGCTGCAATGTATTAAACAAATAATAAAATCTGTATAATTGCGAGTAAGGTGTTTGTGTTTCTTCAGATATCTCCGTAAATAATCACTTCGTTATCGGTCAGCGACTGAGAGTTCCATAACAGACGACCCTATAATTTTTTGTTAGTCCTAGCCGCGATTCTAACTCAGGATCTCATGCTTTGCAGCAGCCCATACACTAGAAATTAGAACAGTGAGATCCTACTATATAAAAAAAATTGAGAATTATATAATTATAACATTAGATGGTCAACAGTCTAGATTTCCTTACAAAATGTATTGAATAAAAAATGTAAGGGATAGAAATCTGATTCCCAGTAAAGTTATTTTAAACAAACGAGAAACCGTCGAATGTCACAAAACATCTTATTTTTCGATTGAATTATGGATAAAAATAAACCGTTGCTTTTCAGTCGTCTTTCAGACCCTATTTATCTGAAAAGGATGGGATGACTCAAGCAGATTCGTGCGATAGCTGCGCCCTCTGTGGATTACTTTGCAAGTCTTTTATACGAGAGGCCAGTATCATCACTACTTAAGGATATTAAAATCCCCTATTTGTGTAAGAAGCTTGTTTCTCGCTGACTGTGAGCGTTTATCGAATAATCCTGATAAAGCTGAGTGAATTGAGCTTGCACAATACAAATTACGAATACACCTTCGTGAAATGAATATACCTATAGCTACATTGCTGATATATGAAGACAGGTTCGTTCAGCTCAGATTATAAATTGTTTGTGTGGATTGTTTCAAATATGACATGATTAATCCCGGCACGCGATAAAATTTTGTAAAATTTATTGATAGTTGCGGCGTTTCGAAAGTACCTCAAAAAATTACTTATGGTGCTTGATGGATCTACTTTTAGAGTGATTTATTTAACGGTAGGATCATTTAATTTTAATACTCAGCTTACATTAGTTTTGGCAAAATAGGGTTTTATCGAGCAAAGATTTTTACTTTCTTGCCAAAGTTAGAAATGCGGGATATAGGTGCAAACAAGGATTTTATCGCTCCACTAAACCATTTAGCTGTGGCGGAAATAGACACTAGTTTCGTAACTTGGCCTTGCTTTTGCTTCGTTTACCGGTGAGCTACCTTGCACATCCTACATCGAAAGGCACAGTTAATTGTTGTGTGAAAGTCCCCTGTGTGCAGTATTATATAAAACTCTATAAATCATTTGTTTAATACTAAATATGGACTCCTATTTCTATTTATGTCTATTTTAAAAAGACAACTTCCGCATAAGTATAATTCCTGTATCGCTGAGCAACAAACATTCAAACAACGGATACAAAGAACATCCAAACGCGGAACAACTATTTGTGGATCATACACATTCTTGTCCCGTGTGGGATTCGAACCCACTGTCGCAGTGGCAGTGGCGAGGCAACCACTTAAACAACTGCGCCACCTGTGCTGTCAAGCATTTCACCCTTAGTAATGGCCCCATTTGATAAGGTAATGCATGTGGTTGTTTATTATATTTAATTTGTATACTAAGGTACTGTTTCCATTGAATTCACTTAATCACAATTTGAATATACTGAGTTTATTTCTACCAAATTTAAGCTCAGTTGCACATGTTAACTATAACGATAACCAATGACAACCGATGTGTTAAACTACCAGTTAAGGTGGTTTACGGGGTGCAACATAATAACCACTTAACAATTGATAAAATGACATTACAAACGATAACTTTAACCACTCTATTTCTCCCAATTAGCGTTATAGTTGTAGTTTAGTTTATATTTTTTTTATTTTTTTTTTATTTTATTAGGAAAACAAACAGTATTATCGACTAAAACATAGAAACAGATTACTTAACTATTTACCAATTACATGTTTTCACATATAAATATATACAGAGCTTGTTTAGCAGTAACATAACAGAAAATTTCTTACTTATAATGGTAGTAATAATTACTTACTTTAATTTGTACAGTTATTGAACCAATGTGAGTTCATTACTTTCTTAAAGGCAGCTGGTGTAGTTGTATGTTATGTGTATGACAAAATACTGTTAAAAGAGTTTAATTTTGCCAATTACGTACTTTATTATTGTACAAAACAGGTTGTTATATGGTGCGGTCATTGTTAAAGTCAATTTAACAGTTACAATAACATACTCCGTCATATGTCTATTGCTGGCATGCCAGACATTATTATAAAACATTATTAAGGACAATTGTACAGTATTTCTACAAATACAATTTCGAAAAGCCTTACTTATTGGATAACTACATCATATAATTAAACTATTGTGCAAGCTTTCAAGTATTTTGACTTTGTGGTTTAAGCAGTACGTTAATATGTCGATGAGTCTAATTTATATGTAAGGTCTTTTGCTTTTCACATAGAGAAATGTAGTGGCTTATTTTTGCTGCATATAGAAGGAGGCAAAAATGTTTAAAAATAATTCACAATAATATTTTAATGGTTAATGATTCTATCTTTCTACTAAAAGGCAGAAGGATTCAAACATTCCACCCGGTTACGTTCTCGCCTACCATGCTTGTAGCGATCATTTCCCCCAAGTATGTGCGGCTCGGCTCTCGAATGAATTACTTGACGCAGTGTTTTCTGGATGGCCTTCTTTAAACTAGGTTTTAAGATAGTACTAATATTTCTTCCTCAGTGGTCCCGAAGTTTGCGTTTATATTTATGATTGCGAGGTCTAGGGTTCGTTCGCCATAGTACTATTTCAGTATTCTGTCAGGACGTTCCCAAAAACAGTACAAACTGGAAGACTTCTTGGAAGACGTGACTAGGCTCGCGTCCTATTGTGATTTGAATGGTCTTAATAACATAATTAGCGAAGTATGGGGTAATAATATACCATTGCTTTTTTTCTGCGAAGACAATATATGTAGTATGTACGTGTGTATCTTTATTTCTTTAACATACGGAGTTAAGATGACAGTCAATCCAAGATGAAACTTATGAGCCAGCCGCAATAGAAGTAAAGAGCACAAAAGAAAATCTATTGAGTGTTCATCGGTGGACCACGGGACAAATAAAAAAAAATACAATCTAGCAATATTTCTTATTTTTTATATTACTAGCGTTTCGGATGGGTACCTACTAGTGTGATGTGTGTTCGGTTAGTTTCGTGTAGGTGTAGGGAGTTTGAAGACAGGTGAAACGCTCGGATGTTAAATGCTAACCATGTTTATTGAATTTTATTCGCCCTTGGAAACCTTGAGCACCAATAAAATCAAATACTGGATTACCTCCATTGAGCGATCGCTAAGTGAGGTGTGTAACATTGCAACGGAAAGCAAACTCAACTCTGTACAGAAATTGAAAATAAATTCTTTGGCCCGTAAAGTTGGAAACGGTGTCTCTCAAATGGTGGTTTTTTACCAGTCCTTGAAGCAAAAGGCCTTATTGATGAATAGTTCTCTTGAGGCCATGACGGCAAAGCAGGATCTTGCTAAGTGCCTGAACGCCTAAGAAAAGTCGATTAAGTTGACCATTGAAGAAAAATGCGTTGCACAAAATCCACATTCACACAAAATTTACATTGTCAAGGCCACAAAAAATGTCATGTTACGACCTAAAAATGTGAGCGCCATTGCAATTTATCCATATGATAAATTGAAAACTAGTGACGAAACAAAGTTGCTGGTTCAGAAAATAATTTGCTCTGAACAATTGAAGTTGCACGTAAGAGGACTAAGGAAGACTAGAAACGGAGGTGTAATTATTAGTACTGACAGCAGGGACGACATTGAGAAGCTAAAGCAGTCAACCCAGTTAACTAGCTCTGGCTTAAAGGTTGAGGATCCACATAAAAGAAGACCAAGAATTATAGTAATCGGAGTACCAGCTGCTCTTAGCGACTAAGAAGTATATGATTGCATATACGAGTAGAATATTGCCGAAAAACTCCCCAATGTAACCCGTGATCAATTCCTGACCTCGCTAAAACTGACCCATAAGTCAGGCAAGAAAGACGCACAAACATGCAACTTCATCATTGAAGTGCCTGTCAGCATCAGAAAGGCCCATATCAACTAGGATCAAGTCTTCATGAACTGGACATCCTGCTCTGTACGTGACTTCACAATCGTGACCAGGTGTTTCAGATGCCAACAATATGGACACGCCGCTAAGACTTGCCGCGAGACCATCTCCACCTGCAGACATTGCGGTACATTAGGTCATCAGACCAATTAATGTACAAAGAAAGACGAAACACCAAAATGTGCAACATGCTTACGGTTTAAGAAACCAAGCAACCATAAGACAGGTGATCTCGAATGTCCAGCGAAGAAAATGGCTGAAACAAAATACATTAATTCTATAGATTATCATGGAGGCGCCTAAGAGCGCTACCTTACTCAGTTTCTTTTACAACCTACTTTTATTTTTGTTTGAATTTACTTTAATTTTAAAACTATTTATGGCTGATCAATTAATTAATGATTTAGATAATAATTATACATATATTTCGCAAATATGTGACACTGAGAGCTGCAAATTTTATCTTTCCCAATATAGTAAGCTACTAACAATACTAACCCAAAACATTCGTAGCATATGTAAGAACATAGATAGTTTGGATGCCTTTTTACACAGGCTTAATATTGAGTGTGACGTAATTATTTTTACAGAATATTGGCTCTCAAACAGACGGAACAATATACCAATTTTGCAGGGATACAATAATTTCAATAGTACAACATCTCTCAACCAGAATGATGGCTTAGTAATATATGTGAAAAGTTCTTTGCTCGTCTCCATCGAATAGCTAACAGTCCAAGACTGCAACTGTCTTGTTATAAAAATAGGCACTGATATCGCGATCATTGCTGTATATAGACCTCCTACTTTCAGAAACTTAGAGACGCTTACGAACAATTTAAATCAAATTTTACAAAGCTTATCAACTTTTAAAAATATTATTATAACAGGAGATATAAATATAAATATAAATTGTAAGAACCATGACGCATCTACGCAAGATTCTCTGTGCGTACCATGACATTTTGCCTAGCCACACTTTTCCCACACATCAAGACCACGTCATGCTCAAAACTAGGCTTTCGTGTAAAACACTTGTTATTAACTCGTTAATAACTGAACACTCTGCTGTTTTACTAATATTTGAATTAACGCTAAATACTAATAAAACCAAATTCATTAAGTTTAACATGCGCAATCAACAAGATCATTTAAGTAATATTCGACTATATGCACACCATTGTAACAACACCATGAATGAAGATTGCACATGTTCAGCAATCCATAGTACCACTAACATTAAATATCTGGGGGTTATAAATTATAATAGATCACACTCTTTCATTTAAACAACACGTAGCCGTTTTGTCAAGCCGACTACGTAAATTAATATTCGTTTTTAAAAAACTGCGTTGTATCGCAAACAATAATCTTATTATACAAGGCACTGTGCCAATCCATTATTTAATACTGTATTACCTCATGGGGAGGCATCGTAAAATCGGTTATTCTTCTAATTAAAAGAGCACAAATGGCACTCCTAAAAGTAGCTACACATCGAACTTTTCGCTATCCCACATGCCTTTTGTATCAAAATTCTAAAGTACTAACAGTCAGGCAGCTTTTTATAATCCACATCGTACTAAAACAACATATTACTCTTGAGTATAACCCGGAACTAACTAACACTAAGCGACAGAAAGATATCGTTTGTACTACTCATTCTCAATCTATGTATATTTTTACCAATAAGTTTTTCGCATTTTTAGGTCCATTTCTTTATAATAATATAAACAAAATAACTGCGATTTATGACAAAAATTATGCTAACGCATAGCAATTAGTTCAATGATATTTACAAACCTTGAACTACGATCAAACTGAAAATTTGATGACTGTTGTTCAATAAGTGTTACACAATAAAATAGCTCTTTAAGTAGTCATAGTAATCACTTAGTTTATAATGTAATTCGTAAGTTTTTATATACAAATAATAATATTTTATAAGTATTGTTTTTGAATTTATATCTATATTATATAGTATGTTCCCCTAATGCCTGTGGCACAGGTTTACCCTAGTACAGGCACCCCTTATATATTACCTTTACGATGTAATCTACGCTCTGTGTATTTTTGTACCAATTTAAGTTGAATAAACGATTATTATTATTATTATTATTTCACATTTATTTACTTTTAACCAATAAAAATTCCTTTTTTAAATATATAATTATAAAAAAACACATTTAAAAATATAAAAATTATGGATGCTCATTGACATCGAGATAAGGTCCAAGCTGTCGGTGGTTAGAGGTCCAGAGAGAGGATCCTCCTCACTATGCGTGCCGTATCGAGGAGGACTGCCTTCTGCATCTGACCCTTGACCCAAGCACCTAACGCGAGCCTCTTAAGATGTTGGTCGAGGCTCTTGGCTATTAGACCGTTCACCGTAACGACTATCGGTACAATGATTGCCGAGTCCACATCCCACATATCGACGACCTCGTGTGCTAAGTCCAGGTATTTTAATTCTTTTTCCTTCTCAGCTTTCACGAGGTTGCCATCATGAGGGATGGTAATATCGACAATCATTGCACGGCGCTCTGATCGATCTTTTACGACAATATCAGGCTTGTTGGCAACAACAGTCCTGTCTGTGATAATAGATCGATCCTAATACAGTGTCATATGATCCTTTTGGAGAACTGGTTCTGCATGTAGCAGAACCAGTTCTCGAAAAGGACCATATACCTGTAGTAAGGCATCTCGACCTCTACAAGTGTATACTTCAGAGCAAGTTGCTGATAGATAATTCTGGCTACTTGGTTATGTCTGTGCAAGTACTCGCCGTTAGCAAGTCGAGAACAACCGGAAACTATATGCCTGAGGGATTCACCGGGTTGGTGGCACGCTTGACATATGTCAATCGTACCATCCCTCAGGATATTTTTCCGGTAGTTATTCGTCTTGATAACTTCGTCCATAATTGCACAGACAAACCCTTCGGTTTCCCCAAAGAGGTCACCGAAGCGTAGCCAGTTCACGGAGGCGAGAAGGACTACATCAGGCCCACATAGGGCCTTGTAGAACCTACCGTGAAGCTCATTGCTCTGCCATACACTCTTGCAGTCGTCAATGCTCAGTACTACAGGGATGCGTCAGCTCTCTTTAGCCAGATTAAACGGGGTGAGTCCGTTATCCACTGCAACAACATTATTATTAACAATATTATTACATATTATTATTTTTGCACGGAGCTTAAGTGACATTACAATAAAAAATTGATATTCTCGAATAAAAGTGCCATTGAATTCAGTAAGTATACTTTTATTAATAAATAATAATAGGATACTAATACAGTCTTTATATGCTATCTTATAACTCATCTTGATTTCTGCTTGGATATATTATGCATCTATCAAGTGACCAAATGCAGATGCTTTAAATATTACTGAGACCATCAAAGCATACGGGAAGCAGTTACCGTTATCATTTAAAAGAGGGGTCAACGTGCTGCCTCAAAGTACGGGTAGCTACCGTCAGAGGGTACTGACATATTGCCGAGTCCTCAGGAGGTCTGTAATCCCTTATATCTCCATAGGAGCCCTACACAAGGCTGTTTGAGTGCGCTCTTCCTTATGACAGACGAAGCTCCTTAGTCGTGCTACCTCAAATTGAGCGGAAAGCCAGGTTTAAGTTTGCCCTAACTGTCTTAACATTTACAACCCAAACACTCACCGTTTATTATTATATAATATCAGCCCTGTATTAAACTGTCCCACAGCTAGGCACAGACCTCTTCTCACAGGAAGAAGTGTAAGGCCATAGTCCATAACGCTGTACCAGTTCGGATTGTCAGACTACACATATCTTCGAAAATATTATAAAAATATTATAGAGAACTCTTAGACATGCAGGTTTCCCAACAATGTTTTCTTTTGCCCTTAAAGCGAGCGATAATTATCTATTTTAATACGCAAATTTCGAAAAGACAGAGATGCGCGCCTTGGGATCGAACTCGAGATCTCTGCGTGGCAGTCCAACGATCTCCCACTAGGTTACTTGTACTAGTTTGCCGTTATAGTTTGCTAAATATGATAAACGTTTTATTAACTTCAAACATATAACATTAAATCTTAAGGCAATTAATAAATAATAATAACACACAACATAAAATAGTCACATGCTACACTAAATGACCGACTTATTGTAACAGTATACAGCAAAAACCTTTTGTTTTGCAGAGAAACCGTTGAAATGAATAAAGCTCTATTAATACTATTGGCTACACTCGCTCTTTTGGCGACGGTGGAAGGAAAATCCTGGTAAGATTATATTTTATTTGTATCTTCAACTTTTGTCATAGGCTTTCCATCAAAATTATTGTTAAAAGGTAACATAAGTAGATGTTATTTTTATTACGCTCTATTTTTATTTTTCTTTTATTGCCCACAGGCGCGTTATGAATAATTCCTATTTTGCGAGGGACTTTACAAACATGCAAACAACGGTCGAAAAGAAAGCCCAGCCTATTTAAAACACAATTGTTATTATTTTAACATTTGCATCAAATTAATAAGCTTACACTAGATATTAATCCTACTCATAAATAATATGTGTGCAAAAAATCGATTGTTATCAAACGTTCCAATTGAAAATAAGTTTAGAAAGCTTTAGATTTTAGCATTATTCCTCGAAATATATAAAGTTTTAGACGTTTAGTAGTTTCACGTCAACAGCGTACCTAAAGATTGTCCAAACTCGCAATCTTCCAATAGACGTATTCTTCGAACTATGGCCTATTGACGCTTTAGTTTAATTCATGTTTTACAGTAAAGTTTTCTGCGTCATGAATAATTTTTGCGTCACTTGTAAAATGATAATTAGGTTCCACTTGAACGAACAATTGTTTTTTACAATAGGCACATATTTACTTTATTGTAAGCATTTATTGTAGTTTATCGGCGTATTACTTTCACATTGGTGACTAAGCAAAAAAGGCTTATTTTACGACCAACATAGTAGACCAATCATTGGCCTCACTGCTTACAGCAGACCCTCGTCATTGTTTTATGTAAAAATAACACTAAATTATTTGATGAGGATTTATGTCCTAAGTCCATCTATTGTCGGTTAAATTAGTATCAGAAATGCCACTGTACGCTATTATCATAATAAATAATTATGAAAAGCAATAAGCAATTGAGTATTGAGTCTTATGCCTATATCTCCCAAGGGGCAGGTCTAATACGTCACCAGTAAAACTACATTAAAATGACCACACTCCGCCTGATAGCAAGCGATCATGTGGTCCAAGAGCAGTGGCCTCCACACCATCCTCATAGCAGCTGAGGCTATGTTGAGGTCCCTACTTTGGTGGCCTGAGAAAGTGCTTTTTCACGCCCCGCTTAAAAGACTCAGGTTTGAAGGAAGAACGAACCGTGCCTTGGTCGTTCGGTAGAGGCGCTCTAATCGACTCTACCCAAACATATGTTTTGATATCCTAGACAATTAGAGGTGTCAAGTAGCAGCACGGACTTTGTAACTGTACTCGTTTGGAAGTAATAGGCTCGCACACTACAACTTGGGACCTAAAACCATAGGTGGCGAAATGTGGGTATAATGGTACTCTTTCTACTCCTTCGTGAATGCCATGAGACTATGTAATGTTATTAATAACTTTACCTTCCTAAAGTTACACTGTGATATCTTTCCGTTATACTAACCAACGAATAAAAAAAATTCAGTCACACAATACGTTTAAATTACAATGTTAGGAGATCACCTTTAAGCATGGAGTTGCTTGTACCTATTCGGTCTTCTCCTTAAACATTAGCAAGTGTAATGCAATTGAAAATGAAATTGTTTATTTTGCCTTAGAAGAAGGCAAGTTACTAAATTAATAACAAAACACACAAAGTATATTAATTTACTGGATATTATACTAAAAGTATACAAAGAATCAAAAATAAGATGCGTTTTGCCACCCTCTCATTAGGCATTCGTGAGACGTGTCTACACCATCGAAACTGTCGCCACATCAGGTACGCTTCTAATCCGTAGACATTTGCGCGTCGGATCACTTCGGTATTTCTAACCCAATCCGACCATTTGATTTTAAGAATGTCTCGTAAGCACTTCATATGACACTTGTCAAGCGGTATGTATTTCCGATAGAGGGCCCATGTCTCTGAAGAATATAATAGATTTGGGAGAACTTGAAAGTCTTGAAGCCTTGTAAACGGAGACTTTTGTCGAGAGCTTCAAATCATGTGAGTGTAGGACCTTTGCTCGTAATTTACTGAAAGCAGCTGATGCAGCGCTTATGCGATGATTTATTTCGGCATCAAGGTCGCACTTAGATGTGATTGTGTTGCCCAGGTATTTGAATTTATCCACCTTCTTCAGCTCAGTACCGCCAATGTACACCTTGATAGGTTCTGTAGCTCCATGATAGTCCATTGACATGACCTCAGTCTTCTTTACACTGATTTTAAGACCGAAACGGCAACAGACTTCCTAAAGGTTCGTAATCTGGTTCTGAAGCTCTTGTGCAGAGTTAATCAGTAAGCAATAGAAGAAATGATAGAAGTCAATTGGCACAATAAGATCAAATGGTCAGTCTACAAATTAATGCGATGCGCAGTTTATTGGTCAACAATTCTTGTATAGCGCTATTAGTATTATTGCGCTTGTACTAGGTTTAGTCAGACGTAGAGTATCTGTGATGGATAACCGAGTATTAAAATTAATTATTTTATACAGTTATATAAGTAATGGCTTAGTTTTGCGGCAAGATTCTGATGATTTGACAAATTTTTACGAAGTTGATTCCCTGAGGGGACATGAGGAACGTCCAATAATAAATCTTTTAAAAGATACTGCAGATAACTCGAAGTCATATATTATTCTTCCATCAAAGCCGAGGATTAAATTACTTGACCTAAAATCTCATGTTTTAATTGATGGTCTAAGTAAATCTCATAACAATAAAATGGTAGCGTGGCTCAACATGTACTGTGAAATGCCTCCAAATTGTGATAGACAAGTTAAAGGAAGCACTCAGAAAGGTACGCCTGTATTTGGAATCTTGATTGGTGGACCACTTCAAGTCTAAAAATCACATACGTACATGGACGTGAAATCATTTAATATTATAAAATGAATGTCACTGAATTACCTACAAGATAAATAGATGCAATGGTTATTTATAGAATATTTATTTGCTATTTAAATGAGAGGTATTTGATGCATAAGGTGTGTTTAGTATGGTTACGGACATTTTGATGTAAATCAAATCATATTAGTTATTTTGTAGATCATATTTTGAAAGTTGTTAAACGTAGAGCATTGTACAAACTTGGTAAAACCTAATATTTTAGAGTAATGTCAATCAATAAAAGTATCAATATCAGTTACTACGACTTTATAAGGTGCAGTATTACAAAATATATAGTGTTATGACTTGTTAAACATTATTTTATCCTTATTAATTAGGTACGTATTCGAGAACGAATATTATAGAATAAATAAATTATGGAGGAGAGATAAAGTAATATTGTGTTTGTGAATGTTATCGTGTTTGTGTGGCCGACTGGTAATTGTCGGGTGATAAACGTACTGTCCAGCAATGTTTTGGTATTGTTAAATGACTTCTGTGTCGATACATTTTATTGTGTTTAGTTTACTAGCCCACTTATTACTTTGTGCTGCGGATACTCCTCCAGGACAATTTGTACTCGATCTCTTTGGAAATCCAATCAACGATTTCCAGAAGTCATTTGGAAATTTAAAATCGCCTACCGTAAATATCGTGAAGGGAAAACCAGAGGACAATGCGGATCCCACAATGATACATGTCCCACCCAACACTGAGAGAGAACGCTGTACTGGCAATACAGTAAAGGATATAAACGGAGTGTGTAGACAACCTTGGTGATTTGTCCAAAATAGTAACTATAGTAATGACGTAGTGTGTCCGATGCATTTAATTAAAATGGAAGAAAAAATTGTGCTACTAGTTATGGTGTTGGTGCTGGATACGTGTCTTCAGGTTGAGACACGTGATGTTTTCAATTTTCACGATAAACTTCGAACAGCCACCTCAACCACAGCTGAGAATCTAACTAAGACTGGGCAAGTAATACGAATACCAGAACTGGATTGTCCGTTGGGCTCGAGACGTGACGCGTTAGGAATTTGTAGAGAGAGACTCTAAAGGTATTATATTTATTATGACATATATTTATATTATTTTCTATAAACTATATATGTATTTATTTTATTTCATGATTTGTATCAAAATAGTATTTTATTTAATCATAGTGATAATAATTTCTTGTTGATCCTTGTAATTATTGTGTATAAATGTTCCATTACGTAATTTATAAATATAATTGTGTTACGAATGGATATTTTGTAAAGTAGAATAGTAATATACTGAAGTATGAACTTATTATTAATTTATGATATTTTTATGATCGCCATATATAAATACGTCAATCAATGTTTTAAAATTAGTTTGTTGATTACATTATTATTAAAGAAAAGTAATATAGTATAGTAATAATTGTAGAAAAGTAAACGACAATAAACTTTATAAACTTTATTTTTTTTAATTTACAGATAAAGCTGCAAATTCAAATTATGGATAATTATAAAGATGCGATTAAACAATCATAAAGAATTTAACAGTTAATTTATTATAGTCTTATCTTTTCTTGGAAGTTTTGTATTGGTATGTGTTCACTGATAAATTATATGAGGTCAATGAAGTTATCTCGTAAGTTGCAGTAATTGTCAAGGCGTCAATTTAGTGAAAATTTTCTAAAGAGAAGACACGATTTGTTTGAAAATGAAGTTGGCCAGCTGTTTTATTTTTTGTGCTATTTTAACATTTCAATATTACAGTGCAGATGGCTTACTTTAAGATCTTAATAATTCTATGAAATACATAAAGCATAAGGTGAGAACTGACATTGGGAATTTATTCTACCCAAATAAAAATGAAAAAGAAAGTGAAGATAATGTTGCAGCCACAATGAGCAAACGGCTAACGATTCAAAGAATTCGGATGCTGGTTTGAACCAAGATGTTAAACCTGTAGAAGCTACGACACAATCTACCACAACTACGACAGCAGCTGATGCCCCTAAGAGTGAGACGGTTATTGAAAAGGATGACAGGGAAATTTTTACAGGTGCATGTCTTCCAGGGTATTTACGCACGGCAGACGACAGGTGTAAGCCCTCCTTCTAAATTTCAACAATCCCATAGTCTTCAACCGATGAAAATAAATAACAATAACAAAATTTGCTAAACTATTGTAATCTGATTTATTAATGCTGTCCTAATGAAGAAATTGTTTAATTTACTACATTTGAAGTTGACAAATTTTATTTATTTATAAGTAAATAAAATTATTTAAACTATTAAACAATGACATAATTAACAATATATATACACAAATTATTTATAAGAAAAATATAAACTAAAGACAAAAAAGATAAAGTTTACATTTGTAGGTTTCTTTTTTTGTAATTCGTAATGTTTGTAACTTAAATAAACACTTTTATAATAGTATTATCTTTAATTACCCATTTGCCTGAGAGTTAAAGAATTAATAATGCTTTTTATTTCTTTTACTTAATCTGCATATATTTATTAAATTGTAACATAATAGTAAAAATGTTATTAAATATTTCATCATTTAGGCTTTATAACAGATATTAAGTAGCAGTTTAATTACTTGGTGATGTTTCTTTTAAAATTAAAACTGCTGTCATAAGTATGATCCTGTGATCTCAGAAAGTAAATAAAGAGAATATCGCTGATATTTATACGAAATAATACTTGCGATGGTCTTGAGCGCTATGTTAATATCCACACAATTCTGATCATGGCTTTTACCTAAAACGATAGTTTCCTATGTTGGTATAACCTATTGAGTCACAACACAGCGGCGGCCAAACACAATAAGTAGGGTAGACCGAGGCGAATCGGATCAGTATGACTTTAAGGTTAAAAAAACAACTTTATTATAGGATATCTTATATTTATGAATCAAATAACAATCAGCCTTTAATAAAGTTTTACATAAGAAATTATAATTTTAGCTATCACATAAATATTCTTTGCCAGAAACGAAAACAAAAACTTTGAGAATTATCCGATTAGCCCCAAAACCGGGGGCTAATCGGATCTAACAAATGTCTACAATAAAAACGAAACTTATGAGAACATTACTTATTATTATGACACAAATCACAGGTATACGGTCCCTTGGTACCTTCTCTATCAGCGCAGTTCTCATGGCACCATTCTTCACATGTATTGCAATGTATCCAATCCTCGGTGGGTGGATGTACAAACTTTTTAGAACAGAAAATGCAATGCCAATCTCTAGATGGAATAGGTCCCTTTACTTTTATTCCAGGTGTAGCTTTGTTTTTCTTCTTATCCTTCCCTTTTCCCCTTTCCTTTAACATCAGTCTTTTTCTTTTCTGTGTCACCTTTTTTCTTCGCTTCCTTTTGTAGAAGATTATTTTTAGTCAGCGGTGAACGGTGATGTTAAATGTAAGGTTGGCTTGGACAATTTACGAGGCCGCTGGATAGTAGTTGGGCTCTTCATCGGCGAAGGAATAATTGCTTTAATTGCATTTCCAACATCGGCACTGCCTGGTATTAAACTTGTATAAGGCACATTATACACCTCAGCCGCCTGACGTATAGTTAAGTTTAGTTAAAAAGACCATATCAGCTGCTTTTTTCATGTCATCGTGTGACCACTGATTCTGGCAGATATTTCTTACATATGTCCGGACCATCTAAAACAATAAAACAAGATATAAATTAGTTATAAACATTGTATGCCAGGATCCGATTCACCCCGTAGATTGCGATCCGATTCGCCTCATAGCATAGGTAGTTAAATAATTTGCTTTGATAAAATATGCATCAAATTACCGCTAAAAACTTAATCATTTATTATAACTAGATTAACAGCGCGTAATAATACAAAAAAATATTTTCAATTCGACAAAATTTACCTGTATAATAAGCCATCATTGTTATTACGTACCTTAGATATTGGCGGGAAAACTGATAACACCATACGTTGATATCACAGGTGATCGTCGCCGGCACTGAATTACGAGCGGGAATGAAATACTATAAATTGCAATAGACGCTTCGGGGATGGGGGATAGTGATGTGCAAGTATAGCTACGTTCCTTTATGCGTGGTATTTTAAATATCTAAATAATTCTTATTTTGATCCGATTCACCCCGTGATCCGATTAGCCTCGGTCTACCCTAATTATGTTTGGTTATATTCTTAGAATAATAATAATTGTGCTATATAAAAAATATAATTTTAAGGTTAACGAAGTTATCATGTAATGCAGTACCTACAGTGTAACTTGTCAATGCTGCAGTCGATAGATGACTTTCTACGAAGCAGTAGCATTTCCGAAAATGCAGTTGATAAATTATTTTATATTGTGTGTAATTGTTACATCGCAGTATAACAGTGTAGATTGTAAAATTAAAATATTCTTAGATAAAGTACACGAAAGAATTGATAAAGGAAGAGCAGACCTAAGAAACATATTAAAACTTGATAAATATGAGAAACAGTATAAAAATGAAACGGTACACTCTGTACAACCAATCAAAGGGTCCAAACCAAGTCCACCAAAGTAAGCCTGGTAACGTGACTCCTCAGCCTACCATGACCACGCCGTCGACTATTACCAATAAAAATGGTACCTCAAGCAAGGACGAAAAGGATGGTAGGGAAAACTTCGCAGGTAGTTACTTCCCAGGCTACAGGCATAGTCCTGATGGACCTTGCAA
This sequence comes from Catocala nupta, assembly GCA_963675205.1. Lineage (NCBI taxonomy): Eukaryota > Metazoa > Arthropoda > Insecta > Lepidoptera > Erebidae > Catocala > Catocala nupta. Next base: position 17,188,714 of record OY776081.1, read on the forward strand.
AAAAGAGTTTTAATCATGTCTATTTATAGCCCGACTCACATATACTAAAACTTCATTGTAAAAGACACGTGTGAGATGGAATTTAAATAAATATATAATTAATAAATATATTTTGTTTGACACTTATTAGTCGTATTTCATTTAAGCAGTTCTTCTCTAAATACAAAATAATACGTTTTTTAATATTATGCTTCTTATCGCGGTTTTCCAAGAAGTATATAAGCATTGGCTAAAATAATGATAACAGTATATTGCTTTTAATAAATAAGGCTTGATTAATGAGCATTAAGATTCTGGTGTGACTGCGATGGCTTGATATATACCAGGCTGTCACGTAACAGCACTAGGAGACAAGTGATCAGTTGTCTGTTGATTAGAGACATCTGCGGAACGAAGCTGATTATCAAAAAAATTCTGTAATACGTCGATATCTATTAGAATTTCGTCTTTATCCTCAGAACTACTCATGTGTGTTCTTTTTGTATCAGGAGTTTTCGCATTATTATCGTGGCTTTCCATTTTATTCTCAGAACTAACTAGATTAGAAGAACCTCTGTTGTCCTGTATTTTACTGAAGTCTGATGTATCTTCACCATCTGGAGGACCATCTCTGCTTTTTGGTTCTTTATTGTATATTGGCGCTCTAGATAGTGTTCTGTTATTCTGCGATTCTATTATATTCAATGTGCCTTGTTAATGTTAGTTAGTTAGTTAATTGTTAATGTTAGGCCTTGGTTGCCTGGTGGGCCTCGATTGGGCGTCGGGCCTCGGTTTTCTGGTGGACCTCGGTTGGCTGGTGGTCCTCGATTTTGCGGTGGGCCTCGGTTGCTCGGTGGTCCTCGGTTATGCGTCGGTCCTCGATTGGCTGGTGGACCTCGATGGCTTGGAGGTCTTCTATCATAAAATCCAATATCATCAGGACACCGTATTTCTAAAAGAAATGAGATACATTTAACAAACGAATTAATATATTATGAATACTTTGTTTTCTATGTTTTATCTTTCCGTTAACCGTAAATATAATCCATGTATTTATGCTTTAATTGTTGCACTGCCTAGCTTGCTTTTTCTGCTTTCTAGCTTCACTGGATTGGCTGCTTGTTTAGTATAGATGCAAACCCAGTTTACTCCACTCTTCAAGACGAGTAAGTCTGGTAGGGAATCCTTCACGTGGTTGCCCCCTGTTATTGGTCTAGTTCCTTCTGAAATAGACGTAACTAAAATCACCAGACGACCACTGCCTGGGATGGAGAGGCCATGTTACGGCGGGTCCATCGTCGAACGACAGACGATGAATAGTAATGACCTCCCGCGTGTTTGTGCCGTGCCCGGGGACTCGTACGGAGGGATGAAAGAGTCCTGGGGGTTGAGTAAACGCCCCTTTGGTCTGGATTTCCTCTCACACGGGAGGTTGCAGTCTAGCCAGCTGCAAGCAATCGGCTGCGGTGACCGCACATGCGGCCGCCAGGTGAGTGTCCTTGGATAAAGAGGTCTCCAGCCGGCAGTGCTCGTTTCCCACCTCGGTGGTTTGGGGTGGCGCGACTTGTGCTGTACGTCTCGGGGACAGCTCACTCGGGGGCGCTATACCTTGCTGGTAGCCCTGGTGCCTGAACAAGACATCCCCAACGTTGTGGACTCCGTGACGGTTGGGGAGCCAGCAGGTGAACTCAATGATAGACCAGACGGACTCTGTCAAAATAAACACAAAAGGCTTGTCCGATAAGGGTGAGCAATTAAGGACCTCTGGACCCTTAGGTGGAGAGGGTAAGCCGGGTGTAGGAGCTGCACGTGGGAGTGCCTACACACCTAAGCGACATGGTCGTGATGGCCCTATTGGCCATTATTTATTTGAGCTACCTAATTTAAAATATATATAAATGTTTATTTGGTTAGTATACATATATATAAATACCTTCTTTTGGATTGTGTGAGAGAATTACTGGTGTTATACTAATAACTTGACTGCTTAATTTTACTGCTGTGAAAAACATAAAGAAGTTAAACTGTATCAGATTAGGAGATGGAAACCTCGAGGTTTTTGGCTACTGAGAACAACATTATGTCCTTGGTAGTAGCGGAAAGGCAATAGCTATGAACGATATGTAAAAAAATGAACACAAAGGAGCTATCAATTTAATGTTTATAATACATATTTGATTTAATATAATAGTATTAATTTGCCCTCATTGGCCTAGATATTTTATTTCTATACTTGTGTGTGCGTTAATCATACAACTAGAACGATGTTAGGTTAAAAGTTAATTGAGTTGCAAAGGAAATTAGTTAAATAAGGCACGGCAGCGAAAGAAAACAATTGTCTGCTGCTGTCAATTTAAAAATAATATATTTTACAGTAATATTTTAGTTTAAAAAACAAAGAGCTCCAGCATTTAATTCCAAAATGACTATCACAATAATCATTAATTCGTTACCAACCAAAATCAGGATGCCTTGCATAGGTCGTTGTTATTCAATTGTTAGTTTTATTAAGATTATGTGTGAGAGGATTTTGTCTTAAGTTTTATTTACAGCTATTATGTTATATTTACGCATAAGTATATCTATGAGCTAAGTTCTTTTTGTTAAAATGTAGTTAAAGAACTATGTTCTTTGGCGAGCGGAATGTCCAAATAGATTAGAGTTTTATGTGGTATGAGCCACGTACATACTATAAATACATAGACATATTTACAGTCCACTGTGTCGAATGATGTCGAATGATTTACCAGTTGCAAATAAACCTACGTAATAACTACACATCGTTTTACTTAAAAAATCACCCGGCTATCAAAAATAATCCTAATAGATTAAACAAAAAGAAACATTTAGAATAACTCTTCGTCCGACCCAGGCGTCGAAACCAGACCTCGTGCACAGCAGTCACATTCACTACCGCTGCGCCACGAAGGCAGTTAAAAAGTGCTGATAACTATAAGACTCTAGGAAAGCAACCATATGTATGCATAGCATATATGTGTGACAATTTAGTAAAATATAAAAAATAAACAAAAGCTTAAAAAACATACAATAATAATTATATAATATTTCGTACAATAGAGCAGTACAGTGATACGTTTACATGATTAATTATTATTATTCAGTGATCCAGATGCAAAATTATTTACTTTTTTATTTCCAGGACAAAAGTGATGATTCCTCGTCTTCCTCGTCGTCATCATCTTCATCATCATCATCATCATCTTCGTCTGAAGAGGATGACGGTGATAATTGCGAATACAATGTTAGTATTGCACGCTCTCGCATAAGACATGTATATTATTTCCATTTTACATTATTGAAACCATTCTAAGAACCTTTTTAAATTATATTAGTAAAGTCTATGAAAACTTATAGTAGTATGAAAACTCATAGTAGACCATAAGTTTTCATAGTTCCTAACTTGTGTCACACAACTACTATATACTATATATATACACTATATACTGCTCTTGACATTCAAAATTATTGATTGCTTTTACATATTTATTATTAGTTTACAGAAGCAACTGCTATGCGTGCTCCTAAAAATTGTACCTATGGTAAGACATGCTGATGATCGACGTCAAGAACGTATAAGCTTATGTTTCACTCAAAACAAACCACAAAGATATGCGTATTAATCTTGTTCACTGTCGTACCAGATAAAATAAAATAACGGTAGCAAACATGATACACTTATTATGCGTACGTGCACATGTTCGCGTGATAAGTTATTATAGATATATTTAGATATATAGATTATATAAGATATATTAAGACATTGCCCTATTATTTCACTATAAGTATCTTAAGGATGCACATACTATTTTTATCAGCATATTGCTCTAGCAATGTGCTGATTAAGATATACTTACTAGGATCTATTCAATTAGAGTGGCCATAGGTATGTATATCACACTACTTAACTCCTGAAACATACACAACAATATCGGTTCGGTAATTCTACGTAAGTCGTCGTCGCAGTATGAAGTCATATTCTTTAACCTTGACTAACCGCTTTGTATGTGTTCTTATACTGATATGATAAAATGTCAAGATTCCTTCATTCGAGAGTGTTTTTGTGACAGTGCTGCCAATTCTGTTGTCACAAATTCTCTAAAGTAAACTAAAAATTATTTAAATTAAGATTAGTACTGTCAAACGACATTTCGTATTCTGAAATCGTTGAAATTGACAGGACTAAACTTATTTAGTTTGACAGGATTAAAATTGGTTTAGTTGCTCAAAAGTTATTCAAATTAGTCCTTTCTGCATTTTGCTGAACGGCTTAAATGTCAAAAATGATCTAAAATTTTAAATGTCAAGCTATTATAAATGTAACATATAAGCATGTGATGACATCTGAAAACATGATACAAAGTTTAGTTTTCCTAGAGATTAGGTATTTGAGGCTTAAAATATGGATGTGCCTTTTTTATACAAGATATCTTTAGTATAGCAAGATGTTAATATGATGAATAGATATGGACATTGATAAACAATAAGATTTCGAAATAGTTAGTAGATATTTAGTATGATGGCTTCGATGTATATAATGAATAAATAACCTGCTATCAGGATGCTCACTTTCTGCAATGCTGCAATTTCTGTATTAGTTATTTTCTTAAAAACAAAGCTCTAGTTTTGTTGCATAAACATGCACAGCAAATAGCTTTAAATTTGGGTTTAGATTTATTGTAATGTCAAGATACGTTTCTGTTCTTAAGCTAGATTCGTGTGCTTACGTCGGATCCAACATGAATGGGGCAACAATCTTAAGCTCGTTAATTTTCAGTGATGGTCTATTGCCTACCCCAATTATTGTTCGTAACACCAAGGCAGTATAATTGACAGTAAATGTCAACGTAAAGAGTTATACTCTAGTGTCTTTGTGTATCCTTGTCTACATGTCAAATATACTCGCATAGATAACACAAAAAATCAAAACTATGAGGTGGGTCGCCAATTGTGCAGTGTTTATTGTAAGAAAAACAACATAACCCTTACCCTTGATTTTATAATATGTGTAAACAAATATATGCATACTTCACAAAAGCTCAAAAATATTATCTTATGTTTATTAAACAGATTAGATTTTAGAGATACCTACAGATTTTTGAAGTATGCACATATTCATCCAGCATCAACAAGCTAACAGACCTGCTGGCTTGCCAGCAGATTCTGATCCCAAGATGATCTGTTCCCATTGTCGTAGGGTTAGCACACTTAGCACACACACATAGAACTTATACACATATAGCCACACACACACATGCACGCACACACACGAACCCTTGCACGCACGCACACACACCCACACACGCACACACATACAGACACACACACACACGTGCATATACGCACTCCATATCTTATAGTCTACTCAATTACTCACCTCACATATTAAAGGTATGTACATTATTATAAAATCAGGTAACTCATATCCGAGCTCTAACTTGTCTAGAGTCAGGAGAGGCTGGTAATCTGTCATACAGGTCTACCTAGTACAGATACTAGTCTCTCACACAGATTCTCCCCTTTATAAATGTAACACCTAGCATAAGATTCTGATTTTTTGTAATTATTTCTGTGTGAGAGAGAAAATAAACTATTATTATGATTATTATAATTATATTAAAGAGTAAACGAAAAAGTTTACTCTTTGACATTAATTCTGTAGTTTAAAGTATTTTAATTACCGGTATCACTGCCTCAGTTCAAATTAGGATAGTCAAAATCAACTTGGTGTTGTCTAAACGAAATCTAAATTTAGTTGTTTGGAACAGTAGAATACCCTATACGAAATCTCTAAACTAAAACTAGAGAATTTGTGACTTATTTTAGTTTAGTGAAAATTACAACTAAATTGGCACCAATACATATGAATTTTTCATTTTTTGAAAATATTCGTGGACTTTGGTTATATAGTTAGCAACGATATTGCTATAAACTTGTAGAATTTTATTCAAATTGAGCCAAAATAGCTCACATTTATTTGTTTACGAGAAATTATAAGTCAAGCCACAGATTTCTTTATTGGCCACGTGATCAAACTTCTAATTTTATAACTAAGCCACGGGAAAATGAGATAGTCTCTAATAAACTAATTCGTCTTTTTACAACGCGAACTAAATATTCTATAGAAAGCGTCAAGTAAAGATCAACAATTATCTTAACTTATCCTTCTTATTCATACGAGTACATTGCCACCTAATTTACTAACTCAGCCACAAATGTTACATCGCATCACCATTTTACGTTTTACAGGTACAACACAAGGTCCATAAAAAATTATAGTGTAAGCTTCTATAGACAATATCATTTATTATAACTTAGCATGGAAAAATAATCCATTATTTTCTTTTATCGTGAAAATAGCCACTGCAAGATTTGGCGCGATACCGCGAGACGACAGCGACGCGTTTTCCCAATCTATATTAGACCAAAACGCAGCCATAGGAAACTGGTCGCGTATATATTTCAATGTTATTTTTAAAATATCTGTGATTACAATGTATACATGAATTTTGCGTACTGCATAATATCACATCTGTATCTTGAAGGGTAAAACAACATAACAATTAAAATACAGCTTATTTTTTTAAACTTTAAGGATGATAAAATATACCCTCATAACTGACTAAATTATAAAATACAAAAATATTTAAATAATTTAGCAGATGCAATAATCCATCGCAAGCCATCGCAGTTACACCAGAATCTTAATGCTAATTAATCAAGCCTTATTTATTAAAAGCAATATACTGTTATCATTATTTTAGCCGCTGACATATTATCTGAAATTAAAAATAAATAAAGAAATATACTTTTTGGAAAACCATGATAAGAAGCATAATATTAAAAAACATATTTTGTACTTGGAGAAGAACTGTTTAAATTGATTATGAGTCAAATAAAATATATTTATTAATTATATATTTATTAAAATTCCATCTTACACATGTCTTTTACAATGCATGCATACATCAGACTGAATCATGCAGGGACTTCTTTATTAAATTACAGATACTTACTGCACCATCTCTTTACATTTTAGTAATTTTGACCAACTTAATAAAACATCTTTCCAAATTCGAGACAGAATCTGAAAGAGCAATACGTCTCAGTACTCGTAGAAAAGATCTACCAATAAGAATACATCCAAAACTGAATTTGGTGAAACATTGTGCTAGTGTACAAGCAGTCACATTGTACAATAAATGACCCTCCGAATTCAAAACAATAGTAAACTATAAGGTTTTTAATAGTAAATTTAAATAATTTCTTTTAAAAAAATGCTACTACAGCGTGGATGATTTTATAAAGGATGCAAATAAAGGCTTATGCATATAAGGCAACAATAACAAGCATATCATAGTTTGTAAGTTCGATATAAAATCGTTTATTTTTTGTAATATGTTTTTGTTCCATTTCTTGTCGTGTTAGTTTTAAGAATTTTCAACACAAATATATGTTTGTTCAGAAATAAATTAATCTAATCTAATCTAATGAAGTTGTAGTATATGTAAGTCGGGCTATAAATAAACATGATTAAAACTCTTTTTTGCAAGTTCCATCAGTAGGTACTCCGCCTCCCAGGCGGCAACTACCTGCGAAGTTTTCCTTACCATCCTTGCTTGAGGTACCACTTTTACTGGTAATAGTCGACGGCGTGGTCGTGGTAGGCTGAGGTGTCTCGTTACCAGGCTTATTTTGTTCCAATCCGGTGTCTATGCTTGTTGCTTTGACTGGTTGTACAGAGTGTACCGTTTCATTTTTATACTGTTTTTCATGTTTATCAAGTTTTAATATATTTCTTAGGTTTGCTCTTCCTTTATCAATTCTTTCTTGTACTTTATCTAAGAATATTTTAATGTTACAATCTACACTGTTATACTGCGACGTCACAATTATACACAAAATAAAATAATTTATCAACTGCATTTTCGGAAATGCTACTTCTTCGTAGAAAGTCATCTATCGACTGCAGCATTGACAAGTAACACTGTAGGTACTGCATTACATGATAACTCTGTTGAACTTAAAATTATATATTTTTATATAGCACAATTATTCTAAGAACATAACCAGTCATAATTATAAACCTATTGTGTTTTGCCGCCGCTGTGCTGGGACTCAATAGGTTATACCAATATAGAAAACTATCGTTTTAGGTAAAAGCCATGATCAGAATTGTGTGGATATTAACGTAGGGCTCAAGACCATCGCAAGTATTATTTCGTATAAATATCAGCGATATTCTCTTTATTTACTTTCTGAGATCACAGGATCATACTTATGACAGAAGTTTTTATTTTTAAAAGATACATCACCGAGTAAATTAACTGCTACTTAATATCTGTTATAAAGCCTAAATAATGAAATATTTAATAACATTTTTACTTTTATCTTACAATTTAATAAATATATGCAGATCAAGCAAAAGAAATAAAAAACATTAGGTATTAATTCTTTAACTCTTAGGCAAGTGGGCAAATAAAGATAATACTATTATAAAAGTGATTATTTTAGTTACAAACTTTACGATTTACAAAAAAGAAACCTACAAATGTAGTAAATTAAACATTTTCTTCATTATGACGGCATTAATAAATCAGATTAGGTACAATAGTTTAGCAAATTTTGTTATTATTATTTATTTCCATCGGTTAAAGACTATGGGATTGTTGAAATTTAGAAGGAGGGCTTACACCTGCCGTCGGCAGTGCGTAAATATCCTGGAAGACAAGCATCTGAAAAATATTCCCTGCCATCCTTTTCAGTAACCGTCTCACTCTTAGGGGCATCAGCTGCTGACGTAGTTGTGGCAGATTGTGTCGTAGCTTCTACAGGTTTAACATCTTGGTTCAAACCAGCATCCGAATTCTTTGAATCGTCAGCAGTTTGCTCGTTTGTGGCTGCAACATTATCTTCATTTTCTTTTTCATTTTTATTTGGGTAGAATAAATTCCCAGTTCTCACCTTATGCTTTATGTCTTTCACAGAATTACTAAGATCTTCAAGTAAGCCATCTGCACTGTAATATTGAAATGATCCGTTTACACATACCAATACAAAACTTCCAAGAAAAGATGAGGTAATAAATTTACTGTTAAATTCTTTATGATTGTTTATCGCATCTTTATAATTATCCAAATTAGCAGCTTTATCTGTAAATAAAAAATTTAATTAATAAGTTAATAAAGTTTATTGTCGTTTATTTTTCTACAATTATTACTATACTATATTACTTTTCTTTAATAATAATGTATCGACAAACAAATTTTAAAACATATCGATTTCCATATTTCTATATGGCGATCATGGAAATACCATAAATTAATAATAAGTTTATACTTCAGTATATTACTATTCTACTTTACAAAATATTCATTCGTAGCACAATTATATTTATAAATTACGTAATGGAACATTTATACACAATAATTACAAGGGTCAACAAATAAATTATTATCACAATGGTTAAATGAAATATTATTTTGATACAACTCATCAAATAAAATAAATACATATATAGTTTATAGAAAATAATATAAATATATGGCATATAAATAAATATAATACCTTTAGAGTCTCTGTCTACACTTTCCTAACGCGTCACGTCTCTGGCCCAACGGACAATCCAGATTTGGCATTCGTATTACTTTCTCAGTCTTAATTAGATTCTCAGCTGTGGGTGAGGGTGCTTGTCGAAGTTTATCTTGAAAATTGCAAACAACACGTGTCTCAACTTGAAGACACGTACCCAGCACCAACACCATAACTAGTAGCACAATTTTTGCGTCCATTTTAATTAAATGCATCGGACACTACGTCGTTGCTATAGTTATTTTGTTGGACAAATCACCACGGTTGTCTACACACTCCGTTTATATCCTTTACTGTATTGCCAGTACAGCGTTCTCTCTCGGTGTTGGGTGGGACCTGTATCATTGTGGGATCCGCATTGTCCTCGGGTTTTCCCTTCACGTTATTTATTGTAGGCGATTTTAAATTTCCAAATGACTTCTGGCAATCCTTGATTGGATTTCCAAAGAGATCGAGTACAAATTGTCCTGGATGAGTATCCGCAGCACAAAGTAATAAGTAGGCCAGTAAACTAAACACAATAAAACGTGTCGATACAGAAGTAATTTTACAATACTAAAACATCGCTGGATAGAACGTTTATCAGCCGACAATTACCAGTCGGCCACACAAATACGATAACATTCACAAACACAATATTAATTTATCTCTACTCCGTAATTTATTTATTTTATAATATTCGTTCTCGAACACGTCTCTAATTAATAAGGATAAAATAATGTTTAACAAGTCATAACACTATATATTTTGTAATACTGCACCTTATAAAGTCGTAGTAACTAATGGGCCTCGTTAGCATTGGCTTGCAACCTGTCTAGGAGAAGGAAAAAGTCAAACCAAATTCCAGGGAGCAAACCCGAGAATAAACCCCGAACCAAGGTGTTAACCGACCCGTGCTGATGGATTCGTGGCCAGAGGGAAAAGCTGGTCTTGAACGGAGGGTACCTGTGTTGGTGGTCACAGGGCACAGGATGGATACACCTTAACTCCGTAAAGGGCTCTGCGGAGGTGGACAGTATTTTCTCTATCAATCGTGGGAACGTCTATGGATTTTACTGACATTAATTATCCGCATGGTGGTGACGCGGTTCGCCACCAGACGTGACGACGTCTCGTTTCTCGCGAGGGCGAAAAGTGGCATACGGAAAGCCGTTTTGCTACATTGAATGTTGGAGGAGGGATGGATGGAAAATTGAATGAAGTATGTCAGATGATGAATGAGAGAAAGATTGATGTCCTGTGCGTGAAAGAGATGAAAAAAAAAGGCTGTAACACCACTAGGCATGGACCCTACGCGGCGTATTAGTCCGGCGTGCCTACTAATACCAGAGCCTGTCAGGGAGTTGGTGTTATTTTTTCTGCTAGAATGTATGAGTGCGTAAAAGAATTTGAATATGTAAATGCTATGTTACTATGGATGAAAATGAAAGTGGGGATTACTCGTGTGTTCATGGTAGGGATCTATGCACCCGTAAACATGGCAACGTGTATGTCTCAGAGTGCACGGGAAGAAAGAGAAGATTTTTGGGAGAGTTTAAGAGATGTCCTGAGGAAATGTAAGAAACCCAAAAGGTTGATAATGTTAGGGGATTTTAATGTTTGGGTGGGAGTAAAGTGTGAAGAATACGAAAGGGTTTTAGGCAAGTATGGAGACGAAAGTGTGAATGAGAATGGAAAAAGGTTGCTTGAACTGTGTTTGGAGTGGAGTCTTTGTGTGACAAACACTATGTTTGCCCACAAAAGAGTCCACCAGTATACAAGGAAAGCAAAGAATGTAAGAAGTAGTATAATTGACTTTATTGTAGTGGATGAAAGATTGAGAAAGAAAGTCTTAGACACTCGGGTATATAGAGGTATTGGTGTCCATACCGACCATTGTTTGGTTATGAGCCGGATACGGGGCCTCTTCAAAGGATGGCGACACCATATACCTACCCGAACAAGTGCCTAAGAACGAATAAAAGTAGAAAATTTGCAAGATGAAGTATTGAAAGACGAGTATAATAATAAATTGAGGGAAAGATTTGAAAGATTTTGTGACAGGAAAGATTTTGTGACAGTGATGATGTAGAAGAATTATGGCAGTCATTTAAGTATGAAGTGGTTGTTGTAGCGTCAGAAGTATGCGGTGTGAGCAAGAAGAGGTGAGGTAAAGATGTGCAAGGGGTAGTACGTGAGAAGAAGCACGCTTGGTTGGACTGGCTATCTGTTTGAGCCAATGAAAGACTACAAAAAGCAATAAATGAGGATGTAAATAAAGCTAGGAATAAGTTTATAATAATGAAGAAGATAGCGCAAGATGTGATTAAAAGGAAAAAAGAGGAAATGAAAGACGAGTTTGATAGAAGATTATCTGAAGATTTCCGGAGTAACGCAATTTTTTTCTGGAAATCCATTCGCTCGGTTCGAGGTAAAACCCTAACCACTGAGCTAAAATCGATCAGAGACAAGAATGGAAGTTTACTGAATGAAGAAAAGAGCGTACTGAATCGATGGAAAGAATATTGGAAAGAGAGGAATGGCAAGGGCTAAGTTTTGAAATTAATGATAATGATAGGAATGATGAAAGCCCTATTAGTATAGATGAAATAATGAAAGCATTGAAAAGCATAAAATTAGGAAAGGCTGGTGGTTATAATAGGATTACAGTCGAAATGCTGATGTAGTGGGGTAATAAGAATGCGTTTGTTATATAGAATAAGTTAGTCAATAAACGACAGTGACACTGACTACACGCGTTTCATTTCACACCACATTAGATGGCGACCCTGCCATGCGCGGCATTGCATTACGGCGTAGGCGTCTAGTACGTGGAATTGCCTTATGTTAGATCAGCAAAATACAAAAATGGCTTCGCGACACACTCTCTCTCGTGGCGTTGTCAGGGATAATAGGGGTTATACGTGTTATTTTGTGTCGCTTTACGAATATAATTACATTGGAGAAAATGGGCAAAGCGTCCTCTAAGGAAGAAGTCGTCGTAGTGGCGCAAGCAGCTGGTGCAGGTGACACCCAGAGCGGCGTTAGTCACTCCACAGGCGTGGAAATTCAACAAATTATACTGGGTGTGGTCGTTGTGGTCCTGCTGGCCGCTGGAATTTACGTGGCTCTCAAATGGTATAAGAAACGGCACCTGAAGTGGGTTCGAGAAGAATTACGGGGCCACATGCTGAGGCGCATTCAAGATCGGTTGTCAGGGCGGTTTACCAGTGATCAACCTAAAATACCTCGGAACCGTGACCGTGACGAAGAAAGTGAAGTGATATAAAAAAAAAAAAAAGTGTAAGGTTGCGCGAAAAATACCAAATAATTAAGTAATACTAATACGAAACCGGCCACAAGAATTCTAATAATTAAAAGTGCGTGTCAAAAATACATGTGTACGTAAAAAAAAAAAAAAAAAAAAAAAAACAAAAAAAAAAAAAATGAACAGCTACGCGAGTGACCTCAAGCTAAAAATAAATAATTATAAGTTTAAGTTACGTAAGTATAATTTATGTATGGGCATATGGAAAACATACTAAGTTTACATGAACAAATTAAATATATTTTTGAATACCTAAGAAAATTAGGTCCTAAGTCCTAAACGCAGAAGCGAGTCTTTAGGAAAGGAAAAATTTCAATATGCCGATACTAAATTTAGTGAATATAAATCTCTGTTAAAATCGATCGATAAGAAAAAACTTAGGGATGCACAGTTATCAGGAAATTTTGAATTCATTTGTAGTAACATAGAAAAGTATTATAATAAAATCTTAGAATTGAAGGTAAGCATGGACCAAGGTAAAAGTAAAACAACAGAAACTACGATTAGCGACAAAATGGCGAACTTTAATTTGCGTACGGCCATAAGTTTGATTCCTGAAATGGATGGGAAGGAATCAACAACAGAAAAAATGATAGAAGGAATAGAAATGTATGAAACTTGCTTAAATAGTGAAGACAGTAAGAATTTGTTAATTAATTTTGTTTTGAAAACGAGATTGTCAAAAACGGCAAAACTTAAATTAAAATCGAATTATTCCTCTATAAAAGAATTAATATCTGATATAAAAAAATATTTGCTAACAAAAAAATCAGCAAATTCTTTGCTATCTCAAATAAATAATTTGTCGCAAAATAACTTGTCTATTTTAGAATATGGCGATAAGTTAGAGGAGCTTTTTATGGAACTTACTATTGCACAATCTAATGGTAACCAGCAGGCAAGTGCGATATTAAGTCCCATAAACGAGAATATGGTTATAAAAAGATTTTCAGATGGACTTAGGAATCGTCGTCTGAGCACTATAATATCAGCTAGGAACTACGGCACGCTCAAGGACGCGGTACGCGCTGCTGAGGATGAAGACGCGGCTCGTCCCACGCAAAGGGACTCGGTATATACTTACTCACGAGGTATGAATAATTATAGCTATAATAATTGTCGTTACAGTCGTAATAATAATCCTAGGTACAACCAGTATCCCCAGAGGTTAGGGTCGAGAACGCCGAGGAACTCAAATCACTTCCATCAAAATAATGGTAATTATAATAGTTTTAAGTATCAAGGACAAGGATTCGGCTATCGCGGAAGGTCTACATATCAACCCCAGCGTGGTGGTAGACCTCGTTTCATGAGAACAAATAGAAGTAACATAAGAGGTAATTTTTCGAGTCCACGTAATGTTGTACACGTTGCAGAGACAAATAAGGAAGATTCGGATAAGTTAAATGAGTTTTTTCGAGTCTAATTATGTATTAACATGTACCGGTTTAGATTTTATTATCTTATACGTTGAAAATAAAAAATATAAGTTTCTCATAGATACAGGAGCTTCATTATCGGTAATTAGGGATGGCATAATTAATTGTCATATAACAAGGTACAAAAGTAACACGGTTATAAATGGGTTAGGTGGAAAAGTACAGGCCAGTTGTTATGCACGCATTATATTGCAATCGGACCATGGTTTAGAGTTTCATCATAACATGTATTTGCTGAATATGATACCAAGCAACGTGGATGGTATTATCGGACTTGACTTTCTAAGAAAATATAACGCAAACATTGACTTGGTAACAGACACACTTGCACTTCAATATAATGATAATTGTTATTGTTCTATCAAGATACATAAATGTACCGATGAAGAAACAAACACGGATGACTATTTAATTATTCCGGGACGTAGTGAATCTTTTCATTATATAGAAATAAATAAAAATATATATAAAGATTGTATAATTTATCCAAAACAGTTAGACGAACATTTATTTTTAGGTGGTTGTTTAGTTACACCAAAACGTGGTAAAATTCCAATAAAAGTATTAAATACTAGCGAAAAGTCAACACAAATACGTAAAGATAGTTTAATAAACTTAGAAAGTTTTGATTATTTAGAATGTTATAATATGTGTTCATTCGAAAACAATGAAAGGGATATTGAACGTGTAAAAAAATTGTTATTAGAATTAAATTTATCACATTTAAATACAAATTATAGGAAAGAAATAGAAATTATTTGTACAAAATATGCTGACATATTTTATTTAGAGAATGACAAGTTAGGAATTGCAAATATAATGGAACAATCGATAACATTAAAACCAAATATAAAGCCTGTGTACACTAAGCCTTACCGGCTACCCGAATCATTAAAACCAGAAATTACTAAACAAGTACAGAAAATGTTAGAAGACGATATAATAGAACCATGTAATAGTGAATGGAATAGTCCTATACTTTTAGTCCCTAAAAAGTCAGATGGTAGTAAAAAATGGCGTTTAGTAGTAGACTACAGGAAAGTTAACGAGTCAATTCAAGATGATAAATTTCCGTTACCAAATATCACAGAGATCCTAGATTCCTTATCAGGTTGTGTATGTTTTAGTCATTTAGACCTCTATCAAAGTTTTTATCAAGCGGGCCTTAAGGAAGACAGTAGAAATATTACTAGTTTCACCACAAACACAGGTCAATATAGAATGAAACGGTTGCCAAAGGGCTTAAAGATAAGTCCTAGTGCTTTTTCAAGAGTAGTTTCGTTGGCAATGTCAGGGTTGACCTATGATAAATGCTTCCAGTATTGTGACGACATATGTGTAATTGGTAGAAATAAGGAAATTCATAATAAAAATTTAATAGACGTATTTGAAAGGTTAAGAAAAATGAACCTTAAACTCAACCCCCATAAATGCGATTTTCTTAAGACAGAATTACTTTACTTAGGACATGTAATATCCGCCAACGGTGTGCTACCTGACCCTGATAAAATAAAAGTTTTGCAAAATTATCCCGTTCCTAAAAATCCCGATGAAACTAGAAGGTTTGTTGCATTTTGTAATTACTATAGAAAGTTTATTAATAATTTTTCAGAAATTACTTTACCTTTAAATAAATTATGTCGTAAAAATTCAATTTTTGAATGGAATAAAGAATGCCAGGAAAGTTTCGAAACCCTAAAAAATAAACTAATATCTCCACCAATTTTGCAATATCCAGATTTTTCGGCACAAAACACATTCGTCCTTCAGACGGATGCGTCGGGTGTGGCTGTAGGATCAGTTTTATGCAATAGCAATATGAAACCAGTGGCGTATGCCAGCCGACCATTAAATAAAGCGGAATTAAACTATCCTACCATACAAAAAGAACTCTTAGCAATAGTTTGGAGTATAAAATACTTCAGACCATATTTATACGGAAAGAAATTCGTTGTAATGACCGATCACAAACCCTTAATATACTTGTTTGGAATGAAAGACCCATCCACAAGACTTTTAAAGTTTAGATTACAGCTCGAGGAATATGACTTCGGCATTGTTTACGTAAAAGGTTCAGATAACACAGTGGCAGATTGTTTAAGTAGGGTGACTATGAGTTCAGATGATTTAAAGACAATGAATAGTAAGTTGGATGTTATGGTAATGACTAGAGCACAGAAAGCTAAATTAGATAAGGAATGTAACCAAAATATTACAAGGTCGATTAATATACCTGCTGACCTGAAGTTTGGCCAACCAAGGATCGCAGAGATATTAAGAAAACCGAGTGATTGTGTGGAATTAAAATTCATTTCAGGGAAAGATTTAAATAAGAAAGATATAATATACGAAAATAAATGTTTAGCTTATATGAACAAAGAGTCGACTTTATACGTAAATCTTAATTATATGTCGCAATTTACGCGAGTCGAATTTGCGAATATTTTAAGAGATTGTTGTCAAGAAATAAATATTGAACAATTATATTTTATAATAAATGAAAAAAATACACAATTTATAAAACAATTATGCGAAGAAATAAAGAGTAGAGACATATGGTCCGGACCGCGAATTAATATTTTAAGAGGAGTAAAACGAATCTCGAATAATGACGAAAAGGTGTACATTCTACATGATTATCACTTGTTGCCCACAAGTGGTCATGCAGGTGTGCGGCGTATGATAAATAATATTAAGAGTAAATACTTTTGGCCAGGATTAGAACGTGATGTAAGGAATTACGTAAATAAATGTCAGAAATGTCAAATTAACAAGTATTCTAGGAATACAGTCGAACCGATGGTGATCACTACTACGGCATCGAGCGCCTTCGAAAAGGTATATTTAGATTTAGTGGGCCCATTAGATAAGGATTTAGAAGGTAATGTTTATATTCTAAGTTTACAGTGCGAACTAAGTAAGTACGTAGAGGCGTATCCCTTGCGACGGAAGGATGCGGTAAGTGTGGCACGATCTTTCGTTTATAATTTTATCTTACGGTATGGTGTGCCAAAGGCGATCGCTACGGATCGTGGAACCGAGTTCATGGCAGAAACGATGATTGAGGTTTGTAAACTTTTAAATATAGAAAAAATTAATTCAACCGCTTACCATCATGAATCAATTGGTGCATTAGAAAATTCACATAAACATTTAACTGCATATTTACGTACACATTGTGATGGCCATTCAGAAACATGGAGCCAGTGGCTACAATTTTGGTGTTTTTCTTATAATACAACGGTTCATACCGAGACAAAGTACACACCTTATGAACTTGTCTTTGGCAAACCATGCATCTTACCTAGTAACTTAGTAAATAACGTAATGGATCCTTTATATAATCCTGATAACTATGCATTAGAACTTAAGTATAGATTACAATTAGCTAGTTCAGAAGCTAAAAACAATTTAATATCAAGTAAATTGAAAAGGAAAGATGTTTATGATAAGAAATGTAATACTATTTCGTATAAGCCAGGTGATTTAATTTTAATAAAAAATGAAACAGGTAAAAAATTAGACAAACTTTTTATTGGACCATATACAGTACTAAGAGAAAATGAACCCAATGTTTTAATAAACAAAGATGGAAAAATCGAAACCGTTCACAAGAACAGAACAAAATTGTTTGTAACATAAGTAGAAATAATATACTATAAACTTTTAACAGTAAGCTATTTAGAAAGGTTATCATTGTGTAAAATCTTTTAGCAACAAGAAACGATCTGATTGGGGGACATATGTAGTTCCGATCCCAAGACACAGTCGTAGGGCCAATCAAATCAAATCTTTAACAATATTTTAAGAAGTCTTTATTTTTGTTGCCTTTGATTACATTTGTTTTAACTACTTATTGTACTGTTATGCTTTGTAATCGTAATATTTAGTACCATGTTTAGATATATTTTTATGTTTTCTTTGAATTAAATGATTTCAATTAATTTTGAACCTTGAATTTTGTGTTGAAAGGTATTTCTTTAAGCGACATAAATGTTCTTTGTCTGTTTATGTTTATAAGATTTTGTGATTATAAAAAAAAAAAAAAATATTGCATTTGTATTTTTTTTTTTCTCTATTAGCCCCCGAGGTGTAGTGGGGTAATAAGAATGCGTTTGTTATATAGAATAAGTTAGTCAATAAACGACAGTGACACTGACTACACGCGTTTCATTTCACACCACATTAGACTAACAGCTGGACAGAGTCTCAGTAAATCAGTTGTGTCGCCTTTTTAACTTGTGCTGGAATACCGGCCGTGTACCTAGTGATTGGTGCAAGGCCGTCATAGTACCTTTATACAAGGGAAAAGGCTCACAGCAAGATTGTAAAAGCTATAGAGGCATTAGGCATATTTATAGGCTTGCGCAGCGTCGTCGGTAAATTGTATGCGAAAGTGTTAATTGAAAGGATTGTGAAAGTAACCGACGAGAAAATATGGGATGCACAAACGGGATTTCGAAAGGGTATTGGATGTACGGATCAGGTCTTTTCCTTACGGAATAGCCGAGAAAGTTTTGGCCAAAAGTCAAAAGGTCTATTGCGCAATCGTGGATCTGGAAAATGCTTAGATAAAGTGGTGAGGAATAAATTTTGGTCGGTTTTGTCCATGTATGGAGTGAATAGCAACCTCACACGAGCTCTGAAATGTCTTTATGACGATTCCAGAGCTTGTGTTAGGATAAATAGGAGTTATGTACACAGAATGGTTTAGTATTGAAAAAGGTGTTAGACAAGGATGTTTAGCGTCACCCTGGCTGTTTAACCTATACACGGACAATTGTTTGAAATATTTAAAAGATTGTGAATAGGATTAGGAATGAATGAGTTACTTGTCAAATGTCTACTTTATGCCGACGACCAAGTAATACTTGCGTCATCGGCAGAAGAGTTGCAGGCGATGGTAACTGTAATGCATGGTGCTTTTGAGAGTAAAAGAATGAAAATGAATGTAAGCAAGACGAAAGTAATGGTATTTGAAAAGGAGGAGTGCATGACGATGTGCAATATAATGACTGATGGAGAACAAATGGAGCATGTGAAATAGTTTGTATATTTGGTTACTTTGTTTACAAAGGATGGTACACATGAGGGAGATATTGAAAGGAGAACGATTGCTGGCAATAAAGTGAATGGCGCTCTACGCGCTTTTATGAACAGTCGAAATGTATCCGAAAAGCCACGTTTGGCTGTTCATAGAGGACTATTAGTGCCTACACTTTATGCATGGAAGTGAAAGTTGGGTATGGCAAAAGAAGCATGAGAGCACTGAGAAATATATGTGGTATGACTCTGAAAGATAGAATAAGGAATAGTGTGATTAGAGAAAGATTCGGCATAAAATTGGATATAGTGACGAGAATAGAAAAGGGTATGTTAAGCTGGTTTGGGCATGTAGAAAGAATGGACGAGAAAAGACTGACTAAGAAAGTTTATAAGGCTAGTGTGAATGGAACAGTCGCAAGGAGAAGACCTAGCCGAACGTTTCTTGATCAGATCGGAGACGTTCTGGATAAAGGCCAGGTTAAGAGCACCATAAACAGGCGAGCATGTATGAGGAATGTTATGAAAGTGAATGAAGCCAGAGAAGTGTGTCAGGATCGTAGCAAATGGAAATCCGTAGGCATCTATTTATCTTGAAGGTCATTCAGTGATATTCATTTTAAAATATTAAATGGTTTCACGGCCGTGTACGTATGTGTTTTTTAGACTTGAAGTGGTCCACCAATCAGGATTCTAAATTCTGGCGTACCTTTCTGAGTTCTTCCTTTAACTTGTCTTTATCACAATCTGGATGCATGTCACAGTACATGTTGAGCCACGCCACCATTTTATTGATATGAAATTTTCTTAAATCATCAATTAAATCATGAGATTCTAGGTCAATTAATTTAATCCTCGGCTTTGATGGAAGAATAAAATATGACTTCGAGTTATCTACAGTATCTTTTAAGAGATTTATTATTGGACGTTCCTCATGTCCACTCAAGGAATCAACTTCGTAAAAAATTGTCAAATCATCAGAATCTTGCCGCAAAACTAAGCCATTACTTATATAACTGTATAAAATAATTAATTTCAATTCTCGGTTATCCATTACAGATACTCTACGTCTGACTATACCTAGTACTAGCGCAATAATACTAATAGAGCTATACAAGAATTGTTGACCAATAAAGTGCGCATCGCATTCATTCGTAGATTGACCATTTGATCTTATTGTGCCAATTGACTTCTACCATTTCTTCTATCGCTTGTTGACTAAAAAATAAGCGTACATTGCTTTTATCGTATCGTAGATACGATTGATCATAATTGTTAATATAGTTGTCTAGCAATGAGTCCTATTGTTTATATAACGAAATAGCTACGAATATCGAGTATTAATTTAGACAAGTGTAGGTAGGGCTATAGTTCCACATAATAGAAGGCGAGTCTATTGTCGAGTACCAGGTTCCAAGCTTCATACTAGTATTAAGATTTTTTAATAGAAAATCCTTATTCTTTGCCTGAGCAGGAAATTTATGCTGTGAGTCTGACAAGAAAGTTTAGATTCTGACTATATATGTATACCTAGGTATATTTGACATATGTTATATGACATTAAAAAGCTTTAAGCATTAGAAATCACTTGATGTACATTATTATTGTAAGCTATATTGAAAGTTTAAAAAAGTATCACGTATTTGTTAGTCTTGTTAAGAGTGTTAGTTAACACTAAAATTAATATACAAAGGCATGTTTCTTTGTGAACATATGTATATCTTTGCCCAAGGATACATATTTCAGTATTAACAAGGATGCATATTTAAGTTTAATTAGATTAGTTTTGTTGTTATAATATAATTAATTATACTTATTAATTTAGACTAAATTATAAGCATACCTGATTAGCCCTTCAATTCGTAGCTATTCTTTACAATTCGATTTTTATTATACCTATTGTCAAATATACGATATATCAAAACATGTTATAAATTTTGAATCAAACCTTTTCTATGAGCGAATGAATGCCTGCAAGTCTTAATGTTATTTTTAGCGATGTCTTTATGCACACGTCACGTGTGTTACTCGTATATTTCATCAGTAGACCTCGTAAATACAAGGATAATAGCATTCCAGGTATTCAATTCGGCAAGCTGTATTCACAAAGTCATCATTGCGAATTCTGTTTAGAATTACTAAAAACATGGCCTTGTTATTTCAATAAGTAATAACCATATAATTGATGGTTGAATAAAGGGCTCTCATAGTTCATCATGTTGAAATTCTCGTTAGCAGCGCCCGCAATACAAATTCGCTTCAGCGATTTCATTCGTTTCGTTTCGTAACAAGATAAACCTACTTTTTCTGTGAAACTAACCATTTGTATTAAATCTGTATTCTTTGGGCTGACTAAGTAGCTACTTTGTTGTTGCCAACAACGGGAAAATGGGTAATAATGGAATTAATGAAGACTTTCCATTTTAAGACTGGTAACGAATTAATGATTATTGTGATAGTCATTTTGGAATTAAATGCTGAAGCTCTTTGTTTTTTAAACTAGAATATTACTGTAAAATATGTTATTTTTAATTGACAGCAGCAGACAATTGTTTTCTTTCATAGACTGAACTACAGCCGGGAGCGAGAGGGCAACCGATCCGACTGCCGCGATAAACTCACGGCGCTGCGATGCCCAGGTGGGGCAAACCGCCAAAGTGTGCAGCGCCGTGTCCTCAACAACATCGCGGCAGTCACCGCAGTGGTGACAACCGGGCATCTCTTGCCGGCGTATACGACACAGGAACTGGCCAAAACAACCTTGGCCAGTCATTACCTGTGTCAGCCGGAAGGTGAGGGCGCCATGGCGCCTCTCCAGCCACTCCTCAAACACGGGACTTACCGCCACGATCGTGGCGTACCCGGGACAATGAGTCCTAGACTAACTAGACAACTATATTAACTATTATGATCAATCGTATCTACGATACGATAAAAACAATGTACGCTTATTTTTTAGTCAACAAGCGATAGAAGAAACGATAGAAGTCAATTGGCACAATAAGATCAAATGGTCAATCTACGAATGAATGCGATGCGCACTTTATTGGTCAACAATTCTTGTATAGCTCTATTAGTATTATTGCGCTAGTTTTTTGTAGGTTTAGTCAGACGTAGAGTATCTGTGATGGATAACCGAGTATTGAAATTAATTATTTTATACAGTTTTATAAGTAATGGCAGTAGGCAAGATTCTGATGAATTTACAAATTTTACGTAGTTGTTTCCTTGAGTGGACATGAGGAACGTCCAATAATAAGTATTTTAATAGATACTGCAGATAACTCGAAGTCATATGTTAAGTATTCTTCCATCAAAAGAAATTCAAGATTACAAAATATTATTGGAAATTACTTGACCTAGAATCTCATGTTTTAATTGATGGTGTAAGTAAATCTCATAACAATAAAATGGTAGCGTGGCTCAACATGTACTGTGAAATGCATCCAGATTGTGATAAAGACAAGTTAAAGAAAGAACTCAGAAAGGTACGCCCGTATTTAGAATCCTGATTGGTGGACCACTTCAAGTCTAAAAACACATACGTACACAGACGTGAAACCATTTAATATTTTAAAATGAATATTACTGAATGACCTACAAGATAAATAGATGCAATGGTTATTTATAGAATATTTATTTGCTATTTAAATGAGAGGTATTTGATGCATAAGGTGTGTTTAGTACGGTTACGGACATTTTGATGTGGATCAATCATATTAATTATTTTGTAAATCATATTGTGAAAATTGTTAAACGTAGAGAATTGTACAAACTTGGTAAAACCTAATATTTTAGAGTAATGTCAATCAATAAAAGTATAAATATCAGTTACTACGACTTTATAAGGTGCAGTATTACAAAATATATAGTGTTATGACTTGTTAAACATTATTTTATCCTTATTAATTAGGTACGTGTTCGAGAACGAATATTATAGAATAAATAAATTATGGATAAGAGATAAATTAATATTGTGTTTGTGAATGTTATCGTATTTGTGTGGCCAACTGGTAATTGTCGGCTGATAAACGTACTGTCCAGTGATGTTTTGGTATTGTAGAATGACTTCTGTGTCGACACGTTTTATTGTGTTTAGTTTACTGGCCCACTTATTACTTTGTGCTGCGGTTACTTCTCCAGGATAATTTGTACTCGATCTCTTTAGAAATCCAATCAAGGATTTCCAGAAGTCATTTGGAAATTTAAAATCGCCTATAATAAATAACCTGAAGGGAAAACCCGAGGACAATGCGGATCTCACAATGATACAGGTCCCACCCAACACCGAGAGAGAACGCTGTACTGGCAATACAGTAAAGCATATAAACGGAGTGTGTAGACAACCATGGTGATTTGTCCAACAAAGTAACTATAGTAACGAGGTTGTGTCCGATGCATTTAATTAAAATGGACGCAAAAATTGTGCTACTAGTTATGGTGTTGGTGCTGGGTACGTGTCTTCAGGTTGAGACACGTGTTGTTTGCAATTTTCAAGATAAACTTCGACAAGCACCCTCACCCACAGCTGAGAATCTAATTAAGACTGAGAAAGTAATACAAATGCCAGATCTGGATTGTCCGTTGGGCCAGAGACGTGACGCGTTAGGAAATTGTAGACAGAGACTAAAGGTATTATATTTATTTATATGCCATATATTTATTATTTTATTTCATGAGTTGTATCAAAATAATATTTCATTCAATCATAGTGATAATAATTTCCTTGTAATTATTGTGTATAAATGTTCTATTACGTAATTTATAAATATAATTCAGTATTTCAGTCAGCCTCTATGGCGTAGTGGTTAGTGTAACCGACAGCCACGCCTAAGGTCGCGGGTTCGATTCCCGCACAAGTCAAACATTTGTGTGCATGAACATGGATGTTTGTCTTGGCCTGGGTGTTTCTATGCATAATATGTATGTATTTACAAAAAAGAAGTATATATGTATGTTTATCCATTGTCTAGTACCCATGTACAAGCTCTGCTTAGTTTGGGCTAGATGGTGTTGTGTGTATGTGAAAGAACATTATTATATATTTATTTATAATTGTGTAGTGTTTAAGTAGAATAGTAATATACTGAAGTATGAACTTATTATAAATTCATGGTATTTTCATGATCGCCATATAGAAATATGGAAATCAATATGTTTTAAAATTTGTTTGTCGATACATTATTATTAAAGAAAAGTAATATAGTAAAGTAATAATTGTAGAAAAGTAAACGTCAATAAACTTTATAAACTTTATTTTTCCGTTATATACAGATAAAGCTGCTAATTTAAAATATGGATAATTATAAAGATGCGATTAAACAATCATAAAGAATTTAACAGTTAATTTATTATGATCTTATCTAAACTACTAAACTGTGTAAACTGATAAATTATATGAGGTCAATGAAGTTATCTCGTAAGTTGCAGTAATTGTCACGACGTCAGTTTAGTGAAAATTTTCTAAAGAGGAGACACGATTTGTTTGAAAATAAAGTTGGCCAGCTGTTTTATTTTTTGTGCTATTTTAACATTACAATATTACAGTGCAGATGGCTATCCTAAAGGCTTACTTGAAGTTCTTAGTAATTCTGTAAAGGACACAAATGAGCAAACTGCTGACGATTCAAAGAATTCGGATGCTGGTTTGAACCAAGATGTTAAACCTGTAGAAGCTACGACACAATCTGCCACAACTACGTCAGCAGCTGGTGCCCCTAAGAGTGAGACGGTTACTGAAAAGGATGGCAGGGATCATTTTTCAGGTGCATGTCCTCCAGGGTATTTACGCACTGCCAACGGCAGGTGTAAGCCCTCCTTCTAAATTTCAATAATCCCATAGTCTTTAACCGATGGAAATAAATAACAACAACAAAATTTGCTAAAGTATTGTAATCTTATAATAATAATAATAATAATAATAATAATTTATTTATTGATTACAGTGGTAAAACATGAATACAGTCCATAAAGTACTTAATATAGGTAATATAATATGGGTGCCTGTACTAGGGTAAACCTGTGCCACAGGCGTTAAGGGCACTTACAATATACTACTAAGAACTAAATTATATACAATTGACCATACTTATTATATAAATATATGCAAAAATAGGCCAAGATTATAATTATTATCATGGAACTTGTTATTACTTATTTAACAACAATCAAAAAATCTTCAGTATACTCATTATTAAACAAGTGACAGTACAGTGAAATAAACTATTAATATAACAAGTGACAATACAGTTAATCTGATAAATAACATATTACAAACACAATACAATTAGTGTTAGTGCCCTGTGATACCTAATTAAACAATAGCGTATAAATAAGTTACCAATTCAAAACTAAAACATAATTTAGTTATAACAAGTGAACTCTTCCAACCAAACGCGTAAGCGACAACTGCACGGCGCTTAAAACCTTTCACTCGCGAACTACAACGCGCATACTTGCACCACAGACAGCGGCGCTTCCTGGAATTTTTCGACCAACGTGTCGCCCAGCTGAGCCAAATTATTATTATACGATTCTGAAGTGATACAACAAAGCTAAGTTAAACTTTTTCCTTTATCTGGTGATTATATCAAAATAATTAAAACAAATAACAGTTGAATGAAAATATTTGAATACTCGGTTCTTGATCTGTCATTATATCCAACAACTAGCGCCACTATTCCAGTACATATGTCAATGTGACGAATAGCTGCAACTTTAACACCGCTACCGGGTACAAGAGGGCGTTATAAATGATACCACAGTAGAAAACCTTAGTAATTATACTGAAATTTTACTCTTCAAGAACCGACAGTCACAAAGTGTGATGTAAAAGGTTTAAAAAAAATCAATACTCGGTCATTTGTATGGACTAAAGAAGAATTGTTTTTATATACGTATAAAAATGGATACCGATAATATAACAGTCAGAAACCGAAGGCGATGTCAATTACGATCACTGTCTACTGAATCAGATGATTCCCTGGAATTGTCCTCAAATGTTAAGAGCAGAAGTATGCTAGATCTATCAACTCGTCTTCCAAATGACGAAATAACTGCATTACAACATTCACTTGAGGAGTTAAAGCATCAGTTATTAATTGCCCATAATGAAATAGAGAATCTTAATATTGAAAATACTACTTTGAAACAGAAACTGGATGAACAAATGTATGAAAATGGACAACTCAAAAAAATATGCATTTCTGGTTCTAACTCAAAGAAGCAAAAGAGTAAGAAAGATCTCAATATTACAAAAGCAAACGTTTCTGCAAGAAAATTAGATTTAGATTTAGGATTTGAAACTCCCAAGTGTTCCCCTATAAATCGAGCGTATGCGGAACACAAAGATAAGGACGACCATACGAATAAAATAAACGACAGTACTGAAAGTAAACCAGAAATAAATTCTCCAAATAATACCGCGAAGTTATCTAATGCAGAAACAACGAAAAGAAAACTACTTATATTTGGAAGTGAACAATGTGTGGGATTAGCATCTACCCTTATAAAAACAAGGATAAATACTAAATATGAAAAGTATCATATTACAGCCCATACAAAGCCATTTGCTTCATCTGAAGAAGTTTTAAAATGCTGCAAGAATTTGAACCTAGATAAGGATGATAAGGTAGTTATAGGCGTCGGTGAAAATGACACCAATCCATATAAATTGATTATAGAATTGTCAGCAACTTTAAAAAGTCTATACAATGTTACGGTTATTGTGTTACAAATAAAATTTAATAAAACATTGAATGTAAACCTGCTAAATAATAATGTCAAATTAGTATGCAATAACTTTACAAATTGTATATTCCTAAATAAGTGTAAAAATAGTTTTAACCTGTCTAAACAAATAAATTATCTTATAGACAGCGTAGACTATAACACTAAATATTTACATTTTTATAATTACAATACAATAAACGTACCAAATAAAAATAATAATTATATTAATATAGCACATAACCAGGTAGTTTTGACGCAGAAATCTATATTGGATTATTTTTCTAAAAAGAATAAAACTCAGACATGTACAGTATTAGACCCACCAACAACAAACAATTGTATGTTTTTTCGAAAATAACTTAAATGTCAGCAGGAAACTAACACTTTTACATCAGAATATAGCCGGCCTATTAGGAAAAACTGATATACTTAAAATTACATTGCTTGAATTAAATAACAATGGCACAGATATAGATGTATTATGTTTTAGTGAGACATTTCTTAAATCAGGTGAAGAAGCAAACCTGCATCTACAGGGTTTTAAACTGGCAAATTTTTATTCAAGAGGTAAACAACGGAGAGGTGGCGTTGCTATATTATGTAAATACAACTTATGTACCAACCCAATAAAGTGGATCAAAGACTTATCCAGTGAATTCAATTTTGAATGTTGTGGAATAGAAATACCAACATATAACTGTATAATTATATGTATTTACAGAACACCAAATTCGATAATAAATATTTTCTTGGAAAAAATTGAAAAACTAATGAGCAAAATTCGTAGGAAAACTAACAAAAAAATTGTCATCTGTGGAGACTTTAATATAAATATTCTAAAAAGCTCTAAAGTTTTAAATGAATACTTGAGAATAACACAAAATTACAGATTCCATATTCATATTAAACAACCTACCAGGAAAAACGCGTGTTTAGATCAAATAATTAGTAACGTCAAACAAGCAGAAAGCAAGATACATTTCTTAGGATTATCGGACCATGAAACCAAACAATTAGTATACCTGTAGAACCTACTGAAATACCAAAAAAAGCTTATTATGTACAGAAACGTGATTTTTCAGAGTCAAATATTAACAAGTTTGTTGAATGTTTAAGTTCTTTATCTTGGAAAGAAGTATATGACATGCCTAATCTAAATTTCGCGTTCAATGTTTTTCATAGTGACCTTATTCTGTTTTACAACTTATGTTTTCCATTCCGCAAAATTAAGATCAATAATAAAATAAATAATAACATATCTTGGGTAACTACTGGTATTAAAAAATCATGTATGAATAAAAGGAAGCTTAGATACTCTTACTTAAAGAATAAAACAAATGCAATTAAAATTAAATATATTAAATATAACAAAATATTAAAAAAATGTATACTTACTGCACAAAAAATTAAGAACGAAAATTATATTAAGAAATCAAATAATATATGTAGGGCATCTTGGCATATAATAAAACAGAATGATAATAAAACAGCTACTAATAGGGAAAATAATATAAAATTAATTTTACACCACAATAAAATACACACTAACTTGAATGAAATAGCTAATATTTTCAATACTCGTTTTATTGAAGTAACAAATGCAACATATCAAAAGAGAAACCCTTCACACGTGATAAAGGTAAAGGACACAGATAAATTAAATTCAAGCATATTTTAGTACCTGCCACGTGTCAAGAAATTCATAATGTTATTAACTCCCTTAATAACACCATGTCTACAGGATATGATGAATTGCCCACATTTATATTAAAACGCTGTGCAATAGCTATCACTCCCATATTATGTCACCTAGTCAATCTGTCACTAACTGAAGGAACTTTCCCCAACAAAATGAAAATTTCTGTTGTAAAACCTATATACAAGAAAGGGTCGAAGGAATGTGTTGATAACTATAGACCGATAACCTTAATACCCATACTTGCTAAAGTGTTTGAAAAAATCATGCATTTAAGACTCACATCTTTCTTAAACAAATTCAATATTATAAAATCTGAACAACATGGTTTTCAAAAGGGAAAATCTACCACATTAGCTGCTTTTAAACTTGTTAGTACCATAACGGAAAAAGTAGACAAGAAGGTACCGACAGTAGGAGTGTTTTTCGATATGTCCAAGGCATTTGACTATGTAGACCATAATATATTGCTCCACAAATGTAATAACTATGGTATCCGAGGAATAGCTGAAAAATGGTTGTACACTTATCTAAGTAATAGAAAACAATATGTTGAAGTAAAGGATATTAATAATAAAAATGAAGAAATATCTGTAAAGTCCTCATTAGAATATAACAGGGTTGGTGTGCCCCAAGGAAGCATTTTGGGACCGCTTCTCTTTATAATCTACATTAATGACCTACCTGATTATATAAATTACCCATGTAGTCTATTCGCTGATGATATTGCTGTAGTAATTTCACGGAATACCACGCTTAATATTAACGAGCAGATAAACTCTACTGTTACTAAAGTAGTTGAATGGATGGAAATTAATAATTTAAAAGCAAACATAGAAAAACTAAATATGTACAATTCTTCAACCGACACAAAATAAATAATAAATTAAATATAACCTACAATAATCACTCATTAATAGAAACTAATAATGTAATGTTTTTGGGACTAAATGTGGATAATCAATGTACATGGAATCTGCACATAGATAATATATGCACCAAGATCAACAAGTTTTCATATGCACTTTGGCGACTTACAAAAATATGTAACGTAAAGATTGCACTACAAGCGTACCTCGGATATGTAGCATCAAACCTGAGATACTGCATACCTCTGTGGGGTAATTCTGTAAATATAAATAGAGTGTTCATTGCTCAGAAACAGTGCATACGCGCTATGTGTAATGCGGAACCATTGTCTTCTTGTAAACCGCTTTTTTGTAAACTCAAAATTTTAACTGTGCCCTCAATGTACATATTTGAATGCAGTGTCTTTGTTAAAAAATATCCTCAATTATATAAGTCTTTTGGCGAACACTGTAATTTCAATACCAGGTATCCCTCTAGACTAATACTTCCAAATATAAAAACGAGGTATTATAATGTGAATTGTTATCCTATGACAATAAAAATATTTAATAACATTCCAAACAATATAAGAAATCTGCCCCTATCACTCTTCAAAGTTAGGCTGTATTCGTGGCTAGTCGAGAAATGTTTTTATAGTATTAATGAATTTTTAAAAAGTACTCATGCATAGTAATTACATTAATTTATATTGTTAATTAGAAGATAAGCTATTATAATAAGTAATAATAGGCTAGCAATACTGTTCTTAAGCTATGTAAACATTTATTTATAAGATTTTAGTATTCGCATGCCTAGAAAAGGCGAAATATGTTGTGGACATGTTCTTTTTTTCCAACAACCTTGTAACCATGTTTCGTGCGAATAAATGTTTCTTTCTTTCTTTCTTTCTTTCATAATTTAAAGTTTGTAAGTACTGACAGACTATCCGCTTAAATCTTATATAACTTAGGTCATATATAGCTGTTTGTTTATTTATCTTGTTATAAAGAAAAGGCCCCAAGAATGCGAAAAATCTATTTGTAAAAACAAACTTTGATTCAGAAAATGTGGTACAGACAATATATTTTCGTCTTTTAGTGTTAGTAAGGTTGATGTTATACGTAAGCGTTGCGTGCTGTTTAAGTACAGTGTACATTATAAAAAGCTATCGGACAGTTAATACATTACAATTTTCATACAAAAGATGTGTGGAAAAGCCGTAGGGTCGTCGGGTTGCTACTTTTAAAAGCACTCTTTGTGCTCGTTCAATATTTAACATAAAGGATTTTGCGCTACCGCCCCATGAAGTAATGCAATATTGTATTAAAGACTGACACAATGCCTTATAGATCTGTATGATGAGTTTGTGATCAGCAATAAGGCGTAATTTTTTGAAAACAAATAATAATTTGCGTACTCTGTTAGTTAAAGCAGTTATATGTTCTTTAAAGGAGAGTGTGTCGTCTAATATACCACCTAAATATTTAATATTAGTAGTGTTTGAGATAACAGGACATGTGCAAGCAGTAATGTTATTACAGTAGTGTGCATATAGATTAATGTGACTTAAATGAGGTTGGTGTCTACGCATACAAAATTTAATAAATTTTGTTTTTTCAGTATTAAAGGTGAGCATATTATATTGAAGCCATTTGTTTACTATATTAAAACCGCACTGTGCATATTCATAGACTTCCGCAATGGTGTCAGCGGAAAAAAGGAGCGCGGTATCGTCTGCGTATGAAACAATTTTTCCATGATGTAAACTTAGATTACAGAGATCGTTAATGTACACCAGAAAGAGGGTACCTCCGAGAACGCTTCCTTGAGGAATACCGAATTGGGGTAATTTCAAATCGGCACTGACGACATTATCTATCTTGATACATTGGTACCTATCTTGTAGATAGTCTGTGAGAAGCTGTTACTGTGTTCCCCTAATTCCTAGTGCCTCCAATTTTTTTACAAGCATAGGAACAGACACGGTATCAAATGCCTTCGCCATATGTTACTAATCTCTTATATGTTACTAATCTTTTATTAATAATTTTTTCCAGTATTTTGGAGAAAGAAGGTAATAGTGAGATGGGCCTGTAGTTCGTCACGAGATTTTTATTACCGGATTTATGTATTGGTATTACTATTGCTTTCTTAAGATATTTGGGAAAGATGCCATCCGAGAGGCAATTTCGAAAAATATACGTTAATGGACGCACCAGAATGTGCTTACAAGCTTTGAGAATATTAGTGGAGATATTATCCCATCCTTCTGCACAATTATTTTTAAATTTAATATTAGGTGTTCCACCTCACTTTCATCTGGCTCTAACATGACAAAGGATTTGCCACTTTTAAGATGGGTATAAGCTCGTGAGAAAGTCTCGCTTGTGTTTCTACCGCATTGATTTTGAACTTTTCAGCTAGTGTTTTGCCAACGTTTACAAAATACCTATTTATGTTGTTAATAGAGGACCACGGAGAGCCATGTGTTTTCAATAAACTCGTATTTGTCTTATTTTTGTTAGATGTGAAAGTAACCTTTTTAACGTATTTCCACAGTTGTTTGCTGTTATATGAAGCTTGATGTAATTGTGATTTTTCATATTCTATTTTTATGTTTTTCAATAGATTATTACAGAAATTTCTGTATCTCTTATAAGAAATTTGTAGGATAGAGTTATCGGGATAATATATTAGATGCTGTCATAATGAAGACATTGTTTAATTTACTACATTTATAGGTTTCTTTTTTGTAAATCGTAATGTTTGTAACTAAACTAAACACTTTTATAATAGTATTATCTTTATTTTCCTATTTGCTTGAGACTTAAAGAATTAATAATGCTTTTTATTTCTTTTACTTAATCTGCATATATTTATTAAATTGTAAGATAATAGTAAAAATGTAATTAATTATTTCATTATTCAGGCTTTCTAACAGATATTAAGTAGCAGTTTACCTGGGGATGTTACTTTTGAAAATTAAAACTGCTGTCATAGGTATGATCCTGTGATCTCAGAAAGTAGATAAAGAGAATATCGCTGATATTTATACGAAGTGATACTTGCGAGGGTCTTGAGCTCTATGTTAATATCCACACAATTCTGATCATGGCTTTTACCTAAAACGATAGTTTCCTATATTTGTATAACCTATTGGGTCCCAGCACAGCGGCGGCAAAACACAATAGGTTTATAATTATGTCTGGTTAAGTTCTTAGAATAATTGTGCTATATAAAAAGATATAATTTTAAGGTCAACGAAGTTATCATGTAATGCAGTATTTTTTTTTTTTTTAACGTGGTGGAATGCTTTGTCGCGTACCTCTCCGCTGAAAAGAGGGAACGGAGAGGTTATGTCGGGCTCACCCGGGTAAAGATGGAGCGTCCCGGGTACTACCGACTAAACCTACCACGGTGTGCCAACTCGCTGCCTTGAATGGTAGGTGGGTCGCTGAAACTCAAAATACATCAGCGATCCACCCAGCAGTGTCCAACACAGGCAAGAAATGCCTTCGGACGACGACTCCTAGGTGACACTCCGGCACGACAGAGAGCGTCACTCCGACTCAATGGCTGGCGGACAAGAGATCCCCGTTCTCCCGCCCGCGGCCAACGCTATGGCGGCATCAGGCGCGCATAGGCGCACCTGCGTCACCCGGTTCGTCGGCGGCAGCTCGGATCCGCAAGGATACTCTCCTCACGGATCCGCTCCGCCGCCTCCTTCAGCGAGATAACGTCCTCGCAGAAGGATGCGACCGCTATCCAGTTCCTCTCGCTGTCAATCATGGCTTTGATCACGGCCGGCAGCGAGAGTTCGACACCCACAACGCCTATGAGTTCACGGCGCTGCACCGCCCAGGCAGGACATGCCTCGAGCGTGTGCTGCGCCGTGTCCTCAACACACCCGCAGTGGTGGCAGACGGGACTCGGTTTCCTCCTAGCGACCGTGTGCAGCTATTTGCCAAAGCAATCGTGCCCTGACAACACCTGCACCAGTCGGAAGGATAGGGTCCCATGCTGCCGCCCTGCCCACCACTCTAACACCGGCTGGAGGGCCTCAACGGTTCTGAATCCCGCTAAAGGCACCTCCAGCCGCGCCTTCCATTTTAGGAATACGCCCTGGCGGGCTCGATTCCTTGTACCGGTTATTAACTCCGGGAGGGGACGAACACTCCACTCCTCCCATACCGACAACGTCACTTTAAACGTTTCGGCAAGCACTTCCGCTTCCAAATCCCACAGGGGAGTTCCGGCCAAAACGCAGGCTGCGTCAGCCGACACCATGCGGTATCCGCGTATGACCCTGACCGCCATGACTCTCTGCGGTCTCCGCAAGAGAGACCTACACTGGGCGGTCAGTGAATCCACCCACACCGGCGCGCCGTAAAGCGCCATCGACCGGACAACCTCCGTGTAGAGCCGACGACAACAGACGCTGGGCCCGCCCAAGTTTGGCAAGAACCGTCAAAGAGCTGATGCAGTGCCGAGGAGCCTCGGAACGAGACGGCTTAAGTGCTCGTCGACACGCCATAGCCCTTCTAGTACCAGGCCCAAGTACCTCATATGGGCCTGGACTGTTACATGAACCGAGCCGACCACTATCGAGGCACCACTGGGTGGCTTGCGACGGGGCCTATGAAAAACTAGGGCCTCCGTTTTGTACATAGCAACCCTCAAACCTAGCGCCTCGATACGCCCGACCACCTGGTACACCCCCAAGGTGGCCAGGCCGGCTGCCTCCTCGAAGTTACACCCTCGGGCTGTGACAAGAGTGTCGTCAGCATAGCTGATGACATTCAGCCCGGGGGGTAGGACACCGCGTAGGGCCCAATCAAATCCGATGTCCCACAGGAGCGGACCAAGAAGAGAGCCCTGCGGGACACCGCACGACATGGGCCGCCGCCAAACTTCGTCACCAAGTTCGAGGACGACACTCCTTTCTCTCAGATAGTCTGCCACCAGCTGCTTCAAGTACAAGGGCACTCTGTGATATCGGAGCGCCTCCCGGATACAGCTAAATGGCAGACTGTTAAAAGCGTTGGCGAAGTCCAAAGACACCACCAACAGCACGCCACCACCAGCAACCGCCTCTTCGGCCGCGGCCTTCAGACGCATAACAGCCCCGACCGTCTAACGCCCCGGACGAAATCCAAACTGGGAATCCGACAAGTCGGGTCCCATCGTACTCAAATGCTGGGCGATGCGGGTAGCTAGGATCTTCTCTAGCATCTTCCCTGCCTCGTCCAGCAGTACAATAGGCCTGTAAGCCACGACCGATTCCCGAGGCCACCCCGGTTTGTCTAACAGCACTAACTTTCCCTCCTTCCAGCACTCAGGGAACCGTCCCGACACCAGGCTCGTGTTGAAAAGGCCCCTGAGGTGGGGACCCAGGTGGTCGAGGGCCAGCGCGAGGGCTCGCGCTGGTACACCATGTGACGCGGACCGCGCGACCTTGACGGCTGCGCGCGAGTCGGAGTGGTGGCTGTCGCCCCCTCTTCCCCTCCTGCCCGGCGGTAGCCATATATAAGCCCGATCGCGTCCTGGACGTGGCCTTGCGGCCCGGCTCCACATCTTCAGTTAAGTGTTCTTGACTACAAGGACACGCAGCAAGCCTTTAAGTGACCCACGCCCTGTCTATTTTATATTGTTAAAGTTGTACATGTGAACTAAACGCATTAAAAGTGTAATTGCCATACCTTCTCTTATTTGTATCTTTTAATTAAATTCACCTAGGGACACCACGCCCCTACGGCGTGGCCTGTTCCTCTAAAATCTACATTCCTCATAAAGAAAACCCTAAAGGTTACAATGGCGCCCGGCTATTAAGTTTAAAGGCTTGCTACGTGGTATTTTTTATATTATTGCTATATACTGTGTACTGTGCGTGTGTATTCTGCTCAAAGGGTATGTAAGTTTTTCTTTCTTAAGTGCTTAACCAACCACGTGCGTGATCGCGTAGTGAAATTACTAACAGTTTCATTACCCACGTCGTGTTATTATTATATTCGAGATAATTCTATTGCACATGCTACATTTATTACGCTTATTAGCTATCGCGTTTTTCTCCTTGCATCCTTGGCCAGAATCATACGCTTGTATTTCACTGTTTTCTATTGATAGTGTTTTTATTTCGCTGCTTGTCGTGTTATATTGCGTAATTAGTAATATTTCTCGGTCGTTCGGTACCTCGTGCGCGTCGCGATCCTTCTATACAAGATGGCGTACGAGATTAAGTTTCCGTTATTGAATAAATCGGAATTACTTTACGAAGTTACTTTGCGTGGTGGTGAAGCTAACACGGTCGATGAACTTCGAAAATCAATCGCCAAGCTCGCACCAGGTTCTCCTTCTGAGAGCATTTTGGAGTCTCATTTGTCTCCGGAAGACGATATCGCGGCTCTAAAGACCTCATTATTCAGAGCATCAAATAATGTCAGAGTATTGCGTAATAGATTAGACAGTAATTTATCAGCTAGAACTGAGTCACTATTACATCATATTTTTCATAGATTAAACCGCGTTTGTCTCGACGAACCGTCGATTCAAAATAATTTAAAATCTATTTGGGATGAGTTCCACGGCTTATATGCTTCATTTAGATCGTTAGTTTCTCAGCCGGAGGAATCAACTTCTCAAAATTATAGCACTAGAGCTTGCGAGCAGATCGAGCCTGTAAATGTATTATTCTATGAGCGAAAACTTTTCTCAGAACTTTCTAAATTTAAATATAATGGCAAGTCTTGTGTGCGTGCTTTTATTCAGAAGGTTAATGAATTTATGTCAGCTAGGAACATACCTGAGGATAAGTTATTCTCTTTTGCATTTGAGATCTTTTCCGATGACGCGTTGACTTGGTTTCGTAGTATTCGGGATAGCGTCACTTCTTGGGGTCAATTATGTCAGTTGTTGAAAAGAGACTTTAGCCCTCATAATTTTGATTACAAACTGATGTCTGAAATAAGACAACGTTCTCAGGGCGAATCTGAGAACATAACCTTATATATAGCAAAAATGCAAGGTTTATTTTCTCGTCTCGATGTGCCAATTAGTGAATCTGATAAATTAGAAATTTTATTAAATAACATTAGGCCGTGCTACACTAATTGCCTTTTAACTACCAATGTAATAGATATTCCTTCTCTGATTAACGTGTGTAGAAACTTTGAAAGGTTTGATAGCCGTTCTAAGGACTTTAGGGAGCCACCTAAAGTGTCCCCTAGCACCCTGGCACCTGATTTTGCTTATAATTACCCTACTTCTAATTCTTCTAGTCCTTATAAGGGCAGTTTCAATAATATGAACTTTTATAATAAGTCTCCTAATTATAAAAGTAAATACTTTAATAATCAACCTAGTACATCGGCCGCTACCAAGTCTCACGTTGAAACAATCGGTGCAGCTGTCGTTAATAAAAACCGGTTCTGTCCACGTTGTAGAAATAATACACATTCATTAAATACTTGTCGTCAGCAGAGATATTTGATATGTTTTAAGTGCGGATTAAAGGGTTTTCGCGTCTCTGACTGTCCTAATTGTAAACCTAAACCCAGTAATACTACTCCAAAAAAACTAATTAGCAAGGATTGGGGAGATAATAGTCACTGTAAATTCAATAAAAAAGAGTGGTCTAATTGGTTAACTTATATTTCTAAATTCTTTAGTTGTTACCACTTATCCTCAATCCGTGACTCTAATATTGAATTCACTCCTTATATTTCTCTTAATGTAAATGGCAAAAGCGCCGTTGGTCTTTTGGACTCTGGTTCCGGTGTGACAATTGTTGGAAACAATTCTCATAAAAATTTTTAAGCAATAGCCATATTGTAGCCAATTCTAAAAAAATTAAATTGATTACCGCGAGTGGAGAGGAATTATATACATTAGGTTCGGTTTCTGTACCAATAGAATTCCAAAATAATTTAGTAAACTTGGTGGTACATATTGTACCAGATATAAAAAATTCTTTAATACTTGGTATGGATTTTTGGAGAAGTTTTGGTCTGTTTCCTAATCATTTAGAATCGATTTTATTTCTTAATAAGTCTGATGCGCACGTCGCTGAACTACAAACGAATGTCGGTTCTCACCTCGTCTCTTATGGTCTTCTAACAGACAACCAGAGAGCTACCGCTGACAAAATTATCTCAAAATTCACCGATATTTCTTATCAGTCGCGGGGTCTCGGTTGCACAAACATTATTACACATTCCATAGATACAGGCGATTGTTCTCCTATTCGGCAGAGGTTTTATCGTATGTCTCCTAATAAACAACGTATTTTAATTGATCATCTCGATGAAATGCTCGCGGAAGACGTGGTAGAACGTTCTGAAAGCCCTTGGTCGAATCCCGTTATTCTGACCCCTAAAAAGAATGGTGAATTACGTTTTTGTTTAGACAGCCGTAAATTAAATTCTATTACAAAAAAAGATGCTTATAATTTACCCTATATTGCGGAAATTCTAGATAATTTAAGAGACGCTAAATACCTAACTAGTTTGGATTTATCTAAATCTTTTTGGCAGACCTTGATCAGAAAGGAAGATCGTTGTAAAACAGCTTTTTATATTCCTACACGAGGTACATATCAGTTTAAAAGAATGCCATTTGGTCTTACTAATGCACCTGCTACTCAACAGCGATTGGTAGATACTTTGTTTTCCGGTCCCGAGTTTGAAAACAAAGTGTTTTGTTTTGTCGACGATATTATTTGTATATCGTCATCTTTTGAAAATCATATTTCTCTTCTTTTACGCATTCTCGAAAGATTAAAAAGTGCTAACTTAACTATTAATCTCGAAAAATGTAAATTCTTTAGAGATAAATTGAAATATCTGGGCTATGTTGTTGATTCTAAGGGGTTACATCCGGATCCCGATAAAGTAAACTCAATGAAAAATTACCCTACTCCTTCTAATAGGAAAGATGTTCGTCGTTTTTTAGGCGCTGCTTCTTGGTACAGACGTTTTATTCCGAACTTTAGCTCAATCGCCGCACCCTTAAACAAATTAACTAGCCAAGGTAAAACTTCTCCTCCTTTTTTTTGGTCTCATGAGGCTGATTTGGCCTTTAGTAAGTTAAAGGATTGTCTGGTGTCTTCTTCTGTCCTTTCTTGCCCAGATTACACTGAGCCCTTTGAAATACATACTGATGCGAGTAACTTCGGTATCGGTGCTGTTCTTTGTCAAGTCCTGAACGGACAAGAGAGAGTTATAGCCTATTATAGTAAGTCGCTCACTAGCCAGGAAAAAAATTATAGTGCTACTGAGCGCGAAGCTTTAGCCGTGTTATCTGCTATAGAGCATTGGCGTTGTTATGTGGAGAACGGTAAAAAATTTACAGTTTACACCGACCATGCCGCTCTCAAGTGGTTTTTAAAGCTAAATAACCCTACAGGTCGTTTGGCGAGATGGAGTGTTCGCTTATCATGCTACAATTTCGAGGTCAAACATCGTCGGGGTTCTGAGAACGTTCTACCTGATTTACTTTCACGTTCTATACCTATATCCTCCATAACTAATGTTACTAATGAACTTACTAATGGTTCTTTAGGATGTCCAGTTACTGATGACTCCTGGTATCTAAACATTTTTAATGGTTGTGTTGATTCACCGACATTATTTGTCGATTATCAAGTAATAAACAATAAATTATATCGCTTTAAAAAAACTCTTAATCCCCTAACTAGGGATTTTCAATGGAAAGAAGTTGTTCCGTTGGAACAGAGGTCTACCATTATATCTAATAATCATGCTTCACCCACAGCTGGTCATTTTGGCGTCTTTAAGACTTATAAGCGCTTAGCACTTAATTACTATTGACCTGGCATGTATTCTGACGTGGTCAAGTTCGTGAATCTGTGCGATTCCTGCATCGCTCATAAACATCAAAATCATGCCACCTTGGGTCACATGGGCCAACCTAAGTCTTGTCAGAAACCCTTTCAGGTGATTAGTATTGACTTAATAGGTCCATTACCACCTAGTAGGAGACAAAATTCTTTTATATTTGTGGTCAGTTGTTGTTTCCCTAAATATTGTTTGCTTTTTCCTATCAAGCGGGCTACCGCAGACATAATAACAAGAATACTTGAAGAAAATGTGTTTTAGTGCATGGTATTCCATCCACTATTATCTTAGACAACGGTAAACAATTCATTAGTGCAACTTTTAAAAATCTCTTAACTAAATACAAAATTCCAAATCTACATTATACACCGTTATATTCTCCTCACGTTAACTCTGTTGAACGTTATAACAAAACTATTATGACAGTTATTTCTACCTTTATAACTTCCGATAATCGAATCTGGGACACTTTAACTACAAAAATTCAGTTTGCAATAAACTGCGCGGTTAACGAGACAACCGGTTTTACTCCTAATTTTCTTGTGTATGGTCGCGAGCTTGTCACTTGTGGTTCATTATTTGGGGTCAGTAACTCTGATCCCAATATAGTCCATATTCCTCATGACAATTACGCTGAGAATCTTGGCTATTTAACTTCTATTTTCGAGAAGGTACAAGCAGCATTATTGGTCGCTCACCAACGCAATTGTAAGTCTTACAATCTACGTCGCAAACCGGTTGAGTTTAATGTAGGTGATATTGTGTGGAGAAGAACGTTTTACCTTAGTGATAAAGATAAATACTTTAGTAAAAAGTTGGCACCTAAATTTATTAAATGTAAAATTGTTTCCAAGAAGTCTCCGTTAGTATATATACTGTCAGATATGTCTGGTAAACCTCTCGGTGAGTGGCATGTTAAAGACTTGAAACTAATTAACTATAAGGAATAGTTTGGTGATTCTAGCTAGTGGACTTTTGTTGTACCAAACCCAAGACTTCGTCGTAGGGCTAGCTAGATCACGACATTGTCTTGATTTTTTTCTTTTGTGATTTGTTTATATTTAACCTAATTACTTAACTACAAAAGTAATACTTCCTAGCGTAACACTAGAAAATATATACCTCTAAACTGCGTACTTCAATGCGTGTATCTGTCTATAATTTTTTTTATGTATTATAAAATTTTTTTAGACAATACTTTGTGTCAAGTGTTATCTAAGTAATCTATTAACAATTAAGAAGATTACAACATAAAATAATAAAAACACAAACGGTTACAAAATACAAAAGGAAGTGCTCTCGGTAAACATAAATAAGTTATCAAAACGATAAATTCTCTATTTAACGTTAAATAAACCAGTAATTTGTGATTAAATCCACCAAAGTGAACTTAAATAAGTGATAATTAAACAGTGACGGTAATAGTGTTAAACTACATACACATATTTGCAACATGAGTCACTGATCGCATTATTAAATCTCGTCATTTGCGATCGTACAAATAGAAGACAAAATTTAGCTACCTTCTAAAGCTCTTCGTTAGCACAGTCTATATACATACGGATTGACAAAGGTGTGGGATCAAATCCCAGTTTCAACATCGTCTTTTTGAGAATTATAAAATGAATTTCTTAGAAAATATAACTTTTCGGAGGCAGAGATCCCAATCAATAACGGCAATATCAGACGATGACAGTTCACGTGATTCAACAATAGATGGCGCCACAGGTAGTTTACCGAATATTTCAATTGAGAATGAGAATGATGAAATTGAAGATCTCAAGCGACAAATTAGCGAGCTCAATAAACAGTTGCAGTCAGCACACGAAGAAATAAGCAACTTGTCCTTAGAAAACACAGATCTAAAAAATACAATAACTAAAATAACTAACAAACATAACATGGTGAAAACAGTTACAAAAATCTTAACCAGCGAGGTAAGAACACCAAACACGCAAAGAAATTTAAAAATATCCACTCCCAACCAACGACGTAAATCAGAAAATAATGACAACGACATTGTGAAGAATTATGGGACTCCTAAAGAATCTATTGCTTCTGTACCATCAGTTCACAATGCAATATATCAACCGTCAACGTCATTACAAGATTGTGTAAGCAAAGCAAAAACCCAAGACAGCCAAAGCAAATTATGCATTATTAGTGGTAATAAGATCAACACGGTACTAAGTATCGCAGAAAAATCCTTTCCGAAGCATAAAATATGTCATTACTTGTCACATATATGCGGCGTAAGTCAACTATTGAGTAACATTGACACTAAACTGAAAAACTACACCATGAAAGACTATTGTTTGATATTGATAGGTGAGAAGGATTTTCAACGGAGTAATAACTATCATGAATTAATAACATACATACGCGATACATTGTCACCAATACAACACACAAACTTAATACTATGTTTGCCTACATACAAATTTAATTATTATTCAACTATGTATAACTTTAGAATAGAAATGTTCAACAATTTAATTTATTTTGACGTATTAAATTATAAGTATGCTACAATTTATGACTCAAACTCTGACCTATCGTGTGACTACTCTATGTTCATGAGGTATAGTGGACGAATTAATAATTACGGCTTGAGAAATATCTTTGCAAATTTAGAATTGTTAGTCAGCAGTAACTATAATACTTCTCTAAGTCTGGATAATGTAAAAGACATCAACGTTTCATCAAAACATGATTCTTTGTTTTGTGATTCATTGAATGAAACTAGTTCTAATCCTAATAATTATACTCAAAATCTTTTTCGTATATAATAATCTAAATATTATTCATCAAAACATTAATGGTCTCCTGAGTAAAAGTGACACTATAACGGAATGTTTGGATACTATTCTTCACAACAATAAGAGAGTCCACATTTTGTGTTTCACTGAACATAACATGAAATTGAGCGACGTCGATTTTCTTAAAATTCCTAATTACACATTAGCTGCATATTTCACTAGACCAAATCGAAATGGTGGATCATGTATTTTAGTACATAATCATATCAAGTTCGCAGAGATAGAATCTGTAAAGAAATTTAATGTTACCAATATTTTTGAATGTTGTGCAGTGGAATTAAGCGACCATAAAATTGTAATACTATGCGTTTATAGGGTACCAGGTACAAGTAAAATTGACATATTCTTTAATAACTTGACTTCTATTTTAAGATTATTTTGTTATAAAACACAGCAGAAAATAATAATATGTGGTGATTTCAATATTGACATGATTCAAAGAAACAGAAACTCTTTGATTTTTAAAAGTCTTTTACATGAATTTCATCTTAAAATTGAAATTCAGCAACCAACACGGCCCAGCAGTGGTACGTGTTTAGATAATATTTTTCACAATTTACGTGGTTGTAAAACTAAGATATTAGAATTAGGTGTATCGGATCACACAGCGCAACTAATGACATTTCCAGTAAAACGAACGTGTGTCTTAAAATATTACTATAAAATGAGAAGAGATTATTGCATAGAAAACATTGATCTATTTAAGAGATGCGTCGGGAGCTTAAGCTTTAGTGAAGTCTACCAGTTAAAGGACCCTAACGAAAGCTTTAATTCCTTTTATAACTTATTTAAATTGTTTTATGATCTCTGCTTTCCTGTAAAGAGATGTAAAGTATCAACTGTTTTCAAGCCTAAATGGATAACGAGAGGCGTTAAAAAGTGCAGCAAAAACAGACGTGCTTTGTTATGGAAATATAAACTGTCACCAAATGAAAATACGAAACTAGCTTTTCAAACTTTTTCCAAGAGATACCATAATGTCGTGAAACAAACTCAAAAAGCACAAAACAGTCACTATATCGAAACAAGCTCAAATAAATCTAAAGCAACATGGAAAATAATAAATTACACTACATCCAATGTACCTAAAACAAGTATCAATATTATTAATGTAAATGGTCAGTATATATCAAACCCTAGAAGCATAGCTCAACATTTCAATGATTATTTTGTAGATTTAATACCAAGAAATGTTAATATCTATCAGCATTACAAACATAACAATAATATTAAATCATATAAGTCTATGTTTA
Source organism: Catocala nupta (assembly GCA_963675205.1). Taxonomy (NCBI): domain Eukaryota; kingdom Metazoa; phylum Arthropoda; class Insecta; order Lepidoptera; family Erebidae; genus Catocala; species Catocala nupta. Next base: position 17,232,290 of record OY776081.1, read on the forward strand.
TGCAACCAGTACTACCAAAAGACGTAATATCAATAATTAACAATTTAAATAACACGAATAGTACAGGATATGATAATATTCACACCAAAATAGTAAAATCAGTGGGACCCATTATAGCTAATACAATCAGTGTTATAATAAATAATTGTATAGAAAGTGGTATATTTCCACAATCCTTAAAAGTATCCATTGTAAAACCATTATATAAGAAGGATGACAGAACAAATATTAGTAACTACAGGCCCGTAGCATTGCTTCCAGTATTCTCAAAAATCTTTGAGAAGATTATCTATAATAATCTAAACGATTATTTTGAGAAGCAAAAGATTTTCTGTGATGAACAAATGGGGTTTAGAAAAAACAAATCCATTAATTTGGCCATATACAGATTTTTAGAAACTATACACCATAACCTGGATACTAGAAAGCCTGTTGTATCTATGTTTATGGATATGACGAGGGCATTTGATCATGTGGATCATAAAGTTCTCTTAGATAAGCTCTACAGATATGGTGTCCGGGGTAACGTGCTTGCACTTATAAAATCATATCTCGAAAATAGAAAACAACTAACTCAGATAAGTCAAGTGAACGTTAAGAGGAAAATGGAATTTATCTATTCATCAAGCACAAGGACGCTAACCTATGGCGTCCCACAGGGTTCTGTATTAGGACCGCTTCTATTTATTTGCTACATTAATGATCTGCCCAAGGTTACCAGGCATCAAATGTCCCTATTTGCGGATGACAGTACAGTTATATATAGCACTGGAAATAGTAAACAAATTATTAATGACATTAAGTTAAGTCTTGTTTCAATAATTAACTGGCTAAATGCTAATAATCTTAAAATTAATATATCTAAAACCAAAATAATGAATTATAAGTTACGACACACTACTCCAAGTTATATACAAATTGACCACAATGGAGACTTAGTTCTTGAAACAGATACCACAAAATTTCTTGGACTACATATTGACAATGATATGTCTTGGAAAAATCACATTGAAACTGTTTGCACAAAACTAAATAAATTCTCCTACGCACTTAATATGCTCCGTAAAATTAGTAATAAGGATGCTCTATTAGCTGCATATCACGGGTACGTCGCATCCACTCTGCGTTATGGTCTTATATTCTGGGGCAATGCAACCAACGTTGAAGACGTATTAATTGCTCAGAAAAAATGTATACGAGCCATTTGTAACATAAAACCCAGAGATTCCTGCAAACCTCATTTCATAAGCCTTAAACTATTAACTGTACCATCTTTATATGTCTTCGAGGTCAGTATTTTTGTAAAAGCTAATATGAATTTGTTTAGACCGATAGAGAGTCAACGTCGCTCAAACAAGCTGCACCTGTTACTAGCAAAAACTGCCTTTTTTCACAAGAGTGTTTACGCTATGGCACCCAAAATATATAATAAGTTACCCAATAGAATTATGTTGAGCCAATGTTTAAATGAATTTAAAAATAAATTATTTATATTGTTAGTTAATAAAGCATACTATTCTGTAAATGAATTTCTAAATGATATATTATTGTAGCAAAAATAACTTATGACATTCAGCGTTGACATCTCTTTTATTAATTTTTTTTTACATTTTTATTTTGACATTTTTAATTTATATAATCATTTGTAATTGCATGACGTAACAATAATGTATTTTATATGACATTTATGTATTTAATTTTGTTATGCTATATTTTTGTATGCCTATTGGCGGGACATGGAGTACACTATATAAACTATCCTGTAACAACTTGTAAACCTGTGTTCACAAAATAAATAAATTTGAATTTGAATTTGAATTTGAATTTGAATGTCTTAATTACGCATTCTATCTTCATATCAATTATTGCTTTCGAAAATACTAATCGAAATCTAAACATTTCATTTTTTTCACCCAGTGGTTCAGTGGTTAAATTGTCACTGTCAAGTCGGTCTACAGGTTCAGTCTTTTTGTTCCCGTCATATTTTTTTGCATTCATAGTGGTTCTTCTTATCTGCTTGCTAGCGTACTAATCGCTATATTTTTGTATTGAACAATTTCACCGTAGTTGTCGTTTATTGATCTTCATAACAAACTCATTAACTAATTACTTTGTTGACATTCTAAACGTGTTATTATCTAACGGCCAGCTGTCGAGTCCGCATTCCTAATGAATGAATCACCTTGCCTTTAACGTGTTTTTTTATTGTTATCTGCTGCTTTTATTATGATCTGTTCGCAGCTACGGTGTTATCTACTATAGATTCTCGTCTATTAAATACTATTGATCATTTAAAGGACTGACACCACTTCTACTACCTGTTTCAGGATGCCGATTGGAAGCTGCTGCCGGAGGAGAGGGGAGTCCTCGGGAGACCGAATTTTCCCGAGGAAAAATTCTCCCCTAACGAGGGGGGTGTGTGACGCGGACCGCGCGACCTTGACGGCTGCGCGCGAGTCGGAGTGGTGGCTGTCGCCCCCTCTTCCCCTCCTGCCCGGCGGTAGCCATATATAAGCCCGATCGCGTCCTGGACGTGGCCTTGCGGCCCGTCTCCACATCTTCAGTTAAGTGTTCTTGACTACAAGGACACGCAGCAAGCCTTTAAGTGACCCACGCCCTGTCTATTTTATATTGTTAAAGTTGTACATGTGAACTAAACGCATTAAAAGTGTAATTGCCATACCTTCTCTTATTTGTATCTTTTAATTAAATTCACCTAGGGACACCACGCCCCTACGGCGTGGCCTGTTCCTCTAAAATCTACATTCCTCATAAAGAAAACCCTAAAGGTTACAACCATCGGGTCCGGGGGTGGTTCTCTTGCGGATCCACTTCATCTGTGATTCCATTGTATTCAATGTGCCTTGGTTATATGTTAGGCCTTGGTTGCCTGGTGGGCCTCGATTGTGCGGCGGGCCTCGGTTTTCTGGTGGACCTCGGTTGGCTGGTGGTCCTCGTTTTTGCGGCGGGCCTCGGTTGCTCGGTGGTTCTCGGTTATACGGCGGTCCTCGATTGGCTGGTGGACCACGATGGCTTGGAGGTCTTTCATCATAAAACCCAATATTATCAGGAGACCATATTTCTAAAAGAAATGAGATACATTTAACAAACACATTAATATCTTATGAATACTTTGTTCTCTATGTTTTATCTTTCCGTTAACCCAAAACATAATATTACATCTGTATCTTGAAGGGTAAAACAACATAAAATCAAAATACAGCTTATTTTTTTTAACTTCGAGGATGATAAAATATACCTGCATAATTGACTAAATTATAAAATATAAAAATATTTAAATTATTAAGAAGATGCAATAATAATTACAACTATATGATCTCAAATGGTATTTAATATTTTAATTGAATAGTAGTAGTAGTGATATATAATGCAATAATTAAAATTTAACATTTTGCATAACTCATAAGGTATATACGACCTAATAAGTTATACGCCAATGTATTATCCACGTTAAGCTGTACTCAAAGCAACTGAGGTCTTGGGTTCGATTCCCGGGTGGGGCCAACAAAAAGTTATTGGGTTTTTCTGTTAAGAAATCTCTATACGAGCACGGAGTTAGGTCGTTGGCGCTGTTAGACACCCCTGTGCCTCGGAAAGCACGTAAAGCCGTTGGTCCTGCGCCTGATCTCTCTCCGGTCGTGTCGGATTATTCGTCGCATCATGAGAGTTAGGGAACAGGGAGTGAGCTTTTGTTTGCGCACACACTTGTGCACTATAATATCTCCTGCGCCGATGGTCAGTCTCCGTTAAGATTGGCCGCCGTGACCGAAATTCGGTCAGGAGGATTATTATTATGTTTGCAGGCTAACAGGGCTAAGTTTCGTCATGAATAGAAATGATTAGACCTCACAACACAACCCAATCGCATTTTGATCAAAGTTAAGACTTGCTGAGCTCTTAGGAATGTGTTATTTAATTTATTCTTAGATTAAATTTGGCCTGCGGTTTCGCCTGTGTTAATCTGGATTTTGTCAATAATTTTTATCTATCAATGTCCTTTTCTACATCTCTGACAACGTGTATGCGAAATTTCATGATGATCAGTTGAGTAGTTAAGGCGTGAATACGATTCACGCACACAAATAAACAAAGAAACTCATATTCGCATTTATAATATTTGTTAGGATTAAATTATTTATTAACTTTTTGTTGTGATTTATGGTATAATATAATAACAGTTAAACAGAGGACTAGCCGGTCGTAAAGTCATACTTGTTTTGTATTGTATTGGGTTTTACTATCAAGAGTCATGTTTGTTGTCAGTTATTGTAAATACCTATCCAAATGATATGCAAACAGTAATTGTAAGTAATTGTTGTTATTCTTATGGAGCATCTCATGCTATTAATTTTAAGTTAGCTGACGTTAATAGCGTTGGACACTTCAATCTAGACAATAACACCAACATGTTAAGGATAATTTAAAGATATTTCTTATGTACATTAATTGTATATGAAAACCGATATGTGCCACATTATTTATTTTTGCTGCTATGTTAGTATTAGTCAATGTTATATATACCATATACAATTATATATTTACTAAAACACGCCTATATTTCCAAAGAAGTGGACTAGAGTAATAACGACGAAAAGCCCAAAATCATGTGTGTGATTTTGGGTTCCTCGTAATAGAGGTTTATTATATATATTAGGGTTTGTTACCAGCCGGCGGGCAGAAGCCAGGTCCGTAGCTGGTAACCGTTAGGGTTATATTGAAACACGCAGACTGATTCAACTGAGAATATATTTTCAATTTTCACCTATCTTATATCCCATTTATTAGTCATGCAAGTAACGCTGACACTAATGTGTACAATAATCAGCGACAAGTAAACAAAAATCTAACATTAACGAATGATTTCTTGGAAATCTGTTCGCGAGTATAAAAATAGTGCCACGTATAAAAAGCAGAGGGAAGTTTCGCGCGTCACCAGTTCGAAAGTTGATATCGTCGCGGCTAGACGTATGATGCTCCGTTCGATCGCCTTCGCACGTCGCTTGGTTCCGCCGCGGCTAGTTGTACGATGCTCCGTTCGATTTCAGGTTTCTCGTAAAGTTATATGTTGCCTGTGCGTATATACATACGCCACAAGGTAAAGTCTATTGACGTTTACTGGGCAAAGTCCAGACTTCATACCGCTACTGAGAATATCTTGATAGAAAAACTCAATAGCATGACTGCACGGATGGCGCAGTGGGCAAGAGGTCGTCTCACCGTGCACCGTTGCTTCCGCGAGTATGTGTGTAGGTTCCAATCTCAAACAAGGCACTTATTTGTGTAACCCACAAATGATTGATCTGACGCTAGATGTACTTTATATTCGTTAATTGTTTAGCCACTCGCGATGCAGAATTAGGGCTGTCTTTTTTTAAAAACAAACATAGAATAACTCTTTGTCCGACCCAGGCGTTGAACCCAGAACTCATGTACGCATTCACTACCGCTGCGTTCCTAATGTATTTATGAATGAAAGAGATATTACAGTATTACACATAATATTACAATTGTAAGTGATGAGTATTCTCATGTAGCTTCGTCATAATAAGCGAAGTTATAATCCTTTAGTTGGGTTTTGCCCGTATTGTTTGCTAAATCTATGTGGAATAATAAATTGACAACGCTTACCTTAATTCATACATTTTTATTAAGCAATTAAAATGATCAGGTACATTTATGTCTTGGATAAATGGATTCGAGGTAGATGTACATACATAGTTATTAAAATTATGTAAAAAAGCTTGCATACAATTGCATTTAGGTCTAAATCTAATTTAGGAATATCTGCTTTAATATGAATATTAATTATTCCTTGTCAAGACGTCGATGTTGTAAATCAAGTATCGAAGAATATCGTATGTTTACGAAGCAAAACAATGACTCTAGGTTGCAGAAAATACTACTTAGGTAGGTACAACAAAAGGGTTCAGTATTAGTAAAGAACAATGGCAGACTCTCATACATTATTTTAGTTGGTACTCAGAAGAGGCGCCTTAAATTAAAAAAATACTTAAAATTCAATTTTTGAGCCTCAATATTTAAGATTTTTCATTAGACAAGGCCAGGAAGCAAAGAATTTTGGTTTTGAATTTTTTATAGGTTATGTCTTATATCACATTGGGAAACTAAATTGTTGCCGATCTATTTGTCCTTATTCTACATTAATTGTATTATCAATAGGTATATTATGCCGGCCTAATTTATTGGCTCATAATTAACCTTGAAAATACAATAGTTGACTAATAGTGAAACCACAGGTGACACGAAATACCTGCGATTTAGGAGTCGGAAGCTCAATAGTAGTGTTGAGTTGAGTAGGACTATACTAGACGTGGGGTGTGTGGCCAGAGAACCTCCCCGTGCGCTCGACGGCTGCTGGTCCTTTCTACATTTCTCGTGGATTGCAACGGCAGTCGTTGGGCCGGTAGACCCCGGGCAACACGGGTAATAATGTCCTTTCGGGGGCATTATTACTCGTGGCTAATACTCTGGCACGCGCGTAGGGAACCCGAGGCAGTTTGTCTCGGGGTTATCGGCCCGCGAGGGCCGCGTTTGGGGGTCTCTCCACGTGTTCCTCTGATTAGCAGAGGACACGTGGATGAGATGGGGGGGTTAGAGGAAGAAAACCTCTATAAAAAATTACCAGTGGGGGCCGTCAGGCCGGGGTGGGGAGCGTAGGCGTCCTGCCCAGTCGGGCGGTCTTGGGGCGGGTGGATCGGTCCAGCATGGACCCCCATCCGGCCCAACAAGGGGGCATAGAGGAAGACAACCTCTTTAAAAAATCACCAGTGGGGGCCGTAAGGCCGGTGCGGGTCGCGTGGCGTCCTGCCCCGTCGAGCGGCCTTGGGGCGGGTGGATCGGTCCAACATGGACCCCCATCCGGCCCAACACGGGGGGATAGAGGAAGACAACCTCTATAAAAAATTACCAGTGGGGGCCGTAAGGCCGGGGCGGATGGCGTGTGCGTCCTGCCCCGTCGAGCGGCTTTGGGGCGGGTGGATCGGTCCAACATGGACCCCCATCCGGCCCAACACGGGGGGATAGAGGAAGACAACCTCTCTAAAAAATCACTAGTGGTGGCCGTTAGGCCAGGGTTTGAAGCTCAGGTTTCTGCCCAGGTGGGCGGTCTTGGGGCGGTTGGACCGGTCCAGTATGGACCCCCTTCCGGCCCAACCCGTAATCCTGAACTGACAGGACAGGGGGCCTTCGGGCTGCGAGGAAGAAAACCTCTATAAAAATTACCCAAAGCCCAAGTTTTCAGTGGCCCGGCGAGTGGCTGTATGACTGGGGGGAACCCAGCCATTAGGGCCACAAAAAACTTAATAATGATGTCGGCTCAAGGTTTTAAACTACCCCAGGAGGGTAGTTTAAAACCTTGAATCCCTCACGGAGTCTGCTGGCTCCGTCTGCCCCTCGTATTCTGGGGGGGGCAACCCACATCGCAGCGCTGTGCCGCGCGAAATCTCAGGCACCGAAACCCCCGCGGAGTCGGATACTGACTCCGCGATGAGTGTCGCCTTGGGGCTAGTCCCGGACAAGGCGACTCTGGCGCGGAAGCGCAAAAAACTAAGTGAATTATATTATATATTATTATTACTGTTTCCATTGAATTCACTTAATCACAATTTGAATATACTGAGTTTATTTCTACCAAATTTAAGCTCAGTTGCACATGTTAACTATAACGATAACCAATGACAACCGATGTGTTAAACTACCAGTTAAGGTGGTTTACGGGGTGCAACATAATAACCACTTAACAATTGATAAAATGACATTACAAACGATAACTTTAACCACTCTATTTCGTCCAATTAGCGTTATAGTTGTAGTTTAGTTTATATGTTATGTGTATGACAAAATACTGTTAAAAGAGTTTAATTTTGCCAATTACGTACTTTATTATTGTACAAAACAGGTTGATATATGGTGCGGTCATTGTTAAAGTCAATTTAACAGTTACAATAACATACTCCGTCATATGTCTATTGCTGGCATGCCAGAAATTATTATAAAACATTATTAAGGATCATTGTACAGTATTTCTACAAATATAATTTCGAAAACCCTTACTTTTTGGATAACTACATCATATAATTAAACTATTGTGCAAGATTTTTAGATAACTAGCGTTTCGGATGGATACCTACTGGTGTAATGTGTGTTCGGTTAGTTTCGTGTAGGTGTAGGAAGTTTGAAGACAGGTGAAATGCTCGGATGCTAGATGCAAACCATGTTTATTGAATTTTATTCGAACTTAGTTTACACATACATTACGCATACAAATGCACCTCGCACGCGTCATCATTCGAACGCCTAAGCAAGACCCCAGACTAGTATCATTCTCCCCTCCAAGTAGGCTAAATGCTTGTGTTAGAGTTACATTGGTAGTGCAGTGTATGTAAATCGACCATGATCTCTTGATCGTAGGTTCAATGCCCTATTGATTGGGCTACCATCACTTTTAATTATAGTAACTATATGATGTAGATGCCATAAAAAATAATTATGCATAGATAGATGTGCATTATCATAAACTTGTAGCACTATAAACAATATGTTATCATTTCTTAGAGATGAGTTATTGAACTGACCTTTGTTGACTCAATCTTAGCGTTAAGTCAATTGACCCAAATATGCCGTGACAGATACTAAAATTCAGTTGATGTAATCATCTGACTTCAAACACATTCATGCACGGAGCTTAAGTGACATTACAATAAAAAAATTATCTTCTCGACTAAAAGTGCCATTGAATTCAGTAAGTATATTATTATTAAAAAATAATAATAGGATACTAATACAGTCTTTATATGCTATCTTATAACTCATCTTGATTTCTGCTTGGATATATTATGGTTCTATCAAGTGACCAAGTGCAGGTTTTTTAATATTATTGAGACCATCAAAGCATAATATGGGCAGTAGTTACCGTTATCATTTAAAAGAGGGGTCAACGTGCTGCAGCAAACTACGGGTAGCTACCGTCAGAGGGTATTGACATATTGCCGTGTCCTCAGGAGGTCTATAATCCCTTATCTCCATAGGAGCCCTACACAAGGCTGTTTCAGTGCGCTCTTCCTTATGACAGACGAAGCTCCTTAGTCGTGCTACCTCAAATTTAGCGGAATGCCAGGTTTAAGTTTGCCCTGTCTTTTTATTAACAACCCAAATACTCACATTTTATTATTATATAATATCAGCCCTGTATTAAACTGTCCCACAGCTGGACACGGGCCTCTTCTCACAGAGAGAAGTGTAAGTAGTACATTTCGGGTCCATTTTGTACCAGTTCGGGTTTTCGGACTTCACATATCTTCGAAAATATTATAGAGAAATCTTAGACATGCAGGTTTCCCAACGATGTTTTCTTTTGCCCTTAAAGCGAGCGATAATTATCTATTTTAATACGCAAATTTCGAAAAGACAGAGATGCGCACCTTGGGCTCGTACTTGAGACCTCTGCGTGGCAGTCCAACGATCTCCCACTAGGTTACTTATATTAGTTTGCCGTTGTAGTTTGCTAAAGATGAAAAACGTTTAATTAACTTCAAACATATAACATTTATTAAATGTTAAGGCAATTAATAAATAATAATTACACACAACAGGAGATAGTCACATGCTACACTAAAGATGACCGACTTATTGTAACAGTATACAGCAAAAACCTTTTGTTTTGCAGAGAAACCGTTGAAATGAATAAAGCTCTATTAATACTATTGGCTACTCTCGCTCTTTTGGCGATGGTGGAAGGAAAATCCTGGTAAGATTATATTTTATTTGTATCCTCAACATTTGTTGCTTTCCATCAAAATTATTCTTAAAAGGTAACATAAGTAGATGTTATTTTTATTACGCTCTATTTTTTATTTTAAAACGGGCTACTGCCGCGTTATTAATAATTCCTATTTCGTGAGGGACTTATAAACATTCAAACAACGGACAAAAAGAACGCCGAGACTCGAAACAACTGTTTGCGGGTCACACACATTTTTGTGTGAGGATCGAACCCACAATACTCGGCGCAGTGGCAGTGGCGACCACTTAATCATTACGCCATCCGTGCAGATAAATGTAATAAAATCTATATAAATAGATTTGGTTCACAATTTGTATATGGTCTTAGTGATATATTCAGATCTTTGATCAATCATATAAGGTAGATCGAAGATTAAGATAGATAAACGTTGAAATTAAACTACTATATACGGATTTTATCGCGTTGCTTATTTATTACTGTATTACAAAATTTTTAAACTATTACCCTACTACTACTATTGATTTTATTTTACTAATTTATAAGCTAATAAAATTATTTAAACTATTAAATCTATTTATTTTTGGTTTACACTTTCCCCGACGTTTCGGTTGCTTTTCAGCAGCCATGGCCACGGGGAGACTAAGATGGTAGTTATCTCAATGTTCCAGTGTAGTTATTTCAAAGTACCTACTACTACTATCGGTTGACACATAGAAACATACACCAGTTTGAAAGTACGTTAGAATATCTGAAGTAATAATGTTTGCAAGTTCATGGGTTTGGTTGCTAGTGTATGACATATGAAAAGTATGATTATTTACAAAAAATATTTAATAGTTTTGTACATAGTCAGCCGAAGTTTATGAAAACACTATTGTATTCTTATCCTTCAAAGATATACGCGTGACACAAAGTAATGACATATTACCTGGCCTGTAAGACTTTGTTCTGCGCTTTCCGGTTGATGACACACTACATACATAATATATATAATGACATATAGGCATATGTCTATTACAGATGATTCATGGCGTGTGATGTTCTGTGAAATAGCTCTTTTCGTGGCTGTACAAACCGTCACACTATGATGGTGTAAATCAACCACAGCGGGTCAGAACCCGCTGGTCCCCTGAAATTCGTATCCTGTGCCCACTTGTCCCCTCAAATGTTTGAGGTTCCCACTCGTTCCCTGAACTATTATTTATTTTAAAAACATTTATATTTCCCATTCACTCTACTAATTTAGATATTTCCTTTCGGTGCCTGTGATTGTGGTACAGTCGCGAAGAAAGGGTAAAATAAAAAAAATATAGTAAATAAGCAGATATCATATGTATTTCAAATCACAGATAATTAGTTTAAAATATAAGTTTTAGTAACAATCAGTCTTTTAGAAAATAAACGATTCATTTTTTTTTGTATTTGTTAATAATCTTTATAAACATATCTATAAAGATTATTAACAAATACAAAAAAAATGAATCGTTATTAATATATAAGATAATCAAAGATACAATAATTAAAGATCATGCACATCTATAGAGTCACAGTCAATTAGAAAAGTAGTATGGTTCGTAGAGTATAAAAAAAATTTGCAGTGCGTGAATAGCCTTTTTATGTGTAACGATCTAATATAATTTTAATAAGTTAATTGTTTTAAATAATTTTCTTTTTAATTACTGTTCACAAATATACTATGTCAACGCTTTTTTATGTAAAAATATGATTGTTTTTCCTATTAGGGAACCAAAAGGCACCTGAGCAGGTGCCGAATCTATAACTCTTTTTCCAGGGGACGTGTTGGTACCTTAAAAATAAATTAATATAGACTGATCTCCTACCGGGGGACCAGTGGGCACCTATATAAGGACCGAAACCACAACTTTTATTCTGGGGTACGAATATTAGGTGACCAGTGTGTTCTGAGCCACCACAGTAGCGCCACTACCTCTTTAGATTATTTTATGGAGACACTAATAATATTTATGATTTTGGTTAAACAAAGAGCATGAAATAATTTTCTGTGACACACACTATGATTTTATTACTTAAGTATTCTAAATAGTGAAGTCGTGACGTGTAAGGCAACCAAATTCGTTCAACTAAACTGTTAACAAATTTGGTAAAATCAGAAAAGTAACAAATAGTCATACTTGCATATTCATAATATTAGTAGGTAGTAGCATTCTCAGTTACCCTCTTTTTTATATATCGTAGCTGAAATGATGGTCCGGGTTCAATTCTTGTATCGGGTAGTATTATTGAGTTTTATCCGAAGTAGTAACACGGATATTGTACCTATATAAGGCAAAAGCATCCTTTCTTTTTAAGTTTATTGATATTTTTATTGTTGATAAATTTAAGATATTTGTTGCAGTGGTTCCCATCGTTCGCGATGTGACGAGGTAAGTACATCATTACAATTAATTAGACTCGAGCTCTTGATGCATATTATAAGAATCCATCTGTGCTTCTAGTCTCTGACTTGTAGACGAACACTATTTACCTATATGTTGGTGACGATTCCACCGTTTGATTTTGCGTTCATTTGTTTTTTTACGAAAATGTTTTTAGCATTATTATTAAAGAAATAAGTTATTGTCAGGTTTTCTATCTACATATACTTTAAAATCATGCAATTGCAAGTATACTATCGCCTTTAAAATAAGAAGCGGCGTATAGTACAGTCATTTGGTAGTTTTATCCGGTAAGTCTTCCGGGAGTTTTGAAAATTGGTAGTATTATATATTTCGATATGCTCTTTCTGAATTGCCACTTTGCCACCTCGTACATCTGCCGCTCGCGCCGCCCTATTGGAAAAATGGCACTTGATATTAGTTTGTTGACACTATCTCCTTTCCAACTAATTTTTCGATAAAAAGATCTTATACAAAATTAAACTCAAGAAAAACTGCTATCAGGCGCCATTTTTCCAATATGGCGGCGCGAGTGGCAGAGTTACGAGGTGGCAAAGTGGAAATTCGGAAAGAGCACGTTGAAATCTATAATACTACCAATTTTCAAAATTCCCGGAAATGTTTCCAGGTAACACCTTTATTTCGGACCAAATGACTGTACTTGTAGTCAAGTCAAAAACATTTATTTAATAAGGTCAAAAAGCAATAATTATTAACATCAAACTTCAGTTGTTTGTAAATTTACTGAAGCTACTAAAATTTTATTTACTCAATAGAATCTTCTCTTAGATTTGGTGCAGCCTGACTGGAGAAATATTAGTAAAGTAAAGAGAATTTATCTAGTCCATATGTTTTTTAAATATTGGTATTTTGCACCGGTGCCTACGCATTGTATACTCTATAATATTAATTGATCCTAAACCAAAAACGAATAACTAAACGATAATATAATAACAGCCCATTTAATTATCAAAATTTATTGTTTAGGCAAAATATTTAGATCAGATCATGAGTGAAGGACTTGTTATGACAAACGCTATCTATTTAAAACACGATTGTTATTGTTTTAACATTTGCATCAAATTAATGAGCTTACAGTAGATATTAATCCTACTCATAAATAATAATATGTGTGCAAATAATCGATTGTTATCAAACGTTCCAATTGAAAATAAGTTTAGAAAGCTTTAGTTTTTTAGCATTATTCCTCGAAGAATATAAAGTTTTAGACGTTTAGTAGGTTCACGTCAACAGCGTACCTTATGATTGTGCAAACTCACAATCTTCCAATAGACGTATTTTTCGAACTATGGCCTATTGACGCTTTAGTTCAATTCATGTTTCACAGTATAGTATTTCTGCGTCATGAATAATTTTTGCGTCATTTGTAAAATGATAATTAGGATCCACTTGAACGAACGATTGTTGTTCACAATAGGAATATATTTACTTCATTGTAAGCATTTATTGTAGTTTATCGGAGTATTACTTTCACGTTGTTGACTATGCAAAAAAGGCTCATTTCACGACCAACATAGTAGACTGATCATTGGCCTCACTGCTTGCAGCAGACCTTCGTCATTGTTTTATGTAAAAATAACACGAAATTATTTGATGAGGATCTATGTCCTAAGTCCATCTATTGCCGGTTAAATTAGTATCAGAAATGCCACTGTACGCAATAGCTCATAGTGGCATTTCTACAGATTATGATAATAATCATAATCTGTAGAAATGTTATTTAAATTATATAGAATCTCTATTGAATCACACAGTACTATACTATATAGACTAGCGATAGCTCAGTGGGGAGAGTCTCGGGTGCGAACCACGTCGCGCAACTCTGACTTTCGGAAGTTATATGACTTTTCGAAATTATGTGTGTATTGACTGACAATTATCGCCTGCTCCATGCCTCGGAGAGCACGTTAAGCCGTCGGTCCCGTCTGCCATGAACATCTATGGCAGTCGTTACTGGGAAGTCAGTGCCCTATAATATCCTGACACTGGTCTAGCCTTAGGGTATCGTTAGCCTTTGGGCTGCGGAGGTTAGGTGGCAGCCGCTCCGTGTAAAAACTGATATCCAGTCAAATCCGGTTAGACCAGAAAAGCCGACCCCAAGTGATTTAGGAATAATAAAAGGCTAGTGAGAAGAATCACACAGTAACTCATACTGTTATATATGTATAAACAGCCTATTTGGTCCAGGTACCAGGTCATGGTCTATGTGTGTGTGTGTTTACTGTTTAATAAAAGTTTAAACACAATTCGTTCTACCGCTGACATATGATTGACTAACAAACATCCACGCAAAACTTATTATATGAGTAGAATAAAAAAGCAATATTTTAGTTGTTATATTGATTACATACGTAGGTGTTAATTCATGGAATCCCTATTACCACGGGATTATCCTACTCTTTGTTCGAAACTTAATTGAGTGTGCTTTGAATGTGTTTCAGAGAAGCCGTAATAAGTGTGATGACTCAAGCTCTTCTTCATCTTCCTCATCGTCCGATTCTTCCGATGATGATGACGACTCTTGCGGCAAAGTAAGTCATCACACATCATACATACTAATATAACTACTATACTTCTGTCCTATTCATAGCTTTAAGATAACCAACTGTACTTTAATTATGAAAAGCAATAAGCAATTGAGTATTGAGTCTTATGCCTATATCTCCCAAAGGGTAGGTCTAATACGTCACCAGTAATACTACATTTCGCAAATACATCTTTTTTAAATCTTGCACCTCAAAATTACCACACTCCGCCTGATGATAAGCGATCATGTGGTCCAAGAGCAGTGGCCTCCACACCATCCTCATAGCAGCTGAGGCTATGTTGAGGTCCCTACTTTGGCGGCCTGAGAAAGTGCTTTTTACGACCCGCTTAAAGGACCCAGGTTTGAAGGAAGAACGAAACGTGCCTTGGTCGTTCGGTAGAGGCACTCTAATTGACTCTACCTAAACATATGTTTTGATATCCTAGACAATTAAAGGTGGCAAGTAGCAGCACGGACTTTGTAACTGTGCTCGGTTGGAAGTAATAGGCTCGCACACTACTACTTGGGACCTAAAACCATAGGTGGCGAAATGTGGGTATAATTCTACTCTTTCTATTCCTTCGTGGATATTGGCATGAGACTATGTTATGTTATTAATAACTTTACCTTCCTAAAGTTACACGTACCTTTCTGTTAAACTATACAAAGATTAATCTAAAAGAATATTTATTTCAATCAATCACAATATATTTAAATTGCATTGTTAGGAGATCACTTTTTAAGCATGGAGTTGCTTGTACCTATTAGGTGACTTCGGTCTTCTCCTTAAACATTAGCAAGTGTTACGCAATTGAAAATGAAAACAAGAAGACAGAACAAATGGTTATTTTGTCTTAGAAGAAGGAAAGTTACTTAATTAATAACAAAACGCACAAAGTATATTAATTTACTGGATATATTATACAAAAAGTATACAAAGAATCAACATTAAATGATACGAAAGAAATAATATACCTTGACCTAATTATTATATATTCTTCTCAGCGGATTTCGGCTATGGTGACTGCATCTAATTATTAGCAAAAGAGCAAGGATGATCAGCTCTTGCATGTGACCTTTGATGGCTACAATATCCAATCTTATGAGTAAACGTGCGCAAACATTGGCTGCACGTGAGGACACCGCTGACATAGTTATAAAAGATGGCTGCTAGTGGTTTAGCCTTAAGAGCATCGCGTTTCGCATCCAGTTCAGATTTCCTCTTCTCTTCAAAGTCATTTACTTTGTTCTTCACCAAGCGCCTCCATTCAGGGCGGCGACTGGCCTTTTGCTATTATGTTTGGGGATTAATATTGCACCTCTTCATGTGTCTTTTCTGAACATCCTTGAAGCGTAAGAACTGGCCGCCTTGACTCCGCCTGTCGTTTTAAAGTTCAGAAAAAAGATGTGTTTTGCCCCCCTCTCATTAGCCATTCGTAAGACGTGTCCACACCATCGAAGCTGTCGCCGCATCACATACGCTTCTAATCCGTAGACATTTGCGCGTCGGAGCACTTCGGTATTTCTAACCCGATCCGACCATTTGATTTTAAGAATGTCTCGTAAGCAGTTCATATGAAACTTGTCCAGCGTTCGTACGTGTTTCCGATAGAGGTGGCCCTCTATCGGAAACACATGTCTCTGAAGAATATAATAGATTTGGGAGAACTGGCCGATTTTTGTCGAGAGCTTTAAATCATGTGAGTGTAATCGTAAGTTACCAAAAGCAGCTGATGCAGCGCCTATGCGATGATTTATTTCGGCAACAAGATCGCACTGAGATGTAATTGTGCTGCACAGGTATTTGAATTTATCCACCTTCTTCAGATCAGTATCGTCAATGTACACCTTGATAGATTCTGTAGCTTCAGGATAGTCCATTGCCATAACCTCAGTCTTCTTAACACTGATTTTGAGACCAAAACGGCAACAGACTTCCTGAAGGTTCGTAATCAGGTTCTGAAGCTCTTGTGCAGAGTTAGCTATAAAACACAGATCATCCTCATACATGATCTCCGTTATTCGTGTGTGTGATACCTTAGTATACGCTTTAATCTGGCCAGGTTGAAAAGTGCCCCATCAGTCCGGAAACGTATTTTGATGCGAGTAGAAGTTTGTTCGTGTGCTTTACTGACAGCGACAGAAAAGTAAAGAGTAAACAGAGTTGGTGCAAACACACAACCTTGTTTGACACCACAACTGACAAAAAAGAACTCCGATTGATCGCCATTGTAGGTCACACAGCAGGTTATATCGTCGTAAAGAAGGCGAATCATTCGAAAAAACTTCTCAGGGCAACCTAATTTTGCCAGTAAGGTCCAAAGGGCTTCCCACGGCACACACTAAAATGCTTTCTCTGAGTCTACAAAACACATTTACAAAGGTTGGCTTTGTTCTCGACTTTTTTCGTGTAGTTGTCGGATGGAAAAGATGGCTTCGCAGGTACCCCTATTAGGACGAAACCCAAATTGAGTTTTTGGCAATATGTTCTGAAACTGGTAAATGCCGGTTGAGAAGAACTCTGGCAAATATCTTCCTAGGTACAGAAAGGAGCAATAAACCCCGGTAGGAGTTGCAGTCGGAACGGTCGCCTTATAGGGCCACAGGGTTTGTTTTTAAACAGGCCGTGTATAAAAACAAACTCTGTGGTATTGTTTCCTCGTTCAAAAAATGATCGAAAATTTGCCAGATGTAAGTTTGAAGTTGCTCCCCTCTATATTTAAGCAGTTCTCCGTCCATATTATTAACCCTAACTGCTTTTTTATTTTTTTGCTCTCTAATGGCTAAATGCTAGTACTTTAGCTAGCGTCAGTGGCTAAGCAAGCGAATCATGCGGCAGCAGAGGGGGAATACCCCTAATATCCTACATTAAGCAGGTTGTTGAAGTGCTCTGCTCAACGATCTAGTATATCCTGCTTAGCAGTGAGCCATCTAGGAATTATAGTGGTTTGCAATTTTTACAGAAACGCCTATCCACCTACGCATCTCTTCATAAAAAGCACCTAGTAGGTGTTTGTCTGCGAGCCATTGCATCTTTTCCGCATTTTCAACCCACTATCTTCGTCTTTCATCTCCCTGGTTAGTTTTCTTAAGGAAGCACCACTATTTTGGACTTCTCGCATGAGATTTGGATTACGTTCGTTACGCTTTATGACTACACGATACTGTTTGAATGCCTTAGTTAGGGTTCCATCGTTCTGGTCAAACCAATCCTCGTTGATACGTTTTTTAAGTCCAATGACTTTTGTAGCCACTGTCAGTACCGAGGATGAGATCCGTTGCCAGTTCGATATTAGGTCACCTTGCTGGGCATCAAACGCATCTAGCGTGTCTGTTATCCTTCTTTGATAATCTTTTTGAAGCTCGGTACCATTTAATCGCTCTAAATTGAGATATGTTGGTTTGGCCCTGCAGGGTCTACGTTGATCTCGTAGGCGGAGTTGCAATTTAGTGACCAGAAGCCTATGGTCTGTCCAACAATGTGCGCCGCGCATGTCGCGGGTGATGTGTACCTGGGAGACGTCTCTTCGTTGGGTTATGGCGTAATCGAGGAGGTTCCAGTATTTAGAACGCGAGTGCATCCACGTAGTTTTGAATTTGTCGCGAAGCCTAAACAGAGTGTTTGTAATGGTAAGGTCGAATTGAGCACAGAGTGTAAGCAGTAACTTTCCGTTAATATTCATATTGTCCACGCGCCGTTACTCCCAATCACGCCCGGCCACGAATCAGCATCTCTGCCAACCATTGCGTTAAAATCGCCTAGCAACAGTACTTGCTCATTCGGACGCATATTACCAAGGCATTAGCGAAGTTCCTCATAAATTGATCTTTGACACTGTCCTCGTTACTCATGGTTGGTGCATATATGCTTATCACATTTAGGAAGCTATTGTTTTGAAGGTGAAGGCGCAATGTAATAATATGGTCCGTGATGTATTGCGCAAATTCTGGTAGCTTTTTTGCAATGGTGGATTTAATGGCAAACCCCACACCAGCTAGCCTTCGTTCAGCTTGGAGTCTTCCTTTCCGGAAGAATGTATAAGCACCGAAAATTTCCTCGACCTCGCCTTGGTCAGTCAGACGTGTTTCGCTTAGCACAGCTACATCTATATTGTAACGACCAAGTTCGCGTACTACGACAGCAGTTTTACACTCCGGGCAAAGGTCTACGTCGTTGTCTGTTAATGTGCGCACGTTCCATGCACCGAATATCATAACTGATGTTTTCATTTTATTTTTCTGTGACGTCGACCGCGTGTAATGGGGTGCTCAAGCAGCTGCGGTTACTACTCCCACAATGTGTGGGGCCAAGCATTTTTTTAGGACACCTTTAGCTCCACCCCAGCTGAGTGGACGAAGCAGTGCCTCTCTAAAAAGGGCTGCTTAGTCACAATCTACACTGTTGTCCCAATTGCAGTGCAGAAACGACCACTCTCCTTAGGCCGCCATACGTGCAGGCTTCAGACAAAGTCGGGTGTGCACCACAATCCAGCCTCTCTACCGCAGCCTATCGCCGTAGGTCTTGATAAGAGTCCTGTAATCAGAAGCAGTCAGTTGCGCGTGACATATTTATGTGCGTAAGTGATTGCGCTGACACAGATGCACTCTCTCGTCCCCCTTCCACGCCCAGATGAACGGAGAGCCGTTACGACTGGAGAAGGGTTTGGATGCACTGAATGGCCGACGAACACGTTTGACCTCTGTCGTCGCCGCAAGCCTTTCACAAGACTTCACTGCCCCGCCGAATCAGCCTCCACCGATTACTTATCAGCGTTGGTGTGCCATCTTCATAGTGATAGATTCTACGCACAGAGAGAGAGGTATCCGCAAAAACCGGTGCCGGAGCAGCCGGCCCTATTCACCGGGTCTACCCCATGAGTCAACGTGGTTAACCGGGGTGTGGCCACTGCAAGCGTTACAGCTACTTGGAGCCACCTGTGAAAGATTATGGGCTGCCGCTCATTTAGTGAGTTACCTTTTGGTCGACTAAACTACACAGGTGATTGGCGCCCCGCTACACCCCTAGACCTAATTATTAAAACTCGTGCAAATAACACTCAATATCCTTATTTACAAATAAGCTAACACTTTATTATACAAGGAAAATTTATTGAGGCTAATGAATAAGACGATCTAAATTACACAAAGGGTTTTTTTATATGACTCGATCTTATTCGGGATTCTCCATGTACCAGATTCAAAGAACATGAATAAACATTGTTTTTAAAATTTTGGTTGACGCAATAAGGACCTTTGTCTTTTAATAACACATTGTCGGCCTCGATGGCGTAGTGGTTAGTGTAACCAACTGCTACGCCTGAGGTCGCGGGTTCGATTCCCGCACAAGTCAAACATTTGTGTGCATGAACATGGATGTTTGTCTTGGTCTGGGTGTTTCTATGTATAATATGTATGTATTTACAAAAAAAAAATGTATATATGTATGTTTATCCATTGTCTAGTACCCATAGTACAAGCTCTGCTTAGTTTGGGCTAGATGGTGTTGTGTGTATGTGGTAGAATATTTATTTAATTATATTTATATATCTGTCTTGCTATACAGATAACTATTTACGTATAGTTTTATACGTAAATTGTAATAAACCAAAGGTCATTATAAATGTTTTTGACTATCTTGTTGGTAATGTAACATTTTGTGTTCGATTTGCAAGTTTTGTGTTCATATATCGGAGCAGGGAAAGTATAGTTTGCGTTTTCATTTAGGACATTTTTAGTAGTAACATGTGTATTAGAAATTGACATACCAATAGGCTCGCCCTTTATTACGACTTAAAAACATAGCTAGCAAACGGGATGTTATACATCTCTGGCATACCATCAAGAATATATGTGAGATAAAGTAATTAAAAAACCAAACAAGTATTTGTAAATATTGTAATGAAAACTAGACTAGCCTATTATTAACATATTTACGAATGCTTGAAAATAGAACACATTAGGGTTTATCCCACTATGAAGCTAACCTGAAACTTACTTTAACCTACAAAAGTACAACAGTAAAAATAAATTCAAGACCTTAGAATTGCACAAACACTTGCTATTGCTACCATAAAATAACAAATTATTATGCAACACAATATAGTGGTGTTGTTTTATTTAGGTAAAACATGAATAAGATTAAAGCACGAAGTATGCAATAAAAGCTGAACATTTCGTATGAATGTTAATGCTTACTTAGTTATGGAGAATGCAGTGAAATACTCCAATTTGTTTGGAGAATGTTCGCGTTACACCAAGTTTCTTGGAGCGAGCCTCAATTGCGGCTCTAATGAGCAATAATGATGAAACTGTTCCCCGAACTTTTACCTCGTTTTATTATTTTATTTTCACTTTAACAGATATTAAGGAGGAGCAAACTCGCCTTGATTTACTGCCAAATGAAATATTTGTACATTCAAGTTTATACTAGAGACTAATGTAGTGTTTGACAGACTTCTTACTATTTTATAACAAATTTAACCTTTTAATATCAATGTAAATTGTTATATACTTATGAAATCTACTAGTATTGACTGCAATTGGGTATAGTTATAATTCAAAATTATTATATTCTAAAATACGAATAGGAAAGTAACCAAAAAGGTTATATTTTATGTTATATGTTCGTTTGTATCTGTATAACCTATTTTGCATATCTGTACACAGATTTCGCCGAGAGTTCTTACCGACTTTGCGTGATTCTTTGAATTCTTCGTGAAGCTGTGCCCCGCGGGTTCACCCGCCGTAATAGTCAAGCTGTTTGTATAATTAAGATAAAACATACCTATACTTTTAAAATGTTTGCCTCTGTAGCTGTTCATCTGTATGTAGGTATTTCTAAGCTACACGTAAAATCAATGGGACGGTTACTGTTAAAATTTTCACATATAATCGCAGCCGGATCAATATAAACTATTAATAAAGCATAAACTATTATGCTTTAAATTATCACGCTATTTACCATGGGGTAAATAATGAAGTCTAATATACATATACTAAAATTCCAAGGTAAACAGGCGCGGTCACAGCCAGGACGTAATAACAATAATTAATATTGATTTTACCATAATCGTATAAAGCTGAGGTGACCTACAAAACTATCCAATAATATAGGAACCATCTCATCCATTAGCAACAAGGCGTTGGGAATTTTAATTGAACAAAATGGTGTTTATTTAGACCAATCACAACTGGCTCGATTCGTATTTGGTGTTGTAGACACTGGATATAAATAATGAATTATATCAACAACAGTTTCAGCGAAAAGTCCGTGAATTTATTTTGCAAATTGAATTGAATCAAACATTGAAACCGCTTTAGTAATGATCTGTAATTTTTTTAAGTGTACTTTTATTTGGAAAATGCTATGTGTATTATTTATTTTTATTCATTGGTTATTCGTGAAGTCGATTTATATAATTTATTTGCTAATAGACAAAAGTTATATTATGGACACCGATTAAACTAACATAATTAAATATGACTTGCGGTGTAACATTTGTCACATAGATTAAGTAGAAGCTCTTATATACATTTTCTAGCAGTTATCATTTCACTAAATATAAAAAAATAATAGGCTTCAAACCTTAATAAATTGTCTACACTATATGTAACCTTAAATATCTTCAAAACACAGAAATAGACTTGTTATATTATTATATTTTATTAGGAAAGAAACATCAAACAACCATACTACATAACGTTATAAACAAAATCACTTAAAACTAGGAGTAAAAAATTGCTACTAAATTAATGGAATTGAAAACTATAAGGTCCTCCAGACCGAATTTCGGTCACAGTGGTCAATATTAATGGAGACTGGTAATCTGCGCAGGAGATATTATAGTGCAGAGGTTCCTAAACTTTTAAGATAACGGAACCCTCACCAAATATCTTTTAATTTATGGAACCCCATATCGAATGATTACAAATCAAAGACACTGTAATTTAAATTAGAACAAAAACTTGACTTCACCTCACATATTTTGCGCTATTTCAAAATAATATTTGGTATTATGTAACTGTCAAAAATAATTGATTTCGTGGAACTCTGGTGACTTTCCGCGGAACCCACTTTAGGAATCGCTGTTATAGTGCACGAGTGTGTGCTCAAACACAAGTGCACTCTCTGTTGCCTAACTCTCATGATCCGATGGGACGGCGGAGAGATCAAGCGCAGGACGAACGGCTTCATGTGCTTTCCACGGCACGGCAGTGTCTAACACCGCCAACTTCCTAACTCCGGGCTACTATTGAGGTTTCTTAACAGAAAAACCCAATGACTTTTTATTGACCCGATCCGGGATTCGATTACGAGACCTCATGCACAGCAGTCACATTCACTACCGCTGCGCTACGGAGGCAGTTACAAATTCTGATAACTATAACACGCTAGGAAAGCAACCATATGTATGCATAGCATATATGTATGACAATTTAGTAAAATATAAAAGCAAACAAAAGCCTAAAAATAACATATAATAATATATAATATTTCGTACAAGAGAGCAGTACAGTAATATGTGCATATACATGATTAATGATTATTCAGTGATCCAGATGCAAAATTATTAACTTTTTTATTTCCAGGACAAAAGTGATGATTCATCGTCTTCCTCATCGTCATCATCTTCATCATCATCATCGTCTGAAGAGCATGACGGTGATAATTGCGAATACAATGTTAGTATTGCACGCTCTCGCTTAAGACATGTATATTATTTACATTCTACATTATTGAAACCATTCTAAGCGCCTTTTTAAAGTATATTAGTAAAGTCTATGAAAACTTATAGTAGTATGAAAACTCATAGCAGACCATAAGTTTTCATAGTTCCTAACTTGTGTCACACAACTACTATAAATACACTATATACTACTCTTGACATTCAGTTATTGGTTGCTTTGACATATTTATTTTTAGTTTACAGAAGCAACTAATATGCGTGCATCTCTTCTTTTACGTCAAGAACTTTATGTTTCACTCAAAACAAACCACAAAAATATGCGTATTAATCTTGTTCACTGTCGTACCTACCAGATAAAATAAAATAACGGTAGCAAACATGGTATACTTATTATGCGTACGTGCACATGTACGCGTGATAAGTTATTATAGATATATTTAGATATATAGATTATATATATATGTTAAGACATTGCCCTATTATTTTACTACAAGTAGGTATCTTAAGGATGCACATACTATTTTTATCAACACATTGCTTTATAATAGAGCAATGTGCTGATAAAGATAAATGTACTTACTAGGGTCCATTCATATAGAGTGGCCATAGGTATGTAAAACACCTAATTAATATAATATCGGTTCAATAATTCTACGTAAGACGTCGTCGCAGTATGAAGTCATATTCTTTAACCTTGGCTTACCGCTTTGTATGTGTTATTATACTGATATGATGTCAAGACTCCTTTGGTCAAGAGTGTTTTTGTGACAGTTGAATTTGTCATTCTTTGAGAAGATTTGTGGACTTTGGTTATATAGTTAGCAACAATATAGCTATAAACTTGTAGAATTTTATTCAAATTGAGCCACAAATAGCTCACATTTATTTATTTACTAGTAAATAATGCCGCAATTATAGCCTACCTCAAGTATTTAATTCTAATTTTGTTTTAGTTATCTAATGGCGCTACGAAATCACTCATTTGTTTCTGGTGTACCTACGTGTGATTTTATTACAATAATGCGATTGTTTCAGAACAAGAAATCGAGACATTTGAAGAGCAAGCATGGATGCAAGAATTAAAATAATTGCCGAATGTTACTATACATTTTTGATGAAGCATAGTTGTAGAGATTTCAAGTGTTAGATGACAAAATAGAATGTGAAATTGTCAAAATGTTAACTAATTGAACCTGTGATAAAATACGATATACAATATAATAATTATTAAAAAATCCTGAAGTATATATTTGTATCAACCCTTTTACGTGAGGACTCCAGTAAATAACATTATATGACAAAATACCTGCACTTGAGTCTACTAGAGTAAGTACGCACGATTGCTGATCGTGAAGTCGTGAGGTCAATTCCTGGGCCAAGATATACTTAGTAGCAGCATATAGTATCGAATGAAAGTAGCAAAGTTCTTTATGATCTCTGCCGAGCCTGTCTTGCTTTACACCTATGTCTCCTTATATAGGCGTAAAGCTACGCCACTATTTAAAGCATATTTATTACACATTGTTGTTAGGCTTTGTTTTGGCCTGCCTCATCCTATATGATTTTGAATAAATGTAGGCCTGTGGTGTTTAATTAAAATATCATAGCCGGGGTAAGTATTTTAATCACGAAATGCCTCCAACGTCCAACCGGGTGTGTGTGGCATTTTTCACTGTGCAGCGTCAATTATGCCGTCAAAGGATGACATATCATATCCTTTTATATTGTGTTTGATACTGTGGCAGGTGTTTGCGCGGGCCTTTGTTTGAGCTACCTGATTTAAAATATATATAAATGTTTATTTGGTCAGTATACATCTATATAAATACCTTTTGTTGGATTGTCTGAGAGGATTACTGGTGTTATAGTAATAACTTGACTGCTTCATTTTACTGTTGTGAAAAAACATAAAGAAGGTAAACTGTAATATTGTCTTCTGTTTACGCGAATGTTATTCATTGAAATTAAACTCATTTATATGGATTTTATAATCTCCCCGTGACCATGACTGCTGAAAAGCAATCGAAATGTCGGGGAAAGTGTAAACCTAAATATAAATAGTTAAAATAGATTTAATAATTTTATTAGCTTATACATTAGTAAAATTCAATAGTAGTAGTAGTGTAACAGTTTCAAAATGATGTAATACAATGTTAAATATACAACGCGATAAAATCCGTATATATGAGTTTAATTTCAATAAAGGTAAACTGTATGAGATTAGGAGATGGAAACTTCGAGGTTATTTTCTACTGAGAACTTCATTATGTCCTTGGTAGTAGCGGAAAGGCAATAGCTATGAACGATATGTGAAAAAATATAAACACAAAGAAGCTATCAATTTAATGTTTATAATACATACTAGATGTGCCCGCGGTTTCACTCACGTTTATGATTACTGCACCGCGCCCGTGGGTTATAGCGTGATGTTATATAGCCTATAACCTCCCACGATAAATAGGCTAGCCAACACTAAAATAATTTTTCAATTCGGACCAGTAGTTCCTGAGGTTAGCGCGTTCAAGCAAACAAACAAACAAACTCTTTAGCTTTATAATATTAGTATAGATTTGATTTAATAAAATAGTATTAATTTGCCCTCATTAGCCTAGATATTTTAATTCTATACTTGTGTGTGCGTTAATCACACAACTAGAACGATGTTATGTTAAAAGTTAATTTAGTCGCAAAGGAAACTAGTTAAATAAGGCACGGCAGCGAAAGAAAACAATTGTCTGCTGCTGTCAATTTAAAAATAACATATTTTACAGTAATATTCTAGTTTAAAAAACAAAGAGCTCCAGCATTTAATTCCAAAATGACTATCACAATAATCATTAATTCGTTACCAGTCTTGAAACGGAAAGTCTTCATTAATTCCATTATAACCCATTTTCCCGTTGTTGGTAAAAACAAAGTAGCCACTTAGTCAGCCCAAAGGATACAGATTTAATACAAGTGGTCAGTTTTACAGAAAAAGTAGGTTTATCTTGTTACGAAACGAAACGAATGAAATCGCTGAAGCGAATTTGTATTGCGGGCGCTGCTAACGAGAATTTCAACATGATGAACTATGAGAGCCCTTTATTCAACCATCAATTATGTGGTTATTACTTATTGAAATAACAAGGCCATGTTTGTGGTAATTCTGAACAGAATTTGCAATGATGACTTTGTGAATGTGAATACAGCTTGCCGGATTGAATACCTGGAACGCTATTTTCCTTGTACGAGGTCTTCTGATGAAATATACGAGTAACACATGTGACTTGCAGGCATTCATTTGCTCATAGAAAGATTTGAATCAAAACTTAACTTGTTTTGATATATCGTATATTTGACAATACAATAAAAATCGAATTATAAAGAATAGTTACGAATTGAAGGGCCAATCAGGTATGCTTATAATTTAGTCTAAATTACTAAGTATAATTATATTATAACAACAAAACTAATCTAATTAAACTTAAATACGCATCCTTGGGCAAAGATATACATATATTCACAAAGAAACATGCCTTTGTATATTAATTTTAGTGTTAACTAACACTTTTAACAAGACTAACAGATACGTTGTACTTTTTTAAACTTTCAATATAGCTTACAATAATAATGTGCATCAAGAGATTTCTACTCACATTAAATCATTTTATGAGTTTTTTAATGTCATAGTTGACGAGCTATTGCTATTTTGATTACAAATATACCTATACATATTTAGTCAGAATCTAAACTTTCTTGTCAGACTCACAGCATAAATTTGCTGCTCAGGCAAAGAATAAGTATTTTATATTAAAAATCTTAATACTAGTTTGAAGCTTGGAACCTGGTACTCGACAATAGACTCGCCTTCTATTATGTGGAACTATAGCCCTACCTACACTTGTCTAAATTAATACTCGATATTCGTAGCTATTTCGTTATATAAACAATAGGACTCATTGCTAGACAACTATATTAACAAATATGATCAATCGTATCTACGATACAATAAAAACAATGTATGCTTATTTTTTAGTCAACAAGCGATAGAAGAAATGATAGAAGTCAATTGGCACAATAAGATCAAATGGTCAATCTACGAATGAATGCGATGCGCACTTTATTAGTCAACAATTCTTGTATAGCTCTATTAGTATTATTGCGCTAGTACTAGGTTTAGTCAGACGTAGAGTATCTGTGATGGATAACCGAGTATTAAAATTAATTATTTTATACAGTTATATAAGTAATGGCTTAGTTTTGCGGCAAGATTCTG
Organism: Catocala nupta; assembly: GCA_963675205.1. Taxonomy (NCBI): domain Eukaryota; kingdom Metazoa; phylum Arthropoda; class Insecta; order Lepidoptera; family Erebidae; genus Catocala; species Catocala nupta. Next base: position 17,259,984 of record OY776081.1, read on the forward strand.
ATGAATTTACAAATTTTTACGAAGTTGATTCCTTGAGTGGACATGAGGAACGTCCAATAATAAGTATTTTAATAAATACTGCAGATAACTCGAAGTCATATGTTATTCTTCCATCAAAAAAAATTCAAGAGTACAAAATATTATTGGAAAGTTATATTATTTTCAAGCCGAGGATTAAATTACTTGACCTAGAATCTAATGTTTTAATTGATGGTGTAAGTAAATCTCATAATAATAAAATGGTAGCGTGGCTCAACATGTACTGTGAAATGCATCCAGATTGTGATAAAGACAAGTTAAAGGAAGAACTTAGAAAGGTACGCCCGTATTTAGAATCTTGATTGGTGGACCACTTCAAGTCTAAAAAACACATACGTACACGGACGTGAAACCATTTAATATTTTAAAATGAATATCACTGAATGACCTACAAGATAAATAGATGCAATGGTTATTTATAGAATATTTATTTGCTATTTAAATAAGCGATTTGATGCATAAGGTGTGTTTAGTACGGATACGGACATTTTGATGTGGATCAAATCATATTAGTTATTTTGTAAATCATGTTTTGAAAGTTGTTAAATGTAGAGCATTGTACAAACTTGGTAAAACTTAATATTTTAGAGAAATGTCAATCAATAAAAGTATTAATATCAGTTACTACGACTTTATAAGGTGCAGTATTACAAAGTATATAGTGTTAGGACTTGTTAAACATTATTTTATCCTTTTTAATTAGGTACGTGTTCGGGAACAAATATTATAGAATAACTAAATTATGGAGGAGAGATAAATTAATATTGTGTTTGTGAATGTTATCGTATTTGTGTGGCCGACTGGTAATTGTCGGCTGATAAACGTACTGTCCAGCGATGTTTTAGTATTGTAAAATGACTTCTGTGTCGACACGTTTTATTGTGTTTAGTTTACTGGCCCACTTATTACTTTGTGCTGCGGATACTCCACCAGGACAATTTGTACTCGATCTCTTTGGAAATCCAATCAAAGATTTCCAGAAGTCATTTGGAAATTTAAAATCACCTACAATAAATAACGTGAAGGGAAAATCCGAGGACAATGCGGATCCTACAATGATACAGGTCCCACCCAACACTGAGAGAGAACGCTGTACTGGCAATACAGTAAAGGATATAAACGGAGTGTGTAGACAACCATGGTGATTTGTCCAACAAAGTAACTATAGTAACGACGTAGTGTGCCCGATGCATTTAATTAAAATGGACGCAAAAATTGTGCTACTAGTTATGGTGTTGGTGCTGGGTACGTGTCTTCAGGTTGAGACACGTGTTGTTTTCAATTTTCACGATAAACTTCGACAAGCCACCTCAACCACAGCTGAGAATCTAACTAAGACTGGGCAAGTAATACGAATACCAGAACTGGATTGTCCGTTGGGCCAGAGACGTGACGCGTTAGGAAATTGTAGACAGAGACTCTAAAGGTATTATATTTATTTATATACCATATATTTATATTATTTTCTATAAACTATATATGTATTTATTTTATTTCATGAGTTGTATCAAAATAATATTTCATTCAATCATTGTGATAATAATTTCCTTGTGTTGACCCTTGTATAAATGTTCCCTTATTGTGTATAAATGTTCCATTACGTAATTTATAATTATTGTGTTACGAATGAATATTTTGTATAGTAGAATCGTAATATACTGAAGTATGAACTTATTATTAATTTATGGTATTTAATGGTCACTATATATTAATACGGAAATCGATGTTTTAAAATTTGTTTGTCGATATATTATTATTATAGAAAAGTAATATAATAATAATATAATATTCTACTACATACACACAACACCATCTAGCCCAAACTCAGCAGAGCTTGTACTATGGGTACTAGACAATGGATAAACATACATATAAAGTTTTTTTTTGTAAATACATATGATGCATAGAAATATAGTAAATGTATTAAAATATAGTATAGTAATAATTGTAGAAAAGTATACGACAATAAACTTTATGAACTTATTTTTTTTTTATTTACAGATAAAGCTGCTAATTTAAAGTATGAATATAAATATGATAAAAAATCATAAAGAATTTAACAGTTAATTTATTATAATCTTATCTTTTCTTGGAAGTTTTGTATTGGTATGTGTAAACTGATAAATTATATGAGGTCAATGAAGTTATCTCGTAAGTTGCAGTAATTGTCACGGCGTCAGTTTAGTGAAAATTTTCTAAAGAGAAGACACGATTTGTTTGAAAATGAAGTTGGCCAGCTGTTTTATTTTTTGTGCTATTTTAACATTACAATATTACAGTGCAGATGGCTATCCTAAAGGATTACTTGAAGATCTTAGTAATTCTGTGAAAGACACAGCGCATAAGGTGAGAACTGACATTGGGAATTTATTCCACCCAAATAAAAATGAAAAAGAAAGTGAAGATAATGTTGCAGCCACAAATGAGCAAACTGCTGACGATTTAAAGAATTCGGATGCTGGTTTGAACCAAGATGTTAAACCTGTAGAAGCTACGACACAATCTGTCACTACTACGACAGCAGCTGGTGCCCCTAAGAGTGAGACGGTTACTGAAAAGGATGGCAGGGAAAATTTTTCAGGTGCATGTCTTCCAGGGTATTTACGCACTGCCGACGGCAGGTGTAAGCCCTCCTTCTAAATTTCAACAATCCCATAGTCTTCAACCGATGGAAATAAATAACAATAATAAAATTTGCTAAGCTATTGTAATCTGATTTCTTAATGCTGTCATATTGAAGAAATTGTTTAATTTAGTACATTTGTAGGATTTATTTTGTAAACCGTAATGTTTGTAACTAAAATAAATACTTTTATAATAGTATTATCTTTATTTTCCCATTTGCCTAAGATTTAAAGAATTAATAATACCTTTTATTTTTTTTATTTAATCTGCATATATTTATTAAATTGTAAGATAATAGTAAAAATGTAATTAAACATTTCATCATTTAGGCTTTATAACATATATTAAGTAGCAGTTTAATTCCTTGGTGATGTATCTTTTAAAAATAAAAACTGCTGTCATAAGTATGATCCTGTGATCTCAGAAAGTAAATAAAGAGAATATCGCTGATATTTATACGAAGTAATACTTGCGATGGTATTGAGCCCTATGTTAATATCCACACAATTCTGATCATGGCTTTTACCTAAAACGACAGTTGCCTATATTGGTATAACCTATTGAGTCCCAGCACACCGGCGGCCAAACACAATAGGTGTATAATTATGTCTGGTTATGTTCTTAGAATAATTATGATATATAAAAAGATATAATTTTAAGGTCAACGAAGTTATCATGTAATGAAGTACCTACAGTGTTATTTGTCAATGCTGCAGTAGATAGATGAATTTCTACGAAGAAGTAGCATTTCCGAAAATGCAGTTGATAAATTATTTTATATTGTGTGTAATTGTGACGTCGCAGTATAACAGTGTAGATTGTAACATTAAAATATTCTTAGATAAAGTACACGAAAGAATTGATAAAGGAAGAGCAGACCTAAGAAATATATTAAAATTTGATAAACATGAAAAACAGTATAAAAATGAAACGGTACACTCTGTACAACCGATCAAAGGAACAAGCATAGACACCGGATTGGACCAAAGTAAGCCTGGTTACGTGACACATCAGCCTACCATGACCACGCCGTCGACTATTACCAATAAAAATGGTACCTCAAGCAAGGACGAAAAGGATGGTAGGGAAAACTTCGCAGGTAGTTGCCTCCCAGGCTACAGGCGTAGTCCTGATGGAGCTTGCAAAAAAGCGTTTTAATCATGTCTATTTATAGCCCGACTTACATATACTACAACTTCATTGTAAAATACATGTGTGAGATGAAATTTTAATAAATATATAAATAATAAATATATCTTATTTGACTCATAATTATTTTAAACAGTTCTTCTCTAAGTACAAAACATGTTTTTTTATATTATGCTTCTTATTACGGTTTTCCAAGAAATATTTTTTTTATTTATTTTTAATATCAGATAATATGTCAGAGGCTAAAATAATGACAAGAGTATATTGCTTTTAACAAATAAGCCTTGCTTGCATGAGCATTAAGATTCTGGTGTAACTGCGATGGCTTGATATATACCAGGCTGTGACGTAACAGCACTAGGAGACAAGTGCTCAGTTGTCTGTTGATTAGAGACATCTGCGAAACGATGCTGATTATCAAAAATTTTCTGTAATACGTCGACATCTATTAGAATTTTGCCTTTATCCTCAGAACTACTCATGTCTGTTATTTTTGTATCAGGAGCGTTCGCATTATCATTTCGATTCGAAGAACCTCTGTTGTCCTGTATTTTACCGAAGTCTGATGTTTCTTCACCACCTGGAGGACCATCTCTGCTTATTGGTTCTTTATTATATGTTGGAACTCTGGATGGTTCTCTGTTATTCTGTGATTCCATTATATTCAATGTGCCTTGGTTATAGGTTAGGCCTTGGTTGACTGGTGGGCCTCGATTGTGCGGCGGGCCTCGGTTTTCAGGTGGACCTCGGTTGGCTGGTGGTCCTCGGTTTTGCGGCGGGCCTCGGTTGCTCGGTGGTCCTCGATTATGCGGCGGTCCTCGATTGGCTGGTGGACCTCGATGGCTTGGAGGTCTTTCATCATAAAACCCAATATCATCAGGAGACCGTATTTCTAAAAGAAATGAGATACATTTAACAAACAAATTAATATCTTATGAATACTTTGTTCTCTATGTTGTATATTTCTGTTAACCATAATATCACATCTGTATCTTGAAGGGTAAAACAACATAACAATCAAAATACAGCTTATTGTTTTAAACTTCAAAGATGATAAAAAATACCTGCATAATTGACTAAATTATAAAATACAAAAATATTTTAATAATTAAGTAGATGCAATCATAATTACCATTATATGATCTTAAATGGTATTTACAATTTTAATGGAATAGTAGTAGTAGTAATATATAAAGCGTAAATAGAAACACTAATGACTAAATTATGTTTGGGTACTTTGAAATAATTACACTGGAACATTGAGACAACTACCATCTTAGTCTCCCCGTAACCATGGCTGTTGAAAAGCAACCGAAACGTCGAGATAAGTGTAAATCTAAATATAAATAGTTCTAATAGTATAAATAATTTTATGCTAATATAAATAAGTAACAACAATAGTAATAGTAGTGTAACAGTTTCAAAATTATGTAATACAGTGATTAATAAACAACGCGGTAAAATCCGTATATATGTAGTAGTTTAATTTCAAAGCAATAATTCAAATTTAACATTTTGCATACCTTATAAAGGTAGAATACGACCTAGTAAGTTATAAGCCAATGTATTATCCATGTTAAGCTGTAATCAAAGTAACTGCTGTGCATGAGGTCTTGGGTTCGAATCCCGGGTCGGGCCAACAAAAAGTTATTGGGTTTTTCTGTTAAGAAATGTCTATACGAGCCCGGAGGAGTTAGGAAGTTTGCGGTGTTAGACCCCCTGTGCCTCGGAAAGCACGTAAAGCCGTTGGTCCTGCGCCTAATCTCTCTCCAGTCGTGTCGGATTATTCGTCGGATCATAAGAGTTAGGGAACAGGGAGTGCACTTTTGTTTGCGCACACATTTGTGCACTATAATATCTCCTGCGCCGATGGCCAGTCTCCGTTAAGATTGGCCGCCGTGACCGAAATTCGGTCAGGAGGATTATTATTATGTTCAGATCCTATGAATTAGCGGCTGCTAGCGAACAGGGCTAAGTTTTGTCATGAATATAAATGGTTAGACATCACAACATAACCCGGTCGCATTTTGATCATAGTTAAGACTTGCTGAGCTCTTAGGTATTTGTTATTTAATTTATTCTTAGACTAAATTTAGCCTGCGGTTTCACCCGTGTTAATCTGGATTTTGTCAATAATTTTATATCTATCTATGTCCTTTTCTACATCTCTGACAACGTGTATGCGAAATTTTATGACGATCAATTGAGTAGTTAAGGCGTGAATCGTAATACATATAAACAAAGAAACTCACATTCGCATTTATAATATTTGTTACGATTAAATTATTTATTAACTTTTTGTTGTGATTTGTGATATAATATAATAACAATTAGGCAGAGGACTAGCCGGTCATCAAGTAAATATCCAAACGATATGCAAACAGTAATTGTAAGTCATTGTTGTTATTCTTACGGAGCATCACATGAGATTAATTTTAAGTTAGCTGACGTTAATAGCGTTGGACACTTCAATCTAGACAATAACACCAACATGTTAAGGATAATTTAAGATATTTCTTATGTACATTAATTGTATATAAAAACCGATATGTGCCACATTATTTATTTTTGCTGATATGCTAGTATTAGTCAATGTATATATATACCATATACAATTATATATTTACTAAAACACGCCTATATTTCCAAAGAAGTGGACTAGAGTAATAACGACGAAAAGCCCAAAATCATGTGTGTGATTTTGGGTTCCTCGTAATAGAGGTCAAATCTATTGGCGTTTACTGGGCAAAGTCCAGACTTCATACCGCTACTGAGAATATCTTGATAGAAAAATTCAATAGCATAACTGCACGAATGGCGCAGTGGGCAAGAGGTCGCCTCACCGTGCACCGTTGCTTCCGCGAGTATGTGTGTAGGTTCCAATCTCAAACAAGGCACTTATTTGTGTAACCCACATATGATTGATCTGACGCTAGATGTACTTTATATTCGTTAATTGTTTAGTGTTTAGTGTTTGTATAGCCACCCGCGTATGCAGAATTCAGGCTGTCTTTTTTTAAAAACAAACATGGAATAACTCTTTGTCCGACCCAGGCGTCGAACCCAGACCTCATGTACGCATTCACTACCGCTGCGTTCCTAATGTTACGTTATGAATGAAAGAGATATTACAGTATTACACATAATATCACAATAGTAAGTGATGAGTATTCTTATATAGCTTCGTCATAATAAGCGAAGTTATAATCCTTTAGTTGGGTTTTGCCCGTATTGTTTGCTAAATCTACGTGGAATAATAAATTGACAACGCTGACGTAATTCATACATTTTTATTAAGCAAATAAAATGATCAGGTACATTTATGTCTTGGATAAATGGATTCGAGGTAGATGTACATACGTAGTTATTAAAATTATGTAAAAATGCTTTAATATTAATTATTCGTTGTCAAGACGTCGACGTTGTGAATCAAGTCTCGAAGAATATTGTATGTTTACGAAGAAATACAGTGACTCTAGGTTGCAGAAAATACTACTTACAACAAAAGTGTTCAGTAATGGTAAATTATGTCTATTGCAATTGTTGTAGTTTACCATCTACTAGAGCGTAGTACGCTTCTCTTTTACATTACTTGCTGCCAATACTCGCTACAATTCTTTTACATTATTTTAAGAATAATACGAAATAGACTGGGTTATTATCATAGAACACGAAACAAGCACTAGCTTGTTTCGTGTTCTATGATGCAGATCTTCTCTAGAAGTAAACTATTACTTCTAGAGAAGATCTGCTTATCATATTGTATACATTCTGAACATAATAGTGGCAAGAACATATACTATTCGGCGTGCGGCGTGCCAAGCTCTCTAGTTATTTATATTAAAATAAATCACTTCACTTTTCACTATAATTCAGTCATCTTCTGGTGTTACAGCAGCAGCTTGAAATAAGAGCGTGGATAGTCGAGTCGTTGCCTCTGCTGTTATTGGTTTTGGGCTCTTAGTTGTATCGTCTGCGAATCTGATATCGAGCAACAATTCCTCAGTGTCTCGTTTTTGGGCGTCAGTAGTAGATTCAGCAGGGGTATAATATACTGATGAGGGGTCCAAGTTAACTAATTTTGCTGGACGATGGTATTGTTGATTTTCATCATCAGGTCTTGGAAAATAATAACTCTCGTCATTAGGAGGACGGCGGTCGTCTGGTGAAGGACGTCTTTCATAAGGAGAAGGCCTGTCAATATAGGACTGGTCCGCAGATCTGTAATCATATTGTTCTGGTCTTCTGCCTGGAGGTGGCCCACCTTCACGTGGAGGAGGTCCACCACGTTGCGGTCTAGGAGGCTGATCTCCACGGGGTGGCGGTGGAGGTTGATCTCTGTTATGAGTTGAAGGTTGTTTTCTATGATGTGGTGGAGGTGGATCTCTGTCATATGATGGAGGTGGATTTCTGTCATGTGGTGGAAGTGGATCTCTGTGATTTGGTGGACCTTCGAAGCGGGGTGGAGGAGGTGGTTCACCATGGTGATGTGTCCGTGGAGGTTGATTTCCGTAATGAGGTGGACCATCACGAGGGGGTGGCGGGGGATAGCCACCATGATGTGGTGGTGGAGTCGGTCTTACATTATAATATCTAGAATTATCATAATTTGAAGACTGACGTATTTGTCCGTCATCGTCAAAATTACGTCGATATCCGTCGTTATACCTTGGCGGGGGAGGGTCATTGTAATAGTAGTTAGATCTGTAGTTGTAATGATGTGATGGTGGTGGTGGTGGTGGTGGTGGTGGTGGTCCTCGGTCATGAGGTGGCGGGGGTGGGGGACCGTGGTGATGAGGTGGAGGTGGTGGAGGTGGTGGACCATCATGTGGTGGTGGTGGTGGAGGTGGCGGTGGTGGCGGTCTCCATTTATCGCAACGTGGTGGTGGTCTCCAATCGTCATCCTGGGGTGGTTGTCGTCCCCGGTAATCATCACGGGGCGGTGGTGGTGGTGGTGGTGGACCCCTATCATCATCACACGGTGGCGATACTGGTCTCTTATCGTCATCACGCTGCGGTTGATTTCTATTGTCTTCGTAAGGTGGACCTCGATCATCATTATAATATGTGCTTTGATCTCTATCGTTATAAGTTGGATAGTTGTATGTGTTTCGAACAGTTCTATCGTCAGGTGAGTTATACGGTGTTGATGTTCCTTCCACTACACAGTTACCGTTATTGCAGTTTTTATGTTTGCCAACATCGAGAGTAGCGAGTATAAATTCTATTTCACCTTCTAACCGTATTTTGTCTGCAGTATTATCATTGAGTGGGGATAAACTATTTGATTCCTTACTCTGTAATCCCATTTTTTTTATCTCTTTAATAAATTCGAGATCATGTGCCATCTCTTTGCTTTGTCGTCGTCTTCGGACAGCAGTTTTTGTTTGCTCATCTTGCCACAAGGACTGCTTTTCTGATGGCAAAGAAATTTAATGTAACGTAAAATCACGTTTTCACTTATAATTAATATCATAGACGAAAGATAATCAAAAAATTGTTATTAGTTATAATATGTACACATAAACAAAATAAAAGTTGTTCCAGTGTTGTATACATTTTCCAGAATTAAAATTAATCATAATTTTTCGTACGATTCATGTTCCACTTTTATAATTTTAGTTTTTATAATGAAAAATCCGTGTTTCAATTATTGGTTTAAATAAATAATTTATTTTGTATCACATTGGCATAAGTACTTCATTATAAAAATTGTGAGTGCGAATAAAACTGACACGAACGTGACGTATGATTAAAAGAAAATTATTATTGTTTAGTGTGTTGCTGTTTTGCGTTATTTTAATTATAACGCATTTTTATATTTAAGACATTGTACAATTAAACTTAATTATACAATGTCTTAAATATAAAAATGCGAAGTTGGGAAAGCGTTGGTGTCTGTCACACAGTTTATACTAGTACAGACACCATCGTACACTCTATCTTTAAATTGTGAATTAAATATTATGTACATTTTTTATTTGTTTAAGTTAGATTAACTGTGCTGTTTTATGTGCAAATAAAGTTTTTATTATTATTATTATTATATTTCTATGTTATTCGCTAGACAGGAAATCAAATATTGCTACAAATTCAAATACATCAATTCTAAAATCAAATTAGTACCTACCTATCAAATTCCGCTCTAAGTAGAAATGAAAAATGCAAATAGGTACCTATGTGTTTGAGCGTGTAATTTATTTTATACACTTAGCATACCTGCTTATTAATAAAGCTTTATTTGCATAATAACTAATTTATATATTATATTAATAATTAAGTTACGTGCCCGTTCGCTCCTCAAGGTTCACTCTCTAGTAGGTATTTGTTAGGTTTCTTCTTAAATCCACCCAAAAATAGGAACCCCACATAGCAGGGCTCCGTCGAATTATGAAAGGGGCGAAAGTCAATGGACGTACGGGCTCGTAGCTAATAATTATTTTAGTAATATAGTAAGAAATTTATAACACCTTTAATAAGAAAATATTTATTTTCGATATAAAATCTAGAATCTCATACACATGTATAAAATACTAGATGTGCCCGTGGTTTCACTCGCGTTTATGATTACTGCGCCTCCCCCGTGGGTTATAGCGTGATGTTATATAGCCTATAACCTTCGTCGATAAATAGGCTAGCCAACACTAAAATAATTTTCAATTCGGGCCAGTATTTCCTGAGATTAGCGCGTTCAAGCAAACAAACAAACAAACTCTTCAGCTTTATAATATAATATTATATTATATATATATTATATATTATATGTATAGATTAAACATATTATGATAAAATGTTCAATGCCAACTCGCGCAATACTGACCGTCACACACAGTTCAAACACCTCTTGATTACAAGTAAATTATGAGATAAAAGAAGCATTACCAACCTCTAATATTTTTGTGTATAGACGCACAACAAACTAAGGTCATTTCGACACATAATATAACTAACAAGCACTTCAACATTGTCAATATTTTATTTTATTTAAGTTTATATTATTTCAATAAATATATAATAGATCTGAATGCTGTGATGGCACTGATACGATGTTCACGTCTAACCGAGTAACTCACGGAAAATATTCTTTGTGATACACCTCAAAACCGGTTTGGCGAGCGCTTACATCAACAAAGTAGTCATATAATTAAATAGGCACGTCATTTGTGAATTCGCAAAAACTTTTCAAGGTACTAATAAAGTTGATTAAATCGCATTCTATAAATAGTACTAGATGTAGGCAGATATTTTCATTTAAGTATCCTACTTTAAATTAAAATCTTTCTAAGACCTCTCTCTGCACGATTGTTCCTATGTCCCCGTGTAGAGTCCATTTTTTTACTTGTCTTATTTGGTCAGTCAAAGTGTTATTGATTTTGCCAATAACACTTTAACCTTGGATCCAAACATAACCATACACAGAATGCAACTGACTCACCACTACTGTGCAAACAAGGATCTAATTGGATGAGTTTAGAAAAGGAAGATTATATTTTTGCATATTCTTGAAATGTTTTATGTCTAAAAGTGGAAAATAACATTGAGTTCACATAATTCTTTCAATATAAAATAATGAATGCCATATAGCGGACATATGTAGATAGAAAATATATTGTTTGCGGTTGTGACTAGCAAAAATAATTAATTAGATATCAACTTATTATAATGAGATAGACCAAATGGTAATTAGGAATAAAATGAAAGTATTTTTACATACATACATAAATTCACGCCTGTTTCCCAGAGGGGTAGGCAGAGATAGATTTTCCTTCACAAAATCATATTTGTATTGCATATTAATGTTCGTTTCTTCTAATTACCATTCGAATTATTTAGAAAGTTAGGTAATTAGAAGCATGACAAATATGCCGAACCACGCTACATTTTGGACAGTAGTTCTTTTAATGGCTTAGGCTCGGTCAATCTTTCTTTACGTTTCATATGTTCTTTCTTGTCCGGTGCTTAATATGCACGTAACGAAATATTCACCCAATTGGTTAATATTCTGAAAGGTACTATTTAACATGATTATATCTCAATTTTATACAAACGTTCTGCTAGCGATTCTACTAAAGCAAAGGTGTGGTTGCAATTATTGAATAACTGTTTAAAGTATGTAACATCTATGTGAGAGGCAGTCTTGGCCTCTGTGGAATGGGTTTAAAGTGCTAGGAGTATATTAAATGCTCAGATATGTATAGTGCAAGCCTATTGAGTACCTACATCTGTTGGCATTACAACAATTCCCCAATCTAGACGTCGGTGCTAATATTCCTAACCAGATTTTGGCTGCGGCTCCGCTTGCTTAAATGAATGCTATGTAAATTTTCAATAGTTTTTCTGGATGAATGGTAGCCTATGTCCTTTTCCTTGTACCTATCTGAAATATTATAATGAACGGTCGAGCAGTTAAGGCGTGAAAGCATAACAAACAATTACACAAATAAACAATCAAATTCACATTGGCATTCATAATATTAGTTAGGATTAGAATTAGGATTTCAAATTATGTGATTTATAAATCTATATCTTACAACGCCTTTCACTTCCATTTTACTTTCGGATGTTATTTGGCTTTTTTTTGTTGTGTTGGATTCTATCAGTCTGAGTTATTGCGTTTGGTAAGTGATGCGCTTTTGAACACGGGCAGTAAGTAATCATAAGTGTGTAGTTTATTATAACAGGTAAGTATTAGATATGGAGATTCTTACGTGTTATAAGCATTAAGTCTGCCTAACGTCAATGTATCAAGAAATTGTTTCTTTGAAAAGTGTAGCCTTTCACAACAGATTTCCTATGTCGTGTAAACGTGTGTATTGGATATGAATGCATTGGACATTTCATGCTCGTCGTTTCTTTTTGTAATACCTATACTTCACGTGAGCATTGGATAGCGTAAAGAACGGAGGCTTTTAAACATATAATATAATATAATAATACACATCAGTTTCGTTTTGTAAGCTTACGTATACACGCAGTTGACTCAGCTGGGTTTAGTTCCCAGGTCGAGCTATGTTTTTAATTTAGAATTTAACAGTAGCAGCAAAGAATATGATCATTTATCCGATAGGCAGCTAACCTAACCTACACTGCATGTTTACATTAAAGATAGATTTTTTACTTCCCGAACTTTAACAATCTATACCTTCTGGCTAAATTAACCACATGCATTAGAATAATGAATACGATGCGCTTTTGTTTGCGTTGAAATTTCACACACAGAGAGCTTAACGCATCACCGTGCAGGCGAAAATAAACATTAAGATTCTACTGGTTTTATGGCCATTGACTGTACTATAATAATTAGAATAATAAACCCCTCTGGGACAGTCGTTATCTCATCATGAGCCCAACGCGATATCGGAGGGCACAGTACACTAGCTTTTAAACTATCACCTTCGCCTTGTGATATAAACGAAAAATGTATCACCAAGTTAAATAAAAGCACACAAACCGCAGGGCAGCTTGTGGCGAGCTGAATGTGAGTGGTGACACTGCGGTCCTGAATGCCTCAGAGAGCCGGTTAGGGCCTCGTCCCCGGCTTGCTGTTACTAGCTGGCTGGGGTGGAATCTCAAGAGCGCCCGTAGTACTCTCAACTCTGGCTTGCCTTGGTCGGCCGGTCAGAGGAGGGCCGCTAAAGCTATATGCTTGGGGGTGGAAGTGTCATTTTCAAGGGTATAACTAACTACGGGGAAACCCGCTCCGGGTCTCCATTGTCACGAGACCCGTGATGGTGAAACCGGCGCCGCACCGCTCAACACTCCTAGCCACTCGCACCGGTGTTGCCCTTTGCTGCTGGCTTGTATGCCTATGGTGGCTATTCAGGGGGCCCATCTAGTGAGTTGGCGAGCCATTGTCTGCCCATTGTATTGATGCTATTAGAGTATTCAGGGCAGACGCTGTTTTTCATCCATAGTTAGCAATATACAGGTCTACCAAACACCCTTACCTATAGCCCATATATTAGAATCCATAAGTAGCAATAGTCCTGTCGTCTGCCGCGGCTAGTGCTGCTGTAGGTGTTCTTTTGCATATTTGATTAAAACTGTCTTCGTGTGCTTACACGGAGACAGTTTTAATCATTTTCTAACATATTATATTAGAAAATATGTACCTGTGATAAGAGAAACATAATAATGTTTATTTGCACAAAAAAGGTTTTACAATATCAACACTTTGATTACACTGTATCCTTAAATAATAAAGACAATTTTATTCAGTTATAATTATAAGTTACCAATGGTAAGATTTAACTTGTGTTATGGGTACCTGCCCTTCCATGTAATTACTAAATCAAATAAAATAAGGAGCGATTATACATGATATGAGTACACAATAACAGTATTTATGTAGAACCCTAATTTGATCATCCTCATATGAATAAATAAGATATAATAATAACATAATATGTTTATATTGTGTGTATTTATGTATGTGTATGTCTGTGTATGTGTGTGTGTGTATGTGATATGTATGTGTGTTTATGTGTAAAAGTGTTTGGATCAGTGTGAGCATTTTTATTATAGAGTAGACATCTTCAATAATGAACTTCATGTTTGCTACTTCGAGGTTGTTTGATAAAGTTGGAGTTCAAACTACCTACAATTAACTTCTCACCAATTATTTATCCATTGTTTATAGTTTCTAAAATTTAGATAATGTAAAATTAACTGCTTGGCGATATTAGTAAATTAAGAACTTGTCTTAACAAGTTCTTCATTTATTAATATCGCTTATACGAGTACTTCGTCTATCCATAAATACTGTTACGATTAAAAAAACACAATATTACATTTGAATTTGGAATCTGTCATTTTTATATACTCGTAAATAAGTATTCATTGTGTTCTCTCATTTTCGCGCCAATCGGTATTAAATATTTATGTGATATTAAAATGGAGTGGCATGATAAAGAGAATCGAATTGCTGTGATAGCACTGATAGCACTGATAGCATTTCACAAAGAAGGTATGGAGCGATATGCAATTTTTGAAACTATCCATCTGCTTGGTATTTGTCGAATGTTTTTGTACTGGGCTATTGATAGGTACCACGAAACCGCCTCTGTTTGTGTCAGGAAAAGGTCTGGCAGTCCACGTAATATTCATACGAAAAAGGCGATCAAGGCAGTGACGGAAAGAAGCCGAAGAAATCCTGTCCGAAAGCAAAAGATTTTATCTCGGGAAACGAATTATAGTATCTAGAACCATGTCGAGTATTTTAATAAATGACTTATGATGAGAGACGTACTGGTCATTATTTAACTGATAACTTAAAAATGTTAAAATATTCTGATTTTACCACCCTATTTAGGGTGATAAAATCAGAACATCTTTTTAAACGGTACGCAAAGGGAGGTCACTGTAAAAATTTATTTACTGACGAGAATTGTTTTACTATTGAGCAATTTTTTAACAAGCAGAATGACCACGTTTATGCTTAAAGCTCTATAGAAGCTTCCCAATTAGTCAGCAGAGTACAACATGGACATTATCTAACTTTAGTGATGGTTTGGTGGAATGTTCGCTATCAAAGAGTGACTGAGCCATATTTTTGTGAAAAAGGTGTCAAACCATCGGCATAAGTGTATCAAGATACGATGCTTGAGACGGTGGTTAAGCCTCTTAACAACACCATGTTCCACTACCAACAATGGTCCTTTCAGCAAGACTCAGCACCGGGTCGTAAAGCTCGATCCACCAAAGCGTGGTTGGAAACGAACCTAAGTTCCGATCCTAATCCGCTGGATTATGATTATCGGTCAGTTTTAGAGAGTATGGCATGCTCTAAACGCCATCATAATTTGGAGTCCCTAAAATAATCCATAAGATTGGCAGTGAAGAATTTTCCCATGAAGAGAGTGCATGTTTCTATTGATAACTGGCCTCGACGTTTAAAGGACTGTATTAAAGCCAATAGAGATCATTTTGAATAAGCTTCATATATGTTTAATGTTGAGTTTACCTAAATGTAAATCAATCTCGTTTACCAAACAAAATAATATCGTTCAATTCAGTTACTTGCTTTGTAATACTCCTTTAAAAATAGTATCTCTGATTAAAGACTTGGGTACCTATATTCTTTGATTCAAAATTGCATTTTGACGCTCATGTTGATCACGTCATGTCTAAGGGTTTTCAAAAGGGTTTTCAAATGTTCGGTTTTCTAAGGCGAACCTGCTGCTCATTTAAGAAGGCTTCCACTTATTTGCTTTTATACAAGTCTCTCGTTAGATTTCAACTGGAATATGCCACATGTGTTTGGAATCCACTTTACAACAAATAGGTACAGTGACCAAATTGAATCAGATAAATATCTTCGAAACCTAAATTACAACTTAGTAAAAAGGTGGTCATCATATCATACTCTTCTAGAAAAATTATCTCGATCAGACGATTTGACGAATGTATCTTGATCAGACGATTCTTTATAAAATTTGTTACAATAAATTTGATTGACTAAATTCATAAACCAAATTTACCTTCGCATACCTAGTCGCTCACAACGTATTCGTAATATTTACACTCATAGACTATTTGCTCCTAAGTTTTGCAGAACTAACGCTGGTGAAAGAGCTCCATTACGGCGATTAATGAAAAGTTATAACGATATTTTACCGAAACTGATATATTCACTTTGTCACCTGCACAATTTAAGAAATGTATCTTAAACAATATAATTAATATTCATGAATAACTTTAGTCTGATATCAAACATGCAAAACATATTTTTTAATTAAACTCGAAATCTGTTGTAAATCACATAAAAAATAAAAAATGTATAATGTTTGCTAAGGTTTGCTTGGACCTAGTTACTTGTAATTTGCATTATTTTGTGGATAATGGTATTGGTTGTGTTATTACTTAAATTGTTATAAGATCTATGTAGTAGTATTAAGCTTTATTACGCAATTGTTTGTTATCCCAAAGAAAAAAAAAGTTATATATGCTAATTAAAACAACATCCTGACATTACTGTCTCTATACACAACAAAGGTAGCTTTGTTTATCCATAAAAATCCTCAATTATTTTAGCGTATATCAGATGTTGTGAAGCGAAATAGGCGCAACGATAACAGATTGTTTATATAGCGCATAAACAAGTCTGATGGACAAAAGTCTGTTATGTATGGCGCCAAAAAATTAAAAAAGGTCTTGACGGAGAAGTAGTACATATATAGGTGTAGTAGGTATTAAAGATTTTTTGAATAATAATAATCTTAAATAAATGAAATTTAAATTATTTTATATTTATTTTAACGTTTACTTTGACATTTTCATTTATTTTGACTCATACCTGTTGACATTTTTAATTTATTTTAGCTTTTTCTTTTTGACATTCAAATTTATTTATCTGAATGTATTTTTAATTAGCTAGTCATACTGTTAATATTTAAATTTAAATTTTACGTTTATCGATTTCTTGTATATTGATATGTAATTTGTTAATTTAATGTCTTTATAATTTTTTATACTCGACACGTTCATACCTCCTCAGGCAGATTTAGGTGGTTTTTTTAACTAACCTTTATTTAATCATGTAATACCCAAAATGGATTGAATTAATAAATGTTTTATGTATAAACTAACACACATCAGTATCAATATTTATAGCAAGACTAGGTATAAATAAATTATAAATGGCGTCAAAATGCGAACTCATAATTAAAAAAAGAAATGCAATGACATTGTGATTAAACTATTTGTTTATCTGATTTTTATTAATAACTTGAGGGCACTTAAAAAATATTCAAGTTATATGTTGTATGTTTAGCAGCGATAGCTCAGTGGGGAGACCAACAGACTGCAATGCAGAGCGTCTCGGGTTCGAACCACGTCGCGCACCTCTGACTTTCGGCAGTTATATGACTTTTCGAAATTATGTGCGTATTGATTGACAATTATCGCCTGCTCCGTGCCTCGGAGAGCACGTTAAGCCGTCAGTCCCGGCTGCCATGAACATCTATGGCAGTTGTTACTGGGAAGTCAGTGCCCTATAATATCCTGACACTGGTCTAGCCATAGGGTATCGTTAGCCTTAGGGTATCGTTAGCCGTTAGTTCGGGTTGCGGAGGTCAGATGGCAGTCGCTCCATGTAAAAACTGATATCCAGTCAAATCCGGTTAGACTAGAAAGCCGACCCCAAGTGTCTTGGGAATAATAAAGGCTAGGGAAAAGATGTTGTATGTTTAATGCCAATGGAACAAAATAGTGTCTATTAATATGGGCTCGGTTTAGTGTTCAATTCTTTGATTTTAAATAAGTGTTAGTGACGGTTAATTTAGTTCTTAAATTTAAGTGTTTGTGTTTGCTGCCTCCGATGTAACTGCACCACAACAATCATGTAAGTGTATATATTTTATTAAGTGTACATATAATAAAGCATTATTGTACACACGGCTACACATTAAGTTAGACACCCTATATACGCATAACTACGCTACATACAAAATAGAGAATTGTCGGCAAGGAACAGTGCATAGTGGCGTCGATGTGATGGTAAGGACAGAGCGTCACGTCTCGTTCAGCGTGAATGAAACAAAATAACAAAAATATATCGCACTCTCTCGCACGATTCGAAGCGTTTATATTCTAATAATTCAAAGTCCAAACAGTTCAGGTTGATGTGTCGCTGTGTATACTGAATTGTAATCAAAAAGGCATCCTGCCACTGATACAGATTATAGTATGTGCACTATAGCTTAAAATTAACAACAATTTTTACAAAAATCATTTTGATACATAGGTACCTATTTCTACAAACCGTTTAGGAATGGTTTATTACAATTCTATCAATATTATGAATTGTTGTATCTATGCTAATAAGAATAATAGCTAAATTTTACTGTTCCGTAGATACGATATTAAACAAACAAAAACTTTAAATCTCATCATAATAAGTACATATTAAGAGAAACCAAACAAACAAATCGTTCTTTCGGGAACAGCCTCACAGTGAACTGCGGTAAAATAGATACACATTATTACAAGCATAGACCGTGGTTATAGCATTGAACTTGCGATTGTATGATGCATCGTTATAAAATGTTTCTGACTTCGATCAGAAACATTTTATAACGATGCATCATAAGTTAATTAATTTAAGTATATTTACAAAAACAATCTTTTAAAAGAACCATAGTAGCTCAGTCAAATATTTACATTAGATAAACCAATTAATCTAAATATATTTTGTTAATTTTAACGTTTATCCTATTATGTAATGTTTAGTTCACCCGTACTAGAGGGCGAGTGTACCTATGTATGTACCTTGGACATTTTAAAGCTTGGTACTGCCAGTAAGAACTTCTCAATGCGTAAATATTTTATTGGTGGGTTATATTTATTTATTATATTTGATTAGTTATTGAATAATAACACTGCCTTATCTGGGATTTCGAAATTGCGAACCCTAGTGGCCGATACATGAGCAATATTATGCTACCGATGTTACACCGCATTATAGCTACACAATGCCTAACAAGAGTGCATAAGATTGCGCTAAAATAATAATGCTTTAGGTATAATGGGAAAAGATTTATTCCATTAAAATATAATTAAAGTATCAAAACTACAATGCCTTATGCATATTTGTAAACATGTATATGCAAATTCCGTTTGGTTAGCTTTACTATTGAAAATAGGTAAATAGCGTCGGCAGGTGTGCATTGCACTTGTTTATGGGTCTAGAAGTAATAGCAGGTTTAAAAATGTCTAGTTACGAAACATATTCTTCTAGCAATCTCCCTCATTATTATATTCGACATCCGTAACTTATAATTATAATAATATAGTCTTCAGTTTACGCGAATGTTATTTATTGAAATTAAACTACTATATAAGGATTTTATCGCGTTGTTTATTTATCACTGTATTACATAATTTTGAAACTGTTACACTACTACTACTATTGAATTTTACTAATTTATAAGCTAAAAAAATGATTTAAACTATTAAATCTATTTATATTTAGGTTTACACTTTCCCCGACATTTCGGTTGCTTTTCAGCAGCCATGGTCACGGGGAGACTAAGATGGTAGTTGTCTCAATGTTCCAGTGTAGTTATTTCAAAGTACCTGAACGTAATATAGTCATTGGTATTCATCACCCGTATATAGCAGTTTAATTTCAATTATAATTATAAGTTATAACTTATAAATTTATAATCCAACGCTACAAATGCTTTTCTTAAATCAATAAATCTGGTAAACAAAATTGAATTACTTACATTATAGTGCAAAGCATACATTTGTAATAAAGGTAGTTAGTAAATGCGAAGTGGTATAGGTATGATACATATGAGATTTTGAGTTCGATTCCCGGGTGGGCCAAGTGTTTTTTGATTTTCTGTCAAGCTGTTATCAGCGGTAGCACGAAGTCTAAAGCTGGTCGCGGTAAACAATAATAGGTTCACACCTATATGACATCTCATATTTGTCTGTCTTTGTATTTTAATAGACAGCTCCCGTACTAGACAGTAGTCCTATGTTGCAGGACACACAAAGAACATCCAGACTTCGAACAACTAATTCTGGATCACACAAACTTTTGTTCCATGTGAGGATGGAATCCATAACACTCGGGGCAGTAATAATGGCGAGTCAACCACTTTAACAACTACGTCGTCTGTGCCAAAGTGGGTGTCATAAACCTCGGCCTACCCTTTTTTACATACGTGTGTGATATATGTATGTTGGTAATGAAATACTAATGCCTATACTGGGGTAAACATGTGCTGATAATATTAAGTATTTGTAATAAGTTATAAAATATGCAAGGTAAGGTTATTTTATTTTTAATAAATATATCAAAATAATAAATTAATAAACATGTATTTATAAACTTAAGAAATATACCGTAGTTTGACCTACTACAACTTATTTAACAAGAAGATAGATGATTTACAGACTTAGGTAAATGTTCGGTCAAAACACAGTTAAAATGTTGCAAATACTGATAGACTAGTAGGAATTTTGAATTATTTTGGATGTATGATATGACTGTAATTAGTTTATTTTGTTACAGACAAAAGCTCATAAAGTTATTAGAAATAAAGAAACATTACATTAATATATATAGTAAATACAAATACTTAATATAAAATTTATCATTATTTCATCATATTCACTGTTGTGTAATAATATAATAATAGTTGACATAAATAAGTACAAACAAACATAAATAAATCCATATATTCATATATAAATATCTATATGAACTTGTTATAAGTATACTATTATGTAATATATAACTTAGATATATGTATATTAATATTACCTTCTAGCCAATTAAGTACCTACTCTTTAGTGTAGAAGTTCTACAGACAAAGAATGCTTGATGGTGTCCATAAGACCATTTTCCGATTGCTGACCCAGCATAACAGCGTATTGTATAGTGTGTAGTCTGTAGTTAGCAGGAAGCTTACCAAGCCTGGGCTGATTCGGCGACGGCATGTGATGTTAATACCAGCGCATTAAAAAAGGCGTATAACTTTGCTTCCAGGTCCTTCAAAAGAGACATTGCAAGGGCGAAGTCGGAGCACATTGGTAGAATTGGCGAGAGGCTTGAGCGTCTTCCTTCGGGAACTCGTGCATTCTGGTCTCTTGCCAAAGCTATCGAAGGAAATTTCTGCAAGCCATCCTTTCCACCCATACACATGGGAAATGATTCGTTGGCCCACGACGCAAAAGAGAAAGCCAATCTTCTGAGCAAACTTTTTGCGTCCAACTCGACTTTGGATGACGGGGGACAAAAACCACCTACTGTACCGCGGTGTGACGGTTGTATGCTGGATATCCGGTTCTACCAGCGCTCAGTGCGCTTAGCACTTCTATCCCTTGATATCCATAAGTTGAGTGGGCCTGATGGAATCCCTTCTATTGTATTAAAGATGTGCGCTCCTGAGTTGGCGGCGGTCTTAACGCGACTATTTTGGCTCTCTTACACTTCTGGAGTAGTCCCGACATCATGGAAGTCAGCATTGGTCAACCCGATCCCAAAAAAAGGCGACCGCTCAAACCCATCCAACTACACAACTACCGATAGCCATAACCCCCCTTTTCTCGAAGATAATGGAATCCGTTATCAACTGTCAGCTCTTACGATACTTAGAGGGTCATCAGCTGCTTAGTGACCAGCAGTACGGTTTCCGTAAGGGTCGGTCGGCTGCTGATCTTCTAGCATACCTAACACATCGTTGGGCACAGACGATCGAGACAAAAGGGGAAGTCATGGCGGTTAGTTTGGACATAGCGAAGGCCTTTGATCGTGTCTGGCACAAAGCGCTTCTTTCGAAGCTCCCTTCGTATGGGCTTTCCGAGAGATTATGCGAATGGGTCACTAGCTTTTTAGCAGACAGAAGCATTAAGCTCGCAGTCGACAGTGAATGCTCTAACTCCATACCTGTAAATGTCGGTGTGCCGCAAGGCTGTGTGCTATCGCCTACTCTGTTCCTCCTCCATATCAATGACATGTTGCAAATAAGCAACATTCATTGTTATGCGGACGACAGTACGAGCGATGCTCTCTATACCGGCCGCGCTAACATCTCTCGGGAAAAAGACATTGAGAGCCGAAACAAACTTGTGTCTGAAATTGAGACCTCTTTAAAGAAAGTCTCAGATTGGGGCAGACTTAATTTTGTCCGATTTAACCCACAAAGACACAAGTTTGCGCGTTCACCGCTAAAAAACTGCCGTTGGTCGTATCGACTCGTTTTGAGCACATCTCCATAACGGCCTCAGCCAATATTGGAATACTTGGTGTCGACATATCGAATGAAGTCCAGTTCCGCGGCTATTTAGAGGGTAAGGCTAAATTAGCTTCGAAAAAGCTTGGCGTGCTCAACAGATCGAGACAGTATTTCACGCTGAGCCACCGCTTACTACTTTACAAGGCGCAGGTTCGGCCTCACATGGAATACTGTTCTCATCTTTGGGCAGGGGTACCCCAGTACCAGCTTCTCCCTCTAGATCGTATTCAACGGAGAGCGACTCGAATCGTCGACTGCCCGGTTGTTTCAAATCGGCTAGACCCCTTGGCGCTGCGTAGAGATATGGCCTCGCTATGCATCTTCTATCGCTTTTACTACGGGGAGTGCTCCGAGGAATTGGTGCAATAGATACGGTGTTGGTTCATCATTATCTTTGTTTAGAAGTTTGGGCAGTGATCCTTTATCCTGATCTTCATAGTACAATAACGATAGCGGAGTTTTCTTATGCACAATTCTTCTTATAATAGTCTTTGACTGATTAGAATTAGGATCGCGCCTTGACAGCTGCTTAGCTGGAATAAAAAAGGTATATTTTTTTAAATCACGATCTTTTTATGAATTAAATGGTATGCAGCGGAATTGTAAGCTTACGAGATAAAAATAAAAAAAGCTCTAATCTAGAAATGGAGACGCATACACTGTTATCTGCAGTTGCTTGATATCTATTTGTTAAAAAGATTAATAATATTTGGTTAACATAGAGCTTGAGCATCCCTGAAGAGCTGAATTCCCAGATATCAAAATTCGTTTACAGGATAATTAAACGGCATAATAATAATATGCTTATGCAATAACATCCTAGACCATGTTTTATTCGAAATCAATACACATTATAATATTTATTAATTGCCCGTTCATGATTCACCCATTACAATTACAGTACCTAGATGTTATCTGTATAAGAATGGTGAGGACATAATCTATATTTTAGAGAACGTTGAGAAAAACCCTGAGACATGCAGTTATTTTTTAAAATAAATGTTTTCCTTGCTGTTAATGAATTTGGTCGCACATATGAAGCTTCGAATTCGGAGCTGCGATCCGTGGTAACGATCTCGAGATCTCTGTCGCTGCAATTACCATTGAACTACTTTTTTATAAATATAATAGTACTGGGAAGACCTCTCTACAAAATTTGTAGGTATAATAAATCTAACGTTGTAATTTGTTTTTCTTAAACAGGAATCATTCCCTTAAATAGGAATTATTTCTGCGTCGCAATACAAAGAACGCCCACACTCAATACAACTATTTGTGCATCACACAAATCCTTGTTTTACGTGGGGTTCGAACCCACAACACTCGCCGGCATTGGCATAGGCGAGGTGACAACTTAAACCACTAAGCTATCCCAGCAATTCAGTTGATTTGAACCAATATTCAATGGTATAACATTTAATATCGCGGTTTACAATCGTCTTCGTTACCACTAAAGAGTAATATTTAGGCTAATAAATAATAAACAATACTAACTTGTATTAGTTTGGAGAGCAGGGGCACAAATAACTGTGCCCATAGCAATACACAGTATAACAAGTAAACATTTTAACATTGTCAATATTACATATATACTTTAATTAGTAGTGGTTTATATATTTTATTACACACGTGACACAATCAGCGCCTAGCGATAATTACGACTTAACAAATCACTTAAGGAAAATGTTTTTCTTGCTGTAGATCTGCAAACCGGTATTGCCACATAGAATATATATATTATATATTATTATCGTAATATATAGTTAACCCTATATATCCTTAAACGGATAAGTTAGAGGTGTTTTGTCTGCATGTCTAAATATTTATTCATGCATCACGCAAAAAATACTGCTCGTAATTGAACATGTGTTTTCACAGCAAGAGGTCTGATCTAAAATTTGGTGCATGTTTTTCTTGATACACTACTTAGAAGCTGAGTATTATGTGTGTGGATTAGCGTCTACTTAAATACAATAAATGAAAAATATAGACAGGTATCTATTTCTAAACTCCACGCGTAGGAAGTCGCGGGCAAAAGCTAGTTATAAATAAAATAATATGATACTTAATATAGACTACTGATAATTGTGACGACAATGGCAGACAAGCCTCATTATTATATATTTAGATTGTTACTGTCACTTACAGATGGCACATACAATTGTCTTATACACGGAGACAGTCTATCGTGTATGCTATTCTCTATATTAAATCCTTTTATCTGAGAAAATAGTCCCACTAGTTCAACAGTTGAACTAACCGGGTGTACTAGTGGAAATGAGCTTTTGAATTTGATTCGTCTAATGGCGCTTACCAAACTACCATACGTGTGCCTTGATTCGATTCCCAGTCCAAATGTCAGTGCCTGAGTAAGATAGGATCTAGCATGAGGTCCGGCAAATAAAAATAGATTATTTCTCATACAAGATTTATTTCCTCTTTTTGTACTACAGGGCGCCTATAATATGTAATGTCATAGTGTCACTTTTAATCTTTCAACGATATAAAAAACGGTGTTATATATTTACTTGCTACCTACATATGTCAACAATAATCCTGCAAAAGTACTCAAACCGTCAGTTACTATTAACCCAACAAAATTAAAATCAATGTTGGCCGTATAAAGTGAAATGTAAAAGCCACTTAGGTAATACAGAAAGCGGCGACAATCTCATTCGGGGCGACAAATTGAGAACACCTTCCGGCGCCGCAGCGGCCGCACTCTCTGGTAAATAGCTATTTATTGTGGCAGAGAGCGAGACACCTGTCCCTGCGTACGGTGAACCGACACTAAATGGAGCAGGCTGGAGGAATCCTGTTAGTTGCCTAGCGGTTGAGAAATATGGCTTAAAGGTGCAAGTACGTTGGATAAGAATTGGCAATTATTGTTGAGTCTTGTATGACACTGCTGTGAGTGTGGTTGAAGTTGTTGTATTGCCATTACAGATGTCATTGAGGGTATTGGGCTGAATGCACAAAGTCTTTGATCTGTTATTGTTATAAATACACAATTATGAGTAAATAGGAAAATGATTTAAATAAATGCAATGCAAAAAAACAAGAATAAGCCAGTTAGTATTTTACTTGGAAGTCGTTATCTTCAATAAATTATTTGTACGCCGGAATATGTCTTCAAGCGGTTTAAAATCACTATCACCACTTACTTACGTACAAGCTCTGCTTAGTTTAATTATTCCCAAGTACCTAAAACGTCAACTAGTTTTGCTGTCGTGATTACTATTTGTTGCTTAATGTGACTCCGTCACATTCCTTGCAGTGTAGTATGGAAATGTCATGAATTTTTTATGTGTGTTTGTCAGTTACCATTTTTTGTCATAGGCTACTATTTTGCAGACTATCTACACCATATCTGCACATTTCACTCTTCGACTTACTAACTGAATCTATCTTCCAAACAGTTTAAATGTATTACATTTCTAATAAAGCAGCGTGTCAGGAATTTAGACTTTACTTCGAATATACCTAAGTTGGAATTATCTTATTTGTTGACATCTATTCTAGACGTGGTAGGCCTATATAACATTTTGGATTCCCTGTGGTTAGATAATAATAAAATGTCAAATTAAATTAAAAATTAAAATAATAATTTATTGTATTAAATTGTATCCGTATTACCCATGTCTCCCTTAACACGGGCGACCAAAACCCTGCTCTAAACCTCACTGTCGCCTATCCTTGACACTGTAATAACCCCTTCGCATTTCATGCTAAATAATACGGACAATATAATTTATTTAACTCGTCCTAGTTCTAAACTTATACTCAGTAGTAATTGGTAGATGAACCAATCTGTGTAGTTACATTGTTAGGCCTTGAACTTCGGGTCAAATGCTTTACGTCGTTTTTTATCATGATCGTTTTATCGATCGTTACGTATTAAATTATTACTGAATGTAATTTAACAAAGAATTGGTGTTATTAAAATAATTTGTTATAGTAAATACTCTTGTTTTTAAGTAAAATACGGCACTGAGGATAACGATTTCTCTCCATCAATTTTTCGTTAATGTTTTGCTTTATTTAATCGCAGTTTTCATTAATTTGAGCCTTATTTTATTTCATTTTACACAATAGAAGTAATACATGTTTTAATATGTCACATACATAGTCGCATGCCTCTTTCCCCATGAGGAGGATAGGAGATAGAAATATATTACACTCTTAATTTGCTAACTATGTTATTAAATCATACGTATTAGGGGTCGGCACTAATGCCATATAATGCCAGATTCCGTGGTGCTTCTGAGAATCCCTTGACAGAAAATCCCAATAGCACATTCCTGGTACGAAAAGAAAACTCATCACCTCATGCATGACTGTCGTACTTACTACTTTTGCGTAGTTTTATATGTATAAAATCCTGAATTATGGTTATTCATATCAACAAGTGTAAAACAATATGCAAAGTGCAACGGATCATATTGGAGTGAAAATTAGTTCGTACGATTGCCTGTTGATGACTCAGCATCTGCACTTTGAAGCATATGTATCACGTATATGATCGGCTGACATTTGTTACGAAATTGAATTTCAAATCCATGCTATATACCATATAACGTAGTATCATATTGTATTGTCTATGGCAATATAAAACTGATTAATAATCGTGAAGTTTGGAGAAAGGATGTCGGGGAAACCGTATTGATAATACATACACAAAATACATGTTTTCAATTCATTGGTTTATAAATATTAACTAAAAAGAAAAATAAAACAACAAAATTAAAAAGCGTCATAATATTCATTCGCATCGTCATCAATTGAAAAAATAAATATTATACATATTGATTTGCAACCGGTTATTTATGTGTTACTACTATTCTAATAATATTATTGGTTATGGAAGGCGTCCTAAACAAGTGACGTCACGAATCATTCGATCGAGCGGGTTATAAAAGCATGTTCAGTGTGCAACGAGTCACTTTGACATCGAGCGGCGGACGGAACGGACGTGCCGTGTGATCGTTATTGGGTGATATCAATTATTATGTTTAACTTTAATTGTTAATGTATTTCTTTAATTAACGGTTACAATAAACATCCTGCAAAATTAAATGATTTTATTTAACAATGAAAGTATGTTTGTTAGATTTTAGACTGTTTCTCTCTTGATTCCTAACAATATTATAATTGTTTTACGTTAGCAGTTTATGTTGTGTTTTTTCTTTGAGTGATAGTTTATCATTTATTATTTTTGGGTTCATTATCTTATTTCTTTTCTATTTTACACAATTCAATTTTATTTTAGTCGATTTTTATTTATAAGCAATAGTTTCTATATAAAATATAAAAATGGGTCCAAGAAGTAAAAGTCAATCCTTTAATAGATGACATAGCGTTCCTCCTCAGTTATAGTCTATTGATACAGTGCCCAGAAAACTGGCAGCATTGCCACGTTAAATGGCAATGCTAACCTTAATAATGTTTAGGTTTCAATGTTCATGGTTAGACACTCATTCAAACGCTTTAGACAACATCACTACTTTATATGCAGATTAATTATCTTCTACATACATATATGTTATTACCTTTGAGCAAAGCGATATTTTCATCTGAGTATAATTCGTTTTATTTAGGGGCTATGGCGTTATCTGGCAGATAGGATGTATTGACACATACCTCTCTGCGGGACGACGGAGAGGTTATGTCGGACTCATCCGGGGAAAGATGGTGACATCTCGGTCATACCGACTAAACCTACTATGTTGTTCCTCAACATAACCAGAGATGGCGGTGTCGGGCGAATCATTTCCACATGCCATCGCGACGTCGACCCGCCGTATGAAACGGCAGACCACTACACAATACTACTTATCCTTATTAGGAGATAAATTTCATCCCTCCGGCTTGCATTATACCAAGCAAGACTACACAACAGAGAGGCGCACGTGGGAACACGCACGCCGCCTTTGGGAGCTACCACTGATCGGGTGGTGGGTGGCAGGTCTACGAAGCCCATCACCTCCAGGTACAACCTTATGGTGGCTGGAGTTTGTCTAGCACCCTCCGGCGCCCGGTTCTTTAGTTGGAGAGAGGGTTCAAGCGTTCCTTTTGCGTTCCGCCACCTCCTTGATGAAAATTAATTCCTCACAGAAGGAGGCCACAGCGGTTCACGACTTCTCAATCTGGACCATGAACTGAACCATGGCCGGGCTGGGCCGAATGAGAGGGCAACTATTCTGACTGCCGCGATCGAATCACGGCACTGCGATGCCCAGGCGGGGCAATTTGCCAACGTGTGTAGCGCCGTGTCCACAACAACATCGCAGTGATGTCATCCGGACGTCTTATGCTGGCCTATGCGACACAGGAACTGGCCAAAACAATCGTGGCCAGTCATTACCCGTGTCAGACAAAAGGTGAGCTGCAATCGGCGGGGCCGCGTGAATCACTTTCACTTGCGGTCCTTTGGTCACCACTCACTTTTAAAATCCCTACTGTCCTCCCCCTAGACGAAAGACGGACACGACACATGGAAATCACTTCCTCACAGAAGGAGGCGACGGCGTTCCACGACCTCTCACTTCGGACCATGTACTGAACCACAGCCGGGAGCGAGAGGGAAACCATATCGACTGCCGTGATCAACTGACTCAACGTAGTCCTCCAAAGTGTGCAGCGCCGAGTCCTCAACAACGTCGCGGCAGTCGCCGCAGTGGCGACAACCGGGCGTCTCTTGCTGGCCTATGCGACACAGGAACTGGCCAAAGCAACCGTGGCCAGTCATTACCTGTGTCAGCCGAAAGGTGAGGGCGCCATACCGTCTCTCCAGCCACTCCTCAAAAACGGGTCATACCGCCACGATTGTGGCGTGCCCGACACTGGGCTGCAAAGGTTTATTTCTCCATTCTTCCACCAGGACTTGGCGGAGCTCGGACTGTGCCACCTCTAGAGGGCGAGGAGGTGGTCCTTCCCCCTGAGCCAGCGTCTCCTGGCGCCAACGGTAGAGCGACGCCAGAAGCGCCGCTTCCAGGTCCCAGGGCATCGATTAGGCGAGGAGGCTCGCTGCCTCGAGCGAGATTATAAATTCAAAAACAAGTAGATTTTTAAATGAGCTAATATTTCACGTATTTGATGGAATATATCCAATGTTACGTTATAATTGTCATTATGTTAAATATTAGTATAGATATTGTAAGAACACCATACACGTATTGAGAGTTTTCATAATGTTCTCGCAGATAAATATTATATAAGAAGCTTGGCAATTTTTGGCAAAACATTCGTGTTTGTGTGAACTGTAAAATATACTTGTGTTTAATCAAAATAACGTAATCCATCTGATTTGCCTGATATTGTATGTATTGTCTGATGCACCAAATACATAATCGAAATTATTTTAAATCATAAAATGAATGTAAATTATAAATCGTGAAAAGTCATAAGCGTTCAGCACAGTGTAATTTGCAGATCTTAATTAAATTTCCCAAATCGCCAGCGTTTTATTATAATTAAATCTGTTAATATGGTTTAATATTAATTATTTGCAGGTACTGTCTATAGATATAAACACCCAACATTTATGCCAATATGAATAGTTAAACCATTTCTCCAAACTATTGCGTACCAATTGGAGGAAGTCATGTTAAGTAAGTATCACTAGTTACAACCTTCTAAATAATTCAAACTCAGCGGGCAGTTTCTGAACTGACAGCTAATTTAGTGCCTTTGCTATCAGAAGAGCTTGCTTTGACTCTGTGTTAAATTTGCAACAATCCCAAATCAGGCGGAAAACTATCGAAGCACAGCACAAACGAACGAGAAGTTTCCAACAGTAGGCGAAGAGTCCCGACGTCTTCCTTGCTAGTTCAAATAGTTGGCTTTCGATTGTCGGAATAAATGAAGGCGAAATTGCTGTCGTTAACTATAGTCTGGCGTTCTAATATCGAAATGAATAAAAACAAAATATATTTGTCGAATGGCCGGTAATTTTAACTTTGTATTTAGAAAATTATCTCACTGTCTTGACAGTTACATTACCATCGCACTGGTTATTGTTGTTAGACTACGGGTGATAAAATGTATATTTTATATTATTTTATTTATTTGCAACCTATAATATGACCGGCAATAATTAAGTTATACGAACCGTTCCTTAGCGTTGTCGCAGTACTTCGCATTGTGACACGGCACTAAGCTGACTGATACCTGTTTTGAGCAGGTGTGATGCAAATCATATTGATCTTCCTTGGGTTTTTCTTGATTTGATTGAGTGCGTGAAGCAGGCGACAATTTGAATGCATATTGTTTCTTTCTTCTCATAAATTGTCATTATATAGGTGTATTATGAAGTCGTAGTGACCGTCGCACAGTCGCCGATTAATTGGTGACGGACCGTGATGCAACCGGGGTATGCAGGACAGCGGCGCGGCATTAGAACTGGTAAGAAAGAGTTACGTAGGCTCTCGCTCTACCTCTCCTATCATCCCTTTATCTTCATTTATTTTGGGGTTAGTGTAAACCTAGTATTGCTAATGATCACAAATACAGTAACCGCTTACCATAACGCGGATCGTACGTTTGTTTAGCACCGTGGTAGTTTAACAATATATTATATGTTTATAGTTGTACAGCTGTTGACAACAGCGATAGCTTAGTGGGAGATCGTTGAACTGCCCCGCAGAGGTTACAAGTTCGATCTCAAAGCTCGCATCACTGACATTTCAAAGTTATGTGCGTTTAAAATATTCAATTATCGTTCGCTTTAACGGTGAATGAAAACACCGTGCAAAAACCTGCATGTCTGAGATTTCTCCATAATGTCCTAGAAGATATGTGAAGTCTTCTAACCCGCACTGGGCCAGCGTCGTTGACTATGGCATAACTCTTCTCACACAGAGAAGAGGCCCGAGTCCAGCAGTGGGACAGTTTAATACAGGACTAATATTATTATATACAATTGTACTCACATCGTTATTTTCGGGCTAGTTCGTTTAATTAGAGACTTAACAGCGCCTCAGTGTGCATAGTATGTTCTTGCCGTGCCACCGCGGCAGGTCACTATAATATAATTGATATATTATAATTAATACCAAATATAGAAGTTTGAACTTTGAACATTATATAAATAATTTACTTTGTTAATTCCGTGTACGTATAAACTTTTTCACTATACGAATTCAAATGTATGAACACTAACACATTGCATTTGGTTACGAACGCTTCATTAGGCCTCTGAAAATTCGGACAGCCCTACGAAAACAGGACACCTGGTATATCTAGTTGTGGTCTTTAAGCCGGACGTGGTACGTTAGTGTCGGTTCGTTGATCGCCGTTTGCTTAATGAGGATTTCTACGAATAAATGTTTAAAGGTAAACCGTTAGTTAGTAGGTATTGCTTCATTAGTTTGCTGTGCAATTATGACAAAGTAAACTACTTAAAAGATCATTTGGTTATGCACACAAGTAATACTGGCCACCTTGAATTTTTTATTTTGTTGTATCGTTGTGGATTGCTAGTACCCATAAGGTCCGGTTAATGTTGGCAAATGATTACCGTGGTTTTAAGATGCATATAATTATCCAGACTATCACTCGCAGAGGCGTCTTGTCAAAACTGAGCTTAAGTGCTAACACCGTGCTGCCGCAAAACACACTCATAGCATCGACATGATACGAGGCCTTTAAAAGTTAAACAATATTTATAATGATAATTAATTAAAACCAATAACTTATTCATTGGAGAACGCGTTATTGAAGTATGAAAAGCAAATTTATCAGATAAAATGGTGAGATATAAAGTTACGCTGTTGCGTTGTCACTGGGCGGCGGACTAACACAAATAGCTCAATTAAACGGAGCCGATGTGTTCGGAACATCGCCTCTACAATAAATGGACGAGTCATCTGTTCACGTATCGCCAGTGTCACGTTCTAAATTGGTCGCGCACCGTCATGTTTTTTGGCCATAGTTAAAATATATCGTATGGTCGCATCAATTGTACTTATATTGCAGTGGTTGTTTGCTTTATTTTCAAGCGGTGCGGTGTAACGAATTTTATTTTATCAACGCAGTTAAGATTGTAGGTAAATTTAAACGATACTTAATTTTGTCCTGTTATATTTATTGGAGAGCGCGTTGTCTCTCTTGGGTTGTCTTCAATCTTTAATTCTGTGTATCAGCTACAGTTCTATAAGTCTCATTCTACAAGGAGGTTACAGTTTTATAAGCTGACTTGGTACGTAAATACAAGGCTCACGTCTATTTCCCTGACCGGTTGGCAGGTACTACGAGTTTCCATTTGCTACGATCTTGGTATATCTATTTAGCTTGATTCACTCTTATCGCTAGTCATACGCTCGTTGCTTTAGAGTATTCTTGACCCAGCGTTACTCCAAAATGTCCGTTTTCAGAACGCTTAGCTTATTTTATAGACTAAGGTTAAACAATAGGACTGAAGAATACTATTGCTTGCTTTTCTAATTGGTCGTTACAAATTCGATATTGCGGATGCGACTCATTGTGTAAATGTTTTATAGCGGTCGTGACTACAGGTGGTTAGCTTTGTTGTCTACTTTGTGACGCGATGCTGATTATTATTTCGTCACATCAAATCGCTTTTCGTCATCATGTGTAAATGTTATGTTGTTTGTATTTAACACAACACATTCTTGTGTTGCAAAAACGCATTAAACGCATTGCTTACAACACTTGCAATTAAGAAAGTATATTAGCATGAGTATATTGGAATAAGTATCTACATAGTTTCAAAGCAAAGGAGCTGCTGCTAATTTGTCATATAAAGTGCGAGCGCCTGTCGCTTACAATTTGCAATGCAACTAATGAAGATAAGGGCGTACTTAAATTGCAGTCTATTCATGTTTTGCCTGTATATGTTTTTGATGTTCACGTATAATGCGATGTGTGATAAAGATGAAAATAAATTTACTGTAAGAAGGTACATAGATAATATTATGCACTGTCTCTTTTTAGAAGTCGTGAGATATTTTACGAAAAATGAAATAATGTACCTATAGAAATAATATTTATAGTTCGTACAATTTTGGTGGCTATCCGCGTGTTTAGGCCCGTCTAGTAACATTTATCCCATCAACAAACGGCTAGATAACCATTTAAATCTTAACGCTACACATGGGGTAGTACTTACCAATTTCTAAAATATTAATTTTACGTCGCGCATCTAGATTTTACTATTCCGCGCGAGCCGTGTGCCTGTAATCCGTGGTTGTCGTTATATTGCTAATTGGAGGAGCTGGCTTAATAGTTTTGACCACATGTTTACGTCATCGTAACTATATACTGACTAAAACTAAACACATAGTTGTGCAGTTGTTATGTATCTTCGAAGGGATAGGCAGAGGTGACTTACACTATACTAGGGAGTGAGCCTATTGGAATTTATGAGCTTCACATATACGTTATGAGCTTCACATACAGTTTTCGTGCTGTTACTAAGAATTCTTTAATTTTCTGTTTAACGAAGAATTTCTAAATTACTAGCTAAAAAGTACCCATTAAATTATATATTGAGCACTACATATTGCCCTTGGCTTCGTGCACGTTAATCTAAATATTGTCATTAAATTCTATCCCTTGGGAACTTACTTAAGTACTTACTTTTTTGGATGAACGGTACTATATACCATCGACATCGATTAAGTAGTTAAGGCGGTAAGCGTAACAAACAAGCAAACTCACATTCACACTTATAATATTACTTAGGATTGCTCCTCCTTAAAGAGGAATGCCTATTCTCCATAGTGTCTCAGGCCAAACATGGACATTAAAAAATACTATAAAAAATTTAGTGTTTTAAGATCTTAACAGAATTACATATCTAAAAAGTATATTCAAATTGACGCCACAATTTTAGAAATACCTATAAATATAAATGTATTGAGGCTATTTTTCTATACGAAAATATGTCTGCTCTGACAAAATCAACTGGAAAGTGTTTCTTTTTCAGGCTTTTGTCCACTCGTGGCCTCAGATGGGCATTCCCCTTTGTTGACTACAACTCTACAGAGATAAGCCTTGTAGTCAATTTTGTTTTACGTTGATTAATGGTTAATTATTAGAACCTAGTGTAGGTTTAAATCAGATGTTTCACGTCAGTTAGGCCATGTCATAGCTCAAGCGAGTACATTAACAGATTGCATTAACGCATTAATATCATAGCGTCGTCTCATTGGGGTCGCATAAGCTATCTAAGTGATTATGACGTGATAGCTGACTGTTGCTCAGATTAGTAATTCATTGGCCAGATGTCAAGCCAGGGTAATATCCTCTCCGGACTCTTTGAGGGAGTGCCTGTATGTGATTAAGGAGGTACTATCGGGAGGGATTAATTTAATTAAGTGTTTTGTAAAAAAACAAGCTTTTTGAATAAGTAGATATTATATTATCTTGATAGGCATTTATTGTTTTTTGCTTATGTTTTGGCAATAAGTATAACGAGACTCAGATGGTGTTATAGTCTGTTTTATTTCAGTAAAAGTAAAGCTTATATACTAGTGTGGCGCGTGTATACATTTGCATGCGTGTGCATTTTAATTTATCTTAAGATGTGCTCTATCGGAATACGTGTAATAATGTAGTCGCTACAAATACACCCCCTTTAAAAATGAAAAAAATTATTACAATTCCTACTTAACTATTACAATTTCTATTTATAGATACAATCTCAAACGTATGCTTAATGACATAATACATTGCTGATTCCGAAAAATAGTCGAGTAAAAATATGTGCTGACGCTTGTTGTGACGGTGCGTAGCCTAGGTCAAGATACTTCGTGAGTGGTTATACAATACACTTATGCTGACTGTTTCTTGCAATTTGTTTCATTCTCTTGTCCATGACCTTAAGCATTCCGTAAAAGAGGAAAATACCCAGCGTGATGACGATTTGTCCTATTGCGATGTTTCTTGTCCACCGTAGTTCTTTCACGACGAATTTTTTAGTTGGTCGGCTTCCTTTTGGTTCAGGCAACTATCGGAGTTGTATACAATTTGATCTTTGGAGCTTTGGTTGCCCATTGTTTTATCGAGGTGCTAACGATGGATGATGATATTTGTTGTGATCTCGCGAGTATTTATATCGATTGAATGCTGCGTCACGGAATACAGAACCGTACTGTGGGCTTAACTGTCCGTCCTGACTTGGTGATGTACGTGTTTGAATAACTGTGTCTGTTTTCTGAATTCGTCACGTTCATATCTTCGTTATTGATGACAAATGCTGGTTTTAATCTTTCTATTGATATTACTGTTTCTTTATCCTTGACCTTAATGACATATGTTTTATCCATTCTTCTTATCACTGGGACTGGCCTTTCATAGGGTGGTGTCAGACTTCTTTTTACTCTGTCGCATCTTACAAATACGTGTGAACATTCTTTAAGTTCAGGATGAATGAAAATTGTTCGGTTGTGCTTCTTGCGTTTTGTTACTGATGTCATTTTATTGATATTCTTTAGAATATATGTTACGAATTCTTTGTATGTAGAATTCCGATGTGAAGATTCGAAAAATTCTCCGGGAAGACGTATAGGTTCGCCATATACCATCTCTGCTGCACTATATCCTGTGTCCTCGTGTAGACAACTCCGCAAACCAAGTAGAACTGAAGGAATTTCTTTCATCCAATCAGCGTTAGATTCTCTTGTCACAAGCGCTGCTTTTAAGGTTCTATGAAATCTATCGATCATTCCATTTGACTGTGGGTGATATGGCGTTGTCCTAATTTTGTGTACTCCCAATGCGTAACGGGCATCCAAATCTTGTTATCTATCCCTCATATAGTGCACGAGATATTGTTTCGGCTGTGATATCTTCAACCGGAATTACCTCAGGCCATGACGTACAGCGATCTATGATTATGATTAAATATTTTTTTCCTTGAAAAACAGATAATGGTCAAACAATGTCGATGTGTAAATGCTCAAAACGCTGCGATGGCATAAAACTTCCTACCGGTGATATGGTGTGGCGCTGTACTTTTGACTTCTGACAAGCTATGCATGACTTACACCAGCTATTAATATCTTTGTTCATATCTTACCATAAATACCTTTGAGTTATCATTTTTCTAGTTGTTCGCTTGTCCGGATGACTTAGTCCATGAATGACGTCGAAAATCTGTCTTCAAAATTTCTTTGGTAAATAAGGATGATTCTTCCCAGTCGATGTGGCGCAGCTGATGCTTTTTGTGGAACCCGGAAGCATAATGGTTTTAATTTTCAAATTCCTATTGTCACGGAGTTTTATCAATTCTTGGTCATTAGATTGGCATCTTGCTAAATTGGCATAATTAATCGGTGATGGCATATCAATTTGTTCAATACGTGACAGTGCATCTGAGGCAATATTATCACGTCCGCTTATATGTTGAATGTTAGTGCTATAATGTGAAATAAAGTCCAATTGCCGAATTCGCCGTGGCGTATCGTTTGATGATGGTTTTTGGGAGAATGCGTATGTCAAAGGTCGATGATCTGTGAAAATTGAGAATTCTCTTCCTTTAATAAACCTTTGAAAATGCTTGACTGCCATGTATACTCCAAGTAATTCTCTATCAAATGTTGAATATTTTGTTGAGCTTCACTTAATTTTTTTGAGAAATATCCTAATGGTTCCCAGTTAGGTCCGGATTTTTGTTGTAGAACCGCGCCAACACAGGTAGAACTAGCATCTGTCATAAGTGCCAGTGGGGCAGTGCGTGAGGGATGCACTGTTAATATTGCGTTCATGATGTTTTCATTGCATTTATCAAAGGCTTTTTCAGCTTCTGTTGACCAAGGAATAAGAGAGTTATCATTCTTTTTCGAGTTGCACAGATAGTCGTTTAAAATAATCTGATATTTGGCGGCGTGCGGAAGGTTATTTCTATAAAAATTAAAAAATCTTCTTAATTCTTTGATTGTCTTTGATTTACGAAATTCTGCAATTGCTTTGTAATTTTCCTCAGTCGGGTGTATTCCTTGGCTCGTTATATGATAACCTAGGACATCTATCTCGCTTTTGAGGAACTCGTATTTTTCGAGGTTAATAGTTATTCAATTCTCCTGTAAGCGTTTGAAAACTGTGTCTAAGTGCTGACAATGTAGAATCTCGTTTGCCGAGGCAATTAGGCAATCGTCGACAAAGACGAAAACAAAATATAAATTTCTGAATAAGGAGTCCATGAATCGTTGGAATGTTTGCGCTGCATTGCGTAGACCAAAAGGCATTCTCAAATATTCGAAAAGTCTAAAAGGAGAGATAATAGCAGTTTTCCACATCTTTAACTGGAATACAGTGGTAAGCCGGATATCAATCTTGCTGAATACGTATTTTTTTTCTAATATATAAGTAAAATCGGTTATTCGTGGCAGTGGATATTTGTCAGGCACAGTCGCTTTGTTAAGCATTCTATAATCGCCCCATGGTCTCCATTCACCCTTCTTTTTCTTGACCATGTGTAAAGGGCTAGCACATGGGCTATCAGAAGGGCGACAAATGCAGTGGCACCGACCGTGGGTCGCTATAGCTCTAGGGGCCCCATAACGCCAGAAGGGTTGCTTCTGCCGCCGCCGTCCCTCAAAAAACATGGGTGACGGTGGTAAGGAAGGGAGAGGGAAAGGGCATGGGGAAGGGCAAGGAGAAGGGAATGTCCTCTCTCCCTCCATTGCATCTACGCCTGTCCAAGTGGCCGGTGTCCCCGCCGCCAAAGCCCGGCTTGCTGCCCTTGTTGCCCCCAAGAGTGTGGCGACAGCACTGAGGTCCCCAAAGGGGATTACGTACGCTGCCGCCATCAGGGCGGCACAGGAAAAGGTCGACCTAAAGGAGCTGGGTATCGACAGCTCCGCTTCCACCAGATGGCTACAGTAGGGTTTAAAGTGAGAAGTGCCAGAGGGTAGGTCTCTTCTTGTAGTGAAATCGAAACCACGGCGGGGTCGCGACCGCATGTGCAAGTGATTCGCGCGGCCCCGTCGAAAGCGGTTTTTTAGAGGAACACCGTGGTAGGTTTAGTCAGTATTTCCGGAGATCCATTATCATCATTTCAATATCTTTCTCTTTTATCCCGGTGAGTCCGACATAACCCCTCCGCCCGCCATTGCAATCAATGTATTCTCCCACGTAAAAAAAAAGACAATGTGTATGCGAAATTACATGATGATCGGTCGACTAGTTAAAGCGTGAAAGCGTAACAAACAAACAAACTCATTTCTGTATTTATAATATTAAAGTTAGGACGTAATCAATTGACATAATGATTAATAAATATATTTCCGCGCGAGGATTTTGCGACACATTGTAGCTGCCCTGTCGCACATTTTAGCCGCCCGCGTGCTGTCGGTCAATTTAACCTATTCATTGAATATTAGTCAGAAATCGATACATAAATACATTAGGTTTGTTTGTGTTGTAATGCGGCTGAATGCAACGTCACGGCTTATTCCATCCCGATAATTTGAACATTTATTTGGTAAAGCTGTTTACGTAAAATATGAGAATAAAATACTGCCTATATTGGTATTTCAGTATAAGATTGAGCGTATGTTGCGGCCCATCGGTACGTTGGTATGAGTAGAGTAGAGAGAATCCTGGCACATTCTCGAATCTTCGTATTGTTTACATACCGTGTTTGACGTTTCTAGAAAACTCCGGAAGCTCTTAAACCGCGTATTATAGGGGAAGGCCAGCGCTCGCCGAGTTAGTTTACAATCGTAAGCGATCATGTATTCATCGAAGCGAACGGAAGCGAAAATACTACAGAGTTTGAAGCAGTTACAGTGGAAAAGTGTAGTATAGTGTTTGTTGTATTTTAAATTTAATTATGTGCTAGAATAAAACGTGTTTTAGTCGGTAATATTGTTGACATTCTTATCCCTCGAACCCAGCACGTAACAATATTTCAAATTGTGATGTTCTATCAATTAAGTTCTAGTGTCCAATTACTGCATAAATTATCAAAGGATAAGCCTAATCAAAAACATTGTACAGAAAGAAGTTTGTTTATTAAAACTTTATGAATCAAAAGCCAATAAGCTCTCAATTATATTCCAGACCAAGTGCAGCTACAGAGTTTCTTTAGTTGCAATACAGCCGCTAGCTTAATTGGATAGAATTTTCGCTTAACATTTACAAGTTTTAAGCAAATTCATATTCGTAGTTTGTTGTAGTTCATTGGATTTGAGTACGTTTGTTTTGAACGTTTTAATAAAATTCTGTTTTGTAGAATATAGGCTTTTTGTTTTTATCACATGTTATTTGCATTCTCAAATAACGAATGCCGCAGTAAGTGAATAGAATCTATTCGTGTAATAGTAGTTTCCGTTGGCTATATGAACAAGTTATTTATATGTCTTACTTGCTTGGATGGCTGGCATCGAATGTTTACAAGATGCCTATAACCCGCGCAAGTGCTTCAGTTATATACGACAGAAAGTTACAATTTCGTCCGACTCGCAGTGAGTAACTGTTATAAAATAAATTAATACAGCTAGAATTCACCTAATTCATAGAATAGAAGAATTCATAAAATTCACATTTTTATAGTGCTAATGGGAAGTAATATCTCTAAACCTCATCCTATAGATGAGACACTATCTCATACTCTATAGTCACATCAACAGTAACCATGGACACCGAAATTATTACCGCCAAATAAGGCTTTTGATAACAGCTGTGTCAGGATTGACAGGATCTTATTTGTTATCTAACTGGTGATTACAAAAAGGATAACCTCTATTACACCCACATTATGATTATTTAAGGTTTTATTCCCACGTAATAGAGAGCAAACCTATTGAAGTTTACTGGGAACAGATCCTGTAACTCGATAACATTTTGTTCGACCCAGGAATCGAATCCAAAATCTCATGCTCAGTAGTCGCATTAACAACCACTGCTTTTAATCACTAAGCTTAAATCTCCACTTTACATTATAAATATGCACTCCACGCCGGAACCGCTAAACGAAGTTTGATAAAATTAGTTTGAGTGTAGCTTTTAATAGGCGAGCGAAGTTAGGGATAATAGCTAGTATTTAATGAGGTATTCGAGTTAGAGTTATATGTTATCAATCATCTGAATCGGAATATAGGAATCTAACACTTGTGTGAAAGTAGTTACACGGGTATTGCGTTTTACCCGGCAAGTGAGAGTCCGGCGATTTGTAAACATATTTTTGCTTTCCGTTGGTCCTATCTTTAATTTCTTTTGCCCTATTGGCAACATGCGAGTGATACCGCATAACGCAGTTTGTTTGTAATCGATATGCGTTGATTTCATAAAAATTATTTCTGTATTTTTCTCTTTCTTTTTGTACTTTTTATATTAGCTAATCTTAAACATATTTAGTTATATTCTTCTTTGCTGTAAAGTGGCATAAGCATTTTTATAACAGTTTTAAATATCAAGTCAATGGCATTAGCATTGTAGCTAGCTGAGATAAAATAGCATCAGTGACAGGCCTGCGAGTTAGCCGCGAAACCATGACAAGATACCACACTTTCCGATAAAAATATTGTGTATAATTTAATTCAACAACAACATATACACTGTTCATGTCCCTATTCTGATATTTTAATTTTCTACAAAACACCGGCATCATTTGAATCAATGTGAGATGAACGTTTTAAAAAAGTGAGCACGTTGATTCAATTTACTTCATGTATTTTGAACTATGTGAATATCAAATACCTATTTACATATACATATTTATAAACTCTGTGGTTGCGACATCAAAGGCTTAAGGGGAATAGCTGAAACCAAATAATGTTGTATGTAATGACATGACATAACCAAGCAACGCATTTTCAAAGGTGTAAAACTCTTAGTATCAAAGTCAAGCTGGCGTTTTATGTTAAATAATTTAATCTCACCGTTGGCGTTTCGCGTAACATGTTTTCACGTAATTTAATCAATAATCTTTGTTTAACATCGCAAAATCTTTATAATAATATTGTATAATCCGCAGAGCATGGAGCACGCTAGATTCCCATCTTTTTCCTTTTTAAAAAGACAACAACAGCTCTGTGTTGTGGAGTTCTTTATGAACATACCATTAATGGACACAAAGTACACCGAGTCTCAGAACACTTCAAAGTATTTATTGATTACACAAATAATTTCCTTGTCCGTGATTCGAACCCACAATATTCAGCGCGGCGGCAGCAGTAAAGCGAGCGCTTGTACGCTACGCCATCGTCACAGTGAATATTTTACTAGAGACAACAATCATGTCCATCATGTTATATTTTTAAAAATTTAATCACTACTTTTGACGGTAAATATTACTCTGAGACAGAGGGCGATACAAATACGATATTTATTTTTTGGGACCGACATTGTTGCTTGCGTTCAGAATACTCTGTCATTCAGCACAAATATTATTATTACTTTCGTTTCTAGTAGAAGTGTGCCAATATTCCATGCCCTTTGTATACTCGTTGGTAGGTACGAGAATTTGTGATCGTGTAACTTTTGAATGGATATACCAAGTAGTCATATTCACATTATATATGAATTTGTTTAGTCGAGACGCTATGATCCAAAAGGTCATGATGTAGTTATGTTATTACCATTAGACTACTTATAAAACGCGGATGAAGCTGTAGCAAACAGCTAGTTATTTTCTAAAACTGATGTGAAATGTGTATATATTACACTTATATCAAAATGTACTGATACTACTAAACAAAGTTTTTATAATTTTTTTATACGGCTTTGTCTATCTGTAATTGAAAATCAGCCGTATTTGTTCAATCCTCATAATATTACTAATGTGAAAGTTTAGATCACGCTCGAATTGTTGAAAGGATTTTGATGAAATTTGCGGCACGCGGGTAGACTACCCAGATCAATATAACTGTATAGGATACATTCATCCCTTAAATTAATTTAGTTTTGTTAGAAATTTCAATAATATTATTCTTAATCGTAAAAAGTAACTAGATAACGATATTAAATATACTAAAACGATAACTGGCATTCAACCCGAGTAGCCCCGTGGTGAAAGTACTTATGATCTTGTATGACCTGTGCCAAAATAAATAAAAATCGCTACCAGGAAATAGGTAATAGGTGAACTTTCATAATAAATTCAGACAGTTGTCTTGCGCTACTAGTCAACAAAACAGTGAAGGTAAAGAAAGCATCTAACGTAATATTCCATTTGGACCGCATAAAAGGTATATTACAATCATAGAGTTTTTCGAACCGATAAAAAAACAGTTGGGCTCTGAAGGGCTGACAGAATTGAGGGCTACATTGGAAAAACAATATCGCGTTCATGTCTCAGTCTATCAGACAAGAGTCAATGGCGAGTTCCGTAAAAGTGTCACGTAATATGTAAATCGTTCAGGTCGCGATGTGGCCCGACTGTCAAACACATCCGCCGGGTCAAATACATCTTTTGCCGATTTTTTTCCAATGATCTCTTCACTTGCGAACCAATGGGCGGGCAAGTTTGATACAAATACACGGCTATTTGTTTTTGTCACTTTTGTGTAAAGAAGTTTGTTTGTTGAGGATTGTATCAATCTGTGAACATAAGTGATCTAACAATTATGGAAACTTATGACATTTGTATTTGTTATAATACTGCCTTGTTGGTCCCATAGCATTATGTAAATATAAGTAATGTTTGCATCAGACAAAATGTTA
This sequence comes from Catocala nupta, assembly GCA_963675205.1. NCBI lineage: Eukaryota > Metazoa > Arthropoda > Insecta > Lepidoptera > Erebidae > Catocala > Catocala nupta. Next base: position 17,303,177 of record OY776081.1, read on the forward strand.
TTCAGTTTTTCTATTAGGTAGCTGTCAATAGTAACACGGAATCTGGTAATGTTATGGTAGGCGGTAGTTTCTCCCTGTGAGAGAGCGTCGGAGTATTCTCCCATGACCTAAAACATCAATTACTCAACAACCCTGGTAAACCTCAACACTATCTTCCAGGCAGATTGTGTTGGAATCGACCGGGCTGTAACAGCGGTTACATTAAGGGGTATAAGCAATAAAAAATCAATACGCATTATCTCGGATAGTACCGCGATACTACAAGCTCTTAGCAACTACTTCAACAGTGGACTCATCCTGGAGTATCACCGTGAACTGCAAAGTATTGCAACAAAAATCGGGTAACATTGCAGTAGATACGCGGCCACAGCAACTCTTCTCGCAATGATGCTGCAGATCAACTGGCAAATAGAGGATCGAACACCAAAATGGTAGGATCCGAACCAAATGTCCCGATACCCTTCTGCCAACTCAAAACATGGTTATGCGATAGAACCACAAAACTACACGAAAAACAGTGGACAGAAACAAAGGAATGTAGACAGACAAAGGAAGCCCTTCCATCCTTAGAAAAACATCTGTCACTCAAACTACTACGTTCCACAAGGAAAATCCTACGCCACCTAGTGGGTATAATAACAGGCCACTGCTCACTCAACAAACACCTATTGAACATCGGCATCACTGACAGTCTCTTATGTAGAGGCTGCATGGAGACCGAGGAGACACCGGCTCACGTGCTCCTACATTGTAAAAGCGTGAACAACCAACGGGCGAAACTTCTAAGCAGTCCAGAAACGATGAAGGAGGTACTGCATAACATCGGTCCCCTATTATCTTTCTGGACGGAACTGAGGTGGTATGAGTAACCGAATAATATTTCGCGTCGGTTACTTACGCACAATGCTCCAATTGTGGGCCTAAGTGCGTATAACACACGTCCAACTAACTAACTCCCCATGAGACTTAAAACATAGCTGGCGAAATGTGGATATTATTTACTTCACGAAGTGTCTTCTGCTTCGGGGATATAAAGGAGTGAGTTATGTTATATAACATCATGTTTGTTTTCTTCAAATGTAAGGCATAGTGTATTATATCCAGATTTCTCCAGCAATTTTTATGCCGCGAGCCTATTTAGGCCTACTATATACATTCCTAGACTGACGTGCAGCATCTGAAATTTGCCGATAGAACAGCCGTATACACAAATAAATAGTAGTAGTAGTAAATCACAAATAGTAGATTTTCTGTATTGTTTGGAAATCTAAACAATAAAATATGTATGTTCAATCATTTTGCATGCTGCGAAGGGTATAAGGGTAAGGCACTATTTGTGATTTACTGCGTTGCAGACGAATACAAATCGTTTATTCGACTAAATAGACGAATTTAGCCTAATTTTTTCGTTAGAAGCTCGTTGTCCTAGTGCGATGAAGTCAAGTGCCGAACTCAGACTGACACAGACAGGCAGATAGTATTCGTAATTAACCTAGAATACGGTCGGCCGGTGCCGCGACGAAGTCAAGCGCCGCGCCGGACTGGTTTATTTGATTTTAATTGTGTAGGTATAATTAATCACCCCTGTTGGATTCGATTGTTAAGCTAACCCAAAAATATGTAATAAACAAAATAATTATATTGAATCTAATCACTAATAACATTTGTTTGTGTTTACTTGTTTTAATTACGTAGACATTCCATTAATCACGCGGTCGCTTAAGTTATGGTACATATCTTTGGTACAGATATACCTAGATAATTGCCGGGAAGGACTTGCCTAAGTTAATAACTTGGTCTATAAAAAGCTGAGTAACAAATATCTTTGGATTACCAGACATTTATTCCTTGCGGAAATCTACAACACTTGCTAGGTCACACAATCAATCTTGTAATACTATCTTTTAGCATGCATCCGTGACGCATCAGGAAACGCCCAAGGTACAACAGGGAGACCGTCTGAGTGAACTCTGCACGCCGATATTATTGAGCTTCAGATTAATGTGTCGTGTTATCGCAATGAACCACAGAAAGATCACTCATCCGATATGCAATCGCCAATTTATTTCTGCAATAAAGCAAAAATGAATCAGAATCAGTTAAGGTAAGCATTATCATTTACAAGTAACAATGAGCGCGATATTGCTGTCGAATAACAGACGGAGCAGAATTTAAAATGTTGCCGCGACTGGAGGGGAGCGGCGAAGCGAACACTTTTATCCGAAGTGACGCTTAATGGTGCAACAATTTCGCTGGAATCTCGCGACGCGACGCCTTTGTTTAAATATGCAGCATGTCACCACCGGTGACGTACCGTACTCAAAATATTATAACGTTCGCCCGTTAGCATAATAAAACGAGCATCGCTACGGGCGCCGCATTAAGCTGCACTAACGAGGCGTGCGGGGAATCAAATGTCATTCGCTTTATTTGTTTAACAGAGATGCCTTACAATCAAACCTCACCTGCTAAAGAAGAGCTTTTTCTTTGAATGAGTTTTCGACGATATCGGACCAAATGTTTGACATGTTGTTGTAATTTTACCATAACAATGAAAACAAGTGGCCGTGTAGGCGATGATTAACATTAATTTTAATAGTCATGCAATTAAATTTTCCTATTGACGTAAAGTTCGAATGCAACACATCACGATCGATTATAAACATAAACAGAGATTTATGAAACGGTAATACCGGGTAGAGTTCAAGAGTTCAGCATTCAAGTTTGGTACATAATATAAAGAAGCCAACCGAATTAGAACTCATTTTGTGACTTAATTATAAAATATATTTCGGATTCGGAAACAGTGTTTTTAAGAATTATTAGATACAAAGGTATATTATTGATAATATACTCTTGACAAGCTTCATTTGCTTTTATTGTCTAGAATATTAATGATATAAAAAACTCGAAAATATGTGTGGTAGAGCCATTGCCAATGATTTTTGATAGTACCAGCTCAGCCGGCAAAGTACCTACAGTGAACCAGGGAAAGAATAGTAATGCTGTCTTTTGCCTGTTAAGTGAGGGTTCCGGAAGAGCACATAGTATTTCACGCAATATTGTACCTTCTTCTTCATCACATCTCTAGCTCCTTTTTCTTGAGTGCGTGCATGACTCTCCTAATATTGCAAGCGAGTATAGGTTATAGTAACCGCTTCCTATCATTATGCCTCTTTGAAATCTGTGTTGTATAAAAAAGAGTAATTTACATGTGCTGAGTGTAATTTACTTAATTGGATTCTTTTGGAAATTCGGCGTTTGAGTGCAGCAAATGTAATGCAATCCCATTTAGCTGCGGGGCTCTTGCACCAAGCTTAATTCTGAATGAACTTTGAATTGAAAAATAAATTCGCAACATGTTGCTCCAGTTTTATTACTATTGCATGGATGGACTGCCAATTCATCTCCACTGGGTAATGCCGAAAATATTTTGCCTGCCTCGTTGTTACAATGATATGAGTATTCTTGTGCAATTACCAATCGTGTGCTTTTATTACTATGTCGGTCAGCTTTGTCATGAAATGCTTAGGTTATTGGTAGTTACAATATGCCCTATAGGCATATTGTAACTACCAATTGAGAAATCTCTGGTTTGATCTTCTATTCGGTTATTTTAAAGGTATTTAGACAAATACATACAAAAAGATTTGCGTACCAAAATTTTTTTTGGGATAATGCTTATTAAGCCATGCCTTCAGTGGCTCGGCAGCGTTGGCGTATGCAACATTTAGGTAAGTCATTGATAAGACCCACGGATCTCAACCCGTGTCAGTTATGTTACATATTTGAACAAATATAGTAGCAGCACACAGTCTGGAACTGTGTCCAATATATCAAGGCACTATTACGTTGGACCTAAAGCCAAAGATGCACAAATGTGGGTCTAAAACACCTTTTCCTAACTCGGGGATGTAGGTGTGATACTATATATATACTTCTACTATTCTTTTTCTTTTGTCATCCAGTAAAAGATACTATAATAAAAATAAAACGGACAATAAAATATATCTCAAGCGCGTTCAATAAATAGACGAACAAATAAATAGAAGGAGCGAGTTAAGGCGCCGTAAATAGTTATTTGGTTAACGTATAAAAATTACAAGCTTCAGTATAGAATGGACGGCCTGGGATTATTACGGGCGTCCACGCTCCCAGATTACACCTCGGGCCACGTTTAACTGTGAGTTATGATAGCTTTACTCCTGTTCAATCTTGTTGGCTTCTATGAGAAAATACTGCAGCAGCGACGCTATGAGGGTGCTAAGATTGCAGATATTTAGCGGGCGAAGCCTCCCCGGCCGGTCACGTGGCTGCTAAATTGTCCATATCATTGAAATATATACGAGATTTTGTTTTGCTGCTCTTTGCTGTATAGTCAGCAATTTAGTTAGAGTAACTATACTAACAAAAAATACGTGTTCATATACGATGTAAGTTTAACGGTTGTAATACTTTATTATTTGTTTAGACGCTAGTATAGCTTTACGCTATTCTATCCCCGGTGTCGCCTGTGTCTATCTTAAGGAAACACATAACGGGGCAGAAAGTATCCTTAATATAGTTTTATTTATTTATTTTATTTTAAAACTTTATGCACAAAGTAGTACAATGGTGGACTTAATGTCAAGTACATTATCTATCAGTCAATCTTAGGGTGATGCAGATATAGAATATGTTTTACTCCAAAACCAAATGGTTTTATATGTGTGCCAAATTTCATCCAAAATTTGTTCAACAGTTTACATTTCGCATTATCCAAACTTTTATATTTATTTAATTTGTAGTATATATTAATCAGTGCTATTAAAATACACACATTCAAAAGTAAAATATTAAAGTTTTGCACTACAGAAGATAAGTTAAATAAATGTTATTTACATAATATTGTCTTATGTTTACGCGAATGTTATACATTGAAATTAAACACTTTATACGGATTTTATCGCGTTGTTTATTTTACTTTAAACACTGTTATTACATAATTTTGAAAACTCTAACACTACTATTATTGAATTTTACTACTATTTAAGCTATATATTTTCTAATTAAAACTATTTATATTTAAGTTTACACTTTGCCCCGACGTTTCGGTTGCTTTACAGCAGCCATGTTCACGGGGACATGGCAAGAAAGATAAGATACATATATACAGACTTCAGTTCTGCTTTCCATAAGGTGGACCATGAAATCTTACTGGTCAAATTAAAACACCACGGAATACATGGACAACTGCTAGAGTGGCTCAGGTCATATCTTTGCGAGCGAACACAAAAAGTGGTGATAAATGGTTACTAATCACCTGAATATACCACTACATCTGGGGTACCCCAAGGATCTCACGCTAGTTCTATTTTATTTACCATATTTGTAAACGGTGTGGAACAAAGCATCAAGCACAGCAAGTGCTCCCTGTTTACAGATGACCTCAAAATATATCGACAAATTAGCAAACGCGAAAATGTTGCTCTACTTCAGTCCGATCTAGATTTTTTGCATAGCTGGTGCATCGCAAACAGATTGATTTTGAATGTTGCAAAATGTTACCACATTACATTTACACGGAAAAAGCACCCTCTGTCATCTACTTACTCCCTTAATGGAGCAACATTAGAGCAAGATAAATATATACGGAACCTCGGCGTCATAATAAATAGCGATCTTTAATTTTTTACACATATTAGGGGTCAAAGAAAGAAATTGCCGATTCGTACTGAAAAATTTAAACTCGTCTTTTTCTAAGATGTGCCATATTTATTTAATCGAAATATTTACCCTCATTATCTATACACTGCTGCCATCTAAACGGAAGTTCATTTATGTCTTTAGGATAGAACTACGGGGATCTAGATTCGACAAACTGTATAAAAGCATTTTGTACTGCCTCCTAGTAATATTTTTTTTTATCACGTAGAAAATTGTCCAAATCACGAAAAGGATGGTTAAGTCTGGCGAGTACGGAGGATGACGTTTGGTTTCTAACTGCAGCTCCTGTAGAGTTACAATGGTCTCTCGTGACGTGTGAGGTCTTGCGTTATCAAGGAGAAATAATGGTGAAGATCGGTTCACGAGTCGGGGCTGTTTCACTGCCAGTTTCGTCATCATTGTTCGAAGTTCGGCACAGTAAACATCTACTGTTATTGCTTGACCAGACCTGAGAAAGCTATAGTAAATAACACCATGAAGAGACCACCGAACCGAGTTACCATTACCTGTTTATTGGTAAGGTTTGCTTTAAGGCACTGTTGCGGCGTTTGACCTGGGGTCAGCTATTGCATTTTTCGCTTATGGTTATCGTAAAGAATCCATTTTTCGTCACATGTCACAATTCGATCCAATATTCTTTCATTTCTGTACCGATTTAACAAGGCAACACAAGTTTCAACACGCATTTCTTTTTGCAGATTAGTCAGATCATGAGACACCCATCTTTCATATTTTTTATCTTATTAATTTGATGTAAATGAGTCAATATTGTAGGTAGAGTAACGTTAAACCATGCCGCTAATTCCTGGGTAGTTTGATTCGGATGGGCTTCCACCATATCCTTCAATTTAGTGTTATTCACCTAGGCGGTCTTCCACGTGGTTCGTTTTTCAAGTCGAAGTTTCCATTACGAAAGCGTTTAAACCAATAACGCACGGTGCGACGACGGTTTATTAGCAGTCTCCTGTCCAAACGCAGCATTGATATTGTGAACCGTTTCTGCCGCGTTAGTTCCGCATCGGAACTCGTATTGACTCGGATTTTCAAAGTTATTTTTTTTTTGTAAATTATTTTCAAAGTATTCATCTTTTCCGTCTAAGCTGAATAAAAAAACAATTGAAAGTCGACAATTTTATAGGTATCATATGAAAAAAGTTTCACTCGAAAATCTCTCACCATGAATATTTTATGTCAATTCAAAGTATCTATTACTATACAACGGCAACTTAAAACTTTAACCCCTATTATAAATAATATAATTTGACTTTATTTTGAATTTATTTGAATTCTCGGATATTAAAAACGAAAATACAAACTGATAATAAAATTAAAAGAGCATTCAGAATGGTGGGATTTATTAGTAGAGTTGGTAAAGAGTTTAGGGGAACTCTCGCATTAACGACTCTGTATAATTCTTTGAGCGTAGTTTTGTAAAAATTCATTTCTGGTTTGGAACTCAGTGTATGGCATCCTTAGAACACAAACAAACAAAAAATTACAATGTATTTTAAGATTTAAAGACCATCAGTGTCCTTACAGAGCTGATTACGCACAAAGACTAAATCACTTTAAGCTGGTCTTTTTAGAACGACACAGAACACTTATTGATCTATGTACCTTATACAAAATTGCCAATGGATTAACATCTACATTCGATCTTTTAAACAAATTAAATTTAGAGGTACCTCCCCAGTGGCACATTAGGTCCAAAAAATTATAAGAACATTTGAGGCTAGATCATGTCGCACAAATCTAGACCAACATGCTCCTGTCAACAGAATAATCTCCACTTACAATAGAGTCAGTTCTCGTAACAGTGAAATTGATATATATTTTGATATTATGACTATACCTATATAGGATACCTGAAATATATATATATATATATATATTTCAGGTATCCTATTTGGAAATTAAATATTTAAAATATTTAATTTTCATTTTATGCAAATCAATGAGAATATTGTTTATTTTAAAAAAAGTTATTTTTATTACTGTTTTATTGAATTATGTAATCTACTCTACAATTTAATGTAATGTTATTTTTTAATTAATCTCATTTAATGTAATTTTAATTCATTTCGCACACACTTTTGCTTTATAAATCATATCCTCCATACTAAATTTCGGCCACGGCGGCGGCCAGTCTTATCGGAGACTGGCCAACTACGCAGGAGATATTATAGTGCATAAGTGTGTGTGCAAACACAAGTGCACTCTCTGTTCCCTCACTCTCATGATCCGATTGGACAGTAATCCGACACGACCTGAGAAGGTTCAGGCGCAGGACCAATAGCCTTACGTGCTTTCCGAGGCACGGGGTGTCTTACACCGCCAACTTCCTAACTCTGCTGCGGGCTGCTATTGAGATTTCTTTACTGAAAAACCCAATAACTGTTTGTTGGTCCGACCCGGGATTCGAAGCCGAGACCCCATGCACAGCAGTCGCATTCACTACCGCTGCGCCACAGAGGCAGTCAAAAGTTTATAATTAACTAGCTGTCCCTACAGACGGTTGTCATGTATAGACACAAAAAAAAAACAAATCTGAACCATCCTCGAATCCACTTGAACACAAAAAAATCATTCAAATCGGTCCAGCCGTTTAGAAGGAGTTCACTGTCAACACACGTACAGAAGAATTCTTTTATAGCTTTATATATATAATTCTTCTGTACGTGTGTTGACAGTAAACTCCTCCTAAACGGCTGGACCAATGAATTTTTTTTACGCCTGTACAGGACAACGTCTGTCGGGACAGCTACTCGTAGTTATATATATAAAGATAGTGTAATGAAGACTGCGAATGTTGTGTATACCTTTAAGTTATGTTTTTGCTCTGCATCCGAGTTATATAAATATGTGATATTAATTATTTTGTAAATATGTCGTTGGTGTACTTTAAATAAATTAATAATAATAATAATAAATATAAGATTAACAGCGTTTTTGACGCGTGTTATTTTTATTGACGCACCACATCCACGCGATTAAAAAGTAAATATCATGAACATAGCTTTAAAAAAAAGAACAGCTTCGATATCCAAGGTTCTTAACTTTGAAACTTTATCAAAATCACTGCCATGGTTTTGGGTATGGCTGAAACAGACATATTGGAAGATTATTATTTTGGTTTAGATGCTTCTAAACCTATTTTTTACATATATCTAATGTGCAGGCGCAGTTAGACGTCCTCGATAGCGTAGTGGTTAGTGTAACCGACTGCCACGCCTGAGGTCGCGGGTTCGATTCCCGCGCAAGTCAAACATTTGTGTGCAAGAACATGGATGTTTGTCTTGGTCTGGGTGTTTCTATGTATAATATGTATGTATTTACAAAAAAAATTAAGTGTATATGTATGTTTATCCAATGTCTAGTACTCTTAGTACAAGCTCTGCTTAGTTTGGGCTAGATGGTGTTGTGTGTATGTGGTAGAATATATTATTATTATTAGCTCAATATATAGTCAGAGATTTTGTTGAATAGTAATACGTCATGACATTTTTCTACTGCTTGCAGAAAGGCTATTGATGCTCGTAATATAATTTGTATTGTACGTAGTTTATTTAAGCAATTTTGCTCGCTGATTACTACAAATCGTGTTGAAAGCCAATAAAACAGATTTCATTTTTAGTAATTGTTCTTTAAAATTGTGAACAATGGTAAAGGTAAAAGCAAGATATTCAATTTTATAAATACGATACGAAGACATTTTATCCTTCTTTATGATTTCCCTTTACATATTGGCATTACACCGTTGTAGCTGTTACATAAATAATGAGATACATAGAGTGCCTTGTGACGCAGTAGCGATGTATGCGTTTGAATGAAGCTGTTAAGTGGAGCTAGTGCATATAAGGAATAGTTAAATTGCATATCAGAATAAAATATAGACGACTTAATTCGTGAGTACGTTTCGTAACCCACGGATCGAAATAGCGAAACTTAAAACATCAAATTCATACCTATCGAGATATAGTCCAAAAACTACAGTCAGTTAAAGGTCTAAAATATTTTACAGTAAATTATCTATTATTTAAAGTTCGTCTCCCGCAGATCTATTTCGTGACACACCCCAGATAGAAGCTTTAAACATTATTCATTAAATACAGCTCAAACACTACATATAGTACACCCAGTTTCGAAAATAATGTTTGTGAAACGCACAACTTTTGTCCCGTATGGGGATCGAGTCCACAACATCTAGTGTAAAGCCAGTCGGCCAGGAGCGAGGCGTCCACTTAAACCAATACGCTATTCGTAAGGTCAAATAAACGTCAGAATGTTCCATAACTTGTAAAGTAAGAGAGCTTTAGTACATAGGTACCTCTACCTTCACATCACAGGTATTAAACCTATGCCATGAAGATTATATTACCTTATACTATATTTGTCTTTATGGGACTTCAAATGTTCTGAGCATGTTCTCATTTGTCACATAACCGATTATGCCTTATCTGGTAAGTTGGATCCAGTACGCTTGGCTAGAAAAATTAAAGATGAATGGTCAGGGTAGCAAATAGTTTTATTTTTTATTGGTTTCCATGATTAATAACTTGTAGGCAGCAATTTGTAATGTAAAAACGAAAATATTAAGTGTTGTAATCAATAGCAAAGTTCATATTTTTGAATATCTGCCAATACTGAGACGTTTATCTATGAGAGATCGATAAGAGTTCATCAGAAGGCATTGCACCTTGGCTTATCCTTCGTAGACTTTTTATTAAGATTACTTTGAAAACTGTGTAGAATTGCTACATGATATATTATATTCAAATCTAATGTATCATGATTAAAGTGTCTAGAATATTACCATATTAAAACATTTTCGTAGTAAAGTCTCAAAATTATTCTATTTGCTATTTATTGCACGGATGACGTAATGGTTTAAGCGGTCATTTTGCCACTTCCAGTGCTGCTAGCAGGTTTGACGATGACAAGAAATTGTGTGGTCCTTAAAGTTCACCGAGACAGAATTTTTTGATTTGTTGCAGTTGATTGAATGTTTGTGGAGTCCCTCGCGACACAATTATACCTAGCACATTTTTAAATAATAAAATGATGGTGCTATCTATTCTAGCTACGATATTGACCATCGCTCCAACCGTCCGAGGCCATCCTATCTTGTATGAATTGTTAGAAACTATCTGTTAATTGAAATTGTCTTCTTTCTTTCTTCTTCGTCCCCAAACCGTGATTGCTGTGATCACCACAGCAATCACGGTTTGGGGTCACAAACGTTTATAAATACAGGACATTATTTTCAATTCGCTGTGCATACATAAACACTACACAAAATTAACCGTGAAAAGCTTTTCTTATAAATATTAAGAGTTATGGTTTGTCAGTTTGTCAGTTAAAAATGCTTAAGTAGGTACCATTAAAGCGAATTTCATAGTTTATAAAATTTTGGGCCATGTTTCATCTAATTTTGTCCAGTCAAATCGGAGATCGTGCACAATGTAATCCACGTATATGATGTCGTGGGTAAGTGGTAGTTCATGCAGACAAAGTCGTGGGCAAAGGCTAGTGCCATATAAAGTAGTTTATATTCAATGTGTAGCGCTCGCATAAACATAAAACAATAATAACTTTCATCAATTCAAATTAGTCCACTCGAAACTACAAACTTATATTACTATCATTCAACACACGATACTCGGTAGGTTGTATAAATAAATTATACACCGAGTTTGATTGACGTAATTATTTCAAATATGGTTATAAGCATTGGATATTAAAATTCCAAACTTTATGCTTTATTCATAACCCGAAAAAGAACGAATACAAGGCTTGCCTTTGAAATAACCTTAACTTAATGGCACTTTATTTGATAAATTCAATCTTTTATACATAATATATTGACTTGTGCTTGTTCGTAAGCTCCTCAATCAACTTGCTTTTGTCAAGAAGTTCCTTTGAAAAGTTAGCGTTCAGACACACGAATTTACATGTTATTGAATTTTTATACGTTCGTTAAGTCGATCCAAAATAAACCTTTATAAAAGGAGCTTAAAGCGATATATTTGTGCTACTTTATTTAGGAACTCAACTCTTTTTGTTTGTCTTCGTGATCCTTCTGTTTGTACGACACCGATTAACTGAATGTGTACACTTATAGTAGGAAGTTTAGTATTCTGACTATGCAGATTAGTAAACTTTGTACGGATGGCCAATCTTTTGTACTGAATCGGAATTAAAACTGCAATACATAATACATAATAAACACAACATTGGAATGACGAAAAGACCAACGATTACAATTTGCAATACATTGGATGATTACATTAGATGACGAACATAAGGGTTCGTCCGTGTTTGTTTCTTGCTTATGAATATGTTAAATATTTGTGTCATTTGTTTAAATGTTTCTAAAGAAAATGTTTGTTAGTATTCTAGTAGGTATTATTTAAAATAGTAATTTAGTTAGTAACGATATGCAGCAAATGCAGATTTATATCTACAGTTCTTTTTTATATAATAACTCATATTATATTATATATAATAATAGTTCTATATTAATAAAAATACAAATATAAAAATTAAAATAAAACAAATTTTAATAAGTTTATTTTCTTATTTCATTTATAATCATTGTAAATATTTAGCGTAAGTAAAAATTTTGTTTGGTTATGTTGCAAAACTTAGGCAACAAAAGTGATGTGGAATTGAGTGCCGGTCAACCTGCCACATCCCTAACGAATCTGGTACGTTGCCCTAATTGTTCGCAGGCTCATTTTTTTAAAGGTGAGCGGGGCTTGAGAGTGCATTTTGGTAAAGTTCATAAAAACCAAAATGTACCCTCTAGTCCCAGCACAATATTACTAAGTAATCCCTTATCTTTAACACCCCATATTCCCTTTTGGCAATATTTAGGATGCATGAAAAACTCCATTCCGATTTTAAAAAGAGTTCCTCGAGGTGCGAGACCTTCAGTGGCTCAAAACTTGGCTCACTGCATAGGTCTTGTCGTTCGAGAGAACTCTAAAACAGCTTGGGAACAATTACTTACCTTTCCTTATAGGATTCTACATGTTAAAAAAGTTGAGCAGAACAGCACAAATTAAAGATAATTGCAGTTTTAGTTATAACTATTTAGAACCAAAAGACACCATCTCCTACAATAGCAAATCATTGTACCAATATGTAGAATCCAAATTAAGGGAAGGTGACATTAGAGGTGTATCTATGTTATTGTTCAGTAGCGATGTGGTGGCGCCTTACTCTGCAGAAACACTTGCGGGTCTGCAGAGCAAGCATCCAGCGCCCACTGATAGTCTCTCCTTCCCAGACGCACCTGATGCTGACATGGATTGTCTCAAGGTGACAGCCAAGGACGTATTTACAGCCGTTTGCTCCTTACGAAGTGGATCTGCTGGTGGCCTCGACGGCTTGGCACCGCAACATTTAAAAGATCTTTTGTGTTACAGCGCCGGGGAAGCTGGTGATGCACTTTTGAAGGAGCTGACGGCTTTAATCAACTTAATGCTCTCCGGCGGTGTGGTGGATGACATCATCGATATTTTGTACGGGGCAAATTTATGCGCCCTACGTAAGAAAGATGGTGGCATTCGTCCCATTGCCGTGGGGTGTACCTATCGTCGTTTGGCAGCCAAGCTATGTTGCAAATACTACAGTGCTACTGCAGTCCCCCCTCGCAGAGAAATTTCAACCAGTCCAGCTTGGTTTTGGTTCGAAGGGGAGCTGTGAGGCTGCCATCCACGCTCTCTCCACGTACCTTGGCTGTGGCGAAGGTGAGGTCATCTTAAAGGTTGACTTGAAGAATGCCTTCAATTCTGTGAATAGGGACACCTTGCTGACGCAAGCTAAATTGGAAACACCCAAAATTTTAATTTTTTTGTTGCTGTGTTATAGACACCCATCAAAATTAATTTATAAAGACAACCATTTAGAATCTGCTGTTGGGTGTCAACAAGGTGACCCTCTTGGACCAGTCATTTTTAGTTTAGCCATTCACCCAATTATTGAAAAATTAAATTCAAAATTTAACATCTGGTACCTGGATGATGGGACCCCAGGAGGCGACATAGAAACGGTTTTACAAGACTTGAAACTTTTAAAAATAAATTTAATTCAATTGGTTTAGAACTAAATTCCAATAAATGTGAAATTTTTATTAACGATAAAATTGATAAATCTTTGGCTTTATCAAAATTTAATTCTTTGGCTCCAAACATAAAAATGATTGAAAAAGTTTCTTTTCGCCTTCTCGGGTATCCCGTATTGGAGGAGGCATTCGAGTCGTTCATAGATGAGAAGATCCAAATTTTTTGTGAAATTTCAGACCGACTACTCAAAATTAATATTCATTCAGCTTATACAATCATTCGTTATTGCCTCTTCGTTCCTAAATTCACACATGCCCTCCGATCCTCTCAATTTTGGAAGCCTTTAATACTTTTGGATAAAATTGACAATACTATTCGGCATACACTTAGCAAAATTTTAAATTTGGCCATGAACGACCGAGTGTGGCTCCAGGCAACCCTACCAGTTCGCTTGGGTGGCCTCGGCGTTCGCAAAATTAGTGATGTCAGTTTACCGGCGTTCCTGTCTTCGGTCCACTGCACTGAAGAATTGACCAGGAAAATTTTAGCTCCCACACTGGTTAATTCTGAAGTGTTATGCAAGTCCGACGCAGTGAACGCTTGGAAAATGATCTGTCCAAGCTCTGATTTGCCATCCGATCTATATTCTCTCAGAGTCGGTGGGACGGGCCGCTCTGCAACATGGTGAGAGAACATCTCATGAACACATCTCCTAATGTTGCTGAGCGTGCCCGTTTATTGGCTGTGGAGGAATGGGACTCGGGTCTTTGCCTCCAAGCACTCCCATCGTCCAACATAGGCACTATGTTGGACGACACAACGTTCCGCATCGCTTCTTGCCTTCGTTTAGGTGCTCCATGTGTTTCTCCGCATCGATGTCACTGTGGTGAAGCCGTCGATGGCCTTGGCCACCATGGCCTACCATGTAGCAGGAGTGCCGGTCGTTTTTCGCGGCACGCCAACCTTAATGACATTATCCGTCGTGCTCTTGTCACCGCCGGCGTGCCAGCCCATCTTGAACCTAATGGTTTGGCACGTGACGATGGAAAGTGACCGGACGGTATGTCATTGATGCCTTGGAAGATGGGTAGGCCCTTGGTGTGGGACGCAACGTGTGTAGACACCCTTGCGCCATCACATCTTCCCAGTACGGCGGGTTGTGCTGGTGCTGCTGCTGCATCCGCGGAGACTCTCAAACGGCGCAAATACAAAAACCTGGCAGGGGATTATGTTTTTGAGCCGTTTGGGGTCGAAATGCTAGGGTCATGGGGTGCTCGTGCTATTTATAGAGAGATAGCGAAAAGGTTAATCGACGCTTCCCGTGACCAGAGGGCTGGCCTTTATTTCGCGGAAAGGATAAGCGTTGCCATTTAACGTGGCAATGCTGCCAGTCTTCTGGGCACACTACCAGTCGACTGTGATGCGGAGGAATTCTATGACGCCTATTAGAGGGTTTAAGTTTTCTTTTTTATTTCTCTGTTTTATAATATTTTAGGTATAAGTTAGTTTTAAAGAATTGTTCATATTATGTATATAATTTATAATTTGTATTGTTATTAGTTAATAACATCTGAATAAAATTGTCTTCTGTTTACGCGAATGTTATTCATTGAAATTAAACTACTATATACGGATTTTATCGCGTTGTTTATTTATCACTGTATTACAAAATTTTGAAAATATTACTCTACTACTACTATTGACCATGGCTGCTGAAAAGCACCCGAAACGTCGGGGAAAGTGTAAACCAAAAATAAATAGATTTAATAGTTTAAATAATTTTATTAGCTTATAAATTAGTCAAATAAAATCAATAGTAGTAGTAGAGTAATATTTTCAAAATTTTGTAATACAGTGATAAATAAACAACGCGATAAAATCCGTATATAGTAGTTTAATTTCAATCTGAATAAAATTTTAAGCGTAATAAACGTTATTAAAAATAGTTCTATATTAATATTATAAAGAGAAAATAATTCTTTTGTATGTTTTTAATTAATAAACTCAAAAACAATTCAAATACTCAATATCCATAAGTAACATAGTGTAGGTGTATAATATTATGATACGAGCCACGGGTTCGGCGCAGAAATATAAACGTGTGTGAAACCGCTACAGTGGTGGACAGCTAGTATAAAATAAAAATATAGATTCAGATGTTATATCTTGTAAATTATTGACTTTTGTAATTGTATCATATGTTATTTACCTACACAAAATCATGTTTCCGTATCTGAAAATCCAACTCAAAAACAAATACAAAACACGCCACCGTGGCTACATTCACGATGATGCATACGGCAGCGCATTGTCTTTTTTTAAAGGGTTTACATATACGTATATACATATGTATTTACAATATAAATCAGAAATTCAAAGGTACGTTTATATTTATACAAAACGTAATTAAATATGATAAGGGAATCAGCTAAACGTGAAATGATCACCGGTATGCGTATCTGACGGACTTTAATCCACGCAACTAACTGCACATTCAATTTAGATTCGTGCATAATGCATGTTGGCGGACTGTACCGAGCCCTGGGAGCATTTGCTGTATCTAATTACGTATTATGCTTTGCCATGTAGACAGGCACGTCTGTCGACGATGAATATTAGATCATGGTCCGGCCTACAATGGCCCGATATTGCAACCGATGCGCTTCCTCCCGCTCACCGCCCTCCGTAATTGCTTGCTGTTTTCCTAGCAACCCTTTACGATCTCTATATTGCAGTTTAATAAATACGTATGTTTCCTTTTTTTATGATTTCTTGATACTTTAGCTATTATGTGAAAGATGTAATAAACTTCAGTACATATTTGTAATTAAACTTTGTCTTCGATATTATTTCTTCATATATGTGTATTCTGTTAATATGCTAAATAAATAAATTAAGCACTAATTTGGAATTTTAAAAAGCCTCTGTTTTTAATTTGTAACGTTAAAAGTGTTTGCAAATTGTAGTACGGACGACGCAGGTTGCATAATGAGAGAGTATCTACCAAAGAGCATATAAGGACTACGTTTAGTATCTATGGCAGAGGAGTGCGGTGTCGTACACGTCGCGCTATGCACTGGTTTAATTTGATAGAACTTTATCGGATAGTGAGCTAATGAAATAAATTCTTATCTTGATTTTATTTTCTTTAAAGATAATCTTAGTTTAAAGTTTTTTGATCAATAGTTGGGATAAAACGTTTAATAGTTTAAAACCTATGGCAATATATCAAGTCAATCGTGATCATTGTATTTTCCAGAAGAGGTACATAAAAGGTATATTTCACTCACATTTTGTTAGCTACCTATGCTTCAGGTTCACCGAACATATCGTCAAAGTTTCTAAGCATATTTTCAGAATCTGCGCTACTACTGACTCCGAATCAAACCCAGCACCTTATTGTCCCCGTCAGCCACAACAATAGGTACCCATGAGTACTATAGCCTTTTTAATTATGAAACAAGTAGCACAGGCAAGAAAAGGGGCATTACAATGGTTAATAGTAGTGGACATGGATCCGTAATAAAAATAAAAAATATGGTCGTTCCATATATTTATATCATAACTTTAAAATAATTATACTTACAATAATTATTACGTACAACAAGAACATTTTATAAATTAATATATTGTTATTACGTATGTTTATAAATGTATATAGTTTCATACAATTACGACAAAATAACGTAATTGGTGGTTGGTGTTATAGCAATAAGGGGTAGGTTGTGAAGCTTGCAGAAGTATATTTGTTTCTATTTGAGGCACGCATCGCAAAAATAAGCTTGTTTATAGAGTACGGTCACCTAGCTTAACTTTAGGCAATCATAGAGTCGACCCTCTCTGTCTCGGCGTTGAAACTGTCGTATTTCCTCATAAGGGTGGAGAAAATGCCGTCATAATTCACGGTTAGCCGTCTCCCTAGCGTGTTGTAAAGATGCCCTTAACACTAGTCTTCATTTTCTAGTGGGAGCGGTGCATTTGTCTCCTCTTTCGATTTTATAGTCCAAATACGCTTTGTGATAAAAGCACGCCTTAAATAAGTACTGTATGTCTAAAGAGAAATACCAAACATCGTTGACGACCAGATATTGTTAAAATTCATTGAGATTTAACGCACCTTGATAGTGTTATGTAATTATTTAGTTACCTACTTGAAAACTTCTTATTTCTTCATTTGAGTAGTAACTGCATGGATGTCCACGAACTCTTGCAGTAGCTTATCCTAGAACTTTGGGTTTGATATTCGGTTCGTAGTTTATCGATAGTTACGCGGTGTCTTAAAATATTAGGCATAACATTGATGATGCGTTTGATTCTCGGGTTGATCCTGTGTTAGTGTTATTGACTATAAGATATATACCGCGAGTTGGCTCGCGTTAATGTAATTTGGTCAATAAATGTCTATCCCTCGAGAACAGTTATTTTTCAATTTATTTACCAAGTATATTTTGGTACTCATTATTTTTGGATTTAAAATAAAAAACGTTAAACAAATTATAAAATTCTCCTCTACCTTATCACGAAAGATAACAAAGCAAAATACCTGAAATAATTAGAATTGATCGCAACAAAGCAATCATGCGGCGAGTTCTAAAACAAGATAGTTGATGAAGTTACCTGTCGATCGTAAACAACACATTCTTTGGATGAATACTAGCTAAAAAGCTTAAAGCAAGAATAATTGTATTATTCTGACACAGATTGACCTTGTTGATTCCGCCGTAATAAGTTTGCGCTTATGTTTGCATGCAAATGTGACGCCTCGGTTTTGATACCCGAGCATTTTGATGCTCCGGTTCAGAAATTCTCAGTGGGGTCTGGAAATGTGTCCATCTCGCTGCCTTGCTGGGGTCTATGTACGTATTCTGACACTCGCAGTATGTGTAAGAGAATTTCTAAAGCTATATGCATGTGTGTATTTTCAGTATAATGCCTTACCTTTCTTCAAAAGCCGAAAGTATATGTATATTTAGAGTTGTGTCATAATAATTACTTTGAATGTTTATAACTCATTTACTTTTGAAGTTGTCAACTTTAATAGTCTTCTGTTTTGAAACTTATACAGCTTGCCCACGTTTCAATTATAATTGGTCATACAAAGAAATAATTAAAAGCTTATAGTTAGTGGCGAGGGCAAATATTGTAAGTCATTATGCGAAGTCTACCAACCCACAATTATTAGTGTTAATTAGTAGTATATAACATCATTTTGAGACCCATATTGTATTTAGCAGCATTTTCGGTTTAATAAATAATGCTGGCACAATTGCAATATAATTGCTGTTCGTAAGTAACTAGAATAACTGAATTTAAAAAGTCGTTTTACACAAAGTACTCCTGGAAGTGCCTCACTACTTTAAATCCCACTCGGGTTAAAATCCACAAAGTAGCATAGCGATAGCGGCGATGCGAACGATTACCCGCTGCGCCATCTATTCATTTGACCAACACAAATTACAATGGACAGGATCTAATATACCGGATCAGATTTTCATTAACCCTATTAAAACAGGCACGCTGAAGTGCTTTAAGTAGAATTTCATTATTCTCATGAAAGGAGAATCGAGAGACCGGCAATCATTCTTTTTTTAAATCCTAGTAATGGAGCATCCGAAATGGCGCAGGTCGTTACATTGGCTCACGTGGAGTGAGCACCTAATAGCCCTCCTCTCTATTCCTCACTATGTGCCAGGTGCCTGTTTTCCCACGTTTCCCCTGCTAAAGGTTATTGGGCCTGCTTTCACGGTTTTTATTGCCTGAACGCAGTTTGAACTCAATTATTTTTATGGTGGAGTAAATTGCTATTTTGTTGCTTTATCACGATTATCAAGACGAAATTAGTTCCGCGATTGATAGGCTTTTTTTAGTTGGCAATTTACGCTACTAGTGTGGGGTTGCTTTCAAATCAAGTTTTGTACTATGTTTGTTCATTTCCTTCATTTATTTATATTAATTTAAACAAAGTAAAAGTATTAGACACCGTGTATGGTGTCAACATAATTAATAACGATTTGGCGGCGTCTAGTATAGTATTATACTATCTGTGGTGAAATATATATTAAATACAATTCTTTTAACATATATACATTTTATGATTCATTATATAATATCATTATTTTCTAATTATGTTTGGCTGCAACAAATTATTTTAAATTATTTATAACATAGACTTGAAAACTAGCATACACTATAATATATCTTAAGAAAGAACGACTGATATAAACTACTTCTGTTAGTAATAAACTTCCAGAATTATCAAGAAATATCCACGTACGATTAAAAAGAAGGCAAATAATTGTAATTAGCATAATAAAATAACGTAAAGTTCTCCATGCTGCTACGGACTTGGGCCTTCTACAGCAGATACCGCTATTCAGGAGTAAAGAAACGCCGCACCTTGTTTAGAATCCCGAGTTTGCGTGCAGTTGTGGTTATTACAACCTCGATGTAATTCCTAGAGTTAAGGTCGTGGCGGATCCTACAATTAAGAAGTAAAAGGTATTCGAAAAATAAATCGCATGCTGTCTCACTCAGGTTAGGTTAAAGAAGAGAGATGGTGAGACTTTTATCTTATAGATAAATGCTATCTGGAGGTGGTAGTACAAGCCCTTACCGTTATGCTTGCGAAGGACTATATCGGATGAAATCGATCTACATTCGCGTTTGTGCATCCGTTTAGGCGTTGTATTGAGTCAACTCTCTGTTTCTATTTAATTAGTGGTATTCGGTTATCACGTATAAGCGTGAACGCTCTCATATGTTTTCACACGCCGCTGAAAACTGATTCGGCAACCGCTAACAGCGCAACATTAACAAAACTAATGTGAGTGTGTACATACATACTCTAAAGCTCCGTAATATATGTATTATACAAAAATTTTACCAATTCTGCTTGCTTTGCTGTCCCCATGATAAAGGCCTGTGTTTGTGACTAACCACTGATTCTACATAACGTTATGGTAAGTATACATTAAAATTTCATGAATTATTATTTTATTTCTCAGAAGGCCACGAGCCTTCTGAGAAATAAAATAATAATTCATGAAATTTGATTCATGAAATATTTTTTTTTAGCAGCTTTGACCGTTAAAACTGATGTATCGGCAAAGTTCACCAATGTTACCACCTTCATGTAGACGGATGGTCATTTATAATACTGTCATACCGTGCCTCGGAGAGTAAGATATGCTTTTGGTCCGAGATAAACATCTAATAGTTGTTAGTTAATACTCTGCACATTTGCAGTTTAATAAATCAGTTTTTATTTCTGGCTATATTAGGAGCTAATAATAACAACTGATTAGTCAGAACCATCACATGCTCTGAAATCTTACTTTACAAATCGTTATTATTTCCAATTGCGTCGGCCACACAGATGGCACTCGCTGCATAGAAGTACTGATATTCAAATATATGTATATGTAGCGTGTAGTAAGTGTAATTTAAATCGTTAAAATATTATAATCGTTAATAATCAATGGATAAAATGAAATGTTATATGATGCAAACATTTTTCATTCAGAAATATCATATATTCAGTACACAATCAATTGATAACAAAACGGAATTAGATTAGTTAACTGTTAAAATACCTCTAAATTAAATATTATGTAAATATATTCTATCGTATTGTAGGATTAGTTATAAAGTTTCGGTGTGGAGAACATAGGTGGCCCTATGTACTCCACGCCGTTTAGAAACTTTATTTCTTATATTCTCTTAATAAAAACTGATTAATATAGAGTGCCTACTCAAACTCAGTGTGTTATTTTTGACAAATGGTATTTCACTAAATTAAGATAAACGAAAAAAAGGGAACATAAATTGAATTCAGTTTATTTTTGATTAGGTCGAAACATTATTTTAAACATATTATATCACAAGACTTCAGGTTAGATTTGATCAATTCTTTTCAATGTAGATATATAATAATATTAGCCCTGTATTAAACTGTCCCACTACTGGGTACAGACCTCTTCTCAGTGTGAGAAGGTTTAGGCCATAGTCCACCACGCTGGCCCAGTGCGGGTTGGCAGTATACACATTATCTATATTGTTCACATATCTTTGAGAACATTATTGAGAACTCTTAGACATGCAGGTTTCCTCACGATGTTTTCCTTCACCGTTGAAGCAAGCGATAATTAACTATTTAATACGCACATAACTTTGAAAAGTCAGAGATGCGGCCTTGGGATCGAACTCGAGACCTCTGCGTGGCTGTCCAACGGTTTCCCACTAGGCTATCGCTGCTAGTTTTAATTTAGAGTCGGTGCCAAACTCCACATTACTTAGTTTTTAGTACCTTTTTAAAGTTTTGTTAACAAGTTATGATTTTAAAAGCATTAAAGTTGTCTTAAATATTTTAAAATAAGTTGAAATGTTAACAATACGTATAAATATTTGTATTATAACAAATGTCATAAGTAGTTCTTATTCCCGTTTCAAACCCGTAATACTTGGGGTATTGGCAAGTAGACCACGTTGACTTTGCAATGTCTGACGTCCACCCATTAAAAAACAAATATTTACAAAGTAACAAAAAGGTATAAACTTGCCGATATTTGCTCGTCCTTCAAAAAGCGTAAAAGCAAACTGCATCTGTAGCGGCTGCCTATTCCCGTGGACGTTGTAAAGGGGCCGAGGCTAGATTTTTAAAACGTTTGTTGCTTTGCGCTTTGATATCAACCCGGTCTGAACCCGTCACGGAACAATCATGTACACACTGCCGCCTTTACAAGGCGTAACAAAAATCGCTAACGTGCTTATTCACATTTGTAGGCATGACCAATACTCAAAAAAAAAAAATTGAATGTGCTTGGTTTGCTTTATCAGCATCTCTTTATCTCTCAATCTGTGTCTGTTCTCATCTCTTGTAAGTCTGATCTCTTGTCAACCTGTCTATACACTAGTGTTTACTCCATATAATACTTTATCTACGGGTACTCCACTACACCTATGACGCCATTTCAACATATTATTCGCTTTTTGATAGAACTACTGGAACTAGTGCTTTGTAACGACATCAAATTTTGATTAACAATTCGACTATTGCTTTTTTTATTATAGACATGTAAGAAAGATTAACGGATTATTTGATTTTTAAAAGAAAGGTTCTGTTTCGTGCATATGCTTTCATAATTACATTAATAAATTCAACCAAAATAGCAAATGTTTCGAGACTGCCAACTATAAATAATATTTTAATAATAACATTTTGGATAATTAAAGTACTTTATTATATATTTATATTTATCAATTATAGGTATTTACAGTAGCGAATATACAAACACAATGAACTTATTGCCTTTTAAACCACTGCCTGTTTAAAGATTTTGTATGTAAATAACATCTTATTAAAAGTAGAATTTCTCTTCATAATTTAATATTTCTTTGTAATTAGTAGGTATCGTTCCACATATAAGAACTCAAAATCAATCGATTTTACACATACAATTTACTCATTACATGCCTTTATATGTTATGAAGTTGTCTGGAGGTAATACTGATTTAAATGTAATATTTTGTATAGAATATAAATTGCTCGACGCTAGTGCAATGTTATGTCGACGACATTGTTTGAGCTGTCAAAAAGCGAATAGCCTGCTGGACAGAGTTTACTCATTTGTCTCGCCGTCTATCAATTTAAATGTCGGTGCTTTTATTTGCGTACCACAGGCTTTTTATGCCAAACCATGTCATATAGATGATTCTAATTTGTCGTCATTCTAATAACAAGCCATACAAACAGAGCCAAAATCTTACAAATTTGATTCTAAAACAAACTTGCTTACTTATTTATATCGGGGATTAAATATAATGACCACCAAAAATACTAATTGTACAGCAAATATTGCACAGCAAAACGAGTACCTATATGCCTCAAATCACTGCATTCCGTCTCGGAAGGGTTAGGTTAAAAGGTTCCTTCTTAAACCCACCTAAAAATTGGAGCCGTCGACTTACTTTGATCTCTTTAAATGTATTTTGCTGTGCAATTTTTTTTTTTGCTGTGCTGTTATATACTACTCTTTATATCATAAAACCAACTTAATGCGGGCCTTGATTCAATATAATCTGCTTTAAGGCTTCAACATTTTCAAATACTTTGTAAACAGAAAATATATTAAAAGCATAATATTAGCGTCAAATAAATCCTCACGACGACATGAGAAAGTATTAAGTGCGAAGATTTCGTACAAGTTAATCTTCTATACGAGAGTTTGCAAATGAAGCCTAAATAATCTCAAGCCATCTTTCATGGATTACAACGGATTGACACGATTACTTTTACGAAAATTTACAAAAAAATGCGTAAAAGACGACGGAATGGGCCTTTTTGTATGCGTTTCCTTTGTTAGTAGGGTGTAAAGGTAAATACACGGTAATCTCTGGTAATTACTATTAAGGTAAAATATGTCGGTACATTTTCCTGGTGGAGCTTGTACCGTGGCTGTATGGGTGGGTAATTACAACAAAGTTTGTGAGCTAATCCGTTCCGTGTGACTGCAATAGATAGACACATCTCCTTGTGTCGCAGTATTGTCATTGGTGCTTATTCCGTACCTTGTATCATCGACTTGTGAAATGTTGTTTGTGGTACTAAAACGCAAAATGAAACGCAATCTCTAAATTATATTTTGATTGTGTGACGTAATATGTGGGATGTATTACATAGGCAAATTGTTTGTATGGTTCACTAAAACTAATAGTTAAGTTATTAAGCAAGTAGACATATATTTTATATTAAAAGTACCGTACTGACTTCGCATATTATAGTGTAAAAACTAACCTAAAAACAAAATACAACCTACTGCTCGCAGCATAGTGTAAGGAAAACTCCAGAATCAGTTCTCAGGTATTTATTTCCTTTAATATTATTGTAACATAATCATATTTTATATTAATAGTTTACATAGTTACACAATATGCATACCTGATTTATTTCAATGCAATATCCACCACTTAATATACTTCTACTTCACAAACTTATCCGATCGCCACACAACGCACGACTGCACGTTATAGTTCCGTGCGTTAGTTTTATACTATCAAGAATAGTGGGGCAGTCGAGAAAAATCAGTGTTGCCAACAGAAAATAACGGATACAATTAAACATATTCAAATAATGCTTCTACATCGCTACATTTAACTAAATATTTCTATATAATAATTATATTCTACCTATAATTGTTAACAGCTCGGCCATCCTGATGTTAAAGCGAGACCCTTCGCTTTAGATTATGTTTAACAATAACAGGTCAAGCGATTCGTGCACAAAATTGTGGCCATGAATCGCTTGAAGTACCTTCGTTTATATTCGTAATAAGTATAATTTAATATATTTTATTTATGTACTTCTTAAGAAATTATTATGTATATCCTGTTACATAGAGACAATGCTTATTTTTATCAATGTGAATGTACATATTTATAACTTATTATTAAAGATAAATTTATTTGACTCAACATGTGTACGATCAGGTGTTACAGATAGGTATTTTTTGTCTCAACATGCTCTGTCTTGTCAGACATGCAAATGTATATGCTTAATAAGAATTTTAAAATTATGCTGGATCTAATATTATAATTAACATGTCAATTAAGCGTCTCTTAACAATGAAGTGAGATATATTATAAATAGGTTAGTTCAAATCCGTACAATAAATATAAAAATTAATTAATTAATAATTCATATCCAATAATAGAATAGTAATAGATAAGTCAATAATTAAGAACATGCCAAATTAAATTAGATCATGATAGACGATTATTAAAACAAAGAAAACAAATTATATAAGATTATCACATAGGAGATATATCATAATATTACTAGTATATAATTATTGAAAACAACCAGTGAGAATCACTGTTACAACTATTATGTTATCAATTCATTATTTTAGAAATATCATCACATTCTTTCTCTGAATTTACTTAACTAGTATGATTTCTATCGTATACCAAACATGGTTTTAGTTTATCTATTGATACAATATTCTCATAGCGAGGTCGATGCGCCTTTAACATTACTTAAATACATCTAAAACTGTCGAGACTCGGTTATTAATTAATTTACTTAGTTTATTTAACGGTGCCGAGTTTTGATGTCGCGACTTCCCGTGTTATCCACGTTATCGCGACACCTCCCTCCTCGGACTTTTACGATTGTGCCGAGTTTTGATGTTACGACTCCCCGTGCTATCCACGTTGTCGCAACACCTCCCTCCTCGGACTTTGTGACTTACGATTAAAAGAGTTTGTGGATTTGCCTCTCTCGCCGGCTCCCTTCCACTCCCTCACTCTGTATTTGTTTTGAAGTCTACCCTTTTCCGCTTTCATTATCGCGGTTACTTATCATCAGACTCATCCATTAGTCTGAAAATTAAGGAATGATCGGCAGTTTAAATTCATTAATTAAATATTTATCACAGTTAATCTGTCAGGTATACCAGACGTAATAAAAAATATCGAGCCATGCCACCAGTATGTCACTGAGACTCAATAGATTAACTTTAATATTACCGCTGAAACCTGAATGAAAGCTGAAAGCTGTTTGTGATTTGGAGTCAGTCAACAGTGATACCATCTCCTCCCCTGATCATGAAGTTATGCCTGTGTCTTATTTGGTTGATAACAATAACAAAAACACATTCATGCCTTGAGACCAAACACCTATTTGGTCTGAAAACATGAATACATCTTTGTAACCCACACCTGTAGGTTTCAGTAGAAGTTAAAAACGACTACATTAAACGCTCAGTCAACGGTCATTTCTTTATGGTGACAGCCTATCTGTCACTAAAAAAGATGCAATCTATTTAACAGAAGTATAATCATTACATTATAAGGTAGGGTGTAACTTTATTCTGTGTGCATTACCATAGTTTGTGTGTACTGGCCACCGCAGAGTGACTTTAGTGTATTCGAAACAGTAGTACAGGATATTTTAAATCGTTTGAGTTTTAGTAATAGGAATACAGTAGTATGTGGTGATTTTAATATTAATTTCCTTGAGCAGTCAGTTCTTTCTGTGAAACTAATTAGTTCATTAGAGTCATTTAATTAAAGTATCTATTTTTGCAACCAACCAGGATTATTTCACATTCAGCTATCTGCTTAGATAATGTATTTTGTGACTCAATTTCTAAATACGGCCGGGCCATATTAAGTGAACCGACATCTGACCATTGTGGTCAAAGGGTAGATTTTTCTGTAAATACAATGCTTAAAGAGAATAAGATCACATGTAGACCTCTAATCGCTTAAAGAAATTTAATAATAAACTAAGTATCAAGGTTCTCAATATGGAAGGATATCCTTTCTCAGACGAAGTATATGAGTCTTTACTTAGCATAATTACTTTAGAATATAAAAATATTATTAAATGTAAGACCGTTACTAAGAATAATAAGATTATGTTTTGTGATCTAAATTATATGAATTATATGATATGAAAAATATTCAATTTTGATCCTAATTTTATTCAATATGTTAAAAGTTATTTAAAATGATTTGTGCCACTGCCAAGTCCCTTTATCTAAAAACTAAAATACGAAATTGTAGTAATAAAATCAAAACTACTTGGAATATTAATAACAATGAAACAGGACGCAGCAAGGTGTGTGATAATACCTTTGAAATTAATACAAATAATAACAATAGGAATTCTATGACGCCTATTAGAGGGTTTCAGTTTTCTTCTTTTTTATTTCTGTTTTATAATATTTTAGGTATAAGTTAGTTTTATAGAATTGTGTTTATATTATGTATATAATTAATAATTTGTATTGTGAAAAATAATAACATAATTTCAAATAATTTGGAAATAGCCGACACCTTTAATAACTACTTCGCAAAAATAACTTTAAATACAACTAGTACCCTAAGGTCTTGCCCAGCTCGAGCAGAATACTTGGTTATCGACAACGTGGAAGAGTAAGATACTATTCAGTTTTGAACGTGTACACCCATATCATATAATAAACGTATTTAAGTAACTTAATTAAAAATATCTGCTAAATTCAGGGGTTCCTATCTCTGTAAAATTTGTTGAAAATATTATTGTCAATATAACGCCACACCTAGCTGCTATGATCAACGGGGCATTTTAATGAATATGGGCATTTTTCTTAACTTAATTAAATGTAGTAAAACACTACCTTAATTTAAAATTGGATACCAAAGCGACCCCAATAATTTTAGGCCAATTTCAATCAGTAAAGTATTTGGGAAGATTATATTACAGCAATTAAAGAGCCACTTTAGTGTAAATGATTTATTTCATACAAATCAATATGGTTTCAGGATTTGTGTGAAATTGTTTTATTCGTGGATGACAAATCCCTTATTTTTAAAGTAGACTGAAAAGCACCGAATTTATGTCCTGTTAACGATTTACTCGCGCAAGTCCTAGACTGGTTTACGACGAATAATTTACTACTAAACTTTACACTGCCAAATGTAAAGAGTCCTAACGTAAATATAAATTTAAAAACTTTAGATGATAAAGTTAAGTGAAGCCCTTCCATCCTTAGACATACATCTGTCACGCAAACTGCTGCGTTCTTCAAGGAAAAACCTGCGTCGTCTAGTGGGTATAATAACAGGTCACTGCTCAATCAACAAACACCTATTTAACATCGGCATCACTGACAGCCCTTTATGTAGAGGCTGCATGGAGACCGAGGAGACACCGGCTCACGTGCTGCTGCATTGCAAAAGCGTGAGCAACCAACGGTCCAGAAACGATGAAGGAAGTACTGTGCAACACCGGTCCCCTATTGTCTTTCTGGACGGAGCTGAGGTGGTATGAGTAACCGAACAACTTTTCACGTCGGTCACTTACGCACAATGGCCCAATTGCGTGGCTAAGTGCGGATAACACACGTCCAACTAACTAACGTGAGGCGCTCAAATATCGTGTCTTGCAGGTTTTTTCTCATAGGGCCAACCCTTTGCCTGAACCTAGCAACTAACCTAAATGTAGCCTCAGTAATTTTATTGACCTTTACTAATTTTTAAGCTAATAAAATTATTAAAACTATTAAAGCTATTCAAATTTATTATAGTTTACTTATATAATGCTTATTTTTTTATATAATACATTATATATTACCATAAACAAAATTCATATAAATACCAAATCGTGTCTGCATTGACATAAACTTTATATTTTATCAATTACGTTATTTTAAAATAGTTTAACTATGCTTAACAATCGTTCTTCAAAATTATCTGTTATTTGTAGATATACAACCTGTTTACACCAAACTCATTAGTAGATATCGTGCATGTTTTTGTTCGCTTAAATATTACAATCAATATTACAAAACTGTCCTTACTCAATTAACTTACAGTTGGTATTTCTAGAGTGAGAATCCTTACCTCGCCGTAACACAATTTGACTAGCACGGGAGCTAAAGAATTTTTATCGGATTACCGCCAGTTTTATATGTTGAAGTTAAACAATATTTTTCTTCTTATTTATACATTAATTTGCTAATGTTCTAAGTTAATATAGTCAAATATGATTAATAGTGTAAATATGTTTAACTGTACTATATTGTATCTGTTTTAAACATGCTGTGCACACATATTTGAACATATATTAAAACAGAACAACATTGTAAACCTAGGCTAACTTTATCTATGAATAAAGTTTTCTTATCTTATATAAATGATATTGACTTTGACCATGAATTCAGCTCATCCATGAAAGCTTTAATCTTTAAGATAGTATATAGTTTTATTGTGTTTTAATATTGTAGGTATCAATTGCAAATAAAAGTAATAATATATTAATAATGATACCTTCAATCTGTATGTCAGTATAGTGCATATAAACATAGCGCACCAATATGGGCAAAAGCATTAACAAGTCATTCCTCTTCCTAATACCATTTTTGATGGACATATAGCAGATTGCACCTGATAACACATCCCCAGAGAGTAGCTCTGGCTGGATATAAACAGTGCCGAGAGGAGAAATACTGAGGAGTGCCCCAGCCAAATTCAACCTCATCAACCGCAATAATGCTACATATCCATAAGTATACAGTACATCATCAAGTAAATACGTCGCTTGCCAATAGTTAGCTACCAGGGAGTGCCTTGGCCAAGCCAACCTACGACGCCGACACAACGAGTCCACCTAGCATCCAACACACTTATCTGTAAGTCTCATAATCGAGACGAAAAACAAACAAACACGAGTGTCGTAGTTGACTTCAACCCATCAGGACGGAAATATAAACAAACCAAATTGATGTTAAATAATAAGTAACAATTATCCATATTTTCAACGTTTTCACACGATACTTTAATATTTTTTAAAGCATTTGGCGTTCGATTAATAAATAATTGTTTGATTTAAAAAATCTTAGACAAAAAGTGAGGTTATTTGTCAGATGCCAAAATATCTATAATTTGTAGGAATTTAGATAAATCTGTCCGTAATAATTACTAATCCTATCCCTTAGGTTATTCTTTAACAATGTAAAATTATGCACCTACCCTGCATTTTTTTTTACTGTATGTATCGATCTACTATATTCTGTTTGGTCAAAAGCGGATATCAACTTTTTTAAATTCAAATAAGTAATCAATTGTTTTACAATTGATGCTACACTTGGACATCACTAAAATGTCTATGGTCATGTCAATGAACCGTTTGTATACCTTTTGATTTTGTTGTATTGAAATCGACTATATCGCAATACCCCATACAATGCGTGACAAGTCAAATGTTGAGAACCAATTCTGAACGAAATGTATATATTTTCTTTTATTTGTTCATAAAAGTTAAATTTGCACGTGGGCTGGGATAAACGAGTGCCTTTTGAAAAAAAATGACCCGTCTATCCCACTTCTGAATTGTAAGGAAAACTCCAGAATCAGTTCTCAGGTATTTATTTCCTTTAATATTATTGTAACATAATCATATTTTATATTAATAGTTTACATAGTTACACAATATGCATACCTGATTTATTTCAATGCAATATCCGCCACTTAATATACTTCTACTTCACAAACTTATCCGATCGCCACACAACGCACGACTGCACGTTATAGTTCCGTGCGTTAGTTTTATACTATCAAGCATAGTGGGGCAGTCGAGAAAAATCAGTGTTGCCAACAGAAAATAACGGATACAATTAAACATATTCAAATAATGCTTCTACATCGCTACATTTAACTAAATATTTCTATATAATAATTATATTCTACCTATAATTGCTAACAATAGTATGCGAGCTATGTAAGATGAAGTGCTGTTTTATTTCTAACCGGCAAGCATAATTTGGGTACGCTACACATATTTTCTTCAGTCTATGTTTTAAAATCAGATAGGTTTAATTTTGGTGAGGAATAAGCATATATTAAACATACACTACGTTAGAAGGAAGCATAATTAAAAGTGCTTAATTTAGCATTTATCTACAAATGTGATTAATAGCTATAGCAGGTAACTAAACTTTCTAAAACCAATAGTTAATGTGATTAAAATAATCACTCTAATGTTAAGCTACGTATCTCGTTCCAGTAGCTAGTGGAATTAAATTCGCAGGGGAGGCGAGTGAAAAAGAAACAGTTTTATTTAAACGACTGATTTGAGAGCAAACATCGCCGTCGACCGTAGCCAGGGAGGCTTGCCCGCATCTCAATATAGCGAAGCATACTATTTTAAAAACTCAGTGGCTTAGAAAATATTCAGAAAATGTTAAAGCAAGAATATTAAATCAACTCAATTTATAAATTTGTCTCGCTGCCAGGTATTTCACTTATTCGCCGATTCTAACTAGTTAAGTATATTGATGATTATATATAGATTAACACACTTTAAAATATTAGAACGCGCCCGTAAAAAGTGTCTTAAATTATTTTACTTAACTGTTCAAATGCTTCGAAACTGCACATGATATCGAAGATCCAGGAACGCTTACATTAAAAATCGTGACTGGCGACAGGCTTACTTTGTATCTTGGCTCTACAAAGGACTAAAAATGTAAAACGTATTAGTATAATATTGCTAAATATATATCACATGATATTGATCTAGATTTTGAAGTGCAAATTTAGTACTAAACTAATTCAATAACCAAATCGTCAGACTTTTCTCGTCAGGGAATTACTGTCGGTATAAAGTGGAGCCGTATCCAAATTAAAACATTTAATGTTTTTATCTAGTAAAGTGATCTAACCCATGATAGATTTCCATCGTATAAAATACAAAACTTATAGCTTGAATTCTCTGTTATATTTAACGTATTCGTAATATGTCAAATATAAAGAGGTGTGTAATGAATCGGCATCGAGCGAAAAGTGTTGGTTCTGCCCAAATGAACACGGACGTATATTTGGTTAATTCATTAGTACTGAGCGACAGTTGAAGGTAAACTACTTTTCCTCGTTATTCTCGTGTGTAAGGATAAATATATTTGAAACTCTCTATCCTTACTCATATTATGAATGAAGATGTGTATTTGTTAATTTGTCCTTTAGCAACGGAATGACTTGATATTTTGCAAATAGGTAATTTTTGATTTATAGAGTATTTTAAATGCCACATGATATATCTTAAAATTTTGAAGTGTATGCTACTAAACATCATAAGCAAAAAAATCATCATAAGCAAAAGCACCCCTTGTCAAAAAACGGCAGCAAAGTCGTCGGCAATAGATAGTACATATATTATTCAAAAGTTATAATTTTTTAATTCAGTTTTTATAAGTTAGAAACAGTCATTCATACAGACTCCTTATTACTTCACTTTTGGCGTCTAGTCAACCTGGACATGTCTCAAGTGCAAAAATTGTTCATAAGTTTCTAAGTTCTTTAAAATTATAAGATCTCAATGCCTTAACTGGAGTATATATAAAAAAATATATAAATAGTCATTAGCGACTATGACTATCAACTTACGTGCAAAATTTGAAGTGTCTACTAATAATATATAACATAATTGGCAACAAGGCAACTTCAAAGCGAAATCCTCTATTATTTTTCCCTTTGGCAATAAATAAATATAATTTGAAAGAAAACTGGCCTTATTCTACATTATAATGAGAAAATTCCTTTGTAAAATATTACTAGGTGTAGTGTGTCAGTAAATCAGTATTTCTCTTTTTATATATTTTGATGTGTTTATTCTCTTGTAGTATGCCTTGGCCTAAAGGTAAATAAGGGATCAACAATAATAGTTTCTATTAGTATCGTGGAAGGACAATATGTCTTAATATTTATTTAATGCAATGGGTTTTCTCTCAGTACCTTTTCGGCTATAAACAATAAAATCCTTTTAAGAGATGAGCACCCGATTCGTTTGACGATTGGAATATTTTAAATTTTAATCTTTTATTAAATTTTTTATTATTATATTTTTTTTTTATAAACATTAACAAGCAATTTGGGTTTCAAATTACTAGTATTCTTGTTATCCCCTCCAGCTTAGCTAGAATGCTTGTGTTAGGAGTGGTTTCATGTCAGTAGTGCAATGGGTGGGATTCGAACCTCCGACCTCTTGATCGCAAGTCCAATGCACTTGGGGTCGGTTTTTCTGGTCTAACTGGATTTGACTGGATATCAATTTTAACAAGGAGCGGCTGCCACCTGACCTCCGCAACCCGAAGGCTAACGATACCCTAAGGCTAGACCAGTGTTAGGATATTATAGGGCACTGACTTCCCGATAACCACTGCCATAGATGTTCATAACAGCCGGTACCGACGGCTTAACGTGCTTTCCGAGGCACGGAGCAGGTGATAATTGTCAATCAATACGCACATAATTTCGAATAGTCATATAACTTCCGAAAGTCAGAAGTGCGCGACGTGGGTTCGAACTCAAGACCCTCTGCATTGCAGTCTGTTGGTCTCCTCACTGAGATCTATCCACTATCCAATTGACTACCGCCGCTAATTGTATATTGCTAGCCAACTCTGTTTAGAGACAGTTCTGCGCCAAGTGTTTTGGGTTCGATGCCCACACGGACGAAAATCTGTGTAACCCAATAAATAGCTTGCCCGAGACTGGATGTTTTTGTGTTCACTGTATAATTGTTTGTAAAGTCACACGAGACAAAGGAATTATTCCTAGAGAGGGTGTTTAAAAAAACGAGAGGGCATATTGTGGTCTCTTCTTTACCCTAGGAATTGAGAAAGCCTGCATCTAAAAGAAACTTACAGCAAAACAAGCTAGCGTTATGTTTCTGTGATTAATTCATTTCTGTATATAAATATCAGTCTTGTATTAAACTGTTTCACTGATGGGCACGGGCCTTTTCTCGGTGTGAGAAGGTGTTAGGCCATAGTCCACCACGCTAGCCCAGTGCGGGTTGGCAGACTACACATATCTTCCAGAACATTATGGAGAACTCTCAGACATGCAGGTGTCTTTACGATATTTTCCTTTACCGTTAATAATTTCTGTAGCTAACCCATAATCTAATTTATTGTATACAATTAGCGACAAGCTTTAATCAACCTAGTCAAGCTGTGACATAAAAACACAAAGATATTGCACAGGTAAGTAGTATGTAAGAAATATTTCGGGCAAGGAAACTTAATTAGCGTGTTTTCTTTGATTACAGTCATCAGTGCACCGGGTGGCTGAAACAGCGAGCTCAGGTGAGCGGCGTTACGCTTAACTAAATTACAACAATTTCTTTCGACCCGTGCAAGGCGACGGTGTCGGTACAAAAAATTACACCTAGCGTTAGTATTAATTCTTATAACAACAGAAAATGTACAATATGTATAATATATTATGTAAATGTGTATATTATGTAGGTACTTGCTCATATGACAAGCAGCATTAATCTTCTATCTTCTATTATGCGGTGAACAACGCCGACAACCTTTTTGTATTCCTCTTTTTATTTCTATGATTTAAAATGATTTTGTTATTCCTCTTAATATTAACATTATACTGCGTAAAACATCTGCACGTATTTGCATTCGTATTTACGTTTGACCAATTCGTCAAAATAATCAATATCAAAGATGAATGCATTCGAATAATTTTCAATGTTCCCAATTATTCAATTTGCTCAAAGATAGTACATTCGGTATTTTAATATTTATTTAGGTACTCCTAAACAAAACTGTCCAGTTAGAAACAGTACAATTAATGTTTTCTATTGCAATAGTTAGGATGTACCGTCCCAGAGTGCGTGGTGGGTTTTTCTTTTACCAATTATTATTACCACTTGATGTCCAAGTAACGTCTGATTCGATTAAATATATTTAAGTAAGCAGTTTGATGTTTTAAATCATTTGTAAACAATTTAATTTAATAAAAGCGATAAATAATACTTAAGAACAACCGTCCTGACCATTCACGAGTTCATTTAAATGAACAAAACCAATTCGTTGGACGTTTGTTTTGATTGAAACAACGGAGTGTAATTTCCCGTTGTCTGTAACGCCACAGCGGCAGCATTTGTCACCTGCCAACATTTAACTTTAAATAAGGCTAAAAGCTAAAGTCACTTATCCATTACGGCTTGTGTTGCGTAAGTTCCATGAGAGCCCACTAAACTATGACATATTCTACCAATTTGTCCAAATATCATATTGATAAAGCCCATCATTTGCTGTATTTTTAATAACAGTATTATCACTTTAATTACCTAATATTATTTATCCTAGGCAGTATGTACTCGAAGATTTGTAGTTGGTAATTATCTCACGCTGGTACTAAATATTTTCTAGAAGAATAGCCCAATAACATTTTTTAACCTCACGGTCGTATGCAAATATAAGCACTAACTACTGTCAGGGGTTTAATGTAGTAGTTAATAAGAAGCAATATATTTATACTAAATAGACAGGGAACAACATCTTTGGAACTTTGGGTTGTTTTCGCGAAGCAGACTCTTTGTTAGCACCTTTGCTTTAATTCTAGTCTCTTTTAAACTATATAGATGAAGAGAAAAACAAATAAGAAAATTTAATAAGCTTTGAAACTTTAAACTTAGAACCTCGAAGAAATAACTTTAGAATACCACAATTATTTCTAGTATATATTAATAATATTCTACTAATAGTAGACAGCAATGAAGGCATCTTGTTTGCAGCCACTATTGCAGGAGTGTTTAGCTATGACATCGGAAAGTAATATGATGTTGCAATAAATAGCACTTTACAAATTACAGTAATTTGGCTGATCCTAAATAATAACACAAACTTAGATATAACCAAATTAGTATACTGTATATATTTTTGATCCATTCTAACTCTGCTCGAACAAGCATAGGACAAAGAAAAATTATAAAAATAAATGTATTAACAATATTATAATATACATGTAAAAAAAGTCATAACTAAACACTTTTTGGCCCCGTTATTTATTCTGGTATAAATGTGTAAACCGGTTTATACAATTTAATAGAAATAAAGAATTTAGATTTTGTCTTTATTTGATATGGTATAATTGCATAATGTTTTCCAAAATAAATATTGTGTGTTTTGGAGACTATGTAGATGCATACTATCTAGCATGTGCAATGGTGGATTTTGGAAACTCGTTTCCAAATCATTGTTTCTTTTAACTTTTAACCGTCCATAAATAACTAAGATATAAATGAAAATGTAGCGCCCAACTATGTTAAAGAAAAAATAATATAAAAGTCGTATAATCCAAAGTGTTAGTAACTGGAATAGAAATATTTGAACGTAGCTGCGTGTACTTGGCAGCATTGTATTAACTTCTGTGCCTGAGGAAATAATTAACCTGGCTTACAATAACTTTTATTCAACATTGCTAAATTGGTTAATAGTAGTAGTGTTTCGATTCAATGATTAAATTTATCAAATGATATACTTGAAAACAACTTATATTAAGTATCAATGACTTTCTATCTGTCTGTTTTTTTAGCATACTCAAAAAACCTTTACATGGATTATGATTATTTTTTCTAGTTTACCTTTGTAGCTCGATATCCAACTTAAAATCTCATCCATGTTTTATATGTTTCTATTAAGTAGAACAGGAGATATCATGCATAATTTGGTCAATGTACACATAAAGCTGCAAGCTGCGATCTACGCGACGTAGCCTCGCTAAAGCTAGTATAACAATATAACTACTGTACGCACTGTTAGCCTGACTTACTAACTTAATAAACCTTCAGCTAAATAATGTTTTTCATCTCTTCTTGTTGCCCAAACAAATTGCTTCATTTTTGGCTGCGAGGCATTAACAATAAAATTTATCACCTGCGTATACCGGTCTGTTGTCATTTAATACCCCTCTTAAATGTTTAACACGATATATATTTATTTCATAATAATGAGTAAATTAAACGCTCTTACAAGTAAATTTAAAACGCGATTTAGAAGCATCGTAATACCATGTCTTATTTATTCTGTCAGATTTAATACTGTACGAAAGTTGTAGTGTTAATTCACCGTATAGCCATTGTGAGTGTATCGAGTGTTGTGGGTTCGATAACTACACGGGATAAAAGTCAAGCAGTGCTAACCTAATGAGAGACCGGTGCATCGCACTTGTAACCACTGAATAGCAAATTCAGTGATTATAAGTGCGATCCAAATGCACACACTTCTGACTTTTCTAATGTTCGTATTAATTATCGCTTGCTTTAACTGTGAAGAAAAACATTATGATGAATAATTCATAACATTATCGAATAATTATGTGAAGAACGTTAAATGACTACATTGATTTATAATTGCTAACTTCCACTGGGCCAGCATAGTGACCATGACTTAACACTTTCCCGACTGAGAAACTGGAGCCTCACACAGTCATCATCTAGGTATGGTGCTAGGCAGTGGGATATTTGATAAGCATGTCTGAAATTATATTTCTATTCAGATAGAGTAAATAAAACATGTCTTAATAATATTTTAGGATATGCGTACCGTAATGTGTAGTTTAGAAGTTAAACAATATTTCCAAACTTAGATCAAAGTAAGTGTCTAACGTTCATTAGAGTGTTCATAATGCTAAACTGACTATAGGAACCAATACTTGAGTACCTAATCCTACCTAGTTATGGCGACGTTACACACAAATTGACTTATAAACAATTCATACATGGTTTCACGCCTGTATATGGAAGGTCGACGGGGTAGGCAGAGGTGTACCTATGATGCGCCTATATTTAGCCAGCAATTAAACAGTAGCATGCTTATTTCTGTCCAAAAGGGACAGTTCTAGTCTTTGTGCCGCTACAAGAATTATCTAAAAAAACAATAAAGCTTTGCCCAAATCTCCGGATTCGGATTTCGAGTTGTATCTTTACAACCCGATGCAATAGTAGACTGCCTAACTCTGCGAACTTATGCTACAGGACCAGCTAGAAAGTAAACTCACAAATAATTATCACAACTTCTGAAACCATAATATTTGTACGAAATACTCATATTTGATCGATGGCACAGTGTTTTAGGTATGTAGAAACTTCATCAGTATTGAATCGATGATTGCAAATCATTATCAATATTATTGATATGTTTTGCAGTCGGTTATCCCGCATGAGACAGTATTTGATATCGGTTGTCCCATGCGGGATAACCGATTGCAAAACATATACACTCATACTCGAATTAACTATAAATATTTAAACGTATAAACACTGAAGCGATAGTAGATTTGCGTAATTTTACCTTACGTACTAGGATAAATATAGGTAATTTTTTAATTTGATCCGATAGTATTCTTTTTAATGAGGGTGTAATGAAATAAAATGAAATGAAAGTTTATTCGCATGAGATATGGTTACAGCGGATGTTACAAGGTTAAGGTACATCATAGTTTGCTTTTAGTAGGCATACGAATGTTGTTCCAGAGTACGAAAATTTATTTTTTAAACATTATATTCATTATTATAAACAAATGTCAATTATCAATAGTAAAAATAATTATAAAAATGCGAAAGGAATTTATAATATTAACTGTATAAAGAATATTATAAACAATGTAAATTTCCAGTTTAATAATTAAATGTCTATCTTGACATTTAATTATTAAACTGGAAATTTAATTTAATTACATTAAATTACATTTTAAAATGTTTATACCGTTTTTATTATTTATATTGTTAATAGACATTTCGTTTTAAATAATATGTGAAATTACATTGTTTGCTATTCAAATATATGCAATTAAGTATAAAAGCAATTCTCCAATAGCCATTTTCTTAAAATAATCGTTTGTTTTATATTAGATGATCTCTGATATTTATAGAGAGGTAACTAGGCTGTTTTTTATGAAAACTACTTCTACAAGTTTCAAACTTTAGTTTTGTGGGATCCCTTGACTCGTATTTAGGTACTTGTTTTTAGATATATTAATATATTAAAAGTAGGAATGTTCGTCAGGAATATAGACATCAAAGTCAAGACCTGTAGTTGCCTAAAGAGTGGCCTACATGTTTCAAGCGGCCCTACACCGCAAATTGCTCGTATAATTTTTTTTTTGCATTATGATCGCTCTCTCCATGTCAGTTGAATTAGCCCACAACAATAGGCATACCTCAGCCAGTTTTTCCATTGTTCATAATTGTAACTGTCGCAAAGCATATACAAATCAGTTGTATCTATTTATATGCTATCTACATATATGTATATATAGCTATTCAATTACAATGTTCGTCTAAGGTAAGACCTAAACACCTAATATGAGAGTCTTTATTTATATTCATGCCATCAACACTTATGTCAAAGTTTAACGAAATCTGTTTATAATTTTTAAATGCAACGTAATGTGTTTTAGTTCAATTTACTTTAAGGTAGTTCACACTGAGCCTGAGTATCAAGTACTTATACTTTTCATTGTCGCTTGCACCATGTCTTTTTGATCGTGTTTCGGATCGTTAGGTATAATAACCGACACGTCATCAGCGAACAAAACACATTTTTGTGACGTGACATTCGGCAAATCATTTATTTACAGCAGATATAACAGTCCCTTGTACATTTTATTTAACTTTTAATTTTGCCAATTATGTGTATTGAGATCTAAACGATATATTTATATACAACATCATTTTAAAGAATACCTATAAAAAGCCTGATAGCAAAACTCATTAACGCGTTTTCTTGGAAATCGAAAACGCTGCCCAATCGCTATCATATATAAATGTAATTGTGTGTAATTATAAGATATCAGATTGAAAGTGTCAATAACATGATACCTCTGGTGCTACACCTTGTCCCAAAGGGCCGGCCCACGTGACAGATGGCCAGGGCCGGACTCGGAGCAGATAATTAACACGTTTCTTTTTCCAACGGACGACTTGGTAACAAAACTTTATTAATACCGGTGGGGACTTAGGCTTTGAGGGTAACAAACTTTTCTAATGAAGTCGCCCAGCGGAATATTACTTTCGTTTGTAGGTGCTTTTAATTTGTTATTTATTTACTGTTCAATTAGACGTCGTGACGCTCTGGGCTTAAATTATAGTTGATGTAATTATAAACCAGTCCAAGTTATATGTTTGGACTATTATAAAATAATTTTAGATTTATTTAATTTTGTTTCAAGTTTTACTTGAAACTATATACAGGGTGATTTTGAAATCGTGTAATTCCTTTTAACCACGCATTCTATTGGTGATATAGAATAACCCTGACCATATTTTTTCTTA
The DNA here is from genome assembly GCA_963675205.1 of Catocala nupta. NCBI lineage: Eukaryota > Metazoa > Arthropoda > Insecta > Lepidoptera > Erebidae > Catocala > Catocala nupta. The sequence continues at coordinate 17,343,572 of OY776081.1, forward strand.
ATTAGAATAATGGTTTCGGCAAAATTAGAGTACAGATTTTTTCATGAAATGATTTCAAATAGTCATATTTTAACCACCTGACACAATCTTAATATTTTACTAATTTAAAAATAATAACATAACAATAACTGATGTCGTAAATAATAAGGGGCAATAAAAAGGACCGCCCGTTATTATTTACGACATTAATTATTAATATGATTTTTTATTTTAATTAGTAAAAAATTAAAATTGCCTCGGTTGGTTAACATATGACTATCTGACACCATTTCACGAAAAAAACGGAATAATATTTTGTCAAAAAAAAAAAATCTAATTAAATAAAAATATGGTCAGGGTTATTCTATATCACCAGTAGAATGCGTGGTTAAAAGGAATTACACGATTTCAAAATCACCCTGTATACATTATATATTTTATATATTCTACCACATACACACAACACCATCTAGCCCAAACTAAGCAGAGCTTGTACTATGGGTACTAGACAATGGATAAACATACATATATACATTTTTTTTTGTAAATACCTACATATTATACATAGAAACACCCAGACCCAGACAAACATCCATATTCATGCACACAAATGTTTGACTTGTGCGGGAATCGAACCCGCGACCTCAGGCGTAGCAGTCGGTGACACTAACCACTACGCCATCGAGGCCGACAAACTAATTGTAGATACATTTGAAAGATCGATGTTTCACCTAATATTGTGTTTATAATTATTTATTGACGAAATATGACATATATCGATAGCCACTCCTCGATGACATTATATAAACAATTCAGAATTTACGCTAACAACACAAAAATAAAGTTGCTGCCTATAAAAAAGGAAAGGGTTACAGAAACAGCTACTCTGCTGTTTAACAGACACATAAGAACGGGTCTCTGAAATAGCCATAATTGGCCACTGAAATAGCCTAAATTTCGGTAGAAACCTGTTCGGGGCCAGTCTTAAGTGTGAAGTTTCTATTTGGAACTATAATATTAATACAGTAATGTATACTATAACTATACAGTACCCTGACATCTATTATACGAGTAACAAATAGTTACAGCGTAGGGTTTGTCACAAAGAAGTTAAGCTGTCTCGAATTTAATGCTACAGTATTCAAATTCTTAATATTAATTCCCTTTTATGGTGAAGATCAATATTTAGCGATGTTCTCGATGCTAAATCAACCCACACTGGATCAGTCCGATGGAATTTAGCCTACAACTACTTGAACAGCGGCAACAGCGTACGTGTTGCTATAACAGTTTATGCATAAATAGTATTTTACGTAAATGCAATGATAATCTCTCAATTGTTTTACTCATATTTATACATATAAAGAAAACATTTGATTCTGTTTTCTCGTGCGTCAAGAATTTACAAACGTGGGGTTAACATATAAATGTTTAAACAGTAAGAACAAGGTAGTCGTTACGTATGTGTCAAGACGTAATGGTAATTCGTTGGGAATGCCGAGCAATATTCATGTCAGAGATTTCATATGTCAGGTATAGTGAGGGTGTCAAAATCGTAGCAAATGTGTTTATGCAAATTACCACCTCCATTAACAACGCTTTCCCTTGTGAGGCTCGTGTACAAGCTGTGTTTGCAACGTACCATCATATTATATTGAACATATAAGTACGTGTTGCTATAACAACTAATTTAATAAATAATGTTAGACTTAGTAATTACGTACGTAAGTTTACTTATACTTGATAATGTACTGTTTAGTAGTGATAACATGTCAAAAAGGATTACTTACCAGTCGTTTTAGATATTGAACAAATAAGTCTGTTCGTGCAAGATGATTTATTGACAATGAACATTGTCATCATAGCGCCCTAGTACCATACTATACAAAATACCGAAAAACATGTTTGAAGATTAAATTGTGGTACGTGGACTATAATTACTACTAATTTATTTAATAAAAGGCATTGTTTTCCCTACATTCATAATTCGGCATTTTTTAATCTGTATATGCTTGGTTCCGACAGCATTATTGATTTTGTCTCAGATATACATAGGTAGAGCACAGTAGGATGCCCCTTTAAATCTGGTATATGGCTCAAACTGCAGCAGCAACAAAAGTACATTGCCCCTATAGAAGTTTGCAGTCAAATCATTTAATGTTATGGTCCTGCATTGAAAGAGATGAAGAAACATGATCTTGCTAATTGCGTTGGCAGTACGTTAACTCTTTTTTGATGCATGCATTGTACCATCAGTGTTGGTAAAGCGTTTACCATCAAGCATACTACTACGTAGTCCATACGTATTTGTCGTCTTAGGCTCGGCGCTTATATTCAAGAAACGAGTCGTTTTGCCTGCGGTTAGTTAAAATTTGACACATATTTTATAAAATATGTCATAATTAAACTGTTCGTGGCTATAATGACTCGTTTCTAGATATAGGAAACGGGGCCTTAGTATGGCACAAAGCAAAATGTCAGACAAAATTTAAATACGCATTGTGCGTGGAACTTGCCTTAAACTCGAACTAAACATGACTCAAGTATTTTATATTTGGCCCTTTGAATAGATGGATAAAGACGGCATCGTATGCGCGCATTTTATAAACTTGAATCTAGTCTAAAGTGACACGAAAATGCGAGACACTGCATATCTTTTCATAAAACACGAACCCTCATCCTGGGTAGACAGATTTATAGAGAGAGCCGGTAGAACAAAAGAATGTAGTAAATTTGTTCATAGTTACTGAAGCAAAGTCTTGACGAAATAGAACTGACCAAAAGGAAATAAAGCAAATGTTATTAGGACTGTCTCTGACCAGATCAGAGATATTCTGGAGATATCAAGCGATCGAAGAACACGCTTTATAAAATGTAATGAAGCAAGAGAGGTAGTAGCAAGGTAGACTCGTAGCATGCTAAAGTATGTTTGTTTTCCGGATGTTGTTGATCACACCCGAAAAGCTCAAATCTAATGTATTATTGTAGCTGTCTGCCGGACCCAGGTTCGATTTATGGGTTGCGCCAGGTATAATTGGAAAACCTGTAATATAATAGTATTGCGGGTTCCGCAGCTACAACCAGTAACCAAGAGGATGAAGAACTCGATATTACCCAGGCAAGGCTATGGAAAGTAATAATAATATAATAATATTCTATCACATACACACAACACCATCTAGCCCAAACTAAGCAGAGCTTAATGCACTATGGGTGCTAGACAATGGATAAACATACATATATACTTTTTTTTTGTAAATACATTCATATTATACACAGAAACACCCAGGCCAAGACAAATATCCATGTTCATGCATACAAATGTTTGACTTGTGCGGGAATCGAACCCGCGAGCTCAGGCCAGGCAGTCGGTTACACTAACCACAACGCCATCGAGGTCGTAAAGTCGTTGTGCTTGTCTTCATGAGTGACTATGACAGACTATATCATGTAAATTGTGTGTTTTTTTTTAATAACTTGTCAGCTGGTTAGTTCGTTAATCCTGTGAGTGGGTTGAAAGTTCTAGCACTAGATATAAAGGGTTTCAAGTTACTATGCCCAATGTATCATGTATTTTTAACAGTAAATGAACGTCGTTCATCTCGTTTTCTCATTATTCTTCAGCTTTACTTGGATTTCAATGATGAAATCACCAAAGCACACTGACGGCATGCATGGCAAAGTAGATTAAATAAAATAAATAATTATATTCGCTGTATCTTGAATTTTAGTAACGCAGGCTGGGGCTTTTGGGTTTATATAAAGATACTGTCATGAACACTATATTACAAAAAGAAAAAGAAAGTCATAGCTTCTCTTGTCGTGATGCTGTATCTTAGTACTGCAGTAATGAAAACTTTTGCTTTATTGCATATCATAAGAAAACTTTGTTTACAACTTTATATATAAATTTTAAACTTAGATTATTTTACACAGTAAAATATGCGATAGTGGGATATTTTTTCAGGAAGATATTATGTATATTAGTTAGTCAAAGTCAAAGTCAAAGTCAAAAATAATTTATTCACTTAGGTCACAAAGTAACACTTATGAACGTCAAATGGGTTAGTGAGTTTATTTTATTTACTGAATTTACATTTATGTTAGTTGCAAGGTTAAGGCAAAAGGTTGAGCCTATGAGAAGATACCTGCAAGAAACTCAAGGCCACTCTTTTAAATCGCCATCAACTTATAATTTCAGTATTTTACAACTCATTTATGTACCAGGTGTTGCAGTCATTATGCCATATGTCACTGTCCATATAAAACTAAATTCTAAAATAAAGAAAAGTTGGTAATATTATGTAAAAAGCATTTGAGATTTGAAATCATATTTATCAGTACGTAGCCATTTGTAATAGACAATAGTATGGCATGAGGACGCATACACTTACACTTTGTGACATGAAAAGGTAGTTCGTGACTAAATGTAGTTAAAACAAAATTTACGTTATTACTTACAAAGTTTGTTTAAAAGAAAAGAAAGATACTTTAACACCACCAAATAAACACGAAGTACCTTCACATAACTAAATTGACTTATATAATACATACATTGTTTGAATCCTGTATGAAACAAGCAACTAGTTCCATGAGTTTTTATCATTTAAGTAATCATTGATTGAATAATAGCCCTTCCGGATAAGCTGACTTTTAACAGCACTTTTAAATTTTAGTAAAGGTAAATTTATAATATCAATCGGTAGTTTATTAAAAAAGCGTATACTGAGTCCCGCAAATGAATTGTGAACTTTATGTAAACGATGATACGGACCTACCAACTTATGCTTATTTCTAGTGTTTAAGTTGTGAATATCACTATTCTTATTATATAAGTGAATATTATGTTTTATAAACATAATATTCGTAAATATATATTGCGACGCAACAGTAAGTATACCAATTTCTTTAAAACGCTCTTTCAGGGAAACTCGTGGGCCTAAATTATAAATGCTACGTACTGCACGCTTTTGAAGAATGAAAATTGTTTCAATATCAGCTGCCTTACCCCACAATAGTATGCCATAGGATATAACGCTGTGAAAATAACTAAAATATACTAGTCTTGCAGTATCTATATCAGTAAGCTGTCTTACTTTCCTAACCGCGAATGCTGCTGAACTAAGTCTCCCTGCAAGACACGATATTTGAGCGCCCCACTGAACTTTATCATCTAAAGTAATGCCTAAGAAAACTGTGGATTGTACAAATGTTACTGTTTCATTATTTAAATTAACGTTTATGCTAGGACTCTTTATATTAGGCAATGTAAACTTAATACATTTTGTTTTTTTTGAATTGAGTAGTAAATTATTCGCCGTGAACCAGTCCAGGACTTGCGCGAGTGAAGAATTAACACCCTGTAAATTTGGTGTCTTACGGTCTACTTTAAAAATAAGTGATGTGTCATCAGCAAATAATACAATGTCGCACAAATTCTGTACGAAGAACGGCAAATCATTCACGTACGCTAGAAACAGAAAGGGTCCTAAAATTGAGCCCTGTGGCACGCCCATTGCGACTGGTAATCCAGAAGATCTACTTCCGTTGATTTCAACGTGTTGTAATCTATCGCTTAGGTAAGAACTAACGAGGTCGAGTGCAGCATTTCGAATTCCATAATGCCTGAGCTTTCGCAATAACGTTTGATGTTCAACGCAGTCAAAGGCTTTTGAGAGATCACAGAATACGCCAATGGCATCTTGCGAATTTTCCCAAGCAGCAAAAATATGTTTTAAAAGTGTAACACCCGCATCTATTGTAGATCGACCCTTTCTAAAACCATATTGTTGAGTATGAAATAAGTTGTTTACGTTAAAGTGGCTCTCTAATTGCTGTAATATAATTTTCTCAAATATTTTACTTATAGCAGGTAATATAGAAATCGGTCTGAAATTACATGGATCACTTTTACATCCATTTTTAAATAATGGTATTATTTTGCTACATTTCATTAAATTTGGAAAAATGCCCACATCAATGCATCCGTTGAATATTGCAGCTAGGTGTGGCGCTACGTTATCAATAATACTTGTAATTAATTTCATAGAAATACCCCACAAGTCAGCTGATTTTTTTGAATTAAGTGACTTAAATACTTTTATTATGTCATGCGGATGTACATATTTAAAACTAAACAGGACTTTACACTCCACCACGCTATCCCTAACCAAGGATTCTGCTTTTACTGGGCAAGACCTTAAGGAACTAGTTGTATTAACAGGTATCTTTGCAAAGTAGTTATTAAATGTTTCAGCTACTTGCAAGTTATTTGAAATTATTTTATTATTTACATTAAGTTTAATAGTATTATCACGCTGCTTGGTGCGTCCAGTTTCATTATTAATAATATTCCAAGTAGCTTTAATTTTATCGTCGGCATTTCGAATTTTGTTTTTTAAATAAAGGGACTTGGCTGTAGCACAAGCCTTTTTAAATAATTTTGAATAATTTCTAACATATTTAATAAAATTTGGATCAAAATTATATTTTTTTATTCCATATAATTCATATAACTTAGCTCTACTTGTATATATCCCAGGTGTTGCCCAATCACAAAACTTAACTTTTAATTTTTTGTAAAATGTCTTCATTTTAAAAATTTTGTTATATTCCAGTGTAATGACGTTAAGCAAAGACTCGTATAGTTCGTCTGGACTATTGCAATCTAGGTCCATATTGACAACCTTGGCATTAATGTTATTCTTAAATTCCTTTATGCGATTAGATGTCATTGGTCTACATGTGATGATAGTTTCTTTTTTAATTGTATTTATAGGAAATACAACCTTTTGCCCACAGTGGTCGGATGTCAAATCACTCAATATGGCCCTATTTAGAAATTGGCATTCGCAAAATATATTGTCTAAGCACGTAGCAGAGTGTGATGTAATTCTGGTTGGTTCGAAAAATAAATTATTTAAATTAAATGATCTAAATAAACTAATAAGTCTTACAGAAAGAACTGATCGCTGAAGTAAATCAATATTAAAATCACCACATACTACTATATGCCTATTACCATAACTTAAGCGTTTTAAAATATCCTCCATTACTGTTTCGAATACACTAAAGTCACTCTGCGGTGGTCGGTACACGCAAAGTATGACATGTTGCTCCAGCTCCACACAAGATAATTCAACAGTGCGCTCGATAGAAAGATTTACTATATCATTTCTTTCCTTAAATTTAAGATTATTACATACATATATTAGAGAGCCACCATGTATAGAATTCCTTCTTACAAACGCACTTACAACGGTATAATGTTCATTATTAAATATTAGTTGACTACTTCTTAACCAATGTTCTGTTAAGCAACATATTTGGATGTCATGTTCTTTAAAAAATAAATCTAATTCTAACTCCTTGCCGGATAGACCCTGAATATTCTGGTGAATAAGTCTAATACTATGTGACTGCCTATCCTTTGTCTCATCTAATAGTTTAAACTAATAGAAGTATCAATATAGGAATTAGTAGTAATATTACTACTATGATCTAAAATCTTCACTACCGTACTGGTACCTGTGTCTCTAAATAATAATATATTAAATGCTAATAACTTAGCAAGTTGTTTTTTATAAAAATATGAAAGATACATTGTATCTTTAGTCAATAAAAATCTACTAATAAACTTATTAGTGTCAAAGAATTTTGTATAATTTGTATAACATGTACTGTTATAAAATAATAAATTCAGATTTTGAATATATCTATTCTGTTCCTGTGTTAATGAATAGGAATAAGGTAAAGCGCAAAGAATAAAGTTACACCCTACTTTACTATGTAATGATTCAATTACCTCAGTTAAATGTAAAGCCTCATTTTTTGTGACAGATAAGCTGTCACCATATAGAATTACTATGGTCGATTCAGAATTCAAAGTTGTCATTTTTAACTTATCAGTTAAAGTACTTAACCTAGCCCCAGGGGAACAAATATTTACACAGGGAGACTCTGTATAAGAATTTATGAGTCTACTAAAACCTACACCGATTTGGTCAGAAAACATGATTAAATTTTTATTATTGTTATTCTTAACCAAATAAGACACAGACATATCTTCATGATAGGAAGAGGAGGTGGGACAACTGTTAACTGACTTCAAATCACAAACAGCTGACAGGTTGTTATTAGGTTCAGCCTGTAAGCACTTACCGCATATAGTATCATTAGTTAGCGAGAGAACACGTTCCATGTTCTCCCTACCAACTCTGGCAATTTCATCATATTTCTGAATGTATTCAGAAGTTTCTTTTTGATGTTCCAGGCTGATCCTGGTTAAACGATTTTCCAAACTAATTATTTGATTATTTAATTCAGCTGTATGTGCTTCATACTGTAACCTACTGGCAACTATTTGATCATTACTTCTCTTTAAATCAAATAAAAATACCTCATGCTCCTTCACCAATTCACTATTGTGCTGTGTAACTTTTTTAAACTGGATTGACTTTTTAAGATTAAAATCTAACTTTTTAATTAACTTATTTAACTTCAAGTATTGCCTTAATTTCCTACTACTTTTAATAAAAACATGACTTTTGAGCTTACTTTTATAACTATGAAGTGTACTTATTTTTTCCCCCATGAGTTCTGAGTAGAGGTTCTGAGTCGCAGCACCATTTAGCACCTGAATGGTTTGTTCTAAGGAAATAATTTTAGTATGGGCTTCATTCAGGCTTGCTTCAAGCTCAGTGCTGCGGCTCAATGACCTAGAAAAGACATCATTACAATTACTGAAGGATCTAACTTCATCTTCTAGTCGGTCCCGTTGGTCCAAGACATCCATATATTCTATATGGAGCTCCGTCAGTTGCCTTTTAAGCTCCAATACTTTGTTGTTAACTGCTTCAATTTCGCCTTCGCAATCACTGCGTTCCTTTAATAACATATTGTTGTCTGCCTTAAATTTCTTCAATTCCATCAGCGCTGCCTTTAACTTGTTTTCTGTGTCCTTGGCTGTTGCCTTACGGGTCATCATTTGAGTATTCATTGTTGGTTGAGGGATGTAACAATCACCAAACACCTAGAATATATAAAAAAGAAACAACCTAAGTAATAGAAAAGAAAAGTGGGATGGGACAGATGGGTACCTATATATGTATAAATGGTTGAAATATTTGCTATAAACTTACAGAAAGGCAAAAGAGAGAAGATTTTTTGAGTATTAGTTTTAAAATTTATAAGAAATGATACTATAATGTATTGGATAAGATAATTTAGATAAGTAAAACTTTATTTATTAAGATTGAGGGTAAAATAAAATAATGTAATTGGAAAAGAAAAAAATATACATAGATTTATCGGAAAATACAAATAAAATCACTACAGTAATACTATTAGTTAATGTGTAGTATAAACATGTGTGTATGCATGCCTGGGGCGAATGTTTAGTCGTCAATTTTGCTTCCACCTATTGTCAAGCAAAAGGAGACAAAATCTGTGCCGGTGTGTGGTGGACGAAGCTCACAGTATAGTGAGCAGAGTAAACAAATGTTGTGGAGTGTCTGTTAAAAGTTAGTAAAGTAGAATACTCCCCGGGTTTACACGATGATTGTTCAAATTTTGTCCGTTGTCACACTGTTGACTCCAACGACCAGTCTAATATATGTAGATTTATATGATACGACTTGAAACACAACATATATCACTTCTTTGAACACAGATATACTATTTTATTATACTAAACGTGTTTAATAATTGATAAAACAAATTTTAAATTAATTTAAGTTTCTAAGGCACTATTTTGCCGTCTGACGTATTGAGTTGCCAGCGTGAAAAAAAAAAGTTACTATTTTAATTGTATACATTTTCCTTTTTGTATACTTTTTATTTGCGACACGTAAGAAAATATTTCATGTAAACATACGAGTATATGTATGTAGCTCTGAAGATATTTTTGTACTAAACTCACACTTGACGTTTATTTTGTTTAAGTATCACGGTAAAGAGGTTTGTGTATTTTACTTTAAGAAAAACAAACAAATACAATACAAATGAATATTTTTAAACGTATAGTTTTTGATCTGTAGCTATGGAAATGCCGTGTATGTCCTACATCTAATTTCATGGTTCCTGTATAGTATGCAATGGTTATCTTATTTTCTTTTTACATTTCGAGAATAAACTATATATTTTATTAATAACATGTATTGTTCACTTTTATACAATTTGTTGTTGTTTTAATTCGTCGTAATTTAAGACAAAGCATAGTGGCCTAAATACAAGCAACTACATAGATTTCGTATTGGCCATTCAAACAATATTGTTGAAATAGTTCCCCAAATAGTTTCCCTATTGTAACTTGAACAGAATAATTACTTTATGTGTAACGTATAAGAAAAGAACTTGCTTGTTTGATGTTTATTTTCAATAGTAAAATATGTCTCATTGTTCTAGGGTAATCTGCCAGATTCTGTGTCCATTATTTCATAATAGGAAAACCCAACAACATAATCAAACCCAAGACCTTATGTACAGCAGTCGCATTCACTGCTGCTGCTGCGCGACCGACGCAGTCTTCTTACATATAACATCAATATAGTTGGAGGCCTGTGAGAGGCATAATGCATTTATTATTAATTGCCGCGATTATATAGAATAAACTCATCAGAAAAAGGCCTTACAAAGTTATATATATACATCATCAAACATAGGCACAAGTGAGAATGCGGGTACGAAACGTTAATAGTAGCAACAATTATCAAATTAAACAATGTTAGGTACGGGAAGGACGCAAGTGTTCGTAGATGTCGGACATTGCTGGCGCGAAGTGGGTTGCTGGAGGCGCCACAAATATGTGTGCTATGTAAATTTGATGCCCCGAGTGACGCGCGCGGTCGGACGCTGGCTTTCATCTATCTGAGCTATGCTGGTAATCTCAGAGGGCATGTTTTGACAGATTGTGTTCTATACGGCACGTTGATTATTGCATACTTGGATAATTCATTAAGAACTTGTAAATATGTTATAGTTTGTTTTGGTTTTCTGTGTGAGGCGGAACACAACAAATGCAACCTGCATTTGTTGTGTTTCTGGGTTAGTGATGCAAATTAATATATTAACCTTGAAAGATGACAACTTCATCTGCCCAGCATTATTAAGTACTCATCTAGTGCAGTCGTCGGCCTATGCTAGATTTTAAGACTGTTTATTTCAGACTCTATTAATTTTTACACAAAGCTGTTTGAAAGTTACATCAAAAGGACGATTCTCGTAGTAAAAACTATCCAGTGAACAGTGCCGATCTATTTATTCTAAACATCATATAATGTGAACTAACTTTTGTCCAAAAATGCCGCAGTAATAGGCAGTGAAACCTTTCTTCTATGGAAAAATAAAATCAAAAGTCACACAAAAAAAATTACAACCAACGGCTGCAGTTTTTAATTTTCTATAAACTTTTCAAGAATAAACGTGTCTACACATTGAAACGATTGACAAATTGCAATGTTTAGTCATCACTTTGTGCTCTGCGTATTACACGTTTATTCGTGTAAAAAATTGTTGCTTCTGTTGATTAAAGTATTATACCAGAAATAAAATACGTGTTTTTTGAGTTTGCATCTTATACAAATAATATTTTTGTTTTAATTCTAGTTCACTAAATTTAATACGATTTAAAAATGTTATAATGGAATAATAGCAATCCCCATATTTACTGTTTTGTTTATTTGTGTTATTATTTGATTACGTTTATGTTTCATACAGTTATCTTCTTTTTTACGCGGAGGAATGCTTTGACGCCTACCTCTCCGCGGGGCTACGGAGAGTTTATGACGAGCTCACCGGGGGCAAGATACCCCGGTAATACCGACTAAACCTACCACGGTGTTCCTCGAAATAATCATTGACGTTGGGGCCATGCGGATCGCTTTCACATGGAATCGCGGCCCCAACGTGGTTTCGGCCCGTCGTGTGAAACGACAGGTCACTACATAAAAAAGACTTTCTCTACTGTCCCCTTGTGGGGGACGAAGACACGACATAGAGGCGCGCGTGGAAACACGCACGCCACCTCTAGGACCTGCTGCTGAACGGGTGGCGGGAAACAAATGAGATCGTGCGATATCCTCTAATCAACCTGACGGCCATGGCGCGCTGTGGCGCACGAAGCGGTGAAATGTTACGGGCCGTCAGGTGGTTCGCCTAAACTGGGCACCGTAGAGGGCCAATGGACTGCATGACCCCCTCGTAGAGTCTCCGGCCTTCTCCAAGGTTGGGTAGCAGACGCGTGAGCGCACCTGCAGCGCCCCAAAGACGGGATACCAAGCGACGGAAGTGGGCTGCAAAGTCCCATCGGTTGTCGATCAGGAGTCCTAAATACTTTAGGGCTGACTGGACGCCGATGCGGACCACTATTACCATGATATGGGCCCCTGGAGGTAGCCGATGCCGAGGGCCATGAAAGCAAACGACCTTGGACTTAGATAGGGGCACTTCGAGGCCCAACCACCGGAACCGACCAACGACTTATGCGACCACAGCGGTCGCTAGTATGGCCGCCGCCCGATGCGACTTACCCCTCGCCGTGACAAGTGTGTCCTTGGCGTAATAAATGACACCGACACCACGGAGGTGCACACCTCGCAGCATCCAGTCGTAATAGATGTTCCACAGGAGCGGACACAGAACCGATCCCTGTGGAACACCGCACTACATCTCTCGCCGACTCCAACCGTCGTGACCCGGGTAGACTAATACCCTCTCGGATAAATATGCCCCGACAATGCGGCGGAAATAGGTCAGCACTCGATGGAAAATGAGTGCCTCCTTGTTATACAACTCCAGGGCAAGGTGTTAAAGACGCTGTCCAAAGACACGATGATGACCTCGTCCTGGGTCACGGCATCTTCTACCAGGTTCTGCACACGCAGAACAGTGCCGATAGTGGAGCGCTCGCGGCGGAAACCATACATAATGAAAATGTAATCTATTTTTGCATGTATTAAATTAAGTATTGTTTTTTATTACGAGAATAAATGTGTAAATGTATATTACGCGATCGTGAAAGTTTATAATTTCATTTAACAGTAGCCTAATATTGTTTTATTTTCATGGAAGATTTATATTCCAACATGAATAAAAACATTATATCTCAAACGATTTAAACAATAGTGTTATATCACAAGAGTAAAAATTTAAATGATTTTTCATGATCTGCCTGAAACCTACAAACATCTTAGTTCAAATTATTATACAAGTCAAAAGTTAATTTTTGTATCTTTAATTTCTCTCTACATTATATATACCTTCTTTTTATGCTTTGACGCATACCCCTCCGCGGGGACGGGCGGAGGGGTTATGTCGGACTCACCGGGGTAAAAGAAAGATATTGAAAAGATAATGTACCTCCCGGAATACCAATTAAACCTACCATGGTGCGGCCCCGTCGATAGTGGTTTTGTCGAGGAACACCCTCGACAAAACCACTTTCGCACGAGGTTTCGTAATTCCTAACATTACACGATAGACCTACCCTATAGGTACTTCTCACGTAATCCCTACTGTCCCCCCCCGGAGGGGTACAGACTCGACACAGAAGCGCGCGTGGGAACACGCACACCGCCTCTCGGACCTGGTGCTGAACGGATGGCGGACATACTCTCCCGCTCCGCCGCCTCCTTGATGGAAATTACTTCCTCACAGAAGGAAGCGATGGCATTCCACGACCTCTCACTCCGGACCATAGACTGAACTGGGCCGGGAGCGAGAGAACAACCAATCCGAATGCCGCGATCAACTCATGACGCTGCAATGCCCAGGCGGGGCAATCCACCAAGGTGTGCAGCGCCGTGTCCAAGTGGTGACAACCGGGCGTCTCTTGGTAGCGTATACGACACAGGAACTGGCCAGAACAACCGTGGCCAGTCATTACTTGTGTCAGCCGGCAGGTGAGGGCGCCATGCCGCCTCTCCAGCCACTCCTCAATAACATGTCTTACCGCCACTATTGTGACGTGCCCGATATTTACCTTAGCTAAACTATTATCTTTTAAATTAAATTCAAACGTTTTTATTTTTTCCTGTAAAATTGTCTTTTTTCACTTACACGTTTTTTCGATGGGGCCATCGATTTATCATGGAAACACGTTACGATTCTAAAATATGACTACGCTTTTATGTTACACGCTGTAGATGCATATATTATAATACTTGAAGCTGAAGGTACAACATTAATTTCCAGAAACGGTTACTGCAAACTACTTGTACTAAGTACTTGTTGGCCCAATAATTTAGAAGGATAGAACTCGCGACGTACCCATTGGAGTGAGACATTGAAGTCACGTATCCCATTTTGCGAAGACACAAAGCCTCCTAATGTGTGTAAACTGTCCAACTCTGGCCATTCGCTGCGTATAACTGAAACACCTATTACTAAGCGGATTCTATTAAAATAATGCTCGCGATGTGATTAATGAAAGACCTTTATATGTAACAACAATCGTTAACTGCGTCAACCTATTAAGTGGTATACTTTCGTTTTCCTACTTATATTATAAATGTGAAAGTTTGTGAAAATGTTTGAAGTTTTGTTACTTGCGATATACAGTTGAACTAATTTAGATATAGCTTAGCAAACAGTTATACAATCGCATCAATCTTGAACAAATAGTTCTTTTTATCTCGATATGTGTTGTTTTAGGATTCACGCGAGGGAAGCTGCATCAAAACCGAGTTAAACACATGCATTGATTTTTAACACCATTTTAAATATATCCGGGTAAATAAAATATGTGAATGATTAATCAAATTACGTAACTATAATAATTGTTAGTTACATCAAGTTATTTTTCCTTAATGGAAGGATTTTTTACGTTCAGCAAAGCATTAAATGCGCGTGTATAATTTTCTACGTATATCATCTGTACGTATCACGTAATGACCAGGAAAAAGTGATCTAATATCTCCTTTGACCGATTGTACTATTTATTTAGCGTATACAGACGATGGAATTGGCTTTTCTGTTTTAAATCGAAATCCTTCGAAACAATGTTCAGCCTATTCAATTGCATTTTCTTGTAAAAAATACTTTTAATACAGAACGACTGTAGATCTTCAGAGATCCCAGGAGGTGCTTGGAAGGTGAGAGAGCGTGTGACCGAATGCCCGTTTTGTTAGGACGTGATACTTTTGTTAAGCTCCCCATTGACTCACGGACTATGAAATTGCCACCAGAGGTATAATCACGTAAAAAGTCACAGCCAAGGCTTTCGCTCCTAACATTTGTCTGCAAATTCTGTTTTTATTTACTGAGGTAACTTTTGGAATTGAATTTTGATAGCGATGCGTATACTTGCAGGAACAGTCAGAACTTTGAGTTTCCAAAGTAAGTAGTTGGTTACGTTGAATATATTGGTCTGAACAACTTCTTTTCATATATTATTTTCTATCAACACTTCTAAAAGTTTAATAAACTCATTAAAATATAAAATGAAAACACGTTGGAGTCCCAAAGTTATAAAGTTCTAAGAAAAATTAAGTATCTTACAGATACGAGTACGATACAGTTAATTAACAGATACGATAGAAAATAGTTATTGTTAATATCGTTTTTAGACATAATAGGTATGCTATTAACTTGAACATCGGCGTTGGTTAGTTATTGAATTCATATTAATTTAATACAGATTAATACATTTTCAATTCAAAATACGATATTATGTACTTTTAGACGATTCATTAACTGTTATTAATTGACATATAAACATATAAATGATAATTAATGACATTTCAAAGTACTTAAATTAAAATGAGCTATGACTGCACGGATGGCATAGAGGCTTAAGTGGTCGCCTCGCCACTGCTACTGCGAATATTTTGGGTTCGAATCCCACATGGGACAAACATTTGTGTGATTCACAAATGGTTGTTCCGATGTTGATTGTCTGGATGTTATTTATGTTTGTTGTTTAAATGTTTGTAAAGTCTCCCGCGATACAGGCATTAATCCTAGTGCGGTAGTAGTGTTTTAAAAATAAATCCAAATACAAAGAAATATACATACATATGTGTATGAGACATTCTAAAGTTCTTAAATCAAAATTCTCTCACGGATTCTGACTACCCATTCATATCTTTGAATGATTTTTCTGTAATCATACCATAATATGGTATAACAGGAACCATATTATGATATGATTACAGAATCGTTACATATTGTTAGTTAGTGTAAAAGACTGCCACGCCTGAGATCGTGGTATAGATTCCCGCACAAGTCATTATTTGTGTGTATGGATATGCATGTTTGTCTTAGACTGGGTGTTTCTATGTATATATACGTATTTATAAATAAAAATATTTATGTATGTTTATACATTATCTAGTACTCATAGTACAAGCTCTGCTTAGTTTGGGCTAGATGGTGTTGTGTGTATGTAATAGAATATTATTATTATTTTATTTATACAAGACTTACTCCTGTTTTTAGTAATGTTAAAGCACATTTATTGTTTATAACATTTTTGTTTAAGCTCGTCAGTTCAGGGTTCTGTGGACCTTGTCTAAATTGCATATTTAAAGCTAAAATAATATAATACTACTACAATACTATACTATAATACCTCTAAAGTCATATCATGTCATGGTGAGCCTTAAGCATATTGAAAATAAAAGGCTCGAAATGCAATGTAATACAAGACACAAGTTTCACCGTCGGCGGCGGCGTGCAATTCACAAAGCCAGAACGATTGTGAGGATTTATCAATATGGGCGGGGATCCGCCGCCGGCACGAATACACGCCTAGTAAAATGTATCCCGATAGTAGGATTTGCGAACATTTGTTTTTCATCATGAGATTTCATTATTTCATTCTTAAATGCCTTAGAGAACATCCGTGTTCATTACGACTGCAATTATTTTAACTGCTCAGGTGGCGCTCGTCATGTATACATTTTGAAGTCACGCCACCCGTACACCCTTTCAGGGTTATATACCCTGAAAGGGTGTACGGGTGGGGTAAAGGTGTATCACATCTATGATTCGCCAGGTTTAGTTCCCGCGTGATACTGACGAGCCTGTTTAGGTTTACTGGGTTACCGGACTCCTTGCTGTTACTAAAAATTAATATTTTGCTTTAATCGAACTCGAAACTACCTACTACTAAAATAACTCTGCTTGACTCAAGAATTAAACCTGAACTCCCGGGATTAGTTGTCATGATTGTACTTATGTTTAGACCTGAAGTTTTAACTTTGTACCATGATGAACGTCTAGTCTTAAGATTAAGGCGACAGATGCCACATAATATCGCAGTAAGTGTAATTGAAATAAATGTATAGATACAAAACGGCTTTTATAATTTTAAAATATCTAATTAAACAATTTGTGTAACGAATATCGAAGCAATATTTCTTTAGCTTATCTTGTAAATATTGTTATTCACAAGTGGTAAAAACCCTTGTTATACTCATAATAATTTTTATTTGTCAAGCTGCAGCGGGACAAGCTGTTTTTATTTCATAAATCTGTCTTTGTGCCGTGATGCGGTGACAAATTTTGAACACAATTGTAAGTATTTTCTTTGTGACTATTAAACTGAAAAATGTTTTGCCAGTTTTTACATTATAATATATTATGTAGAATAAAATAATGGCTGGATAAAATGATTTATTTTTAGCTGTCACATAAAGAATATGTTGAATTTTATGTTATGATATTATTATTTAATCGTTTAAATTTAATAATTGTGGTGTCGTTGAATATTTTATCGTAAAATTATTGACTTACGTATAACCAATTTTAATTTTAATCAAACATTTCGCCTTTTCTAAAGTTTAGCTAGCATCACAATGTACATATATATGTACAAAGCGTATGTTTCTTAGCTCACTTCTTCACAAAATTCAAAACTAACAGTGTTGTCTTGTTGAAGATAATTCTAAGGAAAAAGAAACTTCACACGTTTAATATATCATTATACGTCTAGACAAGTAAATTAGTATAATGTAATATAATTAAAAATAATGAAAAGCTGTTGGTTATATAATCTAAGCAACCATAAGCTGTATTCACTTTTCAAGTCGTAATAATATAATTGTAATATGTATGAATATAATAAACCGCCGAAGATGCAATTTCAGTGGAGGAGTCAGAGATATTTTTTCATCACATTCAAATGTAAACAATACTTATACCCGAGGCAGTCAGATAAAACAGGCTTTAAAATTATCTGGTTACATTTACGATGATGTATAAGTGATAGTTATACAAACATAATCTCACGCTTCTATACCCAAAGGAAGAGGCCGAGTTGTATTACATCCACATTTCGCCAGCTACTGTTGTAGGTCCCACGTATTATCTATAATACGCCTATTGTCGTTTGCCAAGCATACCTACATACTCTCATCACTACCGCTGCGCCAACGAGGCTAAATTTATGTGTATATTTGCAGTGTTTTTCCTATTATTATTAGATAAAGGATTCGAATTCTGCGGTTACAAATACACACGTATTTAAGTTTATTCAGAAATGTGTAGTGAACCGGCATTTTTACAATACGCTGAATTTACAATCGCCTACGAAAGCACACTGTCTCGAGCAAACCCTTTGTTTGTTCTATTCAAATCCGATGCTAATACGTTCACAGAATCAAAGCGGACGGATGTTCTTCTTTGCGTTGCTAGAAAACGGAAATTTGAATGGATAAGATGAGATTGTAACATTTTATCTGTACCATTTCTCCACAACGGCAAGTGGGTTTTATGTTATACGGGGTCTCTGTTTTTGTACGCACTTACTATTCAGAGTTCAGCATTAGAAAAGCTTATGGAGCATATGAATAAATTGATCCTTATTTGTTATTATTGCAATTGGCTATTTTATTCTGTTAGATAGTCTATTTATAGTCAACGACAAAATTGCGACCGCGTTGACTGCATTTTTTCCATAACATCGTTTACGCGGATCACCCTGTAATATAACTCAGATTTATTGAATAAGATGTAACGTTAGGTTTTATGTTTAGATTTTAATTTCAACTTGAACTAAACGATACCAAGAAAATTGTAATTTAGAAAGAGAAAAATTTTAGAATGAGAATCGTGCTATTTCTGTGTATTACCTGATAGCTAAAGTGCCTAGTACTTTGCCCGAAACGGGTAGTGTTAGACACCATCCAAAAACAAACAGCTGATTGTAAGTTAGTGCAGAAAAGAAACCGCTCTTTTAAATTTAGTACGACACAAGATCCACAGCTTAGCTGCAAATTTGATCTACACAGATCGGCTCACACAGTCATACAGTCGAATGATAAGTATTGCAATCGCACAACCAGGATTCTAAATCGCTATTTGGAAATGTCCTGTTTTCAGTCGTTATATTGCGGCGGCCTACATCATTTCTGGTTGAGCGTTGCTGACAAACAAGCGTACTGCCCATTTTAATAGGGATGAGCGATGCTAGCATAGTTCATTATCGATTACAATACCAGTTCTCTCGGTACCGGCCATATGGAAATATAAATTAAATATGGAATGAAAGGCAAGGAACGTTAGATGTAGGTATGTAAGCCTTTAGAACTCTCACTTAGCGGTTAGCGGGCGAGATACAGTGACAGTTTTAATACTCTTATACTGTCATCCTGTAAGATCCCGGCCCATTCATAGCGTCGCTTTAAAAATTCGCAACGACGGGCCCCTTACTTCTATACAGAATGTTTAAGTCAGTTTTCACGGCAAACGGTCGTAGATCTTGAACTTAAAATTATCTTTCTTTCTCTAAAAATTATAAGTTCTACATCAGGATAAAATCGTGTTTCTCTGGAGACTTTACAAACTTTTAAACAATGGACACGAAGTACACATAGATAAAGAACAACAATTTGGTAGTCACAAAATTTTTGACCCGTGTGGGGATCGAAGCTATCTTAGGTTCTCGCTTCACTTTAACAGTTTATGTCATCGCCATCGGTGTAGTCGAAATATATTAGGTTCCCTTCCATTTGTATCGTAAGGTCCAAAATAATATTATAGACTGTGCAATGATTATCCAGCAGTGACGAATGCACGGCGGGATGCGGGATCGATACTCGCCCGTTTAATATATTTGTTAAATTCACAGAAAATTGTTTTGTGTTTTGTTTAAGCTTCCGTACTTTGATTATTGATTCCAATTGACATGGTATATGTGTCTGTATGTATGATTCATACCTTCATGCTAGTGCCTGATCAACAAAATTTATGAATTATTTAATATCAAATTTATTTATAATATTGAAACAAAAAAAAAACTATTGTGATTTCATATACTATGTGTGTTTCTCCGTGGCATTATTTATGTAGCCTTATAGAAGGCCATATAGGTACATATTGTACATATTATATGTACATGCAAATAGAAGTTAACTAAGTGCTAAAATGTTAGATATGTTTTATGTAAGACTACAAAAAGTACTATAATACTTACGTCCACGCTTCTACAAAACCGTAATGACATCGGCAGTGTGGTGTTGGGGCAGTTGAGAGGGCAACCGCATTAGTGCCCCTCTAATGGCCGTAGGTGCCCCAAAAGTTGGTAACTTGCGGAATCTATCGCGCGCCACTTCTTTATGACCAACCATTATCATCGCTTCTGCGTTTTCCGATAAAACGTGTTCGCTCCACTTTTAACAGCAGTTCTCACCGAGTTTAAAGAGCCTATAAAATTATTATATTCAATTTATCATGAAGAAAATTGTTTCTCTTATAGGTTTACACGACAAAAGGACGTTTTCGCTTCTTATTGCTTAATTCTTCACCTTATAAATTTCCTCATATAGGTATCTATTTACATGGTATATAATCTTGTGTCACAAGGCATGTATTAAACAACAAAGTATTAGATATCAAGGACACCTAAATTATTTGTGTGTATTGTGTTGAGCGCACAAATAAGTTACCCTAGCAAAAAAAGATGATTTTCAAAGTAAATATCGTTTACTGTGGTGTCAGCGTCTGATTATTTTAATAACTGTTTACATTTTTATGTTTTCAAATGTATTTGTACTATTGTTTTCCTTTAAAACTTCTATAATAAGAAATAGGACGCACTTTTAAACTAGGAATATCCATACTTTGGTAACCTACATCACATATTTATTGTAAGAAAATCAGCTGTGCTAAAATAACGTAGGCCTGGCGACTCAGAGATCTAGGGACATCTATACAAGTCTCTTTTTTTAGTTTGGACTTACAATACTCGACACTTTGCCATTGGCGTGGTAGATGAGAATGTGAATGGAATAACATTTTGTCCGGTGCAGAAAGTGAGCCCGAGATCTCGGCGTCGTTCAGACATAACTCTTTTACCATTATGTCTCACTATGGTAAAAATAGCAGGTTGAACTAATGCCGTATCCGTGTTATATAGCAAAATGCTGCAAGCAATGGGTGTCCTAACTACAAAGCGATGCCATACGACTATATGCGATTCTATTACTGACAAACAGAACGACGGTCTTGTGCCAGATACTACTTTTACGAATATAAAGAAATTGTCCACATGGCAGTAAATGGTTACCGTAATCTATGAGTGACGTCACTCATAGGGTACGTATCTATATACTCAGTTCCATATAACAGACTCACTCACATATTAATAATACTAAAATGGTTGCTACGCTACCAGCGTAAAAGACACAAAATATATTATTTAGTATGTCTTATTGACGATGCAGACCGTGGGCGAACAGCTTATAACTTTTTGTTTGTTCTTTAAGACAACTTCAACTCTAGGAATAATTCCTCTATAGAAAGGTACTTTATGAACTTTCAAACAAAGTACAAAGGACAACCAGATTCGGCAGAACTATTTGTGGATCACACACATTTTTCTCGTGACTGGTTCGCGACCACTGCCACATCAGTGAAGTTGCTTAAGAGTTCTTTCAGAAATTGTGGTAACTCTTGTCAAGGAATTGGCATCGCTTCCGCATCTCTTTTTTATATTATTAACCCAAGGCCTTGCGTGTATTCGCGATACTATGTTCTATTCTCACAATGCAAGATTAAAATTAGCATACTGGCTGCCTGCTGGTCAGCAGTAAACTTATCCTTTGATAGCTTGCAACCAAAGTTAGAACTTACGCGTTGCCGACTCTAGAAAAAACTATTTTACTTTACTATGTAATAAGAAAGGAATGGGACTGAAAAGTGGTATGTGAGGAAACGCCGGCGCTTGTACACACGGAGGGAAAGGCAGTAACAGTGTTGCTACGTCTTATCTACCGGATTCCTGTGAGAATGTGCTAATGCCGCGAGCGAACCAAATCATTGGTACCATCAGCAAATAATTGGCAACAACAGTTTACATAACTGTTGTTGCCAATTATTTGCTGATGGTGAAATACCAAAACATATAATAATAATACAAATTCGTATTGAAATTATTTCCATCGCTGAAAATCTCACCTAGCTATAAGAAAACTCAAAACAATGATCGTTGGTAGAACTAAACAGTTCATAAATAAAAGCGGGACCGCTAACTTGCCACTTAACTTCTTTAAAGTGTTGGCTTCCTGTTTTTAAAACTCTGTTGCTTTTTGCTCGAAGGCACGAAGGCGGAAGGTTGCAAGTTCAAAACAGCTTTTAACACTGTAAGTACGTAAGGTACGTTAAAATTTCTATGTTTGCTTCACGTTAAAAGTTATTTTTGCGAGTATCATTGCGGTTTCTTTATTTTTGGACGGTAGTCAGTTTTAATGAGATGCTTTTTTCTAGATCTTTTGTTTAAGTGGTTTCTATCTCTAGGTTTTATTAGTTTACTTTAGTAGTTTTAGTGAATATTTTGTTTCATAGTAATATTTTTATAGTGCTAATTCTAAAGGCTACACCAGATAGCTTGCTGGAGTGTTTATCGGTCTAAATGTTTATGTACTCAAATGTCTTAAAAGCGTTATTTGATATCTCTAGCGAACCTAAAGAAAATATCTGGTATAGGCGATATCAAATAACAGGCTACTATTTACATCAATAAATTAATCAGCCCGTAACAGTAAACTGCTGGATATGGCCTTTCCCAATTTACGCCACAACATTCAGTCTTCCGCCTTCCGTATCCAAACTAACTTAGCTAATTTCTTCGGGTTATCGGCCTGTCTGTCCGGTGGATGTCCTTACCTTACGTTTACCAAATCGCGGTCTCCACACTAAAACTCGTTGACTTCAGCGGCCATCTGCCGCATCATTGCCACTTCAGCTTGCTTATTCTGCGAGCCATGTCGATAACTTCGATTCTATTTACATAACTGAGTAAAATACAGGCTACATATTCAATATAATAAAACGGTGTAAGTGATTTGATTGCAACATAAATGATTGAAATGTTTTACATAAATGATTAAGCGCAGGGAAGTATTAAGTTGTAAACTCAGCAGCTGCCATGACATATGATCAGTCTAACTTTTTATATGCTTTTTCTCTATTTAGCCTGGACATATGAAATGTTCCCTGTTGAAAATATTCCTAGAAATCAATCAATCAATCTGCAATCCGTGTCCCCGTAATAAAAAGCTAAGTCTAAGCCGCCGTCACAAATTGAATATGTCATAATTTTATTTTAGCTCCGATAATTGTATTATTTTATATCGAATCCTATAGCTTACATACCTTGCAAATATCTTATATAATATTTTATATTCCATAGTTAACTATATATATACATAGTTACAACTGTCATATTGTAAATCGACGTGTCATTTAAAAACTAAGATAATCGGATGCCAATTATGTAGAGCGAAATAATATAACAGGTCGCTTAGAAATAAGTGCATTTCAATAAACAATATAAATTTATATAAAATTGAATTTTAGTATAATGCAAAGAGTAATGGTTTCTGTTTTAATTGTGATATAACATAATTTTAAGCATATTACTTAGGTACATAAATGGTTACTGTACTTCAGGTAGGTAGATAAAGAGAACGCACGAAAACTGTTTATGACGTACCGTCTTGTACTTCTTCTTCAAAGATTAGCGGTATTCTGAAATATGTACATTTTCTTTCTTCTTCTTTCTTTAAAGTCTACCTGTTGAGAGTAAAACGTACAAATATCTATGAGCATATTGTCCTCTGATAATTGTACCATTATCACAATATCATCGGTAAATCGAAGTGATATATTAATCGTAAATATATATATATATTGACTAGCTTTTGCCCGTGACTTCGTCCGCGTGTAATAGTTACTATGGGCTGCATTTAAAATTTTTTAAGAAACTTGCTTTGTCAATAATACTCTCTCTGCTGTGGTTTACTGCAAATACCTTATTTTAACACATTTTTATAAACTACTTAATTTGTCCTTTCATCATATGCTAAACATAAAGAAGTAGGGTGGTAGGCTCTGTAGGGTACGATGTCACTTGTTCAGTGTCCATAATATTGTCTACTGAGAGGTACACGCCAACATCTCCCTCAATATCCGACATAATTTATTCAATTGTCTGGCCTACTGACTTCATGACATTTGCCGGCGCCAAAATTAACCTGTCACACAACCATCCTCGATTGCCCATACTTATTTGTAGATCTGGATAGACATTATATATTATTTAATACATTTGTGTTAAAAACAATTTGACAGAATTCACGTTTTTATTTATTTATTTATTTATTTAATAATAAGGCTTACCAACTAAAATACATACCAGACATTTAACTAAATAACACTTATTATATAATATTTATGTATGCTTTTAAATTAAAGGTTAGCACAGCATTTTATACTTTATGTGAGCATACTGTTATGCAAGAATTACATACAATAGGTGGTAATAAATACTAATCATAATAAAGTAATAAAAAACCAATAAAAAAAATAAAAAACCAATAAAAATACTAATAAAAACACAGAAATATAATAATATGCAAAATTAACCCTTATGGCAATCCCTTATTTACAGTTTTTTTGAAGGAACCAATCTTTGCTGAGAATATGTCGATATCAAGTTTATAGGAGACTGCATTACATTTGCGGAGGATATATGAGAGAGGTGCATTACTGCCATAATTATTACGACTGCTTTTGATAGCGAACGGTTTGTAGTTAACTAACCTTGCAGATGGTCTAGGTACATTCAAATAAATTTGGGCTAGGAGTGGCGGACAATCTATGGCCTGATTGATTAGTTTGTATAAAAATAACAAACCCAGATAATCTCTGCGCCAGTACAACGTATTCATTTTAAAATGTTGAAGCCTATCGTCATAATCTGTAACCGAGCGCCGAATACCCGACAGTATTGAGAGTCTTCTCACGAATTTTTTCTGTATGTTCTCAATTCGCTGTATATTGTTTTGGTACATAGGATACCACACAACGGAACAATATTCGATGTTACTTCTTACCAAAGCGAAATATAAAGATTTTAAAGCTCTAATAGATTTGAAATTTCGTGTATTGCGATTTAAAAATGCAAGCATTTTAGAACTCTTATTGATGACGTAGTCAATGTGTTTCGAGAAACGCATTTCATCATCAATAAATATGCCCAAATCCTTAACTTCATTTACGCTAGTTAAAGGTTCACCTTTCATAGTGTAAGTGATACTGCTTTTCTTTCGTTTTCTGGAGAATCTAATATGATGACACTTGGTAACGTTTAACTCCATCGCATTTAGGTCACACCAACTGCAGAGCCTGTCAATGTCATCTTGTAGTAGGATCCGATCAGATTGAGTATTTGTTATTTTATAAATTTTTAAGTCATCGGCGTACATTTCAAACTGAGAGTGGTGAAAGCAATATTTAATGTCATCTATAAATATAGTGAATAATATCGGGCCAAGATGTGATCCCTGTGGTACGCCAGATGTAGGAGTAAATGTATAGGAAGTGTAACCATTTACAACGACTTTAGCAGTGCGATCCGTTAAGTACGATTTAATCCAATTCCAGAAGGAGCCGTGAATGTTGTGTATAGTCTTAAGCTTATGGAGCAATATGCAATGATCAACCTTGTCAAAAGCTTTGCTAAAATCACTATAAATTGCATCGACTTCATTACCTTCACTGACATTAGTTAGAGTATTTTGAACAAAATTTACCAAATTGGACAGAGTAGATTTATTTTTCATAAAGCCATGTTGAGTTTCGGAGATGGTATTCTTAATCTGCCAACTAATAAATGGGCATATTAATGACTCAAAAACCTTGGCTACAATAGGAAGTTTGCTTATAGGTCTATAATTACATACATCGGCCTTGTCACCAGATTTGGGTATAGGTACAACTAAAGCTTTTTTCCATTCTACCGGAAATACTCCTTCAGACAATGATCTATTAAAAAGTATAAAGAGTGGCCCAGATAGTTGAACTGCACAATTTTTAAAGAATAGAGGCGGTATTCCATCACTTCCTGGTGCTTTTGACACATCAAGCTGCTGCAACTTCTTAGTAATATCATTGTAAGGTATATGTATTGTATGCAAATTACTATTACAAGTTATATTACTACCGTTATCATAATATTGCGTATTATAGAATTTGGGGTTAAATACAGATGCGAAGTTCTTTGCAAATAGATCCGCAATACTTTGTCCATCTGTTGCAATTAGATTATTGAGCATCATTCGTCTGGGTATTGTAGATTTATCGTCCCGTTTATTTTTTATATATTGCCAGAAAAATTTGGGGTCCTTAATGAGATAATTCTGAACGCTTTCTATGTATTTATGATACAAACATTTAATTATTTTCTTGGATCTTTCTTTGAGTAAATTATACTCATATTCATCTCGTAAATTATTATATTTTTTCATATTCCTCCTACACTTTTCCTTCTCTCTTAAAACTTTTATTAGACCTTTTGTATACCAACAAGGATATGCATTAAGTCTTTGGCTCTTTAGAGGTACCATGTCACGAATAATGCTGTTAACCAAAACGTGAAATCTATCAACAGCCGCATCAACCGATGATGCTTGTGATAATTCTTGATCCCAATCAATGTTTGCAATACGATTTTGTATTTGATTATAATCTGCTTTGTGATACTGGTATTTTGGCTCATTTTTCTGACTAAGCATGTGCGGAAATTTAAGTTGAATACTAATTTCTAAAGGGGGATGAAAAGTATCGACTTTGGAGATTATGTCCTTCGCGGATCGCACAGTAATAGCATAATCTGAATTAGAGATGACAAGATCTAAAATTTTATTTTGATTATTTTTAATGTGATTATATTGCTTTAGATTATTACAACTAAGAAACTCCAAAAAAAGTTTACCGAGATTATTTGATTGATAATCGGCTTCAGCATAAGATTGGGAGATAGTTTTCGTCCAATTAAGGCAACTTAGGTTATAGTCACCCAACATGATAACAGCTTCACTGTTGCTTACTACGCTACTAACTTTATTGGTATAATGTAAAAGAATATCAGGTTTAATCGGAGGAGCAAGGTAAGTGGCACACAAATGTATCTTTTTATTTTTGTTTATATGTGTGGAAGTCGAGTCTATGGTTATCCATAGGTCTTCACAGTTAGATTCAAGAGAATAGTTTCTGTAAGCTCTGAATGACTTTAAAATTGCAATAAGTACACCTCCCCCCCTTTTACCTGCTGCAAATGTACCGGAATGCCTATCTCTTCTAAAAACCTGATACCGACTGTCAAATATCTCTGCATCTAATATGCCATCATCAAGCCAAGTCTCTGTAACAACAATTATGTGATACGTCATACTAAGTACTTTTGTATAAATTGTTTGCAATTTGCCACGGATACTTCTACAATTCTGATAGTATATGTTAAGACAGTTAAATTTAATGATTGAAAGTACTGCAACATTAACCATATAAAAACACAATAGAATTTTACATTATTAGATTATACAAGAGATTTTAAAGTTTCAATATTAGAGATCATGTGAGCTTGCGTACTTTCGTCTTTTCTGATAAAAATTTTACCGTTACGAACCCATACGAACTTATAATTCTTTTCTTTGGCAGCATGTCTTGTAGCGGCATGTAGTGATTTATTCGCCGGCGTGAGGTGTTCACTGACATATACGGGAGCCTCTTGGTCTCCATATCCAAGAAGTTTAGTGTTCAGTTTGTTCTTGGGATTTGCACGATTATATGTTAAAACTGCTCCCAATAGATTATCGCGCTTTTGTTTACTAATCAGTCTGCAGATCACAGCCTTCGGTTGTTTGGTTGCCGGATTTAATTTCTGTACTCGGATGCATGTGATGATTTCAGTTTCGGATATAGGGTAGGAAACGACGTTGCTCATTTGTACTATCACCTTGGTTAGATTCTCATTTTTATGTTCTGGCAGACAATTTATTTCCAAATTATTTTGCCGGGCTTCTTGTTCCACCTGGCTCAAACGAGATTCAATATCTTTAACTTTCTTTTGGAGTGAAATATTTTCAGTGCGTAGCATCTTTGCTTCGTCAGCATATGTTTTTAGCGTTATTGCAATTTCGTCGTGTTGATAACTCAGAAATTTCAGACTATCTTCAAAATTCCTGAGTTCCTGTCTAATCTGTGTAAATTCCTGACTAATAGCAGTGCGTACTTCAGAACGAATAATATCAGCAATATCCGAGCGCAGTACATATTCAGAAAGATCCACAGACTGGGGGGTTCTACGTCTGGTTGTAACGTTATCAGAATCCATGTCAATTTCAGTTGAACGGTGCGGTTGAACAGGAGTATTAGTCCTATCTTCTCTGCGCTGTGCCTTAAGAATAGTTACAGCACAATCGGGACATTTCCAATTACGCTGCTTTTTTGAATTCTCAGGAGTTATGTTCACACATAGATAATGGTACTGTTTGCCGCACGATGGGTTACAACAAACTATTCTTTCATTAAGCTTCAAAGAAGCCTTGCATCCATTACAGTTGTGATTACTCATGATAAAATTTTGCAGGAATTGTAATAAAAATGTATTAACTAAATGATAATGTCTTTAAATATATCTCGATGCTACGAAATTTCTTCAGGATTTGAACCAGCGACTAATCCAGTGGGATTTCAAGTTTAACCACTGTGCCACACTGCATATATTGTTATTATGATGTATAAAATTACACCTCTGCTCTGATAAGGCGGGCGCTAAACTATTCGTGCTATACGCGTGTCGGTGTTCACGGACTTGTGCAAATGTGTGCGTGCGATCGAGCGCGCTACGGGTTGCCCTAGGTCAGGGACAGATTTGATGCAGAAAGTTTTGAAAAAGTTATTGTCTTATTACTCACGCATACACTATTGTCCAGTTATTTCACAACCACCAATGTATTGTCCAACTCACTAGCTACACGGTGATATGTAACACTTTTGGTTTAACTAACTTTAAACTGTAATTAGAGATTAATAAATGAGGAGCGTACATAAACACAACAGCAGTCACGAAAGTTGAAAAGTGTGTGTTTTAGTGTAATCATGCCGTTATTGTCTGTTAGCTTACAATCTTCGCCAACTTTTAGAACTGCAGATGCATATTGCCCTGCGTGATAATCGTTGTGTAGTTGTAGTCGCATATTTGTAGTCAGACAAAACTTTTTACGTGTACATACAGTCGCTTTCAAACAGGCATTTATTTCATCTGCCGACATACCCCTGGTAAAAACCGGCAGGGTCTGTCTAAAGTCACCAGCTAAAAGTACCACCATCCCTCCCAAGATACCCTGGTAGCTCCTGATATCTTTCATGGTGCGGTATAGTGCCTCGATTGCTCTTTTGTGCGACATCGTACATTCATCAAACCAACAGCTTACACTGCTGAGAAATTTTACGCGCTCACCGCTTTTGCTAATGTTACAGACTCCCTCACTACACACGCATCGTTCATTGTGTATGGCGCTTGTCGTGTCCCGCGTTCGCGCGACGAGTATATATTAAGACAGCATTTTTACTAATTATACATATGTATATATTATTTTACTAATTATACATATATTATAAAAATAGACAGATTTGTTTGGGCTTACATACGAACTTTCGTCGCCTATTTCATCCCTATGTAGACCGAAATTTTAAAATCGTTGGATCAAATGTTTACTAAATGCCTTCTTATCAAGTGCTTATATACAAAGTCTCATGGTTTTATCTTCGATAATGACGAATTCCCATACAAACATTCATCCCTTATTTCAACCCCTTCATGCCTTTTTTACAACAAAAGGATGGGTCTAGTCTATTTTTGTACCAAATTTCATCAAATTTGGTTGTGGTTTAGGTGCGATAATGATGAATTCCCATACAAACTTGATGCCGATACCGGGCCCGGAGTATTAATATCAACTTCGAAGCAAATCACCCTCAAAATAACTTTCTACCCCTTTTTAACCTCGTTAGGCGATGAATTTCAATAAAATACGAATCACGTCTTTCATCAATTCTGTTAAAGATTGTTTATGCAAAATTTGAAGTAGATTGGACCAAGGAATCACTTTGTCCCATACAAACATTGCCCTCCTTTTTCACCCCTTTAGGAATAGGATTTCGGAAAATTCTTTCTTATCAGATGCCTAAGTCATACAAAAAAAACACCCTCCAAGTTTCAGGTCTCTACGATCAGCGGTTTAGGCTGTGGTTGATCAGTCAGTCCTTCAGGACAAAGCATTTTATATGTATAGATGTTGTGTCTTTTTTTGTTCAGAAGTTTGAAAACAGATTGCAGTATATGATGGTATTCCGACCTCCTTTATTAAAGCGGCCAAAACATATATTGTACCTCCAACAACGCATGTCCTAAACTTACCTTTCCTTCGATTTTCAAAAAGGTGCTAGTACATCCAATTCATAAGGGTGGGAACCGCGATAGTGTCACAATTTACAGACCAATCTCAGTACTCACCATCTTGTCGAAAATCTGTGAAAAGGCTCTTAATTCTAGATTAACTATGTACTTAGATTATCATGGCATTTTAGCGTCCAATCAATTTGGTTTTTGAAAAGGGATGTCTACTGAAGATGCAGTCATGGATCTTACGAACACCATAGTAAAGAACATGGACAATAAACTTAAAACCATTGGGTTAATCCTTGATCTCTCAAAAGCTTTCGAGACTGTCGCGATTCCTACTCTTCTGAAAAAGATGGAACAGATAGGCATACGGGGATTAGCTCATGAGCTCTTTAGAGATTATCTCTCAGAACGTACCCAGTGCGCAAAAATCCAAAATACGCTCAGTGCGGAGGTGTTGTCCACTTTATTTCTAGTATATGTAAACGATCTCTGTAAACTCAACATACCCAATTGTAAGATAATCTCCTATGCCGATAACACAGCACTTTTAGTGCAAGGCGCTACCTGGGACGAAGTGCGAACAAACATTGAGAAAGCGCTTAGAATGGTAATGTCCTGGCTTGCTCATAATTCACTCACCCTTAATCCAAATAAATCTCAACCTAATAAATCTCAATTCACAATGAACGCATATCATATTTGCCCTATAGACAATATCCATTCATGCGACTGTCAATATATTGAACGTACAAATAATATAAAATATCTTGGGGTATACCTCGATAGTACCATGACTTGGAGCAAACATCTGCAGATACTCAAAGGTCGCACTCGTAAACTTAGTTTTATATTTAAAAGACTTCGCGCCGTACTGGATGCTGGCTTATTGAGAACTGTTTTCTGCGCCTTAGCCCAATCCCTCCCATCATATTGTATCCCCGCATGGGGCGGTACGTTTGCAACGATTCTTCTTGCAGTTGAAAGAGCCCATAGAGCAGCTCTCAAAGTAATGTTCAAGAAACCAATTTATTTTCCCACGGAGCGCCTGTACGACGAATACAAATTAATATCCATACGGCAGCTCTTTGTGTACAGAGCATTACTCCCATATCACGCCACATTAACTTACGATCCTAAAATAACAGAAGGCAAACGCGTGAAAAACAAAATATATCCTTACACCTTCCACCGGACAGCCATTGCAACACGGCACTATTACGTTCTGGGTCCCCGTTTGTATAACCTAGCCTGTAAAAGTATAAACATATACTCACTGAATACGGCTGACTGTAAAAACTTATTTTTAGTTGGCTCATAAAACTCTCATACAGTGACACAGAAAGTCTTATGAAAAACCGACATAACACACAGAGATATACACGCAAACACACATACGCATACACACACACACACACACACACACACACACACACACACACACACAAACACACACACACACACACACAAACAAACAAACACACACACACAGATACGCGCGCGTGCGCGCCCAAAAATACATAACTCATACATACATACATTATTTGCATGTTTCGTTTAATTTTTCACTTTACATTGAAATTTTTGTTTTAGTATTATTTGTAACAATTCATCATTACAATAAATAATAAAATAAATAAATATAAATATTCTACCACATACACACAACACCATCTAGCCCAAACTAAGCAGACCTTGTACTATGGGTACTAGACAATGGATAAACATACATATATACTTTTCTTTTTTTTTTTGTAAATACATACATATTATACATACAAACACCCAGACCAAGACAAACATCCATGTTCATGCACACAAATGTTTGACTTGTGCGGGAATCGAACCCGCGACCTCAGGCGTAGCAGTCGGTTACACTAACCATTACGCCATCGAGGATATACATTCAAATGTAAAATGTACAAACATAACAGGACACACTAGGGGTGGAGACCTGGTGTCCTAAGATACAGACGTAAGCTTAGTTTAGGCACCAGTCTCCCATATGCATAGCTTTTGTATTGTACCCATAGAATAAGCTTATGAAATGTAATGTGGTGGGAAAATAAATAAATTTTATTATTTTTACTTTTTTTTTTGTTTTATATTTACTCTCCCTTTTATTCCAAAGGGATAAACACCTGACACACGGGCCTTAGCCAAGTGTGCCAGAGGGGAAAAAGTTAAGAAGTAGATGATGTAAGAAATTTACGTGTGAGGCGACATGTGTTAAGAAGAACGCTTTTTGTATGAGCCTGATTATAGATTTTGACATGTCAAGTATGCTCAGGCTATGTAGAAGTGTCTTAAGAACTGCGCCGGTTGTAGATATGGCAATAGGGATGATTTTAACGGTGTCTACCTGCCATTGCCTTTTTATTTCGGTAGCTAAACCAACATTTTTCGAAATTTTTTCCGCGTGCGTAGTGAGGAGATTATGTGTGTTACATGTCTATTACGAAAACAGTTTTTTTTGTTTTGTCTAGTATAGTTATATCTGGTCTATTGTAGTGTATGGTTTTGTCGGTAATAATGGTCCTATCCCAGTACATTTTAAAATTATTATATGCGTGAAGAATTGCCGGACAATAACGTCACATTGTCATACATCTCTACAGCTTGGTTGATTCAGTGCAACGGACTACAAACTCGGACAGTTCAGTATTCTCAATTCATCCATCAGTATACCGACGCCGGCGTCTTGACACAATGCTTTTATTATTATGTTTTGATACGGTCATAGGTTATAGCGGGTTTGGGGGTAAATGGGTCTTATTACTGTCTGTGTCCTAAATCTAAAGATGTTAGATGATTGGCTATTAGTTTCAACCTTTAGTAGAACAGAGGATTCTGGTCTTGATAGGGTACGTACCGACTGCAACAACCTTTGCGAGATGACCTTGCATAGTCCTATCTTTGTCACGTACCTTTCAACGTATTGTAATAATAGAAAATAATTATATTAGCCATTAAATGACTATTGTGTTTTGTAAGTACATATCGCAACACATTTCCATCATTGTGTCGGAGGCACTCTACTATTCTAATGGGTCTAATATATAAATGTCCAATTATTTTATTAAGTACTATTACGTATTGAAGTGATTTACTTCTTAATAATAGAGGTACAAATCAATAGTAATCCTAACTAATATTAGAAATGCGAATGTGAGTTTGTTTGTAACGCTTCCACGCTTTACCGCGCCCAGACACGTTGTAAAAAGGACTTAGGATCATCCAGTATATAATATCCAGAAAAAGTACTGCTCCAGAGCAAGCGAAGCCCCGGCAAAATCTAGTAAGATATAAACATAATGTATTGAAATTATAATATTAATGTTTATATTTTTGGAATTGTTATGTCTAGTCCTTTTACTTCACGTTTCTTTTCAAAGCATCAAAATAAAACCCTTATTGTCCTAAATAGCTTAGCAGAGAATTGTCATATCTACTGACAATGTTTGTACAACTTAGGATATTATCTCTATAATATATGTATGTATAAATCCCTACTTCATAATAGTAAAATTAATACTACAATTACTGTTTTCATACCGAAAAATCAATTAATAATATTAAAAGCCTACCCATTCTGTAGTGATACGTTTTTACGGCGCGAGGCTTGACACTATCGTTGCCTCTCATTATAGCTTATTAGCTACTAACGAAGTTTATTAGTAACGAACTAGCACAGCCCTGATGATTGGCTTAAAAGTATGATTGTATAAAAAGAAGCTGTTTGAAACCCATGCTGTAAATAATAATTATAATATAAGCCCAATTTGAAACTGTTTCACGGCTGGGCACCTGTGTCCAGCTGTGAAACACTTATCATGAAAAGGATTAAGCCATAGTCCATACATCGTTAAGAATAATGAAAAATCGAATGACTTTTTATCTGCCCGACCCGAGATTTGAACCCAAGACGAAGAAGAGCCGTATACATTAGCTACTAGACCAACAAATTAAACACGGCGACTGTGAACCAATTATAAGGTAAACTGCCTCGTTGACGCAGAAGAGTTAATGAGCTGATGTGACTGCTGTACATAAGGTCCGGAGTTCGATCAACGGCTTGCGCAGTATTATTGGATTGAAATTAAAGTACTATATACGGATTTTATCATGATGTTTATTTAATAAAATTATTTAATAATTTAATTTATTAAATAATTTTATTAGCTAAATCTATTTATATAAATAGATTTAATAGATTAAATAATTTTATTAGCTTATAAATTAGTAAAATTCAATAGTAGTAGTAGTGTAATAGTTTCAAAATTTTGGAATACAGTGATAAATAAACAACGCGATAAAAACCGTATATAGTAGTTTAATTACAATGAATAACATTCGCGTAGACAGAAGACAATATTATGTTATTGGATTTTTAAGAAATTCTCAGTAACAACACGAGGCGACAATAGGCTCGTCTCTTCTCTCTGGGATATAAAACTACAATTCGCCAATTATACCGCCATATGTGAATGTCCTCTCTGTTTACCCTTTTGAGATTAGAGGCGTGAGACTGACACTTGACGAGGCAGGAAGATGATGGATGTTTAACCCATCAGCAGTGTGAGCAATACATTTCCATGTAAGGAGGAGGTCTTTACCTAGAGTGCCGTACATTCAACCTAATGGATTAACGGTATAATCGTACAAGAGGGATGGTCATAGATAAGGCACTAGACTAAAGCCGGTAGCATAACATAAGAAATGTTTAGTAAGAATAATTAGGCGATTAGGTAGATTCTGTATTTACTTGTACTGTGACCAAACGACAAGAGTGAAGTAAAATTTTAGCAACAAACAGATAGTAGATATCACATGAAGCCATCTAGTTTTTTTTAATCGCTTCACTAATAATGTATTTTATGCGGGCGTAGCAGAAATTACACAGATTATACAATATAAGATTGCGTTGTAAGGACACAAATAAATCCAAATTTAATTGTAGTAGAACTTTATTTGTGTGGAAGATTATTTTTATTAAACGTTGAACTCCTTAAATGCGACCACACTTTTCTGTTACGCGCTGTATAATAACAAAATGTCTGAACTTAAATTAATCGTGGCAATAAAATTTAAAAGAACATCGAAAGCACGATTTCCTTTGCTCCAGCAACCAATTGAGTCTGAACGCGTTTATGCATTTCGCTCAGTTTTTTATTTCACCGAGCCGAGGAAACGGAGATTCTTTAGGTTCTTTCTAATTTCAATAAAACTTCATTTCAATAAGGAAGTTTATTCTTGTATTCAAATAAAAATCAATTCATTGGTAAGGAACCTGAATGCTGGCCTTTGTTGAGTTGATCTTTTGACTGACTCTTGTGATGCCAGACCATAGTAAACTCAGTGCCCTCCACTGTGCACTACTAATGAACCGAGTATTGTGGATCTGATCCACCATTACAAACAATAAGTTGCATGTAGAATAATAGTAGTCCTATGTTGAGTTGCTCTTAAACTTTGTTAATTCTGTATTCGTAAACCTTACTGGACATAGAGTTTAATTCAGCCAATAATAAGCAGCTTGTTTAAACTAAGTATTTTAAATAATGTCATTAGTCTGCTAGCTTAAGATTCTGAACTCCCATTCATCCTAGCTGAAATTCTTGAATTAGAATAATTGTTATTGAGATACTTGGTGATTGTATTTAGGTGACTTTGGTATAAAAAGAGTCACAATATAGCGGTCGCCTTGTCCTGCCGCCGCGCCGAGTGTTGAGGGTTCGATCCCCAAACGGGACAAAAATTTGTGTGGTCCACAAACGATTGCTCCGAGTCTAGGTGTTCTTTGTGTCCGTTGTTTGGATGTTTGTAAAGTTCCCCATGATACATGAATTATTACAAGTGTGGACGATGTCTGCCTAAAAAACACTAAGATACTTATTTATATGGAAACTCAACATAAGGCTCAAATATTGATATGATCAATCTGAACATCTGGCCGGCAGGCGACTCTATGTCTATTATGTCTCTACGATAGCTTTAACAATCTGGCAAAATACAATATCAACCACATGGAAAAAGCAATAATAGCTAGTAGTTTTCCTTAATGTATACAACGACCAAACTAAAACAAAAAGTCAAATTAATCGCAACCAACAAAGAGCGCATGTTGACCTATTTTGGTAATGTTTGTAGGTAACAGTTAGGCAGCTAACAAATTATTAGAGTTTTTTTTATACTACAAGGTGGCAAGCTAGCTTACGACCTACCTGATGGTACACGTAGTATATTGTCACACACGCGCGTTGTCGACTCGAACTAAAGATTAGATGAAAATAAAGCTTAGGGCATTGTATTTACAAGCCGCAAGCTCAGCCGAAGCCTCAGGAATTCTTATAGTATCTTCTAACATAAGAGGTGAAATCTCTCTGGTAGTTCCAAAAACAATATTTCAGCTTTATAATATTAGTAGGAATAGATTTAGGTGAAAATGGTTACAAAATTTAGCTGCGTTTGGGCCTTCTCGTAGTTGTGACAAATCTGGTTTAGAGTTTGAGTGAGAGAATACGAGATGGCGGTGGTACTTCACTGGGCGAGCCGATTAATTTGTAGCGTTACCTAATGATTGGTTACGGCGGGCGGCGGGCTCCTGCAGACAGTTATGGAGTAGCATTGTAATCAAAGAGTGTGCAAAGAATCATTTGATGGCTACCGACCCTAATTAATTTAGTGATATTGGTACAAAAGAGGATAACTAGAATACAGAGGGAGTTACTTCTTATAAGGATAATTTTACTTCTTTAACGTTTCTCCAACGTTTATATTAGTTACCATCAAAAAATAAAATTAAAATTGTGTAGTTGTTGCTAAGCGTATCCTCAATGTTTTTTATATGCCGTTTGATTTTTAACCAAGGCAAATGTCTCCACGTGGTTTGGGAACAAAGGTATAGCTGTAATCCACTAGATTGATTTAATACATCAGCGGTACTCAGCTCAACGGCTGCGCAGTCTTTGGAAGTTTTCTAGCACATCTAAGGCCAGGATAGAGTACGAGACTTGTGAGGTAGACAGCGAACAATCAAATATGCTTTCGTCGTCCGGCTCGCCGACGACTAATCGATTAAGCGAAGTTTTTTGACGTGAACCCACTCTTTGAATAGGCGGCCTGGTTGGAAAACTTTACAAGAAAACTAGCTATGTCTATTCTTGATGATAGCGTTATTTAGTTAAAGTATTAATGGCGTAGTGTTCCAAACCAATAACTATAGGTATAATAAAATATAAGACCATCATTGCACTGCGGTGAATTTAACAATAACTTAAGCAATAGACATAAGAACATTTATACTCAAAAAAAGGATGTAGATCATATTGTTTTTGTACGGAATGGGCAATTAAACTTAGAACAACCAGCGACCAGGCAGCAACAATGTGCCCGGCAATTTGAAATTCGTGTAGTCAAATACGCAATACGTGACAACAATTTATCTCATATACACAAATGATCCGAGTCTACATATGTATTGTTTTGGTACATTGCTTCAATGTTTATTAAGCCCACTGTGGTACAAATTATGTTTAAAAACCAGAAAAACAAAAGACAAACAGCATACATACAACTAGGAAAGTCAATTTTTATTACTTATTATCTTTAATAAACAAACAAACTCATTTAGTTTTATTTTTAGACTTATTGTCTGTAATAAATAGATATGACAAGTGAAAGGAAGACAATGCATAGGAATGGGTCTCTATGTATCGTCTCTAACTACCAATACGCGTTATTTGTTTACTAAATAAGAAAAATGGACATAACTATGTTCTAATTAGTTTGTACTAAAGAGAGTCTGTTACTTGTTAGCTGAAACCTTTATAATTGACAACTATATTTATTTCTATTAAATTATTAGGGTGCGTCTAGACGAGGCGCAGTGGAGTGATGGGGGCGCGCGTGATTCGCCTCCAAATTGGCTGTTGCTAATGACCCCGCATCGAACTCCAAGTCAGTTTAACTTCATTACCAGTTCTAACTAGTGCATTATGTAGTGTTAACACTGAAGCTTATGTTTTCTTTTATGTTTATTTATTTCATCTTTCACATAAAATACACATACACCACATAGTTACACAATTGTTTTGATATAGCTTTACTTTAGGTATTATATTCAAGGAGGCGATACTATTATCGTCTATCGGATGCATTTTAAGATGAGCTTTAAATGTGTCTGGTCACTTCTTAGCACTTAGAAATTCATAGCAATAAAATTCAATATTACTGCTCAATCCTGGTATCAAACCCGAGACCACCCTAAAATGATAAATAATCCTTAAGATGTAGTTGTTGATTTTTCAGTCACAGCTAGTCATCTCAACAGCCTTTAATCCTGTTGACTTACTAAGGATCCCTTCGCACCAAAACACCGAGAGCCGCGGTTTCGAAGCACACAAGTGACAAAACAAAAATACGATTTACAAATGGTTGTTCGGAGTCTGTTTGTTCTTTGTATATATTATGTCCACTGTTTGGATGTTTACAAAGTCTGGATGAATGATGCCTAGTGCGACAATATTATTAAAATATACCCATTTAAGATCTTATCAAGCAGACACATGCAATGATGTTTCTGTACCTTAAATGCATCATCCCACAATTTAGTTTGAAATTACGACATTTCACAGACTGACAATGATGCGTTTGACCACGTGAGCCCCCTACGCAACCCACCCGGCAAAAAAGTGCGTTTTATATTTGATGTCGACTGGAGTTTTCATATATATATAAAACACAGACAACCGTTTTGTCAAACACCTACAGGCTAAACGACCCACAAAGTGGCTAAGAATAAAACTAGCGTAGGCGTTAGTACAACCACAAAATAAAATATCGTATTTTATTTTGTAGTTAAACTGTCTGGTCGCGCCATATCAAATATTTAAACAAGAACTATTACCACTTATTTATTTATAATATGTGAATGCTTTTTTAATGGCGGGGCAGTATCTGACTAACTTCGGCTTTCAACGCGATCCTTAAATTTAGCTAAAGTAGTCCTTTAATTTAAGTTTACACAAAATATTTAATTTTTCTTTTTCGAGCGGTAGTGATTGCGCTTGGTGTGCATGTGATTTCGATTCCCATGTCAACCAACTTGTTACTGGATTTTTCTGTCAAGTAATTCTAGGTAGCAGAGTCAGATATTTTGCTCGGCTGATGAATAGACTCGCATCATTTAGGACCTAAAATCATAGTTGGCGAAATATGGGTATAATACATCTCTTTCAATTTTTCGATAGAAGCGTGATACTTAGTAGGTACGCATTCATTATCCTAACTATTATTATAAATGCGAATGTGAGTTTGTTTGTTACGCTATCGCGCACAAACTACTCGACCGATATTGAAATTTCGCATACACGTTGTCAGGTGTACAGAAAAGGACACACCTTTCATCTAGAAGAAAGTACTATTACTTAACTCATCTACATTTACGCGAGCGAAACCCCAGGCTAAATCTAGTTAGAAATATGTTCGAGTCTAACAAACCAGACCGACAAAAAGGCTAAGGTTCGTTAATTTAAAAAAATACGACGATGTTGGTCAGTGCACAGCATTTAGCACTCCTGTGACTACTTGACATTATTTAAATAAATTCATGTAGGTATATAATTTTTTTTTTTTTGTGTTTTTGATATCACTTTATATTTTTGCTGTTAACCTATTGACTTGTAGCGGCTCACCAACCAAAATCTATTGTGTCCGGCTACGACACTAATGGACAGTCCCACAACTAACAAATTGTCCGAAAGATAAATCCCATGCTGTCTCACTCTTGTTAGGTTAAAGAAGAGAGATGGCGAGACTTTTATCTTATAGGTAAATGCTATTTAGAGGTGGTGGGACAAGCCCTAAATATTTTTGGTTATATCTAAGACTTGACAGATTTAGCATAAAAATATTGTAAGTAGTCGGCCTGTGAACAGAATAGCATGTAAAATTGGGATACCAGAGCTATTTATAGACGCACTGTGCAGTCAGAATCGGAATCAATGAGCTGTGTTCATTGCATATAAAGTCATTTAGTCAATTATTTTTTGTCCTTTTTGGCATCTTATTCATACTTAGAATCATGAATATTGCCCAGAGAGGCTGCCAGATACAAATTTTTACTGGATTCTACTACCTTGGTCTGAGATTTTATGAAATCCTTGACAGATTAACAATCGGATCATCATGAATTAGAATAGGCTTCAGGCAATTTACATGTTTTCAAAGAAACCAATCTCATGTAATAGACACGTATTTCACCTGGTACACAAATCCAACCCGTTGTCAATTATGCACTTACGGCAGACAATAAGCAAAGGCTATCACATGAATCTGTTGGCACCATCTGACGTTGGCCACTGACATGCGGATTCTCTTTGTGTCCCAGCCAAAGAGCATTATATTGATTATTGTACACGGTACCCTGTGAAGCGACGACGTTTGCTATTCACACAAGACGGATGCTTTAGTACTCAATTATATTTTGTTTATGAATAGTAGGTATAGGAATAGATTGGAAAATGAAGAGAGTTTTGGGTGAAGAAGTTGACTGCAGCCTGTATCTTCCTATGAATGAAGATATAGTAAAATACGATTAGAAAAATTACAACAGATCACGGACACTCGCATTGCCCGCCCCAACAATAGTGAAAGGAAATAATGATAAAATCGACACGTACTAAAGGTGAATACTTGCGTCATAGTAACTTGCAGTTGCTTAAATACAAAACATGATTTAACACGTGTTTCGCCTCGGCGCAAGGCATCTTCAGG
Organism: Catocala nupta; assembly: GCA_963675205.1. Classification (NCBI taxonomy): domain Eukaryota; kingdom Metazoa; phylum Arthropoda; class Insecta; order Lepidoptera; family Erebidae; genus Catocala; species Catocala nupta. Next base: position 17,385,015 of record OY776081.1, read on the forward strand.
GACAGCTTAGTGGTAACCGAAAGCGCCTTCTTATGATACATTAGACAGAGGATTATTAGATTGATATGGGCAAATGTGCATCTGTGTCAAAAATAAAGTACCTATTAACGAATATCAGATAATTATAAAAGTAATTTTATCAATAAAATAATAGTACAGTAGCGTCCTTAAATATCGACCTAAAATACAATAGGTATGGTAACATGCGTAGATACAAGAAACATAAAGGTAATGCTGCCAGCGACGCGAATAAGTTTACACTTAGTTAATTAAAAGATTACACACGAATGGGTAATTAACGGCGGATTTGTTCTCTCATCTGTTATAGCACCGGGTAGATCAAAGCAGGGAAGGTAATTTTATACGTGCGGGTGGTGCAAGATACCTGTCGCTCGTTACGGATTTGTTTTGTCCTGACGACTCACCGATTGAAGTATTGATATATAGCCTTGAGTTGCGTAATCAGTTATAGAAATGCTAATGTTCGTAGATATTTTTCTTTACGTGCAGTATGTACCTTCGAAGTAATTATTTGTGTAGTTTGTAAGTTATAGGCCACATTAGACTACGCTATACTATGATTGAGCGCAAGAAAAGCATTTCGCTGCAATAAAAACCGTTAGATAAATAAGTCAGCAATTGCAGAGCATTTACTTGAAACTGGAAATAATCGCAAGATAAAGTTTCACCGCCCACAAGTTCTCTCCACCGATCGCCAATTTTATCCCAGGATTATGCGTGAAGCAATTGAAATGCATAAGACTTTCAATCGGGAAGAGGACTACCAACTATTTGCGACGTAGTATTTAGTGATTACAATAACACAGCTTTTCTATGATCCGCAGTCGCTTAAGTCTCAGAATACGGACAGGTTTAGGGTAGTATATGGGATACATAAAAACGTGCAGAGGAAGGAAGGGTGTAAAACAGGACATAGAAACATCAACTCATCAAACTAAAGCCGCTGCGCTAGTCTGGTTGTTACCATGGCTAGTATTAAAAGTTATGTAATTATTACCCAGCGTGTTTGCATTAATACCAGTTTCCTATTGTGTAATAAATGTCATTAAGCTTTTCACTTGGTTAATTTACAGTCATTAAAATTTTTCAGTAGTAGCACAGAGTCTATGAATGTGACCGATGGACTGCCCAAAAGTGGGATTTAATCCCAGCCAGCGCCATGTGGGTTTTATATAGCTATGCATACTGCCTTTTGAGGATACAATGATGTGGGTTTATAAAATAACAAAGGAAGATTTCATACATACACAATAAGCTTCGTGTCAATGATCTAATGAAAAAAAAAACAAAGTCTATTTTATGTCTTCAGAATTAGACGCGTCGAGTGACATTTAAATGTCGAAAATTTTATGATAGCGTAATTGGCAGGTTTGTGTTGTTCTCGCTGCTGTACGTAATTGTGTTTTATTACACTTTTGTATGCACCGTATTCAGTAACCACCATACTGTTCACATTAAATGACATATATCCATTAAAATATTTCATGGAAACGCCACGTAAAGCCATGTTGACTCCGTTGCACGTAAAAACCATAACAATGTAGGTATACGTGACATAATTTAATTTTATTCTTATAGCGTTTGAGCCGGTTGGGTTTATCATGGAGTTATAAAGTATATGTAGTATATTCCCACCTCGCCTCGTTTTCTCTCCGCAGGTTTAATGGACGATTTAAAAGGCGACTAAGGGATTATGTCATTTGGATGGGCGAAACGAACCGTTTTGCTGTTGTTCATATCTAGTAGACTGTGCGTTCAATTTTTGACAAGCTTTTAATGGCTTAACGTGTATGAATGTTTATTTTAACTGTCGTAGTGACTTAAGGGCCATTGTACAACGAGCTCTGATTTTAAGTCGGGTAAAGTGTCTTACGCTAGTAATTGCCTCGTTGTTCTCGTAGCATAAGTTTGTGCTTATGATTACGACTAATTGTGATGACACCGGTTCGTGATCCGGTTTCATACCCAGGTCGTTCTGTGTTTTATTGAGTATTTTGTTAGAAAATTTGCAGCAATAAGTTTATAATTATGCCCAGACATCAATAGATGCACATCCTGTTACGTAGGATTTTAAAACATAACTTACTATAAATGTGAGTGTACAGCTCTTTCGGTCTTCGTCTAAAAATATTCACATAATATGCTGCATGGTTCACGATGGTACGAAAGCTAAGAGTTAAATATAGAGGGAGTAGTGTAGGTGTATTACAATCCTGCCTACATGCCTTTTCCATCGCGTACATACAAACGTAATAACTTGAGACGACCCGCTTGTCATATTCTATAAAATCCGCGCGTGGTGAGTGTATCTGTGTCAACCCATACAAATACACAGGCGATACAAATATACATTTATATTGTCGATCTGAAGTTACTGTCGGCACTTGGCCACTATATACTCTTTCCAGCAGATCACTTACATTTTAGCAGAATTAATAATTAGTGATTGTTGTGACATAAAATTTCTAGTATCGATTTGATTTTATTAAAACTTTTTATTGATTTAATATACATGAACGATTATCGACTGTTGGTGTCAAAAAAGTATGGTTTTATATATTTACTAGATTTTGCCCGCGGCATCGCTCGCGTAAATGTTGATTGGGTTAGATTGGTAACAGTACTTTTTTCTAGATGAAAGGTATTCTATATCTTTTTCTGTTCCCCAGACAATATATATGCAAAATTTCATGATGAGCGGTCGAGTAGTTAAGGCGTAAACAAACTCATATTCGCATTAATAATAATGATGAAAGTAATGAAAGTGAAAGTTTCAAAGTATCGAATCAAGATTAGATATGTTGTTTATAGAAGTATATCATTTTATCTAATTGTTGCACATAATATAATAGATCATCAGTCATCGATTATAAACTAACAAAACTTTCAGGGATGTAGTAGTAGATAATAGCCTGAAATTTTAAACTGTCTTTAATTTGTAACCTGTTAGATTAAGTTTAATCTTGTTATAATTTTCGTCTCAAGTAGAAATGCAGCATGACGTTTATAGTGAAGATACCGTAATGTCTAATTAGATTTATATGAATACGATTTCAACGTAGCATTGAATCCGACTTACCTATTGACAGAATGTACATGGAAACTTACGTCACTAAATCAATGAATTAGTAGTCAAGATATGATATTCAAACATACCACTGACATATGTATTACTCTAAACACAACTCGGATAAATTAGAATAGATCAAAGAACATGAGAAATCAATAGCGTAAAACGCCGAAAACATTTAATTGATCGGTGGTTAGAAAGGGATTGAGGTTTTTGTTGGATTTTAAATTAAAATTACTTTGCTTTATGTTGGTTTCCATTTGAAAGCATCGACTGAAGCTTTTTAATTAATGTTGCCGCATAAATACTAGTATATTGAACGTTGGTTTTAGTTGTTATCTTAGTGTTGCTTAGTTCGTGGGGACACACTATATGAGAGTTCCATAGTCTAAAACTCCTGTCCGTTGTTCGTTGTCATTTTATTCGGCGACTACAGGCACTTTACAGCTGAAATTTGATAAACTATAAAATAATATAATGTAATGTGTGACGCGCTTTCCCTAGGCTATACAGGGTTACCGGTAACTCGACGTATTCCCGGCAATAATAGAGGAGCTAAAATGCAATCAATTTAACCGAAGAAATTAATTTAATTTAATTTAGGTCTATTTAATTGTACGAAAAAAGTTATCAATTAGATTAAAAACATTTTTAGTCATTTTTTAACTTATTAAGCTTTATTACTAAGTTCTTTATAAATTAAAATAATGTGAAAAGACATCCAATGAGCAATATATTTTTATTATGTCGTAAGGGCAAAAATAGATATTTTAAAAATTCGTTAATTTCAGCATATCTTGAAAACGGTTAACTTTCCGCCGTACATATGGGAAGTTAATTTATTGCATTTTAGCTACTCTATTATTGCCGGGAATACGTCGAGTTACTAGTAACCCTGTATAATATAAGGATTCTATGTAAGACTATGTATTATACAATAGTTCACTGGTGAAGTAACATCTTTTATTTTGAACACCTAACACCCAACATTGCAATAATCGCGTAGTACAATTACGGAACGAACAAATTATATTAGGGATGGAGGATGGAATTACGTGTACCTGAATGAGAAATAAAAAAATATGGTCCAGTGCAGGTAATCATAAGTTTATTTAATAATTCTAAAGAATCTAATTATTTTCTGATATGGCTGTTTTATAAATGCAAATATTTTAAGATATACACACAGATATAGCGTCATGACACAGGGATACTTTTTATCCCGGTTCACGGCCCCATGGATTCAAGCGGGCTAAGCCGTGTGCAGCTACAGATAACACTTTAATCAAAAAGCAATTTTTCATATTATAAGCTTGCGCTTGTCTTTGCATGCGTTTGAAAGTTTCCGTGTTCATTTACCGGTGCAGTGGTGGTGTTGCGTTGTCCTCTTATATTTATAGTAATAAGTTCGTTTCTTATTACGAAAAAAAGCTGGTGAAACATCGCTGTAATAGACCTCTGCATATCCCTCCGGTGATATACAGACGTAAGTCTATGCATTACAAACAAAAGCGTAGCGCGTTCATTATTTGAACGAACTGTCTTGTCCATAAAAAATAAGCGTGTGCTGTGATTTTAAAGCTCTTATATAAAACAATTTGAACTGTTTGCAGAATTCCCAGCACTATCATTTAACGGTTTTGCTACGTTCAGCACAATGTACACTCTCTTTTATACTATTGACATAAATGTTGATCACATTGTTTTTTCGATACTGGCGGTCGCAGTTCCCCCTCAAGGGTCGGCTGAACGAATATAAATGAATCTTATATTTATGATACTTTTTTCTTTTGCCTCTCTTCTTGGTAGCATTTTATTGCTCGTGAAAGGGTACGAATTGTTTTGCTGACAGATTTACGAGGAAAGATTCGGCGTTTATTTTATCTGTGACTTTCATTCTTGAAAGAGGCAACTTTGATTGCAGGAACGTTGAATACAAATTTAATATCGCCGGCTATTATATGATTTACAACAGCGCTGTCATATTTGGGCTGACCGATGGTTGTTCTCGAAGACCCTTTACGATGTTTGTGCAAATCTAGTGAAATATTTTGCTATTCGTTTATAGCATTTGTATGTTCAACAAGTAAGCAGCTTTAAAATAACCACATTTTACTGCCAGTTATAGGTCAAAACTCTATTATTTCTATACGTAAAAGTAGTTAAATTATTACATTCTGTCTGATGAGAACGAGTAGGTACCAGAGGCAAACATACCTTTTGTATTCCTTTCCATTCATATAATCTTTAATTCCTTTTCTCTGGAGTCTGTAATACGCGAGTAATACTCTTAGTATTGGTATCGACCACCGGCTACAGTAACCAATTTCTGTATGACGGACCCTATGCTTGTTAGAAGTTATATTGACGTTTATTCGTTGAATAAAATAAGATTAAACTGGTTACTATTCGTTAAAGTACAGAGTGTAGAATCCTCTGGTGGGACAACATTTTTATCATCTACAGATGTTCTACACACAATTTCAGACCCATTCAATATTCGACAAAAATAAAGATCGCGCGGTGGTTATTTTAATCTTATTGAAATGACTCTTTTATCTTTATAAAACAAAAAACAAGGAAATTAGTGTACTAAGCCCCTAAAATTTTATTTGCTCTATGAGGTGCAACAAAAATACTTTTTGTACGTAGGTGGTCAGATATCAAGTATTGAGCCGTAGCAATGTTGTTTACTTTCACTAATCCAGTTGTGCGACCGCCGCAGCGTCACTGTCCCTACGGCGTTATTGGTATCTAGCTTTTTAAATTTATTTTGGCACCTGCTGCAGTTAATAAGATCATGACAATACGCCTTTTTTATACATAAAAAAATATGAAACTCGTGAGCATACTACCTACATATTATGTGCCTTTATATTATGATTTGTTTTTCATACCACTATTATAGTCATTTAAATACTCACAAGCTTACAAACAAATAAATGGAAAGTCTGTCTGTTGATAAGTGATTACCGTATCCTAAGGACACCTGCAACTTTGAGTGTGTATTAAATGTAAATTGTCTCTATTAAGAATACAAATACCCTTAATGGCACATTTATGGCACTGGCTTGATCAGAGTTACAAATACTCCAAACATTTAACAAAAATGATTATAATGCAAAAAAACGTTAACTTATATTTAAAAATGTTTAAGCCCTAATTATAAAAATAATAATTTGGTTTCTCACCACATAATGTTTGAAAAGTAATATGGCTTATTCTAACATAAATATAACAAGACATTTGTGAGAGACTGGTGCCCGAAATAGGAATACCTGTGTTACGGTTACGGTTAGTCGACTTCAATCCATTTGGATGTAAATTTATACAAACCAAATTGATGTTAAATTTGTTAAATATATCAGAAAATAACTTACTAAATGGAATAAATAACACATTTATCCATATTTTCAACGTTTTCACATGATATCTTAGTGTATTTTAAAGCAATTAGCGTTGGATTAATAAATATTTTTTTGATTTGAAAAATCTTTTACGAAAAGTGAGCTTATTTGTCCGATGAAAAAATATTGTTACGTGTTGGGTTCGACGGATAAGAATACAAAACAATATTACCGGCTAAAACACGTTTTATTCTAGCACACAATTAACTTTAATACACAACAAACACTATACTTACTTTTCCACTGTAACTGCTTCAAACTCCGTAGTATTTTCGCTTCCGTTCGCTTCGATGAACACTTGATCGCTTACGATAGTAAACTGACTCGGTGGTGCGCGTGCGCTCTATTTATACGCGGGTAAAGCGCTTCTGGAGTTTTCCAGAAAACGTCACACACGGCACGCAACAGCGCGATGGTTCGAGAATGTGCCAGCGCTTTCTCCACTGAACTCGTATCGACAAATACGTAGTTCCGTAAGATGTCAATAGATGGTGCTGTAATAAATTATTATTAGAAAGCGCCGACTCTTCCCCACAGTGCCGACAGAGGGCATTAGCCGTAACAATATCTATAATTTATGATTGTATAAGGTTGTACGCCAAAAAATCGTTTATGTCGTAACATTTTTAGCAATTGATTAGTTAATCGAAATTTGTTCAACAAAAAGAAAGTTAAAATTAAGTTGCAATAAAATAGGTACACGATATCTAGAGGAATTTAAAATTTAAGTTAATCTGTTAATTACTGGCATTAAAGACCTGCTAACTAATGGTACACAAGACATAAACATATTGCGGGTGTTAAAAAAAATGTTTTGTTAGCCGCAAAAACAATACAAAAATATATTTTAAACATTCTAAAAATATTATCCTGACCGTCAAGAAAACTGACATTTTGTTGATTTTTTATGTGTTCTCGGGTACTCTATTACTTTTGTGTGCTTTTTCTCAAAATCCGATAATTCCAAATCAGACTCTGATAAAGAAAATAATTAATCAACAAAACCTACATTTGGTCATACATTTTATTAAGTATATACATTTTGTAAATTTAGTGGGCGTTCATAAGTGTTAGTTTGTGGCCTAAATGAGTACATATTTTTTGACATCCACAACTTTCATTTTGTGGTAAATAACTTTGATCACTAATAATTACTAAATAAATGAACTATGCAACTAATCTAAATGTAACTTCAGTAACTAACCACTAACCAAATAATAGGTTTTTGATTATGAACTCGTTGCAATTATACTTGTATTATGACGTACTGCTTTGTTTGTTTAGTATACACACGACGACGCAGGTTTCAAAACCTGAAGACGTATGTCTTCAGGTCCTGGTCGAAACCTGCGTCGGCACAACAAAAGATCTTGGATTTACGTTCAAGAAAGACATTTCAACATGACAATGTTAGGCAGTTAACGGTGTTTTATCCAGGCGCATCGGCAAGCATGTAATGTTGTTAGTCTGATTGCCGTCTCATTGGACTATGAGAGTAGGGGAGTACAAACTGTAATATCTCAGGCTTACGTGGCTATCGATGAGATTGGACGCTTTGAACGAAATTAAGCTAGAAGAGCATTGATTGTTACATCAACCTCACATAGAAAAATTCCTTAACTATTAATGCAGTGACGCTTGCATATAACATAACCCATTCATAATATCTAACCAAATAAGAAAGTAGTCTGTCTCATTCAAATAAATAATACATTCCTAAACAATGCGTATATCTTACTTTAATGCAATGTTCGATGTAATAACAATGTTAGCTATTAATTCGTTCGTTCGCCGGCATGCTGGAGTGTTCCTCAAGCGACGAGGGGCTTGAAGACTGCTAACTCGATAACAAGACACAACAGCTTTCCTAATTGCAATTTATTGCAGGTACCTACTGCAAACAACGTCTACTTTAGTCAACGCTCACGTATTTTAAATTAATTTGCAAATACAGACCTGTAATTACATCTTGCTATGAGAATAGCTTTAGTTTATTCACTTTTTGTGTGTTTTCAGTCGTAGTGAAGTGATTGCTTTGATCTATAATAAGAAGTTTATGCAGGGTGTAGTTATACATTAGGTATAATGTACAGGTAAGGCGGGTCATATTTACTTTGATTAAACTTGATCAGCTCGTATCTAAGCGATCCTTTCGAAAAAATATATTAGATTGAATATTTAGAGTCGACTGAAGCCCAAATAATGGTATTCGGATCTTTTGTCTGACTGTTTTTCTAATATCATGTAACTATGTTAATCCGGGCAAAGTGTGGGCTAACACTAGTATACCTGATTTGAATGCCCATTCTAGTCCTTTATTTTATACTTGTTTTCAAACTTCATATCAGATCGTAATCAATGAGAAATTCTTAATAAGGTGATGTCATATCTGAATTTGGCCGACAATGTCCAGAAATGTAAAGTAATTAAGAAACTCATTAGGTACTCATATATCTTATCTTGATTCGGAGGCCAGTCATTGTAGACCGGCGACACTTCGACCCAGTGGGATCTTTTGTGTCGGCCCCGAGGTTTATCCCTGAGCTATCTCCCTATGAATGTACTGCATCAGTCGCAGCGTACACTTGAGAGGGAAAAGCCTGAAGTCTTCAGGGTCCGGATATGCCAATCCCATCAAACCCATCCTTAGTCCGGCCAACGCGTCACATTCACACAGTAGGTGTGATATGGACTCGTCCTGTTCACCACAGGCTCTGCAGATCGAATTGTTTGACAATCTCAATCTGCACAGGAAGTCGTTGGTGCCAAAATGACCAGTAAACGCTCCTGTCAGTAGGCGTATTTGGCCCTTGTTGTACCCGCAGAACTTCCGAGTAAAGCCCGTGGCTCTGTTTGCAATGAATTTCTTGGAGTGTTTCAGACCCCTAAGGGCCATCCACTCTAGCCTATGTTTATCATTGCCATGTGCATTCAAAGCTGCCTTGACGGTACTCTCAGAGAGACCTACGAATGGCTCGGGGCTATTTTGGCTAATACATCAGCCTCCTCATTACCCTGCACCCCTGCATGCCCCGGAACCCACACCAGCCTGACTGTGTTTTTCCTGCTAAGTTTGTTAAGGGCCTTAACACAGTTCAGGACCAGTGCTGAGTCCACCCTACAGGAGTTCAGAGCCTTAAGAGCAGCTTGACTGTCACTGAGAATATAAACAATCTTGTCAGTGACATTGTTGTTAATATTCTCCTGCGCACAGGCAATTATAGCATAGGTTTCCGCCTGGAAGACCGTTGCATATTTGCCCATGCTTTGGTTCACCTTGCAGTCGTTGGCATAAATACCAGCGCCTGATCCTGTTTCCATTTTGGAACCATCGGTGTACCAGATGAGACAACCCTTCTCAGGGGATTGTAGACCTCGTCTCCATTCGTCCCATGTGGGGACCTTTATTTTAAAATTCTTTTTGAATATGTGTATTGGTTGCATTTTGTCACATCCCATGCTCATAATCTCTTTAAGATCCTTCGAGATCTCCAGTTTTGTGTGTTGAGTTACATATAACATGCCACGTTGACGCTCCACAGCTCATCTATAGATAGTCTATGTATCGCCTTCATCGCCTCTAACTCCACAATAATGTGTAGTGGCGTTAGGTCCAGCAGGATCTCTAACGCAGCCGTTGGCGTAGTAGGGAACGCCCCTGTTATAGCTATGCAGGCTAATCGCTGCACCTTCGACAGCGCTTACCTGCATGTTGCTAGTTTGGTTCTTGGCCACCAGACAACGCTTCCATATGTGATTATAGGTCTCATCATCATCGTGTATAGCCACTTAATGACCTTGGACTTCACGACTTCAGGCTCCAGGTCTTCCCATAAGTAGAACGAATCATACCGAAGATCCGCTGAGCCTTCATTATGGCTTTGTCTACATGAGGTTTCCACGTTAGCTTGTTATCAAAGGTCATGCCTAGATACTTCACCTCCGTGGTCCATTGTAGCTGTGTACCATACATTGATAGAGTTCCTAAGCCAGTCAGATCTCTCATCCTAGTAAACAGCACGACAGTAGTTTTCCCTGGGTTGATCGATAAATGGTTACTACTGCACCATTTTTCTACCATACTCAGGGCCCTCTGCATGAGACTGGATACTGTGCTTGAAAATTTTCCATTGACAAGTATCACCAATTTATCCGCATATCCGACCGTTAAGTACGGACCTTTTTTGAGTTGTTTTAAGAGTGAATTAATCACCAAGCACCATAAGAGTGGTGAGAGTACTCCACCCTGAGGGCAGCCTTTGGTGGTCATTGCAATCATTTCATCCCCTAACAACTCAGACCTAATAATTCTTCCTCTGAGCATACAATTGATCCACTTGCAAATGGTTGGCTCTATGCCATGATTTGCCGATGCCACACTAATGGCATCAAAGGTGGTCCGATCGAAAGCTCCCTCAATATCCAGGAATGCAGCAATGCATATATGCTAATGCATGTTCTGCCTTATTTACCACAAAATGTAGTGCCGTCTCAGTGGATTTTCCAGACTGGTAGGCACATTGTAGCCTGAGGAGGGGAAATTTTTTCAATGCTCCCTCCCTGACATGTCTATTTACTGACTTCTCCAGGGCTTTCAAGAAGAATGACTGAAGAAGACTAATAGGTCGGTATGCCTTGGCTTCTTTGCAGTCCTCTTTGCCCGGCTTCGGTATGTAGATGACTTTAACTCGCCTCCATATCTTTCGAATGTATCCAAAAGCTATGCAGGCTCTGTAGTCTGTACAAATGCGGAACCAAGAGTGCAGCTCCCTGTTGTAGGATAATGGGATAAACCATGTCTGGACCAGGTGACTTGAACGGTTGAAAACCATTTAGAGCCCAGCCGACCTTCCCTTCATCCACTACCTTCCTTGCAGTGTCCCAATCTGCTATGGTTGTACGGTAGCCTAGTTCAACCAGGCTAATCGGGTCCTCCTGCTTCTTTTCTATTATCTTACAGTCCAGAAAGTGTGTGTTTAGCATCATTGCTAGTGTCTTCTTACCAGACCCTGTTCGCTGCCCATTGCCATCTCTGATGGTTGTCAATGGGTGTGCTCTGACAGTCGAGATAGCTTTGGAGAGTCTCATTCCTTCAGGAATAGTACTGATGTTTTGATGGCTCTCCACTTTGACCAATTTGTCTGCTGTAACCTCTATGTCTAATATAGAATTAAGCTTACCCTTAGAATCCTCCAGATCTATTCTGAGGTCACTCCTGAAGGAGTTCCAGTCCGTATTTCTGGGATTCCTTCTACGTGCTATAGGAGCTGGAACCAGCGTCTTATACTTAAAGCATATGTAATTATGATTTGACAAGGTAATCTCATCAGACACATGCCACTCGACAATCCTAGTGCTAGCCCTGTTGGTGGCTAACGTGATGTCAATTACCTCTGCTCGCCTACAGTTGACGAACGTTGGCCTGTTTCCCTTATTTAGAATTTGTAAAGAGGTACTTACCACATACTCCAGTAGCTTTTCCCCTCTTACATTCACATCTGTGCTCCCCTAGACTGAGTGGTGTGCGTTGGCATCACACTCGAGGATCATGTCCAGGTTCGCCCGGCTGCCATATTCAACAAGGTCCTTTATCTGTCTAGATACAGTTTCCTTGTCCGTATAGTCGAAGTATGTAGAGGTCAGGATTACAATCCCGCCCTCCGCTCTCTCGCACATCGATCTTAACTGTCGTAAGATCCCTAGAACAAAAATTGTATAAGGGCATTGCATATGCCATTTCTGACATACACACATGTCCTTATATCATTAGTGGAACAGTTGTGATAAATTACACCTCCCGTCCCACCCAAACCTCTGATCTTTCCCTCTTTAACATAAGGTGCCTGGATCAGGGCAATATCATATTCCTTTATCCGCAGGTTTATCCGCAGGTGGCGGGCCAGAACGGCCATCGCTCCAATGCAGTGATTAAGGTTTATTTGTACTCACCTTAGTCCCGCCATTCGGTCTGCCTATGGTGGCGTCTACGGTGGCAGGCACTGCTGGCCACCCTCCTCGTTCCCTTCCTCCATCAGCGCCCCCACAGCCTCCGGCGACGAAAGATCTAGACAATCTATATGTCCGATTATGTGGTCGGTCTTAGGAAACACGCATGGCGATGACGTATAGAGAGCCGTACCTGGTTCAATCACCACTGGGTTAACGGGCTTTCGGGGCCTTGGAAGCTCCTTGTCGCTGACCACTCTGAGCTTCACGTTCCCAACGGTTTTACCGTTGAGGCCGCGAAGCCACTCTGCGGCTCTCTCACCCTCACACGTCACGTGCAGAGCTCCACCAAGCAGTGCACCGACACTAATGGCCGGCAGAGGATCCGGTGTGGCCTCCAGCTGGTCCCAAATGGCCACCCTTATGGGTTCCACCAGCTCTGCATTTAGCAGAGCTAAGTACTCATATATGTAAGTAGGTCTATTTTTCTCTCACTCAAATTTTTCAATTATGTTTTAGGTTCCACGTCATTCCACATAATATTACCATCTATCCAAAATTGACTCGACTGCACGGATGACGTAGCTGTTTAAATGGTTGCCTTGCCATTACCGCCGCGACGAGTGTTGTGGGTTCGTACCCCACGGTATAAAAATTGTGTGACTGTTAAAACCAACATGCGATACCGTAATGCGAATACAGCATAATATAACAGCTAGTTGTTACTGTTTAAAATTACATTAAAACTCTAATAATATAATTATATTTTCAACGTCATTACGCGACCATCATATGCGTACGTGACGGTGAAATATGTTAAAATTGAACGCAGACTTTTCTATGTTTATCTCTGACTTCGATCTACTGAATTATATAATTCACTACTACATCATTTTGCGTCTATTGGTATCCCAGGTATTTAGATCTTACGCTTCGTTTACTCTCATATTATGGTCTCAACTTTGAAAAGAGATAATGTTCATCAGTTTTGCACGAACATTGATTGCTAAAAGTCACATAATAACACTCGTTGATAATGTAATATATTAATTGAATTGGATTTCTCTATATAGGTATATATTATGGTATATTGGATATAGAGGAACCATACCTCCCCAAAATTTACAATAAATAAATAACATTTTTTGCCAATTTTTAAGTTCATTTGCACGTCTAAACTTATGTTTCTTTACAAGTGAATGTATATATATATTCACCAGTAAAGAAACATAATATGTTTAAGGCGTACAAATGAACTCGCATCTTTAAACATCGTACCATCGTGCTTGTTAAGTCGATATTGTGTAGCGAAAATTGCCGTCTATTCTCAAGTATAAATAAAACAACAACTGCACTGGGTAACAAAAGCGCATTCCACAAGATTTCCTTGAAAAGATGTCGAATTAATTATCTCGGTAGTTTTGAATTTCCATTTTGCCGATTGCACACTTTGTTAGCAAGATATTCCTTCTTAAGTTCTATTTATAAATTCAGTGAAAAGCAATTAATTTAAAGTCAACAATAGAAAAGTTCCCAGTTGTGATGCATTGTGTTCCGCTTAGCCGTTTGCTTTCTTCAACTGGTTGGTTTATTCAATGATTTCCTTTATTAGCCCGACTATTGAAAATGAGAGAATGCTCTTGTTCACTTTTGTTTTGTTTATTTTAATTTGCTTATCGTATTTCAATTCGTTTGCTGTGAGTATTGTTACGATTAATATGTTTCTTTCTTATTCTCATTTAGATTATGACGTAAATGTGTAACTGAGAAAAATAGTTGAAATTTATCAGCGTTGTCTGTGGTGTAAGCATAATGAAATGTGTAACTGACGATCGATTGGTTTCGTGGCGATTTTTAACTTAAAGAGAGCGTTAATAAATTTTCTGGTAAAAATATAATATAGCAATCAGGACATTAAGTGCATTTACATTACGCCGTTTCTATCAAGTTTTCAAATTAGGCTTACATTGCCTGAATTCATGAATCAGAAAAATTTGTCACGTAATATATTATGTACCCAGATATTTTGCCTGCTTTTCGGGCATCAGGCTAGAGAATTTTAAGAAAGAGGAGGCAGACAGTTATGTAGTGACATATTTATTTATTCTACTTGCTACTATTTATCTTTGTTGTCTTATTAAGACACATCAGAATATTCCATGAACCGTTGTTGGCTTGGGTACTGAACCCAGCACTTTTTAATAACTTTCCTAATATGGTCAGTCTTTCAGTTGGCGTTCTAGTTTATTACAGGTCGGTATATAATTATAATATAAACAACACATTTCGAATAAGGTTTTCCCCTAATATACATTGGTAGGTATGACAATTATTTTTTGGCATAATAACTTTGCCATACAGTTTATGTTGACATAATTATCTTAGAGACAACCCATAAAATAGGTTCAGTTTGTACGCATTGTTCCACGGGGTGGCCCTTAGGCCACCCAAGCTGTGATAATATGCAATTTAACTTTATGATTATGCTTAAAAAAATTATGCGTAAATATAATTAGGACAAACAAAAGTATGACATGTTGTTTTATGTCTAAAAATTTTATGTAAGTGGATAGGAAACCGAGAAAATCGTCTCATCATAAGCGATTCCTACCTTTTGCCGTAATATGAAAGTATTAGGATAAGCTTAAATTATACATTCAAGATATTTATTATTTTACGTATACGTCAATGTAGCAATTGTTGTTAGGGCATCAGAAATTGGTCCGTCTTGGCCTACACTGTGGAGGTCTTGATGCTCCTCTATTAGTTATATTAGACAGCCCGTCTATTAGACTTCCATGGCCATGAATTAGCTATTATAAACCAGGTTAACAGCTATTTTGCGGGTATAGGTGCAGAATTAACTACTACTAATACTTCCCAGAATCCTACACAATCACCTACAGACTCTATGGCTCTATATGAGACTTACTATAGTGAAATGGATGTCATCATCTCTAATCTTAAAACTAACTCCGCTCCAGGCAATGACAATATTCCCACAAAGGCAATCAAGAGTAACAACATTTTTCTGATTCCTCCTTTCACTTATGTATGCAATTTATGTCTAACCTCGGGTGTTTTTCCAGTTGTCTTAAAGAAAGCTTTGGTACGCCCCATATACAAGTATGGTGATAAGAGCACTGTTGGTAACTACAGGCAAAACTGCTAAATACTAGGCTTATTAAATTTTTGTCTCTACATAAAGTTATTGTCAATAATCAATATGGATTTGATAGAGGTAAATCCACTGAAGATGCCACCTTAGAACTAACCGAAATTATCGCAAAGAGCTTGATCAGTCTTCGAAGGTGTGTTTCTTGATATATCGAAAGCATTCTATACAGTATCTGTCCCCTTACTGTTGCACAAGCTTGAGTCAATTGGTATACGTGGAATTGCACTTGACATATTTCGTTCTTATCTTACAAACCGAACTCAGTGCGTCAAAATTGGAAATTATACTAGTTCGCAGGCCTCTCTTTCTTTCGGTGTGCCGCAAGGTAGCGTTCTGGGCCCTACGCTCTTCCTAATTTACATAAACTCACTATGCACCAAATCCCTAAAAAACTGCAATATTATCATCTTTGCAGATGATACTGCACTTATCATTCACGGCAGAAATTGGGTAGAGACCAAAAAACACACCGAGAAAGCGATGACTGAGGTAATGAAATGGCTACATAATAATCTTTTGACACTAAATCTTAATAAAACAAAATATATACATATACAGTGCCCAACCATCTACCGAATTCATTATATTGAAACCCACATATGCAATCATGAAAACGTATGTAATTGCTCTAACATAACACGAACATCTTCAATAAAATATTTGGGACTCATTATAGATATTTCACTAAATTGGTCAGCACACATAGATAGCGTGGCAAGCCGTATCAGAAAATGACTAACAGTTTTTAAAGAAATCCGAAGCTCTGCAGATCTCGAAACACTGATGTGTGTATATTTCGCGCTTGCTCAAAGCCTGCTTCAGTATTGTGTCATAACATGGGGCGGATCTGCCAAAACTACCCTTCTACTCCTAGAACGTGCTCAACGTGGTATACTAAAAGTCATGCTTAGCAAACTACGAAGGTATGATACCTCTCTGGCTTCAAAAACTCAACTATTTAGAGACAGAGTCCATATTTACTGCTTGCAACTTGTCATAATACACAAGGATACACATACATATACACAAACGCACACTCACTCATTGTGTGACATGCGCGCATTGCGCGCACACAGACATCCATGCACACAACCATAATCATACACATTCACATACTCTTTGAAACGTTGTGGTAATTTTTTTTTTATACTCTGTATTGTTTTTAATTATTTCTCTTTTTATTTTTGATATTTTTATTTTCGTACGTTATATTTTTACATAAAATTATTTTAACCTTGTATTAGTATAATTTACAAACTCATCATACTTACTTATGCGTTAAACAAATAATCATATTGGGTGGAGGGCGCTGGCGGCTGTAACACAGTTCAAACTAGCACAGCCGTCAACGACAATCTCTTATTTTGTATAGATATTTTGTTTACCGTTCACTTATGTATCTAAAATAAGAGCATTTTGTAAAATTTTATTAGTGACAATAAACTATTATTATTATTATTTGAAGCTACACTCTTAACTACTATATGTTGTGACACATGACCGGTTAAAGTTTAATTTGTAGTCAGTCAAAAACGTTACCAAACGCAAACTAAATAGTTTTACTAGTGAAATATCCAAAATTCTAACCATTGGTCAGAACGATTCGATCATCAATTTGTCATGCCCACTACTCTCAGCAATAAGGGTTATCCAAACTGGATATATGCAAAACCAATTGCACCGCTGTGTGTGCTACATGCACTAAGCCGTAATAAAACATCTAGCGATACATCTTCGGATATTCGCACTTAACTAAACCCGGCTGTAGCTTAAATTAGTTGAAATGTATACCTATTACGATTGTTTATCGTTGGATAACAGCAAAACGGTATCGGTTATACAATAGTAGTGAAAGGGATTAATTTGTTGACAGTAAATTGGATCCTAATGAAGCAAAGGCTGTGTGGATAAACAAGACGGTCGTCTTGGCCCCTGTTTACATGATTCAACGGTTCGTTAGCTTTGTTTCAAATCCAATCGGCCGTTTGTACAACTGCTGCTGTCTCCACTTCTGCGTTTACTGTTATGCTATATGTTTTGTTAACATTATTCGCTTTGATTTAATGCTCTGTATTGGAGGATTGTTACGGGCAATGTTTTGACTACGAATCTATTAATACTGAATATTTTTTGCTTTAACCTATCTGACATTAATTGTTATTTTAGTATATTTCGAATTTAATGACATAGTATTTTGGTGCCTAATGTAGGGTATAAAGGTCTTGCTATGCTCATAAAAAGGTAATTATAGCGTGATGTATGTTTTTGAATTGTCGTGGCAGATCGTGTTGAAGACCGTTTTTATCCTCTCGTGCCCAGCGAATAATAATGACTTTTCTTTTAGCCTTAATATTTATTTCCGTGAAAATTTGAATTAACGAATTTTAAACCGTAATCGTACATCGCTATCTATTATATGATGTTACGTAATCATTTGTCTTCAACTAGATTCCTTAGTTTAGTTTGCGTTCGCCATCTAGGTTTACCACTTGGCCCTACATTATGTAATGATTCATCTTAAATGTTAAGCTTAGTCTAAAACAAGAATAGATAGAAATAAAGTCAAACACAGTACAGTTTCTTGCTGAGTTTAAACATTATAATAAAATTCTTAAGCTTACTTACTATCGATTTATAAATAATTTCAATGCTTAACCTTCAAAAAGTTTTCACAATCAATCTCAAAGTATTATTTACTAAGTCCTTCCTAATTATAGTTTGTTTAAATATTTAAGGTAAATATAATTACAATAAAGCCAATTGTACGGATCAGTGAACTCAAGTTGTAAGATAAATAGAACGGATCAAATGATAACAGTAATGTTATTCGACACTGTTGATGTTAACGAGAAAAGTTCACGGGTAAACGTAACTTTCTTAGCGCAGTATCTTCTACAGATAATATGTTATTTATTTTACACAAATTGTTGTACTTACATAAATAGTCTCACACCTATATCCCCGAAGGAGTAGCTAGAGGTGTATTAAAAGAACAATTCATAAGTTTTGGTTTTACGTATAAGGAGCGAGCCTATTAGGTACTAAATATTCTTGACAGAAAATCCCAATAACACTACTTCCTATCCATAAATCATATCTAAGACATCATGCAGAGTTTTTAGTATAATTAACTATGTTTTAATAATAAGACTGTCATGTTATAAATTCGTCCCATGGTATAAGTTTGCGTGTGATCCTGAGGTTATGAGTCCAATTCCTTTACCAGATAAAATGTTATAGTGGTTCTGTTCAAATTCTTAGTAGTTAACATAGCTGTCTGTAACTGCCGGTCAATAAGCACATCCGCTTATGTAGGTCCCAAAACCACAGCCAACGAAAGGTGGATATCAAATACCAGTATTTACCTCTTCGAGATATAATCGTGAGATTATGTATGTACGATAAGTGTTATGTTGACACGCACGTACAGTGACACACGTATGATTAGAGCGACATAATTAACAGAAATTTGATTGGCGCACAAATTAGTCTTCAATTGACGCCGACAGCGGCTCCAATAAGCATCGTTTGTACCATAAGCACATTAGCATATAAATCACACTACCTATGAATCGTGCGTGATTTCAGCCGCCGACGATTAGGCACCGTATCATAATTATATCTATCTCATATTAATTGTAAATTATTTTTTAGTGGCTATTCCAGCTTTAGTCTTACTTGTAGTACTTAACCTCCAAGGCTAGTTGGACTTCACGGGATTGTAGTCCATCTCATACTTCTGGCCGCTAGGACGTTGCTAGTGGTTTAAGTTGTCAACTTACGAGCGCGTTGAATTTGTGGGTTCGATCTCCAAACTGACCAAAAATATGTGTGGTCCACAAACAGTCAGTTCTAGTCTCGATGATCTGTGTCTATTGTATGAGTACATCTGTAGTGAGATTAGAATTAAAAATCAAAGTCATTCATAATTCATTGGCATTAAGCAAAACAGAGCAATACTTAAATTTGATATAAAATTATATGCATAATGTGAGACAATGTAGCCTCCTCTAACTCCTAATGTGATAGTGCAAATGAATTCGGTATGTAAACCATAGTCGGTGAAACGTGGTACGCCCACATTTCGCCGGCTACGAAATGGGTTCCACCGAATAAAGTGCTAGCTTATCACCGTTCGTGCCGCTTACAAAAATTACTTAACAGATAAAGACAATAACACTTTGCCAGACCCAGGAATTGGACCCGAGACCTCAAGAACAGGGTCACAATCACTGTTGGCTGGTGCCGATATCTATTCATCATGGTGTAGTCAAATTTTTCACTACGTCATAATTAATATCTCAAGATAATCCCGTTAATCGAGGATCACAAAAAATTACACGCAGGTTCCGAAAATGACCAGATACTAAAAGCTTTAAATTTATGGGATTTTGTATACAAATAACAACTTTCGTCGTAACTAATGGTAATACTAAAAACTGTACCACCATAACCGCCTGTACTTATAATCAAAGCAATGCAGTATGTAACTTTACAAAAAAGAACGCGAGTGTCAAAAAGTTTTTAAACATTAATTATATTAGACGTTTTTAGATCTCAGTAGAACATAGGCACGAGTGGCTCGCTGTTAGCTATTTGAACAGAAAACTAACTTTTGAACTCGACTTGTTGTAAGCGTATTTCAAGCTAACTGTTTACCGTACAACGTTCGTGTATAAATGTAAACGATGACTCCCAACTCTCCATTTACTTGTTTGCTTTCTTATTTCGCTTTGTAAATTTGTTATAACAAAGCACATGCGAAACTTTCGAGCCGACTTGATTTCTTGTTCATAACAAATGCTACGTCTTAGTGGATTGCTAGCCTGTTATTTGCACTGTTATTTAGCTTGTTAATTTTATTTAATAAAGAGGGTTGATTTTGTGCTAAATAGAGTTTTTGTAGGCTCGAATTTAGGATGCCATTGTTATAATATTTGAATGATATTGTCCTCGTATGTATGTTAATATAATGCTTAAGAAATCTCAATAGCAGCCCGGAGTTAGGAACTTGGCAGTGTTAGATATCCCTGTGCCTGGAAAAGCACTTAAAGTCGTTAGTCCTGCGCCTGATCTTCCGATTGTGTCGGTTTATTGTCCTATCAGATCATGAGAGTTAGGGAATAGAGAGTGCACTCCTGATTGCGCATCCTGCACAGATGGCTAGTCACTGTTAAGATTGGCCGGTGCGTCCGAAATTCGAACTGGAGAACATTATTATTTAATTTATTTTAATATATATTTATTTGATCAACTAGGAAAAATTTCCATTGAAATTATCTGTTAGTATAGAATACTAAAAGTGTACAAAACGTCGCGTACACTATAAAAAAGCAAGCATCTAATTTAAACTAATATGATCTGAGCTAAAGAAATTGTTTTTATTCTATATATCCCTACCAAGTTAGCAATTAGGATCTAGAATAATACTGCAGTGGTTGCCTTAGAGCTATCCTAACTAATAATTATAAATGAGAAGAAAAATAGTGTTTGTTTGTTACGCTTTCACGTCTTAACTACTCGACCAAACGTCATGAAATTTCGCATACACATTGTCAGGGTACAGAAAAGGGCATAGGGTATTTCATCCCGACAAAGTACTGTTCCCGTGGGTAAATTAAATGATATAACCTAGGTATGGTAACGCGAGCGCAGCTGCGGGCAAAAGGCATTCAATAAATATTAAAATGCAGTTATCCTATTGTGTTATGTTAGATTACTTCCTGCTTTATTTACTTGCTCTAAAATAAATTTTAAATAAATGTTAAATTTTAAACAAATCTAGAGTTCCCATTTACGGTTACAGCTTTGTTATAGATTTTATTCAATGAATTATGATACTATATAAAATCAACAATTATTAATATAACCTTGTACGAAATTAACGTAGGTTTTTTATTTTTTTAAATCTTTATTTATTTTGGAGTTTTTATTTTATAGAATACGTAGACTCCGTCGTGCCTTATGTCGTGTTTATACATTAAGCACTCTTGCTATAAAAACGTTATAAAATAAAAATAAAAACGAAACCAAATAACACTTAGACTTATTTTCTAATCAATAAATGTAATTAAATTGCACAATTTCTTTGCCATATTAGACTTAGGATTAGCTAAAATTGTGTGGATGAGTCCAACATCAACCACATTTAGATCACATTCATTGATGAATGACTGTCGATCTCGCTTGTTCTTGACACAATCCATCAGCAAATGTTGCACATCCTCAACCCTATTGCAAGCAGTACAATTAGGTGAATTGGTTTTTTTCATCAAGAATGCAAACTTTGCTGATGGATAGTGTCCCGAACATAACCTTAAAGCTAACTTAATATACCTCCTACTTAATCCTCCTACATCGCACCATGGCGAACGGGGAAGTTCACCCTGGATTGCTTTGTACCATATTCCTTTTGTTTTTGACAAATCATTAAAATATTTTTCCCATTATTAAAACATTTTAATTTAAATTTTGGCATGTATTCCCAGAAATCCAGTTTATTATCTAATTTACTCCCTATAACTGCAGCTAGTAGTTAGTATTTCAATACGGTATGCTTCTTCATTGCTATGTAATCCAATATGCGCTGGAACCCACTGCAAGGTCAATTCTACCCCACGTTGTTTTAAGTGCGTTTATTATTTTAAAATATCATAGGCTATCGATACACCTCTGAAGCCAGAGGCGCATTGAGCCAAGAGTTGCAAGGCACTTTTGCTGTCTGATAACAATCCTACTCAGATTTTCTGAGCTAAGGTAGGATAAGGCTTGAAATATTGCCACAAGTTACAGCGTCACAATCGATACTTTTGCACTAACTTTAAAACCAATTTTATATGCACGAGTTTGGTCAAAAAACCCGACTTCCAAACCCTAAGTACTCTTTGACCCATCAGAATAAATACAGTGCCAACTATTATAATTTGTATTCAATTCCCCTAAGACATTATTAAGTAAGACACAGGGTTCGTAATAAGTTTTAACTATATATAACGTAGGTAGCTCGAATAATTGGAATAAGTCTGTAATAAAGAGTCTTCATTGAGAACAGACGCGTTGACCAATTATTTATTAAATTAATAATTAATAAGTTATAAATTGTGACCTCGTTTTAGCGATAGCCGGCACAACGCGAACTGTGTCACTTTTACGCTTCCGTATAGTAAATATGTACAATTATTAGTGAAAATGTTTACTGTATAAAGATACAGCAACTAATAACATGGAGGGCAGTCCCTTTAATAGAAGTAGCAGGACCGCTCGCACGCCACCTCCTATGGCTGAAAAGGCACCCGTGACCTCACCGAGACCTGAAGCCTCAGGTCAAGAAGATGACCTTGAAATAATAACAACGCCTGAAATTCAGTCATGGATGACGTCCATTGAAAAGTGCCTAAATGAAGTGTGTTCTATTGTATCAGAGGGAAAAATGAACTCTGAGCAAAAATTAAGGATCAGCACTTTATGCCGTAAAGTTGGACACGAGACTTCGCAGCTGGCAGTAGAATACCAATCACTCAAAATGAAAGCCGTACATGCATATTCCTCTATGAAAACCCTAGAAGACCAGCTTGATGTATCAAGGCGACTTCAGGACTTGAAGCAGACTGTAGAAGAATTTACAAAACCTATCACAGGCCCTTCTTTCGCAGACATGGTGAAGACTGGTACGAATACTTTTATACAGCCGTCAAATTTCAGTTCAGTGGCGATCTATCCTAGCGATAAGTCAAAGTCGAGTGAGGAAACAAAATCTATTGTCCAGAAGATAGTCCGTCCTGAACAAATGAATCTGCATGTCCGGGGACTACGAAAGACAAGAGACGGCGGTATAATTATCAGTACTGATACTAAGGATGACCTGGAGAGGCTTAAACAGCAGGTCCAGACCATGAACATGGGTCTTACAATCCACGAGCCCTTTAAACGTAAGCCTAGAGTGGTAGTTATAGGAGTTCCTTCGTCGATGCAGGATACTGAAGTTTACACTTGCCTCTATAATCAAAATATTGCCGGCAAACTTCAGGATACCAATCTCGAGACGTTCCTTAAGTCTATTAAATTAAGCCATAAATTGGGCAAAAGAACGCCGAGACCTGTAATTACGTCCTTGAAGTTTCTGGAGCCATACGAAAAGCTCTCATCATTAATGACAGAGTCTTTATAAATTGGTCGTCCTGTCCTGTGAGGGATTTTACTCTTGTAACACGCTGCTACAAGTGCCAGCAGTATGGGCATGCGGCGAAGACATGTCGCGAGAGCAGTTATACTTGCGACCATTGTGGTGATCAAGGCCAATTTATTAAGGACTGTGCGTAGCGTGCATAATTCGAAAACAATTGTGCACATACAGATATTTATTTCCCACAAATATGTTTGTGTTGTTATACATAGATATGCACAATTCATCTCAATTTAATTCGAATGTAATGGTGCACATGAATAGTAGAAACTTTTGTACTCATATATAACTCTGTATACTAGATCCATTACATCTACTTAACATGTAATATTACAACGAGATAGTTTAAATAATCATTTAAATCGTATAAAGTTATTGCCTCGCAGAGCTTACAAATGTCGGTTTTAAAATCATGTCCCCGTTCAAACTTTCCTCATGAATAATTTACGAATTTTCTTCTGAGATATGGTCTTGCCGCAGAAGATAAGGATTAAATTACGCAAAATTAAGTTTTTATTATAACATCCGAATAAAAATATAAAGAAGAAGTGATTTGAATAATTATCAGCATGTCCCCTTGCTTCGGTTTCGCCAAGTTTTCACTTCTTTTAATGTTTATGGATGAATGATTTTAGTTTAAATATTTTTTACTGTTTATTTCGGTCATCTCATTGTAATAATGACTGTAAGTGTTACTGGCGTCTTGGAATCTCGTGGTATGTTGAAGCCAGTAATAATTAAAACAGGGGCACTACGATTAGAATAATAGCCTGTATAATAGCTTTTCAGTCAACATTCTTTAACTGCTTACCTCGTCAAAATAAGGGCTGAAAAATTTAGTAAGACACACTTTATAAAATCTGTTATACTTGTGTCCTTATTTTTCAGTTTAGAAATTTGTCATGATTCTATTTTATTTATTGTTGTCTATAAATAAGTAATGCATGCATATACTATTACGATTATATTCTTTTTACGGTGATTTCGGTGCGGTGGAATCTTATTTCCCTCTATAAGGCAGATATACCTGATGATATACTTTGGGCTAGGTCTTCCCGTGGCCATCGTTGCTCAAATGCAACTGAAACTTCGATGTTTAGCCTTCCCCGTGAAAAAAGTGTAAATTAAGTGTAAACAGAAATAGTTAAGAAATATGACAAGTAAGTTAAAATCTAAATAAACTGTAATTAATTCTGGTAAAAGTCGTTTAATTGCAGTAGATAAATCCTGTACGTTGTTGAGCTCCTATGAACCTAGTATAAGAGAAAAAAACGATACAAATACAAAATAGCGGCATAAAAATTATAAATACGTATTTTATTTCAAAATATCAAAAGAGGAAATCAGTGGCTTATAGATTGTAGCACGGTTTTGTACAAGGAGCTATGCAGATAATAATTTGACTTCAAACCTTTGGGAGTGGCAGTTCAAGTGGATAAGACCGCCTTCCCGTAATTTTCTGAAGTACACTCTCTAAATTCAGTGAGAGCACTTATATTCCGAATTTATAATATTACTGCTCTAAATATTCTGCACTTTCGACTGATGTGGGCTTTAAGTAGCAATGAATTCCGTCCCAAGAGGATTTTAATTGACCATTCTTATTTTTAGTCTTGCTGCGACACTCGACATATTGATTTTAGTTATCCTTATTGATGAGAACAAGTTTTTCATCATCGATCGGATATGCCTGTTCTTTATGTTATTTAAATTAAACCGAAAGTGTTTTAAAGTTTGCATGAAAACAATATTTTAACTGTCCCAAAGATTACCAAAACTACCGTTACTACCTACGAATTCAAATCCTAATAGATTTTGTCTATGATATAGATATGTTTTAAAAATCTGTGTAAATCAGACGTACTTTATAATCTCACTGCTATCCAAACTTTTTCTTATATCGAGAGCGATAATCAGAAAAGCCCATAGTCCAACACTCTTACTGAATACGCGTTGGCATTTACATACATTCTGGACGTCTTTTTGTTTAATTCTTAGGCAGGTTTCATTGCGCCTTTTTTTGCCTACACCCTTAACGATAGCGATACTTAACTGTATAAATATATCAGTTCTGTATTAAACTATCCCACTACTGGGCACGGGCCTTTTCTCAGTGTGAGAAGGGTTAGGCCATAGTGATAGACCACGCTGGCCCAGTGCAGATTGGCAGACTTCACATATCTTTGAGAACATTATAAACAAATCTCTTACATGTAGGTTCCCTCACGATGTTTTCCTTCACCGTTAAAGCGAACGATAATTAACTAATTAATACGCACATAACTTCAGTAAAAGTCAGAGTCACCCCGCCTGATGGTAAGTAGTCGTGAGGTCTAAGAGCAGTGGCCTCCACACCGTCCTCATAGCAGCTGAGGCAATGTTGAGGTCTCTACTTTGACTTAAAGGACCCAGAATTGAAGGAAGAAGGAAACACGTGCCTTGGCAGAGAATTCCATGCCTTGATCGTTCGGCAGAGCTGTTTAGAACTCCGAGTTTTCGCGAAGCTTGCTTAATGACGCTCTCGATGTAGGTTTTAGGATTAAGGGAGTGGCAAAGATCCATACCTAAGATGGAGAGGCTGTCACGTATCACTAGAGGAGTGTTTTTCTGAGAAGGCAGGGGAAGAAACGGAGACTTTTTTATTGAGAATGCGCATGCCTGAGTCTTCTTGGCGTTGAACTGGACCAAGTTCTTGGCATTCCATTCAGAGATGCGGTCCAAGGTCTGGTCAAGTACAACGACAAAATCCTGCCTTTTCCCCTCAACCTCAGCCTGTTTGGACCATAATTCCATCCAATGAAAGGTCAGAGATAGTTCATTTATGATTTCAACACAAAAAGGAAGCTGCTGCCTATCTGGATTATTATCTTAATATTATAGTTTATTTTTCTTGATGAATTTGAAAAACCTGACACGTCGGCATAATACCGAGATGCAATACAAAGTGCAGGGGTCAATAAAATAGATTCTAACTGAACTAAAAGAGCTGGCATAAAAGAACACACAGCTGATGTAAAACACCAGCGCTCGATGACATCTGCTGTCTGTAAACAGATGCAACATAACCACTATTACCAACCATTAACTGAGATTTGACAATCCACAAATACGCGCAATAGAACACAGATTCCTATCAAAGATGTTTCGCGACTCTATGGAAATTAAAAATACATCCTTATTTTAATTGATAAGATGGTTGGAATATACCACCAGCTAGGGATCCGGTAGTTCAGATAGTCAAACCCAAGAAGAAGCTAAACACAGGTAGACTTCATGATACTTTGAGCTCAATCTGCATAAATAGAAACACCAATAATTAAATTATGTTCAGGTACTTTGAAATAACTACACTCCAAGACATTGAAACATCCAAAATCTTGGTCGCTCCGTGAACATGGCTACTGAAAAGCAGCCAAAACGTCGGGGTAAGTTTAAATTAAAATTAAAACTAAATAGCATTATAATTTAAATAGAAGTAAACAGTAATCAGTAACAGTGTTTAACAAACTGTTACTGAAATTTAGAATTAAGAATAATAATTCTAAACTTTTACTATGTTTAAAGTTTCAAAATTATGTAAAATGTGTTTAAAAAACGTGATAATATCCGTATCCGGTTTAATTTTAATAACATTGACGTAAACGCAAGAAAACATTCTTACTTTTAAATTTCTATTTAAAAATTTCCAATCGAAATATATAATTATAAATCACTGTTTAATTGCAATGGTTACGGTTATTCGTGATTGACTAAACAATATCAGTGTTAACCACAAACAATTCAATATACTCAGATAGAATGAAATTAAATTTTTGAACTGACGAAATGGGAATAAATGAACCAATAGTCATGCAGGTTATTTGCGGTCTGTGTGATTTTGCCGTGAAACCCGTTTTCCAAATGTGTTGGATGTTTCGATACGAATAAAGATTTTCTTGTTTGGAATGTTCAGTCTACCTTGTAAAGTTCGATCTATCTATTTTTGATTGATTTTCAAATTATTGGCAGGTATTTACCTGTACCGTTGGCCTGCGCTGAGTAGAGATACTGTAGCTTTTTAAGCAACCGTAGTGCTTACGAAATGAAATTTTGTTGTTACGTTGCTCTATCGTCGTAGCGAGTCGCCGGAAATCGAGACATCAGTGAAATTTCTGTAGTTCCAAAAGAACATAGATCCTATAAATATATTATATAATAACAAGCGATCGAGATAGATGGAAGTCAGAAAGGGAGGTCTTTGCCATATATATATACTAGGTGTAAGGGACGGTGTACCGAAAACTGAAATAGTAGATTCAGACCATTGTTCTGAGTTACAATCGTTGGAATTTTCGTCAGAAAAATCCCAATTTAAATCTGAAATTTTTAATTTTTCTGGCTGTATATCGTAACCTTTTATTAAATAAAAATCAATTAATACCACATTTTATTAAAATACAGCAATTTAATTAAATTGGCGGGATTTAAAGCATGAGCGTTGCGTTGTATCAGTAACAATCCATTGCGTACTGTGTAATTATATTAATCAATATAAAATCTTTCATCTTGCATTTTTTATTAATAGAAGTTTTCATCGAGATAAGTACCTATAGAATGACGTGTTAGTAAAGTTTTCGTTACGCCGTCCCTTACACCCAGTATATATATATATATATATATATAGTTATATATAGTTTGCCGCAATAGGCTTTCAACGAGAATAGATAGGCACACTTGACGCGTCTATGAGCTACTACTAACGCTACGCTAAGTACTATATTCTTTCGTCAAAAACTATTGTTCACACAAACGATTCTATCGTACAAGGAACAAGCTCATCGCGGCGAGGTGATCGCTTAAACCGACTCCTCTTTTCATACAGTCAATAAGTATTTTGTGCACCCAAAACCGTAGCTCATTATTTTGTACTAATAAGACATGCCAAGAGTGCTTGGTAGGACATTCTGAAAGGGCAGCGAATGAAAAAGTTGTTGAGTCACTTGACAGACTTGAACAGTACTTTGTCGTGAGGTATACACTCACCTTCTTAGAAGAAGAATATCGTTTACTTCTGTTTCGAGATAAATTTAGGCAAGGCTAGCAATCAGCATCAACTTTGCGCGGGTATATTTTTGACGACTTGTTTAACAGCGTCAAGACAAGTATATACAATTTTAAAACTATAACAAGAGTATCTCAGAATATTGGAAATATGTTGAGTAACTAATTAGGATGAACTAAGAGGCATCTGAATGTGCTTGTTTATTTTTATCTGTCACCTATCTTCTGATTATAATGGTACAACTAAATAACCATTCAATGGATTTTTATGTGATTTTCACAGCTTGAGCAGGTCTTTAAGTTACGTTTCATGTTAATTTATTTTTATATTTTTAGAATCAGATTTATTTCACATAAATGACATCGAGGATAAAACAAGCAGCGGTAAAAGATTTAAAAATATATAAGGAGGAGGAGAGCTGACGTGATGGTAACTAACTTATGACTGCAGATTCTGTAAAAGCTAGATACAGGTGAATTACACCCACATTTCGCCAGCTATGTTTTGTATTTTAATTATAAGCGTAATAGAGGCGTAGAGGCGAGTCTAATAGCTGAACGATATGGATATCTAATAACCGCTTACTATAAACCTGCTTAATTGAAAGCGATTACCATAAGATCTCTTGCAGCACCAGCAAAATAGCCCCGACATTATAAGACCCATTAAAAATTAAAAATGGTCATTAATTACTGATATTTTCTTAAGAATGTCAGTGTGTTTAAATACACCTAATATGCTAGTTACCAATACAATGTCGTTTTTTACTACCAGTAACTTAAGGTGCGGTCAAACAGCCGGCGTGCGCGGGGCGTGCGCGTGTCCCGCCGTGTTGTAATGTACTGAACTATATGAAAGCGTTCACACAGCAAGCGCTAGAGCGAGCGCGGGGCGGGCGCGGGACCGGCGCAGCGCGGCGCGGTGCGGGCGCGCGTTCGGCGCACGTATTACGCATGCGTGGTATAAAGCTTTCAACACACTGTATCGCTATAAGCTAATTGAAAATAGTATGAAATGAAAATAACATACCGTGTCAATTGAAAATAATAACATTTTATTTGACATTTTTCATTAGTTACTACTATGAGATTTATACACAAATAAAGAAATATCACCTCCATAAAATATATATTAATATGAAATGTATAATTTTATTCTGTATGAAACATAGCATGTAACATTAATGGGTGGGCATGTGTGAGGGTCGTATTATACTGTCGGTTATATAGCAGTATAATGAATTAAAAAGAAGTATTATTTTTAATGCTTCCTGTTTTTTCCCCATGATCATCATTAACAACTGTGTAAATATCAGTAAATTTACTTATTTTGTACTTTGGAATTATTGGACTACAATGTATTTATGGAACAAAGGAACAGGGAGGGAAGTTAGGTATGTGAGTGTCCAGATAACCCATTTGAACCAATATGGCGTACAGCCATACATTTATATATATGTATTAGATATTTACACTCATAGAATAAGAGTGTCGTGCGGTTGCCTTGTTGTTGCCGAACGGCAAACCTGATATCTTGTTAAATGAAAAATCCTTGATGATTTTTTAATATGACTTTCTTGATTCACAGGTTTATCTTAATAATGACTTATTAAAAAGAGAATAATTCAAACAGATAAATGTACATGTATTGTAATGCGCTGACGCGGGCGCAGTATGTTGCTGACGCGGTAACTTATGAGGTTAATAAACCGAACATATTCCCGGCCCAGACAAAATGAGATGATGAGCATAATTTAACAAACATATATATTTAAGTTAAAATTTGATCAATCAACTCTATTTTATCTATATTTCTATTTCGGCCTTCATTACATAATATTATCATTAAAGATATTATTTCAGTAATCACGGTCGCTGTGGGTTGGTAGCTTTATATTTATTAAACGCACACGCGTGACGTCACCAAAACGCGTCGAGCCGGCGGCAGGCACGCCGCCGGCCCGCCGCGTTTTGGTGACGTCACTCCCGCCCCGCTCACGCCATGCTCGGCGTGGTTTAACGCATGCGCAGTACAACCTAGAATACTATAATATAAAGCCGCTGTCACAGTCATCGAAGTGTATACACGTCGCGCTGACCTACTCAAAATCCAGGCGAGACTTTTAGTCCACAAACACATAATTATCACAGCGCGAGAGTCTAAGTGAGCGTGAGAAAGGACAGCGATAGAAAGCCTAGTACCTATTTTAATTATTTATGTCGAGCGATTCAGACGTGGACGCGGCTCTGCTTATGTTTGCAATAGCTAATTTTAAAAAGCGCAAATGGATATAGATTCAGGATTGAATCAATCACGTCATATGTAAGGAAAATATCATACGCTGTGTCAAGAGTTATAAACACATGAGGACACATTTTATGCCTATTTTAGGATATTTCAACATTGTTTTGAGCATATACATGGCTTAATAGAAGCGAAAATAAATAAACTTGACACAAATTGGAGACGCTATTGGTTTAAGAGAAAGGCTGGCAATTTGTCTGAGCTAAGACATTTTAATAATAATATTTACAATAAAAAAATAAATTAATTCTAAATATAACAGCTTAATTAACGCAAAAGGCTTGACACATCTTTGTAAGAACCTAATACAATATAGTATAGCCTCGATGATATAGTGGTAAGTGTAACCGACTGCCTGAGGTCGCGAGTTCGATTCCCGCACAAGTCAAACATTTGTGTGTATGAATATGGATGTTTGACTTGGTCTGGTTGTTTCTATGTATAATATGTATGTATTTACAAAAAAATATAGTATATATGTATATATGTAAATATGTTTATCCATTGTCTAGTACCCATAGTACAAGCTCTGCTTAGTTTGGGCTAGATGGTGTTGTGTGTATGTGTAGAATTTTATATTATATTATAGTATTATAATAAAATAATTACAAAATAGTACTTCAACTCGACATAGGCTTTAAACAAACAATATGCATTGAACTGTGTTCGCCTCCACATAAAGCATCCTCAAGACTGTTTAGCAATAAATAAGAAAATAGTTCTTTATATATTTTTCTGACACTGTGATATTGTATGTCAACTGTTTGCACCTTTGAATTCCAGACGCGTAACCGAAACGCTCCATCTATAGAGCGACATATTTAAATATATAGGTATATATTATATTATATTTGACATATTTCTATATTCATATTTTTTGACATCAATGTGACGTATTCTGAATGTCAATTTCTATAAAGAAATATATGCTTATTTATGTAAATATGTATTCTATGGTTAGTATACTACAGAGTAGTTGTTATGGCTTTAAAATATTAGTAGGCATATCCAATTACCTAACATTGGAAATAAATTTTATGGCATATAATAGATCTCGTAAAACATAAATAATATAAGAAGCTAAACTTATAATAACAAAGTATTTATAATCACCGAATAATAATATTGAATTAAAGAATGAAATTAATACTAAAATAGAGTTTATTAATACTTCACTCAATTCTATTAGAACACGGCAATCTCTTTACTCTACACAAAACTCAACTTCTCTTCAAACTCACTATTATTTGGCTAGCTACTATGATGGCTAGCAAGCATATGGCGCGCCTTATGGTAACTGGCCATGGAAACTTACAATCACTTGCAATAGCCTTGTGCAATAGTGATAACACATTGCTCGTGCCTATTATATGGAAAATAAATCTCATCTTTATTTCAATTGCTCTAGAAATATCCATGTGCCGATAGTCTAGTAGAAAGTCGTCGCTGGTTGTCGTAACGGCCATCAAGACGCGTACACATTTCTATGCCTGTGACCGCGGTTTTATATATAATGTCGTTCGTATCACGCATGCGTCAGCAAAGCGAAGCTTGACACCCGCCGGCGGCAGCGCGTGCCCGCCCCGCTGCCGCCGGCTGTGTGAACGCTCTCATACAATTCGGTACATTACAACACAGGCGGGACAAGCGCACGCCCCGCTCACGCCGGCTGTTTGACCGCGCCTTAAGTATATTGCCTCCAGATGGTAACCGGTCACTGTCTCTTGTAATCGATTTATACCAGAAATCGCCACCGATATATATGTCCACCAGAGGAGATTGCCAACCTTTTTTCGATTTCGCCGATGGTTTAATATTTGAGTGTTTCAGAAATTTATTGATTAAAATTTCTGGAATATGCTTTATGATCGCTTGCAGTATCAGAAGAATTAATTGCTCGATTCCGATATTAGAAAAATATATTATAGGAATGGGACTGGCAAATGTAAGCCTCCGGTCCTTACCGGGGTAAACACTGTAACAATGTCCCAACTCTTAAGCTGGCGTCCTTTAAGAGGATCGATCTTTCACGACACGGCACGACAAGGGAGAATTCCTTTTCTTGTTTCATTGTATTTTCTTAAAAATAATATAGTCGTGAAGTGTAAATTTAATGCATTAACTATGCAATTATAATAAATTGTATGATAATAATAGTTTCTGTCTCGTGTCAACGCTCTTTGAGTGTTACTAATTTGGCTGAGATAATTAACGCTATATTGTTAATTAAGGACAAAGGTGTACTAATTAAAATGAGAGATGACGCTGTATGCGCCGTGAATGTTGATTATGGGTAAAAATACTCAGCGTAAGGAGAAACCACAGACAGCGCCGAGAGCACAGGCAAGATGGTTTTTGATTGTTAGCGTATATTGTGCTATATCAAAGTGAACATTTTAGTTAGGATATAACAGTAATAATTATCGCAGCTCTTTATATATTTCATTCTAAGGTATCAAAATGTATTAAAACAAAAACTGACTGACTAACGTATCAATGCATAGCTCAAAAACGGATAGCTCAAGAAATGGGATATTCCACTAAAGCAGTATTTTAAAATTTTATCTTGAAGGGGTTAGACTGCGAACACAATAAAATTTATGATGATCATTTGACCACTTCAAATCTTTATAAAATAAGCGAGCTACGATAGAGAGCTTCGTAAAATATTTATAAAATTAATTTAATTGCTTAGTCGACGTTCGGACGCTCCATAATAAAGAAAATGTCATGCGGCACTGTTTCTTTTTTATTTTACTATATTTGGGACAACAAACAATTACATAGATAATTCTTCGTGTATGAAGTAATCTCAAACTAAAAACTGTGTAGTCGACTATGTTATTACAGAATACATAGTAAGGTATATCTAAGTAGCCGTACAAATTTACTTAGATTACTCACATAAATAAAATAAAATCATAAAAGGAATAGTAAAAATAATGTTTAGAACAACGAAACTTCTACAAAACAAAAGAACATAAAGGTCGATACTTTATACGACATACAATATTTTGAACATTAAGAGCTTAGTATGGCTAACTCTTTGGTTGGTTTTAAAGCAAGATTGCGAAACTGTCGAGGTGTCATGGAAAACAAGCCTAAGTCCAAGAAGTACTTATTATAATTGCTTGTGAGGCGTCGCAGCAAAGCTCGTAGGCCCGCGTTAGTTCGACATCTGCTTATAGCAAATAAGGGCTGAATACGGGCAGCGCGCCTATAAGCTGTCCTAGGAACTAAGTAACATATTTTGTTACATACATCTGAGCAATCATATGTATTATTACAAAGATCGTAGAAGAGCATAATCTAGAGAAATATTCGCCGACTCGTTAAGCACGGCAGGTCATATGTCTCAAGTAAATCCACACAATTTAAAGATACCCGAAAACGACAATAGTGCCTAGCTTTTAGAAACTTTTATTGAACTTTTTCTATTTCATGCGAGTATTCATTATCATGAGCGCTCCAGACCGCAATTGCATACTCTAATTGTGATCTTATAAGTCACTTAAATAATTGTAAGTGTAAGTTATGCAACTTGAAATTAAACTAGAAAATATACACGCATATATGCTGTAGCTGCGCGCGCAAGTGTTTCATATTAAGCAGCTATAATCTGAGAGAGATACAGTAATATAGCCAAGTAAAAGACTGAGAAATCAAAGTTACGACTGAATGCATGTGCTGATAATGAACACTGCAGAAACATCACAAAAGGTTGATTTATAAAAATGTAACCAAAGTCACGGACCACAGCTAGTTTTTTAATAAAATCTAAAATAATCCGTGATATATCGTACGTGGAAAGCAATTTAGGGAGGGTTGGAATCTCATAAAGTCATAAGTCTACTCATGTAGCTGCCAAAATGGCTAATGACCGCGAGCACGATGTGCGGTCGTAGCATCGAGCCAAAAACCTATTTGCGACACTAATAACATCGTTGTTGCACTGATTACGAGCAGGCTTATGTTTAAAATGTGGTAATTTTCCGCTTGTAACAATTGTGGAAAGTGTTTTAATATACTATTATAGAATCAACATTGTTTATAAACTGTCCCACTGCAGGTAAGGGCCTCTTCTCAATAAGGTAAGGGTGAGACACGCCACGCTGGCGTATAGGTAATCTCAGAATCTCTAAATATAGGTATCCTCACGGTGTTTTCTTTACCATAAACCAGCAACTAATTATTTTATACGTCATCATCTCAGCCGAAAGACGACCCTCCAAGGTTTGCCACACAGACCGTTGTAAAAAGTCAGAGCTACGTACGTCGTCATCGGACTTAAGACCTATGCATGGCAGTCCAAGGGTCATCCCCCAGGCTACGGCTTCTTGCAAATGCACAATTATATGCAAATGCACATTGCAACAATCTAATTGGTTTCATACATGCTTTATTTGTGTGGAAAAGTTACTGGCAGGCATATTTGAGAAGCCCGCTGACCTCTAACAGCTTAACGGCCTGAACAGTCCTAAAAGTATTTAGAAACTATTGACTGTCTAATAACTGTTATAAAATACTTAACAGCCACAGGCATCGTTTCATCATCTAAATATACCTAAGTTTAACGTCATTACTTCTTCCAAACTCAAGCTTATGAAATCAAAATAATATACACATATATACTTACATAGAGTACGTACTCTCACGCCTATGTCCTCGAAGGGGCAGGAAGAGATTTTTTGAGTTCCCATATAATACATGCCAGCCTATCGCCTGTACCCTGTTCCAGACCCTGTGCTGCTACTAGAATTTATTGATAAAATATAACAGTGCTCAAACTAGGAATCAAATCCAACATGCACTCATGTACAGCTTTCGGGGAAAGAGGCGTGAGACCATGTATATGTGCCATCAAACGTTAAATCACGTGTGTGATTACGAAGTGCGAAAGTTCAATTAAAATATGGTCTTAGAACACTAAAATGACAGGTAGTTCTCTTCCGTGTAGACGCAGTATAAAAATATTTAAGTATACTAAACTTTTAATGAAAATCTCGATAAAAACAAAAGCTAATTTGCAGGGGACCAAGTGAGTTTCAGTTTTACGGTTACAAATTTCAATCGACACTAATTAAACCGTTTTTTAGACACCATTGGAACAAAAACTTGGGCGGGACTTGGTAGCGATAGAAATACACCTGGACTTTTGAACGCATATAAAAGTTTTCCAATTTACAGGGGCTGATTGGAAAATTTTCACCGGTTTGGGGTGTTAACCGAACCTTGACTATACTTAGCCTTTTGAATCGAATTAAAGGTATTACAGTTTCAAGCCGCTTACTAGTTCTTAAATACGATTGTTTCTCTATTAACAGATGGTTTTATTCATTGCAAAATATGCATATTTTACCTAGTTTTAGTGTTACCTTTTTAGTGGTATATGTGGTCCGCTTGCCCTTAAAACTATGCTAATATTGCAACTTTATTTCCAACATGTAATAATACATTGTAAGATACATATTAATATAGTCCGAAAATTATACTCATTGTATAGTATAAGGCCAGTTGCAATATAGGTAAGGTGTTGCTATGCTACCCTATAAACGTAACTATATATACAGCCTAATATAACCCATAACAACACTTTCCTGCGATAAAACACTCTCTAGTTGGCATTGACAAACACAACACACAAGGAAATTGTTATCCTTAAATTTTGGGCTCAATGATAATATTGGTAAATAAAATGTCATGTGCATACGTAAAAAAGGAAAACATTATTATTATATTTTGTAATATTTACCGTTACTGTATATATAAGTATATTATTTTACGATAAGTTTTTGGTATGTTGTCTACTTTTACCTTTTACTATTAACGAGTAATGACTTTCATGAGACGAACGTGCTTTTTAGTATCAAGTTGTTAAATATACCTATATCTATAGGTATGTACTCTATATATTTTCAAGCATGGTCGCCATGGTCGGCTTGAAAGTCAAACTATATGTTTCTCACTTATACTTGAATATTGAAAAAGATTTAAATAAATACACCACAGACTCAAAAACGTTAACATTTATTCATTGAATTTCTCGGTCTATATATACCTCGCACGGTAACCAAACCATATCGCGATTCAGCCGTATCTAACAACGCCATCTATCGAGGTATTGTGTAAACTTTTAGACTATGGAGTTAAAATCAATTTTCTACATTGAACATTCCGCCCACCAAGGACCTAGTCCTTTCCAACCACCCACCATGGTATCTCGTAAATTATGGAGGAACATGAATCCCCAGTGGTCGAAAGTTTAGATCACTAAGTTTAATTATACATAACATAAACTCAAAATATATTTAACTAAACATCAGTTGGTTGGTTCCCACTACTTATGACGATACATGTAAATGTGTGTACAAATGAAATGCAAACAACCAACCATTACAGAAATGCAAGAAATATGAATTTGAAAACCACCATCGATAAAGAGTGGACTGTATATAAACAAAAATATAAAATGCTTAACAACTAACACATGAAAATACAGCATAGAATAACCAACTCATGAAACAAATGCGTATATAAAGGTTAGTAAAAAAAATTAATTACAAATATTGTCATTTATGGGCAATATACATAGTTTCGAAGTTGGACGCTTAACTCGCGATTTCTGGGACTGAAGGGTTACGACTCGGACTAAGCCATCCTTGCCTGGATGTGTTTCAACAACCCTCCCGTACAACCATTTAGTAGGCGGTAAATTGTCCTCCTTTACGAGGACGATATCCCCAACCTTGAAATTTTGTTTTTGATTTACCCACTTGTGTCTTTGAAAAAAGTTGCTCAGATACTCCTGGGACCAACGTCGCCAAAATTGTTGAAGCATTCTTTGGGTTAATTGCCATCGCCGCAAATGACTAATCGGTGTAGACTCAAAATTATAATCCGGCACTGTGATTATGGATTCTCCGACAAGAAAATGACCCGGTGTGAGCGGTGTCGGGTCTTTTGAATCATCACTAAGCTGAGATAGAGGCCTTGAATTTAAACAGGCCTCTATCTGAGTTAGAATGGTGGTTAGCTCTTCGAACGTGAGGGTAGACTCACCTATCACACGTTTTAAATGATGTTTCGTGCTCTTTATTCCAGCCTCCCAAAGACCTCCGAAGTTGGGTGCGTGAGGAGGAATGA
Organism: Catocala nupta; assembly: GCA_963675205.1. Classification (NCBI taxonomy): domain Eukaryota; kingdom Metazoa; phylum Arthropoda; class Insecta; order Lepidoptera; family Erebidae; genus Catocala; species Catocala nupta. The sequence goes on from OY776081.1 coordinate 17,423,307, forward strand.
AATGCCATTCGGTCTCGTTATTAGCTAACGCAGCCGCTATTTCTCGAGGCAGAACGGCACCTTCATCGTGAAACATAGCTTTAAGTTCTTTTGAAGCCCCCACGAAATTTGTGCCATTATCGCTCCAAATTTGGGCACAATGACCGCGTCTGGCCACGAAGCGTTTAAAGGCCATAAGGAAACCTTGAGAAGTCAAGTCAGAGACTGCTTCGATATGTACAGCACGAGTTGCCATGCAAACAAAAAGACATATGTAACCTTTTTGTGATTTATGACCTCGACCCTTTGACGTTCTTATTTGAATGGGGCCAGCGTAATCCACGCCTGAATGAAGAAAGGGCTTGCTCGGGGTAACTCGACAAGCCGGCAATTGACCCATTTGTTGATTCCTTATTACAGCTGCATGACGTATACATGGTACACATTTATGTATATGGGCTTTAACCAGATTTTTGGCTTTAACTATCCAGTATTTAGAACGTATATAATTCAGTGTCAATTGAATTCCACCATGCAACACTCTTTCATGAGCATCTGCTACAATCAATTTTGCTAGTATTGATTGGTAAGGTATAATAATAGGGTGCTTCATACCTTCACTCAATTGCGAGTTGTGAATTCGACCACCGACCCTCATTAAGTGTGTGTCATCTAGAAACGGATTCAATGACGCTAATCCACTGGCCTTACTGCAGTCCTTCTTAGATTGAATCAATTTGATTTCTGGTTCGAACCACACTTGTTGACATTTCCGAAAACAGGATTCCGTTGTGTTCCTTATTTCTTGGGCTGTGAGGTAAGATGGCGATTCTGCTCCTCGTTCATAAGGTTCTTTAATCCTAAGGAATCGTCGACACCAGGTAAGTACTCTAACCAATCTGCGCAATGAGGAAAATCTTGACCATATCAACTCAGTTGGATTGTTGTCTATATCTACTGTATGGACTTTAATAATCTTTTGTTCCAGTTTAGTCATTATAGACTTCGGCCTGGTGTATTCTATGACCTCATTTAACAACCAGGTAGGGCCTGCTTTCCAGAGCGGATCATTTATGAAGGCGCTTGGTGTTACACCTCGTGAAGCACAATCCGCTGGATTATCTTTGGATTGCACATAATGCCATTGAGAGGCGTCAAGAATATTAAGAATCTCCGAAGTCCTGTTCGCCACAAATGTCTTCCAGCGACTTGGGTGATCACTTAACCAAGCCAACACTACCGTGGAGTCGGTCCAAGCATGTAAGTTGGGTTTTGTAATATTTAAAACCTCAGCCACTTCCAACAATAGCTTCGTCACCAAGACCGCTCCACTCAATTCAAGTTTTGGAATTGACACTTGCTTTATTGGAGCGACCTTCGTCTTCGAAGTCACTAAATTAGAATAGATTAGACCGTTGCAATCGATAACCCTGATATAAATGACTCCAGCATAAGCCACGGTAGAAGCGTCTGAAAAACCATGCAACTCTACAGTTCGATCATCGTCTCGTCTGTTTAACCATCTAGGTATTCTAAAATTGTTTAAGTTCTGTAATTCTCTGCGATACAACTGCCATTCTTTCAGAAGTTCCAATGGCAATTCATCATCCCAGTCTAATCCAGCAATCCATAGCTTTTGAATAAGTACCTTGGCGGTAATAATAGTTGGTGAAATCCAACCTAGTGGATCATACAATCGTGAAATTTCGGAAATAACAGTTCTTTTAGTTACAGGTGCAGCTGCTGAGGATACTGAAGTAACTGACGGTAAGAACATAGTATAATGAAACTCATCGTTGCTGCGGTTCCAGGTAAGGCCTAAAATTCTAGTTATTTCGTCTTCCTTGATTTCTAAGTTTCTACCTGTATCTTGGTTTATTACCTTTAACAATTCTTCCCTGTTACTCGTCCATTTCTGTAAAGTAAAACCTGCTTTATTTAATAATTCATTAAACTCATGATATATTTTAACAGCATCCTTTTCAGATTGACATCCCGTCATTAAATCATCCATGTAAAAGTCTGTTAACACCCGCTTTGCAGCCAATGGATACATACTACCTTCATCGCAGGCTGTTTGCTGCAATGCTTTGACTGCCAGGTACGGAGCACATGATGTGCCAAAGGTTACCCTCAAAAGACGAAATTCCTGTATATCGGAATGAATATCCTCTCGCCATAAAATCCTTTGAGAGTCCACGTGTTCCTTAGCAACTTTCACTTGCCGATACATTTTAATTATGTCTGCGGCCAGACATACGGGATGTTGACGCCATCGCATCACAGTATGACGCAAATCTGCCTGCAGGGTTGGTCCTACCATTAAAGTATCATTTAAAGACATTCCATTGGATCCTTTTGATGAAGCATCAAATACCACCCTTAATTTTGTGGTCGTCTTATCTTCACGGATAATGGCATGATGTGGTAAATACACAGTTCCAGCCATATTTCTTTCTTCCTCATTGGAAATCCTTTCCATATGACCGAGAGTTAAATATTCATTTATGACTGACTTGTACTGTTCCTTAAGTGTGCTATCTCTGGACAACTTCCTTTCAAGGCTGGCAAGCCTTTTGGTTGCTATTTCTTTTGTCCCATTAGGTTGTTCACAGGCCTTGAATGGTAATTTCACTATGAAACGCCCAAACTCATCTCTGCGTGTGGTGGCGGCGAAGTGATCTTCGCATGCCTGCTCCTCTGGCGTGAGGATGTGTTTGCCACATGTTGGTTCTGACTCGATTTCCCAAAATCTTTTCAAGATTTCATTTTCTTGAACTTGAGTGTGCATGCTTATGACTACATTATGACAGGATTGTGAAACATCTCCGCCACAGATCTCACCTGAAACTATCCAGCCTAGGTGAGTGTTTTGAGCCATTATTTTTCCTTCTGGGTCCTTAAGTAGACCTTCTTTCAGGACTCTGCAATAGACATCAGATCCGAGCAAAATATCAATTTTGTTCGGTGAATTAAAATATGGATCTGCCAATTCCATCTCTCTGAGATCGGACCAATCAACCAATGTGAACTTATGTTCGGGTAAAAGGGAAGTAACCTTACTCAATACGTGAGCTGTAACCTGTAGGCTAAAGGTAGGTTCACGAAGCGACCGAATATTAACTGTAACCACATATTTTGAGGTTGCGCCGCTCTGACTGCCACCTATACCTGTGATTGTTGTTTTAGTTGCTGTCTTTTTCAGTTGTAAAAGCTGAACCGCAGCCTCCGAAATAAAAGAAGCTTGAGATCCCTGATCCAGCAATGCCCTCAGGGCTTGAGTACACCCATTTCGTGATTCAGCCTTTACAATAGCTGTAGCTAACAACACCTGAGTATTCATATTTTTACCGAAATGGGTTGCAATCTTAGATTCTTGGATGGCCTCGTTTTGAGTTGAATTCGATACTGGTGGTGCATTATTCTGTTTACTACTGTGTGTTGAAGAAGTAGAATCCGCATTAGTTTCTTTTGTAGGGTGCAATAGTGAATGGTGCCTTTTATTACAAATACGACATTTAGTAGAAGCGCGACAATTTAAGATAATATGATTTGAGCGAAGACAATTAAAACATAAACTGAGTGTCTTAACTATTTGACGACGTTGATCGACATCTTCATTACAAAACTTTTTGCAATTCCACAAGGGGTGATTATCGGAGCAATGCGGGCAAGACATTTTAGAAACTAAGTGTACTTTAGGGTTGATCTTATTAGGTTTGCTGGACTTTGTGTCAACAAATTCTAGCGCTCTAAATCGTGTTTCCAAAAAGTCCTGAAACGCCTTGAAAGTTGGGATTTCTTCTCCAGATTGACTAATTTGCAATTCCCAATTTTTACGAGATTCTGGGTCCAACTTGGAGCTAATTAAATAAATGATAATGATGTCCCAAGCGTCCACTTTTATGCCTAGAGACGACAACTCGTGTAAACAATCTGTCGTTGTATCTAAAATCTCTCTAAGAGCACTGGATGATTCTACCGACAAAGTTCTTTGGTTAAGTAGACGCTTAAGAATGCAGTTTGCCATAAATCTTTTATTATTATACCGACTATTTAACATATTCCAACACTTTTCATAATTTGCTTGTGTAATTGGTACATGCCTGATAAGTTGTTCTGCCTCACCTAATAACTGCGATCTCAAGTAATGTAAACGTTGTACATCATCAAGGCTAGAGTTATTGTGCACTAATGACACAAACAAATCTCTAAACGTTGACCACTCCTGATATTTGCCACTAAAATTAGGAATGGATATTTTAGGCAACTTGGCCATAGACAAACTTTTTGAACAGTTAGGTGAAGCATCACGCGACTTACTTATAGTTGACTTAAAATTATCTAATGCATTTTTTAATTCAACTTTATAATTTAGAAATACATCCGAAACATTTTCAAAGACATCATTAACTATATATTTCGTAGAACTTAATTCCTTTTCACTATAGTTAACTATCAGTTCCTCGTGCTTTGCAGTAAAGTTATTGAATTGCTTCTCCAATATATCTAGTCTGGTCTCAATATAAGCTGCATTTATTCTCTCTTTGGGGGATTTCTTAAAATTGATGTGGCCTTTTTCTATTTGATTTTTGAGATCAACCAACACTCTCAACTGAGCCTCCATATTAACCAAAGATGAAACTGTTCAAACGTAGTCCCTGTGAATCTAGTGCAACGGCCTCCAAGTCATAAAATCGCAGAAATCTTCCAAGTGATTGAAACTGCACTCTGATTCTGGCAGAAATCGGGCATGGATTCCCCGTCTCGTCACTTTTTCGCAAATTATTCTAAGTGCTAAATCTCGCTCAAGTTCTCTAAGTGTTTCAATTGTAGAAATTTTCTAAGTGTTTGAGATGACACTTTGATTCTGACTGAAATCGGGCATGGATTCCCCGTCTTGTCACTTTATAGAAAATTATTCTAAGTCCTAATATTCGCTCAAATTTTTCTAAGTTAATGAATTTACTTTAAAATTTCACAAGTCTTTGACAGTTTTGACACTTTATATTATACAAGGTAATTGTACTCACAGTTTTAGGTCCACTTGTATTACCACTTCACAAAATTATTATACGCTCCGTACATGCAGCTTACTTGAGAAGTTCTTCTTAGGTCCGATAGGTGGCGCCTCGTAACCGCTTCAAGTTCACTTTATTTCGACTGAGTGATCCACTTGACTTAACCTTTCGTAGGCTCTCCTTGTTTCGATAGGGCGTCAAACACCCGCACAATGAGTTTCGCCTTCTCACCAAAAGAGGGCGCTTTTCCAAACCTGAAATTCTTAGATAGGCTGACACCAAAAATATCCGGCTCGAAGGACCAAATGTTTCTCACTTATACTTGAATATTGAAAAAGATTTAAATAAATACACCACAGACTCAAAAACGTTAACATTTATTCATTGAATTTCTCGGTCTATATATACCTCGCACGGTAACCAAACCATATCGCGATTCAGCCGTATCTAACAACGCCATCTATCGAGGTATTGTGTAAACTTTTAGACTATGGAGTTAAAATCAATTTTCTACATTGAACACTATAAAACTAATATATTATTACATTATTACCGTAGAATATACTGTTCTAAGGGTTGAATAACTAGTTTAAATACATAACTTTACAAACTCTTGGGCATATGCTAGCAATATCAACTTGTCGATGAAAATGAACAATTTGGTTTATGCTATTTCAAGCATTTACCAAAATGTTCGAAATAAAATACAACCAGCAACAAAACATTTTCAAATTTGGAGAGAACACAGCACACATTCACGATTCAGCGCACGGGGTTCCCTAATTAACAAATCCAGATATCGAATTTTCATTTATAATTTATTTTCTGAAAGAAACCAAGTATTATTAAGAAAGTCTAAACGATATGTCACTTCATCATTTAACACGAGAACAGATGTTTAGTGCTGTGGGTATGTTGGAAGCTGGGTGTACTCAATGAGAACCTACGGATGCTGTTAACACGCAACGAAACATAATTTACTGGTTACACGACTACAGGAAATGTAGCCAAATGTTACCACGGATGCATAGATGACGTAGGTAGTAGTCGTCTAACTACTGCCAATGCGCCGTGTGTTATAATGTCAATAATTTCAAATGCTGACTGTTTTCTACTTTAACACAGTTTTGATTTGCGATTTATAATCCTTTTATTCAAAATTAAGTCAAAAATTGAGTCGTCGTGGCCCACTAGCGCCAGTCAGGTTTTCAATTATGTCTGGCATTCCAATATTTTCTATGGATTTCTGTGAAATAATAGCGGACTAATTGATTATCGCCGACTAATTAGTAATCTATATAATAATATAACATATTAAAATGTAACATATGAATATGCTTTACTTCTCAGAGATAATCTTAGATGTCAAGATTTCATTCATCAATTGAATCAAAGCCTAATTTCAAAACAATTAGGTTGACGTAAACGTCAATTATCATGCTATATTACTGCCTAATTAAGGTGACATGGCTTGTGTTTGCTAATGAAGGTACCAACATATTATTATAGATTATCAAATGAAACAATAGCGAGTTCTAAATATCAATGGGATAAATTAACTTAAGCATCATTAGGTACATGCGATGCGAGATCAAGTTATTCTTAAACTTGAAATAAAATTTAGAACAAATGAATAACTGTTTCTGCTTACGTGGTATATTCTGTATTCTGAGAAAAGTCACTACGGTACGATACGGCCGATTGTAGCAGCACTTGCTTGGTCGTTACCAAGTGCACTCAGGTATAGCAGGTATTTTCTGTATATCCTTGCTTTCATCGATCCAGGGCTCTCGGCTCGACAGATCAGATTAAAGAGCAACATCAATTTGTATGAACATAAATTTATTTGACCTAAAGTACCTACTAGTTTCTGTTACCATCACTTAAACACGGAGTGAAATTGATTTTACTAGTAAATTAATTCACGTTTAAAATTTAATTTATATTAAGGTGGAGATAGCTCTACTCTGACAAAGAAACTGGAGCGGAAAGCTGACCCAAAATCTGACGTGATTTGGTATTAATATAGCTTCATAACAAATCACATCAAGATTGGTTCAGCTTAGCCATAAAAATCAAACGAATGTGCAAAGTTACATTCGGATTTAAAACAAAACAACAGCACAATAAACTAGAAAAATATCTGACAAATAATTACAGTAATAATAACTTGTACATACTAATTGTGGCTCGTGACTAACACACATTACGTATACAAACATTCTTCAACGCAGAGGCTTTCATTTTATCTCGGTGTCGTAGATCAGTGCTCGGTACACATCTGTATTTATAATTTTATTCAACAATGTAAAATTACGCCCACAAAAAACTGCAGAACAATTACAAATCTCTAGTTAAAAAGTTTCCTCATGAATATTTTCACTGAGTTATGAGCCCGAAGAGAAAGATAATAAAATTTGGTATAATTTAATTTTTATTGCAGCCCATGAATGAACAAAGGGGGGCTTGATTTGAATAATAATTAGGTTTTATTGTACACTAGCCGACACTAGGTTATGACTGCAAAGTACTCAAGGAGCGCGGCTGAACGGCGAATAAAAATCTTGTAATGAAAGAATATTAAAGAACAAAATAAGTTTTGTAGCAAGCGTCGTTATTGGTGGCCGCCTTCCAGAACATTCGAAAACCGGTAATGGATTAAGTGAAGCGTTACAAAAATAAAATTAACGAGGGGGCTTCCCCGGCGGAACACGACGCCAGGAAGCGGACGCGCCGTCACTGACGGAAAAGTTATCTATATCTACAAGGAAATCTTAATAAAGTTTCCACGTTAAATTTCGTCCGCGTTCACAGGCCCGCGGTACCATATTTACATCCATGAAATTAAATTCGTGTTGTTTACGAGGATTTCAACTTGCTATAGGAAAAAATAAAAGTGATATAATTTTTAAGTTTTAATATTTTCGTCCATTTTCATGCCTACAGTGCGTAACAATACGCCATGCAAAATAATTGGTACGTAACATATGTACATGAATAAATAAAATGAAACTTCATTCTTCATAATTAATTACAAACGTATATCAAATAATTCGTGTAATCCAGAAACGTTTTTACAGATGATTGTTAAAATGAATCGGGGCCCCGTTCAGGGTGATGAATGACACAAGGAACGAATTTAACTTACGTACAAATTGCGAGCATAAATTACGCTTTAATAATTTCGCGTACGGCCTGTCTGCTCTCTCAATCACCACGGCAGGTGTCGCCGCCATAAATCCACTCTATTTAAAATTACAAGAATTCTTAAAGGTAGTGTTATACAGAGTCGTTCATAGTAATTAATAATTAACTTTTTAAATGTCAAACATTAAGATAATATAACATAAACTTTTGTACTTGAGCTGATCGGCGCCTCACTTCGTTTCTGTCACAAAGTTAGCTAAGGTGCTGACACTTAAGTCAATGTGGCCATAGACAGTAATATTAAGTTCATATTGTAATCTTATGACGAGGGATACACAGATAAAACTATACGTTATAGAAATTGCCAATGATTTGCAGCCAACTGATACAATATTAGTGTTTTAAAATAAACAACGCGATAAAATTCGTATAAAGTACATTAATTTCAATGATAGGTCTATCAAAATCGATCTGAAGGATCGAAAATCGATCCTTCATCCCATGACAGTTTATAATATTATTTATTATCAGTGTACTCTATTGTTTCAAATTGTCAAATAGGCATTGATTTGCTCTTTGTACTACAAAAAAAAGAAATTCACCATTCAATGTAAAGCATTTATTCATTCATTTTGTACAAACTCAATAACGTCAAAGCTTTCGTCTCCAGAAAAAAATTGCCTGCCGAACACTTGTCACTTTCCTGTTCAGTGAAAATCATAACAAATATAACCAACATGACTAATTAAATACGACACAAGCTCAAATTAAAGTGGTCCGAAAACATTTATTAAAAACGAAAATAAAGAAAAATTTTAATTTAGTGGAAGAGGCAACGAACCGTTTCCTTTTTTATAGCTGGCCAATTGAAACGTTTCCAGCTCTCTGAATAATTCATCTTTCGTTTGAACAAAGACGAAGTGGGCCGCGCGGCGATTCTTTGATCTTTTGTAATTGGAATCGATGCTCATATTAAAAAGAGAAATTCTTTAGAGCGACCGATGAAATGCACCGAAGCCATTTTCTTCAAGACGATTAAAGGGAGTAGTGATTTGTCGCTGGCAGACTTCTGAGGCTCTTTGTCTCTCGCTGATTTCTTTCACCACAATAACAGTTTAACAAATTTACTTAGAACAGCGAAGCGTATCTTCGGTGTAATAACCGAGGCTCGCTATTAATTATGTTTACCGAGCTATGATGTGTTGAAAGCCTAAGCTGTTTGCTAATGTGCCCCACTATAGTTGGGAGAGGGACGACCAATTTAATATTACGAAATAATATTATGCGCACACTTATGTATTAGGTACCTTGTGCTTTGAAGCGTTAATATTCTCTAGCATCGACTTGCATCACTAAAATAATATCGCAACATGCTAGTTTATTCTTGACGGCTTAAGCAAGGGTTCGTAACTGGGTTACAAAGCACAAACCTATGAGCCACTGAAATTTACTTATCGGGTAAAACGCAGTACAATAATATTATTACTACTACTAACCCAGTTTCCTTTAATAATAATATTCCATCACATACACACAATGCATATTTTTTTCGTTCCTTGTCCATGCACACTAATGTTTGACTTGTGCGGGAATCGAACTCGCTACCCCAGGCGTAGCGATGGGTTATACTAATCACTACGCCATCGAGGCCGCCAAATAGACTGGTAAGCTTGTCGAGAGAGTTCATTGATATCTTTACCATCTGATGATAATTGGGTCTCTTCCGCAAATTTGTTCTTTTTTTTTCACGAACTAATCACGGTCCTCATACGACAGTATGCTTTCACACATATGCTACTGAAGTGACATACATATACCTTCATACGATATACTAAACCTATATAACTAACTAAGTATCTATTAACTTGTTGAGTATTTAAGAATCCATCCACCTAAGCGAGACATTAACACCGATTATACCGAGTGTTAAAAGCTTCAATTTTTCTACCAAATTCGACAAAGTCTATGCAATTGACTTTGATTGCTTAATAAAATTGGAAAATTATTGTTTTCGATTCGGCTCATTTTAGTCGTCTAAATTATTGTTGATTCCTGTTGAATATTAACCGCAAATGCGATTATTCCAATAGAAGAATAATTTTATAATTGCACAGCGTTAATTATAGCTACTTAATCCAAACTAGAATCTCACTAGTCATAGTTGAGACCGACTGACTTTAGATGTTCACCTAGAATGCATTGTTCAAAATACCCCGAGGAAGCCGAGACATTACCATTAATAGTCGCACTTTTGCATTCGATCAAGGAAGAAGTCAGTACTACATGTAATATTATATTTTTGACAAGTTGTGTAAAAGAAGACTTGCAAATATTACAAATAACAATATACTGATATCAGACTTAACAACTTGAGGTACAAGTATTGTCTTCTGTTTACGCGAATGTAGTTCATTGAAATTAAACTCATTTATACGGATTTTTTGTTGTTTATTTTAACACTGTATTACATAGTTTTGAAACTGTTATACTACTACTACTTTGAACTTTACTAATTTTTAACTAATAAAATTATTAAAACTATTTATATTTAGGTTTATATATTTATTTTTCCCGACGTTTCAGTTGCTTTTCAGCAGCCATGGTCACGGGGAGTCGCGATGAAATCCGTATAAATGAGTTTAATTTCATTGAGGTAGAAGTTTTAACTCAGCCTAGACACTGATGACATTACTATTTAGATTGGTAATGGCGAGATGGCGACTGGAATCAAAGCGCCTTTCGTTTTCTATTAAAAAGTAACTATAATATCCATGACCGTACTATGACTAATAACTACAAACTAATACTAGTTTTCTTCCTCAAGATACAAAAATATGATGGATAAACTACCTAATATTTATTTTCCTTGCGAGTAATATTGAATATAGAAGTGTCTATTGGAATTACTTTGGCAACTCTATCAATAAAGTCCTGAACTTGCGCAATAACATCAGCAATCGATTACATAATAGAGGGAAGATTGCCATTTGCTATCTACAGTTGTTTCATCGTGTTTATCTATCGTAAGTATTATTTTTGTTAGTGATATTACTAATAGTATTGGTTATGACGCCACTTCAAGTGTAAACTAGTTCGATTACTTTTGATGGAACTTTGAGTATAAAATGTATTTGGCAGGGTGAAAACGTGAATATATTGGACAATTTATTTGGTTTGTCTGGTAAAACCACTACCAAAAACAAAACAAATAAATTGTGGATGGCAGGTTGTTACCATAGCGTATGAATGCTCGCAAACGTAGGCGTGTGTGATACCATTTTTACGCGTACACGTAATATCGATATATGAATTTATTAAAATTGCTATCAATCAATGCAAAGTAAATAGTTGATGGTTTCATAGCCGAAGCAACATATAATTTGATTTATTCGGCGTAACTGAAAGATATTTCACGTATCTATGGAGTTTCTGTACAATTTTTATTTTTAATAAGGCAAATAATCAAAAGGAGAATGCCAAGATTTCCTATTAGGTTCGGCCAGATCCGACAAAGATGAACTATATATCATTAAAAAGGATAATAAATGTTGAATTAGATAATACAATTACTTTTATATCAGAAGTTCACCTAAAAAAGTTACAGCCTTATGAAAATATTATTTACGCGCAATGCAAATGGTTTGCAATTCAGATATTGCCCTGTAATGGGAATGCAAATGTAATGGGTAATTCAAGAGTATTTTAAATTTTTTTTATTGCCTTTGATGCCATATTAGGCCGCTGTCTACCGTGAAAGAAGAACTCTCTTTAAACCTCGTTTAAAGAAGGACATATCATAGCGCTCGAGAAGCACCGAAGCAGGCAGTTCATTCCAGAGCTTGCACGTACGTGGGAGAAATGATCCCTGAAAGCGTACCGTCTTGGATTTCAACGCTTCCAGGTGATATGTATGAGCCCTGTTTCGTTGTCGAGTGGTACGGTGATAGACAGGGGCCGCTGGTACCAAATCAAACAGTTCTTCAGAGCACTCCCCGTGTAAGAGTCGGTAGAACACGCAGAGAGACCCAAAGTCTCTCTGTTGCTCCAATGACTCCAATCTATCCATGAGATTGGGATTCGAACTGCTCGTCTTTGTAGGAAGTCAAGTGAGTCGAGCTGGTATTTAGGGTCCCCTGCCCAGAGATGTGAGCAGTACTTCACGTGCGGCGGATCTGTGCTTTGTAAAGCACAAGACGTTGACCTCGTGTGAAGTACCGCCTCGCCCTGTTCAGTACACCCACCTTTTTGCTCGCTAATTTAGCTTTGTCCTCCAAGTGACTCCCAAACTGGACTTCCACGCCGAGGACCCCAATACTTTCGGAGATACGGAGAGTAACTCCTTGAAACTGTGGCGCCATGATAAAAGGGTCCTTCTTGGCAGTAAACGCGCACACTTGTGTCTTCGAGGGGCTGAATCAAACTAAGTTTTGTTCACCCCATTCAGAGGCCCGCCCAAGAGGCTTCCTGTATCATGCTCCGAGGGACATTCTGATAGCTGGTATAATGCGCATCAACCGTGATGTCATCCGCATAGCAATGTTTGTTCTCGATTGACAACAAGTCATTGATATGCAGGATGAACAGCATTGAGGAGGAACGAGGCTTGAGGAACACCAGCGTTAATGGTTTTGGTTTCGGAGCTACAGCCATCAACGATGACTTTAATGCTTCGACTATCCAGAAAGCTGGCAATCGATTTGCAGAGTCCCTCGGAGATTCCATAAGATGGTAGCTTCGATAGAAGGGCCCTATGTCAGTCAATGTCAAATGCCTTAGCGATATCGAGGCTAACAGCCAAAGCCTCCACCCAGCGATGTGTGAGGTACGCTAGAAGATTACCAGCCGAACGACCATGGCGGAAGTCATACTGGCGTTCACTAATCAGCTGATGATCCTCAAGATACTGCTGTAGAAGGCGGCTTATTAACCGCTCCATAACTTTGGAGAGCAAGGAAGTAATCGCTATCGGCCTATAGTTTGAAGGATCCGACCGATCACCACTTTTCGGGATCGGGTGAACATGAGCGACCTTCCACGAAGATGGAACCCTGCTGAAATTTTAGGAAAGACTGTATAGGCGCGTTAAAATAGGGGTCAACTCAGGGGTGCACGTTTTAAGTACCACTGCAGGGATGGGATGCCGTTAGGCCCACTCGACTTATGAATTTCCAGGAGTTCGAGCTCACGCCTAACCGCACAGTGCTTGATGCGGATTTCAGACAAAGAGCTCTCACACCTTGGGATGGTAGGTGATGTGACTCCCTCATCATCCAAAGTTGAGTTTGAGGTAAAGAGTTGTACAAAAGGCTGGCCTTCTCTTTTACACCATGGGCCAGACTGGCATTAGACTTACGCAGTGGTGGGAGTCTGACCTAGCAAAAATTTCCTTGCGCAGCCTTGGCGAGCGCCTAAAAACCACGACTTCCTGAAGGATGTCTTCCAAGGCTCTCGCCAATTCTGGCAACGTGTTCCGCCTTAGCCTTGGCAATAGCCTTCTTGCTTGCAAATTTTACATGTATACTTCTAGATAGAAGCGGCATTAAATTCTCGCTTTATCTCTTTGACATCAGGATCCCGACACTTCCTAGCCCTATTCCAGGCTAAGTATGCTGACTGTTTCTGCTGTGCAGCATCCCTGTTGGTGTGTGTTACTGAACCAGGGGCTGCTGCGGCCGCCCACAAGTATTTTGGCAGAAGGGATGAATAATTCCATCCCTTGGTGAAGCACATCTCTGAAGCAGTCAGCACAAGTGCCAGGATCCCCGGATGAGAAGCAAAGCCGCTTCCATGGGTAGGATACAAGAAATTCTCGAAGTCCATCCCAATCTGCTGACTTGTATCGCTAGACTCTACGGTAACCAGTCACCGAGGAGCGATCTGGTCACGTAACGTATTTTTATTTTCCTTCAAACATTTGATCGTCGTATTTAATTCGTAAATCGTCTAAGACTTGGGCTGGAGGTGTTATATAACTTTGATATCTTCTCCACCGAGAGTCCAAAAACACAGCAGTAAGCAGCACAAAAACAAACTCAAAACGCATACAAAGACGGAAATGTCGATAAAATATCGCCATTAGTCGCAGACGCAGGGTCGAAACTATATTTTGACGTTTGTGACAAAGAAAACATGTGAAGATTGTTGCTAGTTTTTACATTATAATACGAACTATACTAAATGTCAATATTATGTGGGAATTGAATTGTGTACAAATATCATATTTACGATAAAACCTACAAAAGTAAATTATTATAATATAATGAAAAATTACAATTTATTAGGTTATTTAAATACAAATAAGTGTTTTATAATTAATATAAGATTTTGACACCGGCAACATTTCTGTTATTGGACTGGTTGATATTGTCGTTAATAAATTAAAGCACCATTTAAGTTGCTTGAGTGGAGTTTTCGTCTGTGAAGTTCTACAGTTTTCTTTTATATCACAAAAATCATATCATTTTCGACTATGAATTAACAATATTATAGGCTACTGTGTCGGAGCTTTTTTAATTCTATCTCGTTCTAGCCAAATCTTGGCATTCTCCTTTAGGTTATTCTTTTTGGCCTTAAATTACAAAAAAGGACATGGTCACTTATATTGTATCGTATCGGAGATTGTATTTCTACTTGAATTTGACTGTGCTGTTTATAAGAAAATATAAATATTGATTATCATCATCATTTTAAATTGAACATTTCGTGTATAAAATTCTAAAAGGTCAAGGAAATTTTACATGTATACATGTACATATATAACTAACTAGAGGAGCCGACAGACGTTGTCCTGTACACACGAAAAAATAACCTATCTAAACAAACTCAAATCACTTGAACACCCACAAAAAATTTCATCAAAATCGGTCTAGCCGTTTAGGAAGAGTTTTATTACAAACACATGCACAGAAGATTTATATATATAAAGATAATAATAGACTCGAATATTCCATAACTTTAATCCAACTCTAGATATTTTAAAAATATATTAGATATAAGATAGAATATATCATAACTAATGTTATATCAATTGATACATGTCATTAGAAAAAATATGTAGGTATCATAGAAATAATCACCTATTGTTTTATAATGTGAGATTTTTGCAATAGAAACTAACTGCAAGCAAGTTAGCAAGTTAAAATTTTATTATGGTATGGTTTTCTCTTAGCTAAAGTAACTTTAATAAAACTTTTATCTAAAAAAATGCAGATACTGTGAAGGCAATAACACAAGCAGTTATATAAATAATATGAACATTTTGTAAAGAACAATGTGTTGTTATTTCTGTATCAAACAAAACTTAAAGGCGTACACGGGCTACACTGGAATCTTTATTTAAATGTGACATTAAACACAAGTTAAATTCCTAAGTAGAGTCTATAAATTCAACTCATTTCAACTTCAAGAGGATAGTCAGTAGAAGTTTAAAATTTAATCCCGGCTTGGGTAAGAGAGCAGAAAAGTTAACCGCCCAAAACTTGGAGCGGGCTTGTACAGCCAACCTATTTATACTTAATTTTTACAGTTCTGTGCCTTGTAAGCTGTGGTAAA
Organism: Catocala nupta; assembly: GCA_963675205.1. Lineage (NCBI taxonomy): Eukaryota > Metazoa > Arthropoda > Insecta > Lepidoptera > Erebidae > Catocala > Catocala nupta. The sequence goes on from OY776081.1 coordinate 17,439,005, forward strand.
CTGCTTTGTAATTTATATCAATAACTTTATATTTATATATAACTGCACAGATAGTACAGTTATTTCAGAGGTCACACGTCAGTGCGTTGAATTGTAGGTCCGATCTTCCGACGTTCGAAAAGATATCAAATCATGTCAAAAATAACAATCAATGCTGGTGGTGAATAAAGGTCAATAGTGTATAAAATCATACTAAAATTATATTATATTCTATTGGTAGTAATAAATCACATATTTATGCACGTTATACGGTCCTTGTTATCTTGCCATTATTATATGTATATATAGGTGTATTAAAACGTGTCGATATTTTTAATCATCTGCAATAACCTAAATCTACTATTTAACAAGCTGTGATTTCAAATAATATATGTATATGTTAAATTATTTTCATATCTGTATCGCTAAAAACACGAGGTAATGGTATCGGTAATTATTCTAAATAGAGATAAGATGCGCACCTAATTGTAAATAGATCCATCATAATTTTGCCCTGCGTTCGCACGCAAGCTAATGTATGACAAACGTCGTCGCCCGCGCATTATCGAGGATGACCGCGTATTTAAATAAATAGATATAAAAAAGTAGATACTATTATTTGCTGATATTGATGGTAAATCGTGGTCTGATTCACCTCTTTCAAAAATGCAGGTGATTAAATCGGTACTCTGTATATTAACCCTATAAATGGCTTACTTTACTAGTCTGCGTATCACGGAACGGAATTAGTCAGCATGCATTTCGCTAAATGTCATTGATGTATATATGTTTGTAGCGTGAGAGACAGACAGAGGTAGACTGCTGTGTATGAGTCTTGGTGTTTCTGTTAAGAAATTCTCAATAGTAGCGCAGATTTGGCTTAAAACTACATATAGCTGGCAAAATGCTGGCGTAATATACATTTACCTATCTCTATGGGGATATATAGGCATGAGACTATATGTCTACTCTAAATTACATACATATGTATATATATAATTATGTATGTATGTAATTTAGGGTAGCCTGTTGCGGTTAAAGACGTTACCAACCTTTAATATATATGTATAATAAAACCGAAACATGTAGAGATCATCCCACACACCAGTAGAATTCGTTTGTATTTATGTTAGTAAATTGAATTCCTCGAATAAATATGTTTATCCTTTCAATAAAAGCTAACGGATGATAGATACAGACAGAATATGAAAAACGCTCATACATATCTAACATACATTTCGATGTCTAAACTTGATCGTGCATTCGGATTCGTCGCACGTTTTTATCATTCGTACATAACAAGTGAAAAACGTACACATACACAAGAGGAAAGTCGAGTTAGAAATCGTACAATACTCGCAAGACGCTGTGTGAAATGCTGGCGAAGCAAACTTGCTTCTTCTCTTTAAAAATGTTGCCATATAACAACGTTTACCTCTTTTAGTGTAGTTCTGGTAAATCATGATATAAATTTAGGATTTTAAAAATAAGACGCAGAGAAGAGGACGTTTTAAAATTTTATATAAATAAGGTGAATTGCACTATTAAATATTGCCTTATGGTTTAATTTCTTTCATATAAATAAACTCACTTCGTAATAATAAATACTCCTGGGATATCTCTTGCTTAATTGATGGTCGTAAAGTATTTGTTTATTATTTTATTTTATTATATTCATGTTTTATCTGAAATGTGAATATGAGCTATATTTAATTCTCAGTTATCTATGTTAAAATTATTTTTAGTAACAGACACATTTCATTTGTTTAAAACATTATGAAAGATGTTTAATCTTTGCTGCAGCTTAGAAATAGGGAGGTTGGCAACACTTTTCCCCGGAGCCGGTAAAGGATTAGCGCAGATACGTGTTCAACGATGTCACCTCTGACTTTATAGCGATACACAGTGAATTCTTTAAAACGACTTGCCAATTCTAACTGCGTTCGGTGCCGCAATATATATTTAGAAACGCAATGCTTGCAAGTAAAAAGTTATGTCAGTTTGTTCTACAGTAAGTAATTTAAGATATCTTAAATCCGATTTTTGTCAATTTTTTTGTGTAGTTTATAATAATCATAACATATTATGTACCAGCTTGCTGTCGCACTATTATATAAAAATCATCTCGAACTCTAATGTCAATTTGACAGTAATCATCTGTTATTACTAGGGTTAAAATCGAAGTGGTAATTTAGTAGTTAGATTTATACAATTGCACACTGTTCAAAGTGAGTGTTAATTGTGGTTGTTGTTTCAGCGTTAGGCAGCCGGTAATGTTGTGAACCGCAACACTAATATACATCAAAATGATTTTTAAATTGAAAGATTGATTGCACGAATGGCGCAGTGATTTAAGTCGACTCTTTGTCACTGCCGCTGTGGTGAGTGTTGTAGGTTTGACTTCCACGTGTTTAAGTCTCTTTGTCACTAGCACTGTACCAATTATGTAGTTAAACTTAAAATCAGGATAAACCTTAGTACCATTAAAAAAATATATTTGTTCTTAAGTTTTTAAGTTTAAGTTACGTTTCCGAAGTATTCTTTGTGTCCGTAGTTTGAATGTCTGAATGTTTTCTACGATATAGAGATAATAATAATTTAAGTTCTGGGTCGGCGCTGTGCATATGATATTCTTAGTGTTACAATAACGGACGGCCGTAAGCTTGATTACCCGATTAGTGGTATTTAAAGGTTGCACTATATAAGTGCGATACGACAAAGTAACATTAAATAAAGAAACATAATTTTACACGGTAAAAATTATAACATAAGATTCAGATTAAAAATAGTATGTAAGAATAAGCAATTTTTTTATTCTTATAGAATGTTATCGCAATGTAAACGATCTTACTGAATGCAGCTAAAAAACAAATACATTTTAAAATAAATTGTACACCAATATTCGCTTAACCTGGGTATATTATTTATCGTCAGGGACCTATTGAATTCTTTAGCATTTTGATTAAAGCAGACTATTTTATCTTAACATTTATTTATTTTCCTATGTTACTTTAAATACATAACTATAAGTTTTGCGTAAATTCATTAATATCTATATATACTTTTATGAAACTGTAATAAAGCTGTATATGTATTACCTATAATAACTATTCATCTATTAAGTCGAAGCGGTACACCTGGCAGGGGCTAAACACAATAGGTTTTTAAGTATATCTGGCCTGAACAGGGCGAGGCGGTACTTCACACCAGGTCAACGTCTTGTGCTTTACAAAGCACAGGTCCGGCTGCACGTGGAGTAGGTACTGCTCACATCGCTGGGCAGAGGCCACTAAATACCAGCTCGACCCACTTGACTCCCTTCAAAGACGAGCAGTTCGAATCGTCGATGATCCCAATCTCACGGATAGATTGGAGTCGTTGGAGCAACGAAGAGATTTTGGGTCTCTCTGCGTGTTCTACCGACTCTTTCACGGGGAGTGCCCTGAAGAACTGTTTGACTTTACCGAAGATGACATCATTCTCCTGCTGTCAACATACCGTCTTCGAGAAGCCCAGTACAGTTTGCTGTTCAATGATCTTCTGCATGGTAGAAATACTTTCCTAGTTAAAGCAAAATCGAAAGGCGTAGTTGTAATTTATACATCGACTCTGAATTTTATAATGTCCTAAATATATTAAAAATATATAAATACAAATACAAATACATAAAACTGATGTATAACAAATAATATCAATAATGTGAGCCTTACAAAAGCCAGTCGTTGAGTTAAGAAAACATGTGTGAATGGGCGAGATATAACTTAACAAATCTAACACAAGCTCCGTATTCTCAAGTGGGAAATAGCATGAAGAAATATTATTAAGAACCTCTATGGATGAAGTGGGGTAAGGATAAGCCGGCAGTGGGTTAACTCCCACGGGGATAACAAATTCGTAACCTCGTTACATTACCAGCGCCTCGCGGGCGTCGTACGATACTTTGACATCCATTATGATTGTATTCATTTACATTAAATGATGTTACACAGATTTACCCCGTATCAAGTACTAAATTTATTAGCAAATTGTTAAGTCCCAGTATTCTTACAGAGATTAAAGAAATGACAATTTATGTAATTTCCATAATGTTTAGTTTAGTGTTTTACTGTGATACGATTTGTTAATATTTGTCTAGATTAAATCGTTGTGTCAGAAAAAGGTAGCATACTGACTAGTATATTGGTAAAATATGTAAGTAGCCAATAAAGTTCGAAATACTTAGATTAAAATTATGTTAATGAAAGTGTTTAAGAAAAGATGAATAATAAAATTATGTATATACACTATATACACATATAGATGTTATATCTAATAGGTGTACACAACAGAGTAACATTTGTATATCATGTATATTATTATATATCATATATAGTGTAGTATATGCGAATAGTGCATATATATATGTTTGTATGAAATTGCGGACAAAACTTATAATAGAAAATATGATTAAATCTTATGGTGGAAATTTGCAAGATTGTTATACAATCAAAGTTTTTATTTTAAGCCAGTAACTGACCCGTTTACGTACCGACATGTTACATGAGAGCATTCAGATAGTAAGGATAGCGAGGTGAGTTCGACCGAAGCTCCAGGTGCTCCTTCCGGGTGCCGGTTTTCCACGAATCTTCCTTTGAGTGTTACAATATTTAGTACAGGTCGAGGTGTCGTTGCAAGCACACGTACGTTTTGCTTTGAATTTCAAGCATGAAAGGGTAAGTACGCTTGATTGCAAACTGTATGTGTAAAATATTTTTTGCGCTGTGACAAAGAATTTTTTCACATCGTTTTATTTATTTAGTTATAAAAATATTAAAATAGATTCAAGGAACAATGTACAACCGTGCGCGCATATTTCGACTACAAATAAATGTGAAACACGGTGCTCTCATGAACCATACTCGTTCCGAACTTATATTTTAGAAGACAACGTTATGTTTTACACTTGATGCTTTCACTAGGATGTCATTCTTACCAACAAAATTAATTAAATATTAGTCCTTCATCCATTACATCTGACATTCCCACGTCTAATTTCGTGTTTCCTTTGCTTGTCATCCCAGATAAGTTGCTTCAATTAGCCAATATTAAAGATGGTTGCAATTTTTATCATCCAAGAAAAACCATACTTGGCTTAAAGTCAAGTAGGTATAATGTTAATGAAATAGTTATACATACAATTTTATACAAAACAGCAATTTGATAAGTAAAGACTATTTATATTTAAGTAAGTAAATTATATTACTTTAGTCTTTGGAAGCTGACTTATTATTGCGTCTTTCACGATCAAATCTTATTTATGGGCTGGTTTTCTGGAAATGTTAGGTATCAACATATAAATTGGTAGTCTTTTAATTCGTGATTTGTGAGTTAAATACAACCTTGCTGCTTTGATAAATAAAGGCCTAATCATAGTCTTCATTTGTTAAAATATATAAATTTATTTATATGAGCTGCTGTGTGTAGATGTTACATTGGTATAAACAAGAATATTTTCAAAAGTAAATATTTGTCAAATCTGATAGATATTATTGATAACAAATAAAGTAATAGTCGCAGCAAATAATATTCTCAGTTGACTTAATATAACTATAGGCTACCTATGATATATAATTAGTTAATAGTACAGAAATTGTACATAATATTAACAATATCTAGGCTTGTTGAACAGATTTTATGAAAACTAAACACGTAATACCCTATTAAAGCTTTTACAAGTATCTGGTATTATTCTTGCTTTTCTAAGTTGTAAGAAGTTCAAAGAACATTTAAAATAAGAAGTAGAGATCGGTTTAGATATTACTTAATATAAGTTTATTTTCAGGTTGTTATATTTTAGTAGGTATTTATATTTTAACAGAGACTGACTGAGAGTAAATGTCGAGTTTAATTAAAAACCATGCCTCCAGCTTGCACTGTGATGCAGTCGTATGGACTGTGTCATAATAACACTAAAAAACTATTGGTAAGTATTTCATACTTGATGCGTTTGAATGAAGCAGAGGAGATAGGAGCCTAATGAACAATGAGTAATTTATTATGCTGCTACCGGGGATTCGTAGAGTAAACTACGAGTTTAATACCTGCCAAATATGACAGAACGCCTCATAAAACAAAGCGAACCTATTGACAACTACCCCACACTTTCTAGCAATGCAATCAAATTACATGGTAGGTACTGAGAAATTCTCAGAAGAAAAATCCAATCACATCTTGCCCGCCCCGGAAATTGAAACCTAACACTTCACGATCAGCCTTAAGCGTAATCACAAACTCGTACCATGGGACCTAGGAAACAGAACCATATAATATGACTAATAAAGAAACTAATTCATAGCCCTCAAGGCAAATGGCCTATAACATCGTTTGTTGTTCTAGCTTTATCATTAATTGAATATCAATATGCAGTAGGTCGAGTGTTAGGTAATACTCCTAAGTAACTAATGGGTAAATAATAGGTGAGAGGTGATATCTACTTAAGCGAACTATCGGTAGAGCGCATCGTGAATGTTAGATTACCGGGCGTATGCGGGCGTAGTGCAAAGATGACGTGTGCGATACGGTACATACATATGTACGCAATGCACTGCGTTATATGCAAATAGTCGCATCTATAGGTATGAGTATCGGTAACCTATAAACATTGACAGTTATTATAGGATATGAGTATAAGTATAATTGGGTTTATTAAGAGGTATATTTTACAACAATAATATCAACACCATTAAATTTTCAACGAAATATAATGAGTTAATAACTGTCCAAAATATGCTGTTCTAGTTTTGTAAAGACTGTTGGTCAAGAAGACCATAAAACATTATTCAGAGTTAGATAATAAAGAGAGGACAACTAACCGTACCCCTAGATCATATGATCATTTCGATTTACGTTTTGCTATTTAGTCCATTTTCTTGCTTGCGTTATTTGGTAAACAAATAAACTCATTATAAAATCATTCAGTAACTGCTTTCAGATTATATTCATCTCAAATAAATAGAGATGACAAAATGAAGAAAGACCATACATAAACATGGATTCCTAGGTATTGTCGCTAGCTACTATTTAATTGCTTAATGAATAAGACAAGTTAGAAAAATAGAATACTATTTAATAATAATACCATTTATTCTATACGTGTACTGTTCAAGTGGAGCAGCATTACTTTGGTCTAGACTATGGCCTAAACCTTCTCACACTGAGAAGAGGCCGTGCCCAGCAGCGGGACAGTTTAATACAGGCCTGATATTATTATTATTACAGATCTTACATATTTTTGATTTGAGAGAGATTTTCCAAATTGTATTTATTGGTGTAGTAAATGTTATTAGGCTATGTTACAAATAGATAACGATTAAGATTTTGCATATTAGAGCATAATCATAAAAGGCCAACTGTATATCTATATATTATCAGGCAATTCTCAATAGGAAGTCTGGTATTGTGCCCTTGACATCTGTTATGTGGGACTTAAAAACATAGTGGGTACGATATGGGTGTGATACACCGTCAGTAGTCTTTTTGGAAAGCTTTATTCTGTCTGCATGATAATTTAATTCATTTTTATTTCTGAAAGGATACTATTAGTTTTGGCGCCATATAACTACTCATAGTATTCTTGTTAACCCTATCAGCTAAGCTAATTTTAAGAGTGGATTCAAAGGGTATGGCTCAAACTCACGACCTCACTATCGCAAGTCCAATGCTTTTACCATAGGGCTGCTGCCAAGAGTTTAATCTTCTATTAATTATTATTATTTTAATTACAATGTAAGACTTGCTCATGGTTATATAAGTTGCGAGACATAATAAATATATTGAAAACAAATTTTCTAAAAGGTGAGGTACAATATCTTTGCTTTCTAGTGTTCCCTGCGTCTGCGAGGTATTGAACAGTGAACACAAGATTTCATTAAGCGTAGTGGCCAGTATCGTCTTTATAGTGTCATAAACGTGGAAATAACATTAAAGGGAGCGTAAAAACGACGACCTGTGGCATTGCATTCCAGCTTAATGTTCATACCGAACTTTTATATAACCTTAAGATATATCGGTGAAAGCTTTTATTTATGGTTTTGTAATAGTGCTTTTTGTAACTAATCATTAAATTAGAATGGCATTTCACTGAAGTTGGTTTTAGTGCAGTTATCCTATATATTTTTAATGATGTAGGTAATGAAAATTTTAAACCTGCCTCAAACTTATGACAGAATGTAAAACAATACACCTAACGAGAGTCAATAACAAAGTATAGAATTGTAAACATTTTATGTCATCAAATTCGATAACGTATACAAATTGGTTCAAATAGAAACTTTTTTTGCGTAAATAGAAACTTGAGTTGCCAAGAGATCTCTGATTTGAACCAACTGCAAACTTTTTCGATGTTTGAGTTACTTATTATATGCCTGTTAAAATATAATGAGACCAGCAATACGGTTGTTTATAAACAGTGTTGCTATTTATTATTATAACAATACAAACAAAATAACGTAGAATAGTCTACAAAGAAAGGATACTGTTTGTCCGTAGAACGCCCTATTATATTGCTAATTCACACGCGAAAGGGACAAAAATTAATTAGTATTTATTCAAATGAATGGTATATTACAACAAAGAGATAAATTGTGCGACAATTAACAGTGTTTAATCGTAAGTCGTCGAGTCAGTGAAGGCACGCTACACAAAGCGGGCAACAGATGCGAGCATTAAAATTAACATGGTTGTTAATTGATGTAAACAACACACGCCGGGTACTAATGGAAGTAAGGTATCACTCCATTTAATTGCCCATACATGTGCTGAGGTTACCACGGTAATTGGAACTAATAACGTCGCCAGGGCCGCATTCAAACTACACACGTACCAGCCTAAATTGCTTTTACGGAAAATTCGATAATTGTATTTGGTGAGAATAAATATTGAGGTCTTTTTTCCGTTGAAAGCCTTAAAATATTGATAGAGCACCTTAAAGCAGTTATTGTTAGATCATTATTTAGCATACTAGTTTTTAAACGCGTCCATGGATAAGAATTTCTTTCTTAATGCATAAACGGCCGAGTATATTAAAACTCAATTATGAGCAGTCGAATTTATCAGTTACATTACGAACGCATACGAATACATTGAACGGTATAAGTTGAGACTACGCAACAAAACTAATTTGTTTTTTATTGCGGATTCAATTATCGACAATGTTAAATGATGCCATGAAAATCGCTTCTGAAACCATAGTTAAATGTTTAAACACTGCTTTTTGAAAGTAAATTTGTTGACGCGAGCACACATTATAATATATACAAAAATCTAAATACATCTCTTGGTGCCACTGATTTATCCACTACCCAGTATATGTATAAATTTTAAGCGTTATTAAAGATCAAAGCCTGTAAAATCCAAGTGAATATTAAATGCTAGCCGTTGAAAATGTCAATTTTATTGTTTTTTTTGACGTCATTCATGTTGTGTGTCAACGCACCAGCCAAAACTCGCACTTCACAAAAGCGCCGCTAAGCTCACACATGTCATCCCGAAACTACGAACAATTCAGCTACATGCGTTTAGGTCCGTGACTTTGTTTAGGTACTTCGACCTGCGAAAAGATCAAGACAATTTTATTTTTATTTATTTGAAAGTCTTTATCGCTTAGCGACCACACCGTCTGATTAAAAGTAATACACAGTAATATAATCAACAGAACACTAAATCAATAATTTATACAATTGCTTGGCCTCACTGGAGGCCGGGCTAACTAATATGATATTACAAAATCCGATATCAGAGGTTTTACTGTTACCAAAAAAGTTATCCTTAGGTCCTGGTTCCGTCTACATTCCATCAAGATGTGCTGAACATCATCAATCACGCCACAAGAACAACAATTGCGAGAAAGTAGCTTTTTCATCATGAAACTAAATTTATTAGATGGGGTGTGGTCAGAACGAAGTCTAAGGGCAATAGTTAAAAACTTTTATTCAGATTTGCTTCATCAATTCATGGAAATTTATATATATTAGATTGTATCGTACGGTACCAGATGCCTTTCTCTCTAGATCCTAGACAATTTTGAATTAAGTTAATATTGCACTGCCGTTACGACTGAGAGGTGGCACCATATAAATGTTTGTCCAAGGTGTTAGTAGTACTTAAACCAGTATTTCCTTAACATACAATATACCTATTATAAAAAATAACAGGAATATGTAGATTTATTGCGTAAAAAGACTTTTGTCACTGCAATATAGGTACTAAAACAAAACCCGGCTGTACTTCAAACAAGTGTGAAACTACTTGTTAGCTATTGAAGAAATATATGAGTCACATATATAGGTTGTGTATAAACGTGAGCACTAGACTCAATATGACTTGAAGCAAAACAAATGGTTTGTCTGTTCTAAAAGTTTTGTTCAATTTTGTTGGCATATGTAAACAAGGCTAATATTATCATTAGCTAGCTAACATCGCCCTCGTGCATTTTAAGAAAAGTAGGTGAATTATTTGTAAAAAAAAATTTGTATTAAAGTGTCGTTACTATAGAGTTAGCCACTGCAATAAATGTTTTACATATTAGAACTATCTGCAAATCAAAACTTGTTCAGTGGTTTAGATATAAACATCTAACAAATAAATAGTTATTAACGCATATAAATATTATTTTAATACAAGTATGCCCTGTCTATATAGTTTTCTGTGAATGTACCAGATAATGAATACACAAATATAGTGACGAAGTGGAATGGACAGTACAGATAATGTCGTCAAGAACATGGACATTTCATCTCGCGATAGACATTGTTTGCATTTCGACTCCAAACAGGAGTAATCTAAGTTACTGGTCGGATTGTGGAGAACTTGTTCGGAACTATAGAGCTAAGCGTATCCATTTAACTAATGCACTGTCCGACTATTGGTCTTGGTGCAAACGAGGCACTTTGTTCCACTGAGTAACATATTAGCTACGTTACTTACTCGACAGTACTTAGTCTTTCCACTGTTTACAATGTCTGCGAGTTGCTAACTCTGCGCCGCCTTGCAAACTGCGATTGTCTTCGTGCCTGCATAAGTAATTAATCATTTGTTTTATTATTTGTTGTAATGTTCATGTTGACTTTCATATTGGAACATTGACTTAAAATGTATAACACTCACTTTACAAGTTTTGATGCATACATAAAACATAACTAAACTGATGACTGTTTGTTTGACAGATAGGCAGAAAATACACATTCCCGCTTACTTCGATCCTTTAGGTACGTAAACACATCGGTGAAGAATACACTAAACTTAGCCTAACCTTTTATAAAATGCTAAGTCTGACTTTGTCAATCAGACTTAGCATTTACATCTCTCGAGCGTGTGAACAACATAAAGTATCTCGGTATCAGTATAGATAATCACCTGAATTTTAAAAATCATATTAAACAACTTTGTGGTCGAGTACGGAGTACTAATATATGTTTTTAAGAATCTCAGACATGTTGCGGATTATATTTTGTTAGGACAAATCTATTTTGCTCTGTGCCAATCTATTATTTCGTATTGCATTTCATCATGGGGAGGTGCACCAAAATCTGTAATGATAAATGTGGAAATTGCCCAACGTACTATTCTTAAAATAATGACCTTTAAATCTATTCTTTATCCCACCTCATTGCTGTATCAATCTTGTGAAGTTCTTTCTGTTCGACAACTCTTTATTCAAGGTATTATGCTTAAACAACATGCTGAACTAATATACGACCCAAGCTTTTCAAGTAAACGGAGACAGTATAACGGAGACAGTATTCCAGATTTTCTACTTGTTAGAGGAACACAACATTTTTCTCGATAGCGAGGTGAAATATTTGTGTCTAATTCGATGTTAATAATATAAGAAAGGGATATTAGGTTACATAAAACGGAAATAAATATTTTAGTCCTTCAACATTCTCAGATTTCAGGGCCGATAAAGAATACTTCTTTTACTTGAACGTCGTGGCAATTTACAGATACTTGAAAGTTACTCCATCTTTGTTAAGAGCAGGCTTGCCTAGATGTTTATATTTAAAAATTAATTTTATACTAGATGTTGCTCGCGACTTCGCACGAGAAACAGTACGTTTTTCTGGATGAAAGGTACTTATGTTTTTTAGTAGCTAAGGTGTGAAAGCGTAACAAACAAACAAACAAACAATACCACATTCACTTTAGAATTTACGCCGTAGGCCCAATGAAACGGCAGTTATATATTGATAAGCACTTTTATATTAATTTATAGATTAACATACATGAAGATTTACGCTCAGCCAGCTTTTTATTGACGTCTGCCGCATTTAGAGATAAACCTTTTATCGCAGAGGATATTAACAAACATTGTAAAATTGGATATAAAGGGTCTCCTTTACTCACATTGTCCCTGCACTAAGGCTATTAGTAGTGGTAAGGCTGGCACTTAAACCACTGCGCCCTCCGTATATCTAAATGTAGGAATTTTTATTTTGCAATGTTTCCTAGCAATTTTCTTGATGTAGAAAATACTTGTTTTCTTTTCAATTGCTCCAGCTAAGCTAAAGCTAATATGGTTGTGTTAGTAGTGGGTACTGCAATTCGTAGATTTCGAACCCACAACCTTTCATCGCAAGTCCATGCCTTATCCATTAGGCTACTGATGCTTCATTACTTTAATTTATGTATAAACATACAACAACGTCTACAATTTATTGCATGCAAACGGACGAAATAAAACCAAAAAACAGTGCATATGACAGTAAACAACATTTTTATCTGGCTTCAGTGACCTTCCATTGCAGATTCATACACAGAGTAGTATTCTCAGAGCAATCAGCAACACATACGTGAGTCTGTGCGTCCCGAGTGCCCCATTGCACGGTCGTTTTGAATATTGCATTTAACGCTACTATCTCTACGACTCTAAGCATCGCTCTCTTACAATTTTTAACTGAGCTTTTTACAAAAATTTGATAAAGACATTTGAATCCTTAAGTATAAATGTTTAATAACTGTTATCATGTATAAGTAACACGTCTACATAACTATTTTAAAAAAGGTTCATACATTGATTTACGACTGATTGACTGCACGGATGGCGTAATGTATTCTTCACGTCATTACTGGCCCTGCACCGATTGTTGTGGGTTCGATTCCCACACGGGACATAAAATTGTGTAATCTATAAATGATTGTTTCGAGTTTGGGTAATTTTTGAGTCTGTTGACTTTTTACATTGCGTTGGATATATATTTAGGGGAAAACGTAAACAAATAAAAACATTATATTCAATACTTTTTTCTAGTCTTTGTAATTTACAACAATAAATAGTTACTGTGTTCATTAAAACATAGGCTTTTTAGTGGATTAATAACTAAAATATTTCATACAATGGATTATTTTTAGCATTGAAGAACAGACATTGAAATGGATTAAAAATATGCCTATACCTACTGTCAAAATTAATAACTTATCTTTCGTTTATTTGAATTGCTAGAAATGTGACAGAAGCTTTGATGGTTGTTATGTTAAATATCCATCATCCGGTGTCCTACCAGAGATGGATATTTGTCATAACTACTGAACAACCGGAAGATAGGATATTAGCTGTGGCGTATACACAAATGCATCGGTGGCGCAGCGATAGTATATGCGACTGCTGTACATGAGGTCCTAGGTTCAATTCTTGGGTCGGTTAATGTGTTATTGGGTTTTACTGTCAAAATACTCTTAGTAGCAGCGCAGAGTCTGGAACTATTCCTTAGTAAATGGCAATAGGGGCGCCCCTATTACGTGTGGCCTAAAACCATAGCTGAGCTGGCCTTTAGGAAGAAGTTTACTTCTGTCTACCCCTTCAGGGATACAACCGTGTGACTATGTTTGTCTATACAACTACGCATACGTATATCAAATAAATGTTCACTTCGTTCGATAACAATACGCTTATGAAATTTTGCACCAACGTAGTTTCATTTGGCGTTTGGTGATGAGACTTTTCTATAGGCTATGTACAACTTGAGCCAGTTCGTTGGCCTGGTAGTATAGATTTGCGTTTATGATTACGACTGATTGACTGGGTTTAATTTCTGTTGATTAGTAACATTAGGCTTTCCTAATTTCTTTTCTTTTAGGCAACGGCTTGGTTATATTCGGCAGTGTAATACTGCTATTAATTACTGTCAGGTAAACTGCTAGCTTATTCGCCACTAAAAGCAATAAAAAGAAGATAAAATGTATCGTAGAGATTTTCCGTAATACAGGAACATTTTAAGAGTTATACCTTAATGGATATCTAGGAAAACCAGGTTACGGCCGTAGTTTTTTCCATATAAAGATAAAAAATCTTGTGTTAATCTAGAACTTGGTTTATAGGTGTATCACGTTTTATTCAAATCAGTTTGTTGGTTTACATGTGCCTAATCACAAACATTTTCATAATCTTTCATGTAATGTTAGTAGAATTATCTTTAATAAATACTTAACAACTTAGTTCAACAGAGGTTTATGTTAATATTGTAAGAAAAATAAAAACGCATTAATTTCTCTTTTTTATTAATAATTTCTCATCTCCGTGGACTTTAGCTTTTTATATACAGGATGTCCGGTAATTAATGGATAACCTGGAAATGTCTTATAGTGGAACTGTTGGCCGTTTAGAAAAATATAAAAAAAAAATCTATCCTAACTACTACCTGAGATATGTATTTTTTTATTACCATGTATAACTTTCTTTGAAATTAAACTACTATATACGGATTTTATCGCGTTGTTTATTTAGCACTGTATTACAAAATTTTGAAAATATTACACTACTACTACTATTGATTTTCTTTTACTAATTTATAAGCTAATAAAATTATTTAAACAATTAAATCTATTTATTTTTGGTTTACACTTTCCCCGACGTTTCGGTTGCTTTTCAGCAGCCATGGTCACGGGGAGACTAAGATGGTAGTTGTCATAATGTTCCAGTGTAGTTAGTTCATAGTTAGAAAATCAATACGTAGTAGTAGTGTAATATTTTCAAAATTTTGTAATACAGTGCTAAATAAACAACGCGATAAAATCCGTATTTAGTAGTTTAATTTCAATAAATAACATTCGCGTAAACAGAAGACAATATTATAACTTTCTTGTATACTACGACAATAAATGAATGAAATCCATCGGTTCTTTGTTGTTTTATTATTAAACACTAATTATGCTAATAGATAGACAGTCAAAAGTATGCTATGCTAATATAGCTTGCACTTTTTAGTATTGTTTTGTTTTTCATTTTTCTGAACGGCCTTCAGTTCTACTATAAGACATTTCAAGGTTATCTATTAATTACCGGACACACTGTATATGAAAAAAATCCTGTCGCGGGGCATAATGCAAACATCCAAACAACGGACACAGACTCAGAATAACTATTTGTGTGCAAACACTTGGCGCACTGGCAGTGGCGAGGTCACCATTTTATTCACTAAACCATCCGTGCAGTCAAATGAAAAGTTTATTACAGCTATAAAGATAGACCAGTTTACCTAATTTATAAGTTCTTTATAAACACATTAAATTTGAGTTCAAGTTCAAAGAGCTTGGTTGTGTGCTTACTTTTCCACTACGGCACGATAGTTTTATTTTTGTTTTATATTTTGAATACTGGCCAGTATGTAATGCAATAGCGTTCGAGTTGAAATACAAAATTTAAAACAATGTTTTTATGTTGTGATTCAAAAACAACGTCGTTGTTCATTTGTCTACCCACCGTTGGCTTTTCTGCGTTATCGCTGTTTCTGTGGCTACGTGAATGAGAAATTCGAATACAGTTGCGCAGATTGCACGCAATATTAATGTCGTATATAGACTAAGTACCGCAAGCGTTAAAACAAAAATGCACCGAGCTTTCAGTATATTTTTTGTTTGATACGTTCTGTAAAGTTGATCTCAACAATAGACGAAGTCGATATTGATGTCTTGTTAGCAGTTTGGAAGCGGATTCATGTTAAATAACGTCAGTAAAAACAGAAGTCTTTTATAGAAGATGATACTTCATTTACGTCAAATTAGTGATATAAAGAAGCATGGAAAATGGGTGCCCTATGAACTAACTTATATACAACAATAAAATCGCGCTGAAGATTGTCTAACTTGTTGAATCAGTTCACAGTTAATGACAGGCTCTGAATTGGTTTGTCACCTGTAATTAAACGTACACTGTATGTCAAGCGCAAATGTTCATGGTAAGGGTTGAGCTCTAGGGAAATAGCCATACCATCTCCCAAACTCTCCAGTGCAAATTGAGTCACAGTAAGCTCCTTGTCACAGTATAGTGGACCTGTACCGGTGATATCCGTTACTACAACAATTATAGTCTAAAGTTATAAAAAATATTTATAGTATTATGTCATACTTGATCAATTACAAATTATAATGGGTACTATCTAACATTATTTGTTAAATTTTCATTTTAATTATATTCACAAGATTATTAAACGTGTAGAACGAACTGCAGATATAATTTAATTACTTACACATATGTACCTTTTACCACAGCCTTTTGCATATACCAGAAAATTTGCTTGCGTAAAACATGTTTTACTTTATTAAATATAAAAACCAACTCCTGTTCTAGTAATTAATTCTGTAACGCGGGGTATGTCACGCACATTCAAACATCGGACACAACGAACACTTGGACTTGGAACAACTATTTGTAATCACACAAAAAATTCAACAAATTATAAAATAGTGACGAGGCGCCCACTTAAATCACTACGATATCACAATGTAATCGACGATCATTCATTAATATAATAATTTGATTTTTATTTAAAATATATTATATTGAGTAGAATTGCCCTCAGCTTTCGAGTTATTCTTAATAAATAAAAAAAGAAGCTTTCAAATCATGATCAGATCTTGATCAAAATTAAATGGGACCAAATGGAAAGCACCAGCTTTTAAATAAAAAAGAATGATCAAGATCGGTTCACCTAGAAAAAGTTATGAGGTAACATAAATAAAAAAAAAACATACAGTGGAATTGTGAACCTCCTCCTTTTTTGAACTCGGTTAAACTTTTTTGTAAATAATAATTTATTTATTCATAAACAGTATCCTGTTTATGGTATATTTGTTTTTATCTATTCCATGACAAGCAGTAGACAGATAGTATGTATATAACGGAAGTGCGGTTCCGAATGCCTCAGAGAGTCAGTCAGGGCTTCGTTTTCGCCTTGCCTTTACTAGTTAACTGGTGTGGTATTCTAAGAATGATCGCTATAATCACGCAACTAAAACTTAGTTGACAGTTTAAAGAGACAATTGCTTTCTCGTGCGCCAGTTGTAGTACATCTCACTAAAATAATTTGATACTGAAATTTATTTGACAGTTTATCTTTATAACATTTTGCCGAACGGGGAATGAGTCACAATGCCAACCATCGTATATTAAATACGGCGACAAAAATATCACAAAGAATTGAAATAAAACTGCATACTAAATTCGTAGAAGGTGATTGATAAAAAATAACAAACACACGGTTGCCGGTAATGTACATATATAACAATTATATTTTTATTGTATCGCAATGTTAAATAATACTTGGACACAAAGAATTGTTTGCATTATTAACATTTATCACTATATTATTTAAAAAAGCAACTCTTTGCAGAGCAATTTTTTATAGGATTTGATATTATTTAAACAATATGAAAGGCAAATACGTTATATACAAAATTTTATTATTTATAGTAAGCACTCTATTATCACTATTATGCTATGTTACCATTCATTATTATAGAGGCATACGCATAGATTTATAGTTGAAGTATCACTTTTATGTTTCATGTTTCTTCCCGTCGGTAACCCTCGAGTGCTAAGCATGGTATTGTCTGACCTACAGCGGTTACAGCAATTGCTTATTCTCAGAGATTGTATACCAAATTAGTACCTATTAAAAAGATGATACCTTCAACTTTACCTTTGATTGCAATTCATGTTTCTGTAAGTAATGTAAAGTAACTTCTATCGTAACTAAATAAAGAATTTACATCAAAAAAGTACACAAAAACCTCACGCGTGAACCATCAAGGCGAGTGACTCGGTAAATAGAGTTAAAAATAATTTTAAAAACATTCCACAACTTCGCTCGTAGTCCGTAAGGGTTAATGTAAAACATTTCGTAAAATACACAGAATATGAAATCATTTTTTTATTCACCGGGGTTATTGGCAAAGGTCGTGCGTTGTCAACCGTACATATTTGTTCACACAAAGCAACGCATGCATGAAATCCTATTTTACGGCTCGTATCCTTCCGTTTAGAGCGCCTTTTGAATGGGCCGTGTCTGAGCTCACTCGAATATCTTAACCCATATGTTGCCAGCCAGCAGTCGCGTTGGAATATCGACTAGTTACTTACTGTATACGTTTACATGTTACGTTTTATAGAGATCAAGACCCTGCACAATCTATATGGTACCTTAATGGCCATTCTACGTGACGGGGACAACAAGCGCGAGTTAAAGCACTTGCGCGAGTTGTATGCATCGCGTTTACGATTGAACCGAGCCACCCGTGCGAGGAACCCATGTGATGAATTCGCGTATGTAACCCACGCGAGTAACTTAAGTCATTTACACGCGCTTTAGTTAAGACTTGATCGATTACTTATCCATAAAATAAAATCTATTTTAACTGTAATTAATTAAAACGTAAAATAAACTACATAGCTATATTAAGTATTTCAAGGCAAACTAATATTTAGCTACGTCAAGTCAGTATGAAAGCCAAACAGAAATGTATTCAGGAAAGATATAGGTAATACCGAATCAACATAATTATATCGGTTATTTTAATATTCTATTAGTGAAATAAAGTATAATATTAAATTATGGTAACAAATCAGACACTATGAGATAAACCTTTTGTCTGGGACCCAGGGTCCAACGTAAGCCAGAAGCTTAAAGTCGTAATCATAAACAAAAAGCATAAAATCACATTCATATTTCGCAACCTAATATACGAGGGTGCGTTTTTAAGTTCGCGGAATGGAATAGAAGGGGATGAAATAATATTACAAAATTATTTTTCCTTTTCAATATATTCACCTGAAACCCTAATACATTTCTCAGATCTATGAATTAACTTATGAATACCTTCATAAAAAAATGTTTTGTCTTTCTCTGAAAAATACGCCGAAACTGCATCCTTCACTTCTTCATCGGTTGAAAATTTCTTTCCTCGAAGCTCTTTTTTCAGATTTGGAAAGAGATAATAGTCGCTGGGAGCCAAGTCTGGGCTATAAGGTGGGTGATCAATGATATCGAAGCCCACCTTGTGCAAAGCAGCCAACGCAACTCGACTCTTGTGAACAGGAGCATTGTCGTGCAAGAGCAGGACACCTTTGGTCAATTTTCCTCTTCTTTTTTCTCTGATTGCCTCTTTTAACTGCTCTAAAATTGAAGCGTAGTGTTCTCCGGTTATGGAAACACCTTTTTCTTTGTAATCAACCAACAAAATTCCTTCTGTGTCCCAAAAAACTGTCGCCATGAGCTTTCCCGCCGATTGCGACACCTTGAATTTCTTAGGCGGTGGTGTACCCTTTTTATGCCACTGCATGGAATCTTGTTTAGACTCAGGTTCATAGTGATGAACCCAAGTTTCATCCCCAGTAACAATTCGCTCCAAAAAACCATCCTTGTCTTCATTACACTGGCTCAAAAACGCACGCGAACACTCGACGCGCTTCTGTTTTTGAGGCGGTGTGAGCATTCTAGGCACCCATCTTGCACTGACTTTTGTCATGCCGAGATGATCATGGAGAACCTTGAAAATGGTCGTTTCAGATACTCCAACCATCTCTGCGATTTGTTTTTTCTTCAAACGTGCATCCTCCAATATTAATTTTTCGATTTTTTCGATAAGATCTGGAGTGGTGACCTCAACAGACCGCCCAGGCCGGGAATCGTCTTCAATTGATTCCCTGCCTTGCTTAAAGAGGTTGTGCCACTTGTATACCATGGTTTTTCCTGGACAAGAGTCCCCGTATACAGATGACATCTCTTCCAAAATGGTTTGAACATTTTTTCCTTGCTTGGTAAGGAACTTTATAACGGCGCGGAACTCGATTTTCTCCATACTTCACAATTTCTTCCAGATTGAGTTGCTTGAGGGTCGATAGTTCAAAGACTAATGACCTCATTATGATAATACTCGGTATATATACTAATTATTAGTTGCTAAACACGTTAGTGACTAAACAAGCACCCCCACCACCTTCCATACCCTCCATTCCGCGAACTTAAAAACGCACCCTCGTACTTATGTAGGTGAGCCTATTGCCGTCAGCCATATTTCGAGAGGAATAGATTTTTGACTCCGTTTTGGCGCTGAGTATGTCCTAACAAAAGAGCTCAATAGTATCTCTTCGAACCCGAGCCCTCACGACTACACGCAAATAGCGAACTTTATGCCACGGGACCATTTAGGTAGATAGATATATATGAACATATGTATCTTGAAAAGCTTTTAAGTAAAGTAAAGTTTAATTTTCCTTATACGTGTTTATTTCCGCTTAACTTGCTTGTAGTAACAAGTAACAAGGAAAGTTAAGTCCGCTTCGGTCGCCCTGTGCTGTAAGCATGAGTGCGTATGCCACTGTGTACGATTCTGAGTACGATTTCTGTGTGAACTAACGTATTTTTGAACTATGAAAACCCAACTGTACATGTTTCTACTGTGTTATTTCGTTATCACTGACGCACAAGTAAACGTTTTTGCATAGGTAGATTACACTCACGGTTTTGCCTGCGATTCCATTGCACAGATTAAATGCTAATTATTACGTATAGCTTAATACCAATTAAAAGAAACCTAAGTAAATATAAATTTGAAATACTTCTGAGAGAAATTCAACTTAATAGAACCATCACAAATGCTTTCTTAATGCGAATAATAGGGAATAGGGGCAGAGTTTCCTCAAAACCCTTTTTTAGTAGACGTCTACATTATAAAAGGCACATTTCTCAACAATTTAAAGGTTTTACTTCTTGCGATTTGAGCTGTGATACGGCAGTCAGTTAGATTTGTCTTTTATAATTTCGTACCATACACATAGCGTCACGTCAGATTTCTACCTAACCCTTCTTAAGAAGATACAGGTGTGATATTATGTTTACATAAGCGAGTAATTCATACATTAATCTCCACCAAAGGTACCCACATAAAATATCAATGTTACATTATTCTATAGTAGTTGTAGTTAATTTACGATCGTTTACGGCGCATATGGAAATCCGCTGGGCGGCCCGCCGGCCCGTAGATATGGGAACAGCGGTTGGGCGTCGTCGTCGCGGGCACATGGCTCTATAACCCACATAAATTAACTCCTACACTCGCAGGAACAAGGACATATGTGTACCTCAAATTAACCACTATCAACATTTCATGCTGGTTTTGCAAAATCGTGGTTAATTACAGCACTTTATTTATTATAAAGACGGTTTCGAGGGCATTATTCATAATCTCCTCAAAACCTTCTCTTATCTATAAGATGTCTGTATCTAATAGATATATTGAAAATGCTTGGCAAGATGTTATCGTTTACCGTCGAAGCGAATGGTAATAATATGAAAACCAAATTCAGTTTCATGGTAATATTTCAAATATAATTGGTTCTAAATTACTAGTACTATTAGGCTTATACAGCTGGCCAGTTAAATAAACGCTTGGGTGGCAATCTGAACTATGACTTTGCGATCACAAGACTAATAATGCCTTATCAATTGGGTACCGCACCGCTTCAATAACGCGTAAGACATAGGCTCACTCCTTTATAATCTCTATAGGGATTTATTTCACCATCAGTTCTACTATAAGACATTTCAAGGTTATCTATTAATTACCAGACCACCTGCATATATTGGGTATATATATACATTTTACAGTATATACAAAAGCGTAATAAAAATACTATTACTTTGCTTGACCTGAGCATTGAACCCATGGATCCCAAACTTATACCCCAGAACCAATGATTCATATATCATATGGTATAAATTCTTCCTTGATTAATTAGTTATGCATTGCTATGTAGTTCCACTCGCAAAAGGCTCGCATTGCCGTAACTTTCTGAGACAGAAAACTTTTTAGCAAACTGCTTTCATATTTGAACTCATTACCTAAAGTTTGTCATACAAACGAATATTTAAAGCACCTAATCCTTGTTGCGTCACTTTAAAATAATCTAAATGCTGAGTAGGTATGTAGGTAGGTACATAGCGCAGACAGGACGTGGCGTCGCGTCGGCTAAAATGTATCCCTGGCAAAAGAGCAGTGCGAGGTAGTCGCTTACAGTACAGTGGCCATAAACAATGAAGGAAATAATAACGAACAACAGATTGAAACGCGGTTAAAACTCGAGCACTCACAAAAGGTCCCGCGGGCTCACCGTTTATTGTTCAACGCATTTTAATGAACCTTACTATGACCGCGATGAATACCGATGAAGGCCCTCCAGTTTTAACTTTTCTATTTTGTATACAACTTGTTTATAATATTAATTTAATATTTCACACAACGCGACGTGATATTTAGGTAGGTTTCGTAGCGAGGATTTTATAAAATGTTGATTACTTGTGTATAATATAAATTGTTCAGTATTTAACGGAATACAAGATTTATATTCAGTAAAATACTGAACGTTAAACGTGTGGGGATTGAACCCATGGCTCTTGGTGCAGTGGTACCTAATGGTATAGCGATAACTTGAATCATTACGCTAACCATGCAGTCTAAATCTAATTATTGATTATATTATCTTAGCTGCACAAACGCTATTAACGATCCGTTGGTTTAGAATTCAATAATGCACTCAATTACGTACAGGAACAATTATTACCATTACGTAGTATTGTGTGCACATTACTATAGTTGATCCAATTATTACTTATTATTATTAGTGATGCATTAGTCATGCCTTTCAATATTAGTTATTTATTTAATCTCATTCAGATTAATTACAATACAAACATCATTGTTGTATTCCACTTCTTATTGTTATAACCTGTCAATTATTGGAATGCTAGACGTAATAGAAAACATAAAGTGTCTGGCCGCCGGTGTCGCTACATTCAATAGATTAATACTTTCAAAAGGTCGACTGTTAAGATGTCCGAAACCTACGCAAGTAGATGACGCAAGCTACATGCAGACTACTCGTATGTCATGCGTTAATGATACAGAATAGGGATTACATGGGGCGGTTCGCGTCGTTTGTTTCCACCATGCATTAAAAACCCACGCAAGTGTTGAGAGTTGTACCTGTACTATGACAATAGCCATTGAAGGTCATTACGTTTGGTTCAGCTGTCATGATATTTTAAAGACACTACTATGGTGCTGAATACTAAGATAGTTTGTTCAAGATACATACATTTTTGGCACTTTTGTGTATATACATTTATAAGATGAAGATAAATTTTATTGTTCGTAAAAATATCACAGTGCACTGCAATTGTCTTCCGCATTATGGGTACACAATATAACTTAGCCCTATGTACAATTAAGTACAAATAATAGCACTTAAATTGTCTCAAATCACCTGTCTCGTGCACTTGTAGAAAACTGCATCACGGGTGACAGGCCCTTACGTTACGAAATAGTGCCTAAAGAACCATAATGGCACAAAAACAAAATTTTGACAGACATAAATTAAATAAAATTCAAATTACTATAAAACATCAAATATTTTTAAGTATCTAGTTAATAGTAGATACCCTAATAAATTTATTACATGTACCAAATCAACGCATCACAATGTATTGCAAAAATTTGAACCAATATATATGTACATATTCTAGTTTCTAATAAATCACAAAGTTGTTTTAAAGTCCTTAATTTAACTTGGTTTAAATGTAAAGTATTCAAGTTATTCATTAATAGGCAAATGTTTCTTTTGAACTGAAGAATTTCTTCATATCCTCGTTTATCGCCAATATTTAGGTAGGACTTTGGAAAATGAGACTCTTCTACACGATTTAGTAGGTACTGCTACGTAGTATTGTTAAAGTTTATATGGAGAAGGGAGGGGTGAATTCTAATATTTATATAAAATATGCATTAGAAAAACATTAAATTAATGGAAAAACACTAAACGCACACAACCATGCATTTGACACAAGCAGTCGAATCGCGTTCGTAGTATTTCGGCATTAATCGGTTGACTTCGTTGAATGCATCATAATTATGGTTACATATATGTATGTGGAGTAGGTGACTAAATGAAATGTGATTATAAGGGTATAGTTATAGGCAATAAAATCTTAATAATGATAAAATTTAAAATTTAAATTAATTATGGGCGAATTTTGACCACTAAGCGATCGCTAGTTCATATAAAAACAAAACTACACAACACTATCTTGTACCATAAATTAGGTGGTGTTGAACAGTAAATCATAACCGTGAGCATAATAATTTAATGCGATGCCTCTAAGACGAATAACGGTGGCGGACAATGAAAAATAATTAAAAGTAATAAATCTCTCGGCAGGTAACAAAAACGTGAAGTGCTTAATAAACGTCGCATGTCTGCGGTCGGGCCGTGGGAAAGCCCACACGCGTTCAGTCGGAACTCCTTATTCTAGATAACGCGGTGACCGATTCTGTGTCGCGCACGTTGTACGAGCGACACCGAACATCCTCATTATCCTGTACAGACTCTGACCCTTGTGTAGTGTGTTAACAAGGGTTTACTATTGGATTTAATTGAATGCTTCCGAATGGGTAATCGTAATCGTGAAATTTATATAGGTGCAGTGATTTAAGTAATTACCACGCCGCTAGAATCTATATATTATGGTTGTTTCGAGTCTGGACATTGTTTGTGTTGATAATTTCAAAGCAGCGAGCTGTTTAAAAGCTTGCGTTGGTAGCACTGTATAAACTTGGTAATTTTTATCTAATGTTTACCAAACAAAACCTCGCTACCGCAAAACCTAGCATTTTAAGTTCCGCAAAATGTTTCTTCATTATTTCCTAAAATTATTATTTATTTTTACTATAAAAAAATAAATTATTTCTTCATTATTTAATTATTAACAATTTAGTTATCATATTTTTGAAAGGAATATTATAATTTGGTGGCAAATTTTCATCGTTCGCCTTCAGAATAAGTCGGTTTCAGTGGCGGATCGCTTACCTTCCCTTGGAACATGAGATTAGAATGGACACCATTGCTGTCCTTAATTACGTTTTAATTACTCTTGATTCTTTCAATCGCGCTGAATAATTAAACAATTTTATTAAATTTAATCTTTGAAACAAGTTCTTTCTCGTGTATTCTTCCTGTTTTCTTGTCTGTTTTAATTGACAATTAGTGGTAGTATTGCAAAGGATAACAAATTGAGAGCTAAAAAAGATGTGCTCACTTTGAAATGTATCACTTTATTGTTTTACATTTCAGTTTGCCTTTGTAAAAAACAACATATTTTTATTGTAATCAATCAATGCTTGCCAATATTTCAGTCCATATAGGTCAAGATTTTTTTTTCGTTTTACTGGAAATACACTTATAAAATAAATTAACTGTTTTTATGATGGCTTGATATAAGGTACACGTTGTGCAATTTTGTTTAAGATATCTGAACAAATAATAAATAATAACAGCAAAATTTATTTATACTTGTACATGTACGCGTCCAATAGAGGCATTTGCGTAATTTGTGTAAATTATCAATGCAAGTCAGCCGCGCAACTTGGTCATATGATTAACTTGCGCTAAACAGTTTGCTTTACTTACATTGTAAAGCAAAGTGTTTTCAATCAAATAGATTGGTATGAACTAAATATGTATAAGTAGAAAACATGCAACTATAAACATTATTTTCATTACATTTATTAAGTTCATAACGATGTAGTAGATAAACAAGGTCGGTAAATTCGAAAAATATCGAAAAATATTTACATGCTGAGGTGTACACACCCACATTTCGCCAACTATGTTTTTGGTTCCACGTTATAGGGGGCGAGCCTATTGCCGTCTACCGGGCACATTTCCAGATTCCGTGCTGCTACTGGTAGTTTACTAACAGAAAAACCCAATAACACTTTGCCCGACCCGGGAATCGAACCCGGGACCTCACGATCCGCAGTCCTATACACTACCACTGGACCAACGATGCAGTACATATTATGACATTATATCTCGTTTGTTTCATTTCACGGACTACGCAGATATTTAACTGTTACGTTTAGTTCGATAGATACCTATAATATGACGAGAGCATATTGTCTAGAGTTGCTCTTAAGTGCTTATTGCCGGTAAAGCTCGCCTACTTTTCGACATGTTTGACATATTCAAATCTAATAATTTTTTTAATAATTAGTTTGTTGTTCATGTATTCGGCCCATCTGATGGTAGCCGGTTACCGTGATTACGTACTTCACTTATCTTGGTGGATACTAGATCAGCTAGGCAGTATTTAATAATTACTTATCATTTTGTAATCTCGAACGGCCTATCAAGATAACCTATATATTAATGTAATTAACTGCCCGCCCGGGTGTACACAGGTTTCTCCCTAGAGACTGGTACAACTATGTGCGTCGTTTGTTACTGCTACCAGATAAAATAGTAAAATGTTACACTAAAACTTAGTTATTGAAGTACTTGTTGTAAGAACTGAATGGAAAACTTGCGTATCAAAAATAAAATATAAAAAAAGAGCTTTTAATATTTATTTGTAAGGGAGTAATGCTAAAATCAGCCATAATTATTGGACTTGAATCTGAGATTATGTCGAGCTGCAATACAATTGGTCAAATATGTGTTATGATTTTTTTGTAGAATGAAGGTACTGCTTCAGGTATAAGGAATGATGGTAAATTATCAGTGCTTTGCCAACTATGGTTTTAGGACTCAAATTCTTATTTACATTTTATAACCAATCTAAGTAGCTATAACCATAAAATGTTATAACCTTGCTACGACTATGAGCTTCTAATTAAGAACATAATCTTATTGATATTTTTAAAAGTTTATTCCATTATTATGTATATTCTTTGCATAGCTGTAAAGTCCTCCACTTCAACTGTAAAGTGGAGAACTTTATTTGTGCTTTTTATTTCAGGGACTGCCCTGAAATAAGAAGCACAAATTACATCTACACTCGCAACAACTATGTATATATTGCGCAAATCTTTTGTTAATTTGCTAATCTATTGAATTGCTAATCTATTAGAAAAGAAATAATACAATCTGACATGGACTGCATATGGGTACTGTGGTGGTAAATGGTTACAACTTTCTCAGTGTTGTGGGTTCGATTCCTACGCGGTGTAAAGATCTGTGTTATACATTCATAGTTGTTCTGAGTCTAGATCTTCTTTATGTTTGGCATTTATTTTATAAATTATATGTAGCTATAAAATATATATTAGTAGTAGTAGTGTTCGATACTAAATCTCTTAAAATCTCCTAAATGGTAACTCGGAGTCCATTTAATAGCCTTAGTAACAAGTGTTGGTAAACTTACTGTAATGTTTCATAAGATATCTATACACAAATAAGTAGCGGTTTCACGAACGCCGTACCGTGCCTCCACTGCTCGCTTCCTTACAACAATAATGGGGTTAGGTGCTATATTTATGACCGAGAGTGGATAAAATTATGTAGCGTCGTACTAATATTGCCAAGGCGAACACTGCATGTGGTCTGTTCTCACGCTTGTATCTACCATAAGCGAAAATCTACTTATTTTGGCGTACATCGTACACAAAATAATAAGAAAACTAAATATTGCTATACACTTCATAAATATGGCAAAAGCTAGTGTCATATATTGCAATATATTTAAATTAAGTAGTATGTAGGTTTTAATAAAAATATAAAATAATCTTCATTGCATAGCTACAGAACACGATATAATGTAATTAATTTATATCTTAATCTTTATATGACTGCACGAATGTCGTAGCGGTTTAAGTTGTCACCTCGTCGCTGGTGTGCTGAGTGTCGTGGGTTCGAATCCCACACGGGATAAAAATCATGTGTTCATTTTTCAACAAAAAGAAAAAATGCTTATATCCCACACTGATGCAATAAGATGTACACCTAATTAATATAATAATAATAATAATAATATTCTACCACATACACACAACACCATCTAGCCCAAACTAAGCAGAGCTTGTACTATGGTTACTAGACAATGGATAAACATACATATATACTTTTTTTTTTTGTAAATACATACATATTATACATAGAAACACCCAGACCAAGACAAACATCCATGTTCATGCACACTAATATTTGTCTTGTGCGGGAATCGAACCCGCGACCTCAGGCGTGGCAGTCGGTTACACTAACCACTACGCCATCGAGGCCATATTTGTACATATATTGGCTAACGCATGTACCTGTGCCCCTTGACCGCAGTGGTCTAATCATGATCAGCGCGGATCGTCGTAGGCGATTTTATATTTGTTTATTGGAAAATTAATGATTATTTTAATAAATAAATTTAGTACTTTTTTGCTGATATTAGTCATACACGTGGTTTAATTTACTTCTTTCATTATTTCAGGTAATTAAATCTGCATCCCGTATTTACACATTTTAGCAACAAACAAGGTAACGTAATTTTTTATTGCTTCTGTCGTGGACTGGCCAGTGGCCTATTCGATAATAAGATTCTTTTGGCATAAACGAAAGCAAAATTAAAAGTTTGACGGTAAGAAATTATCGCAGCCTCAGTAGAGGGGACGGGTGAAAGGGACCCCTGTAGAAGAAGCAGAGAACTGAGGGGCTGACTAAATCAACTAAATAACACTCTTTAGTAATTTTCCTCTTTAATAAAAATCCTTTAACGCAAAAGCGTTAACGGATTTTGCTGAGACATATACACTTAACAGATTCTTGTCATTACGTCTGCACTTTAACCTAAAAACATTTTTCGTTACATGTCACACGGAAGGACAAACACTATTGCATTTTTACAAATATCGTTGTTTGTTCGCCTAATTAAGGGACGTCTACATATGTTCAACAATTGAACTAAAAAGCAGTGATATTGCTGATAAATATTAATGATATGGTAAATAACTGCCTTATTTTGTAGAGAAGAAAATACAAGTAGAATATAACAGGCACACAATCTAGATTATAGTGATTGTAATAAAAGCTAACTGAGCGTCGAAAGTAAATCTGCAGTGTTGAAATCACCTGCGCGGGTCGCTTCTAAGAATTAAACTGACTCACTTTGCCTTTATTTTAATACGTCGTAGACTCCTGTTCGCGCCGTAGACGGGAGCGTAGAGGTCCGTAGCTCGTAGCTAAGCAAGCAATGTCGTTAGACTTAGTACAATTTGCCACTGTGTGTTCATCGCAATTGACGACATACGCTTTAAGTTTGCGATTAATTACAGAACAGTTTTTAAAGAAAGTGTAAATATAAGGCAGTGTCTAGTGTATATAGTTTCTTTAAGGGTTATACCATAATTTTAATTAATTTTATTTTTGGATAACTTGGTTGCCTGTTGGATGCTTCAAGATCGCTAGTATCGATGAATGATTTAAATTGCGTTTTAAATAAAGTTAAGGCAGGCCCACTAGGAGTGTTGTCTTACTGCGGTATGTAGGGTTTCTAGGTTCCTCGAGGTGTGCGGTGTGCTGTGACTAAGAGGACTAGTATAATTTCTGCCTCTTGCTCTGCCAGCACAGCGCATAGTTTTATTTAAGGATTTCAAGGAGGATATGTACCAGAAGCATGGTATTGCAAATATCCTTACAATAATTGATTGCCATCAGGCTAACAGTATCTTTATTCACTTAGTGCTCAGTATTAAAACAAAAAATAGGATAGCCTATACAATGTGCAAATAGGACTACGACTTTTTAATTTAAGCTGTATGCCAAAAATGATAAATAATATGGATAAACAAGCAAAAATTTTGTATAAATAAAACACAATGTGACATTGTGAGTTGAACAGCAGTCGGTTACGACAAGCACATGTATACAGAAGGGTTGAATAATTTACGAGTGCACTAACTTTGGTCACGACGGGACCCGTTCGGTACAGATGCGAGTAGTACATATATCAAACCGGCTCGAAGGTTACAACTTCAATAAAACTTCAGTGAAACTTATTCAAACGCGTCGGCCGGTGAAAGCTGTTTTTAACTTCTACCCACAGGGGATCACCCATACAAATAAAGAGTTAGTCGGGGCCATGAAAGCGGATTTCTTTTTCTGAAATAACTTTTAGAAAACATTCTTGGCCGTTCGCCATTTTAACAAAATTTTGCCGTTTTTATGTGCGTGGTATACGGGCAGGCCGCCAACTTGATTACAACAATATTCATAATTACTTTATTGCTCGAATTTTTCAACCAGCTGATGTATGCATTAAATTAAATTATAGAAAGTGAAAAGTTTCTGCTACAAAGTGGAACTTGAACATGCGAGCTCAGCGAACCGCATCGCCTCAAGCTGCTTACAAAATACTAGCTTTTCTCCCACAACTTCGCGTCGATAGTCTATTTGATTTGTTCACTTTTTAGAAGCCAAGAGTGTTTATTGATAAATGTATAGAGTTGTCTACGCGCATGAAGCTTGTTTGCTTTATACGGAATTTATCCGGGAAGTCTGGAGCTGTACAATTATCTCTTAAGGCATGGTTATTGCATGCGCTTTAGGTTAATTTCAAATGACTGATATATAAACTCAATAATGTCATCAAATTCGTAGGACAGAGAGGCGGTGGTTTTTATTATTAATACTTTTGACGTAATTCTAACCCTAGAATTCTAGCTAAGTTGGAAGGGATAACATAATATTTAAAGCTAATAATAATAATTAAAGTCATGTTTTGTGTATAAATAACATAAAAACTTCAATCGCACCAGGATGCCGTGCCCATGTTTAACATCCTGATTGAGTTACAATCTAAGTCTCTTTATATGTGATTTTGTTCAGAATATCCAGACATGATAAATATCAAATGATATCGTGGATGAAACCGTAGTATACTCAAAATCAGAAAAAAATTAGTACACCGTATAACAGCATTACCAACGCTGTTTCCTTATATTTAGATATTTTGTTTAGGATAAAGAATACTTCACGAAATACAAATTATCGCGTCCTGATTTACCATTTAGGAAAAGTAGTGAGGGCTTCAATTTCAAATATACGCTTAATTACTGTCTCGTTGGTTCCGAAAAATAAGTCAGCCTTATGCCGTTAATAGTAATATTTTGAGTTTGATGTCAGCAAAGCGTAATTTCTTATGCTCTCTAGAAATAAGTCGATGCTGATGGGTGATGATATCCGGTTTTTGATGTCAGCAAAGCGTTCGTTACGCTGTTTAGAAATAAATCGATGCTGATGGGTGGTGATATCCGGTTTTTGATGTCAGCAAAGCGTTCGTTACGCTGTCTAGAAATAAGTGATGCTTATGGGTGGTGATATCTGGTTTCGATGTCAGCAAAGCGTTCGTTACGCTGTCTAGAAATAAGTCGATGCTTATGCGGGGTGATATCCGGTTTCGATGTCAGCAAAGCGTTCGTTACGCTGTCTAGAAATAAGTCGATGCTTATGGGTGGTGATATCTGGTTTCGATGTCAGCAAAGCGTTCGTTACGCTGTCTAGAAATAAGTCGATGCTTATGCGGGGTGATATCCGGTTTCGATGTCAGCAAAGCGTTCGTTACGCTGTCTAGAAATAAGTCGATGATGATGGGTAGTGATCTCCGGTTAGGTGACTCTTAAAATATATCTCTAGCTACACCTATTTCATGAAATCTATTTATCTAAGATGGCTTTTATAATTACCCAGCGTAAACACCTCCAATTGTCCTGTAATATTCCTTTAATAAGTCACTACTTTTATATTATCTAACTATATTGATTTTAACTTACAGAATAAATTTGCGTGATGTAATTTCTTTTAAATATTTGTTTAACTTCGAAACATATAATTTTATGGTATTGTTTAACTTCATTTTATTCGTCTACTATGGAGACATGGAAGGGTGGCGGGCTATATTTGAATTTAATACTTTCTGTAATAAAAGTGTATTAATATTGTTATTTGTAACTAGTGTATGCTCGCAAATTATTATTGAACCTCATGAACCTCATGCGAGCTAATCTGCGAGCCTTAAAATTAACAAAATATTTATTTATTGACCTGTCGACTATAATAGGTCTAGTTGCCAAGGAACACTCATTCAGACATCTTCACAGACGCGCAAGTTACGAACTTCGAGTACCTGCGCCATGACTATAACTGACAACTCTCGGATGATAACTTAGATTTATATAAACATGGACTAACATTTTCTTAACTCCATTACATACTTTATTTATATACCATCTATCCTGAGGATTAAATAATAATTACAGTTAAATTATTAGATTTAACTGGAATTATTAGTTAGTCTCGCTCTCTCCTCTTTGGAGCTTTCAAAAGACAAATATAACTATTGTTAATTTCTTTCTCTATTTAAACTAAAGGTTAATTTTGCATTTTAACAGACTGTAGGTATCTTTTTAATGTCAATAAACGTTATTATTATTATTATTAATTGTGCGTTAATGTCAATAGGTGATACGAAACTATTTCTTTACCTTTCGATGTCTTAACCACACCATAACATAAGTTATATACCTATATAACATATATATGAGTAGTACCTGAACAGTCGTAACGCACGTTTGTGGCAGTATAATTAATTAATTTGATATTGATTGTGTATTTGTGGTTCACCCACGTCTTCTCAAAACAATTTGAAGTAGAAGATTTCAAATTGATAATTCTAATAATTCAGTGATATTATGATCTATCTGTAGAATAATAAACTACTTGCCATGCTCATCCAGGAAATGTATGGTGTCATCCAGAAAAGTAGGCTTTATTTTTTATTCATGGTTAACATGTTGCATATTGCTGTTTAGAGAACAGGCGCATTAGATAATAACCCTATATTCGCCAATGAGGGCTTCTTTTTTTGCTCCTTGAGGAGGCGCTGCCCTGTCAGTGAGGGGACCAGTCATTATGTGAGCACCATTGCTTTTTACAGGCGCGAAGTGTCGACGCGGTGGTCAGGGAGACCCGGTGAAACGGCTGACCACTGGGCGCCCGCAGGCTGAACGGGTTCCCGAACCCAGGGATTATTTAAGCTCCGCCCTGGGAGGCCGAACCGCCAGCCCGTGTAAAGTTACCGATGCAGTTGTTGCCGGAGGAGGAGACCGGAGTGAACTCGAGTACTGTATCGAGAGGGGACCGGGGGCCCTTCCGGCTGCCGCGTTGGCAAATCGCTCTACCTGTGCCAGGCTCTGGTGAGATGTAAACACGTCTTTGTCCCTTGCGCTGATAGTACAGCATCTCTTGATATCCTCCATACCCTCTTTTTTTAATATGGCCAAAAATAATTGAAGAAGTGTTTATTCAGCGGCATCCTCATTCACATTACAGTTGGACTTCTGCAACATAAGAGGACTTCATTCGAACATCAACGCTGTCCATCAACACATGGAGACAGCGAAGCCAACCTTTTTCTTCCTTACGGATACGCAAATATCATTCCTGACCGACACATCGTATCTCCTATACCCTGGCTACAAGTTAGAGCACAACTTTGTGCATCGTGCTGGGGTCTGTGTATACGTCCGTGATGATATTTGCTGTCGCCATTTTAATGGCCTTGAAGACAGAGACTTGTCGACTTTGTGGTTTCGCGTAGATTACAGAAGCCACATCTGTATCTATGCGTGTCATAACGGTCTCATAACGGTGACGCAGACACGACTCGTCCTTTTGACCACCTGCAATCGTTGATTGACAAAGCTCTTGAGCTACTGCTGCTGCTGAAGGGTACTCCCTTCTGCACAATTAGTGATCTTAGGAGATTTTAACGCCCACCACGTAGAGTGGCTTGGTTCTCAGTCCACTGACTTTGCGGGAAGGTCTGCTCATGACTTTGCTAGGGCCTATGGATTTTCTAGACTGGTACATAGTCCTACCAGAATACGAGACGTAGAGACCCACACCAGCTCCTTATTGGACCTTCTGCTAACTACGCGCTCGGATGGATACTCCATCCAGGTGGATGCACCTCATGGTTCTTCCGACTACTGCCTTGTTCGAGCGCGAGTGCCACTTGCGCAAGCAGATCCACTCCGGCCCACCACATAGCGTCGAGTGTGGCACTATAAGTCAGCAGACTAGGATGAGCTGCGAGAGTTCTACGCAGCGTACCCGTGGAGGCAACTTTGTTTTACTTCAGGTGGTCCCGAAACCTGCACAAACACCGTTGCGGAAGCGATACTTGCGGGAATGGAATGCTACATCCCAAACCCGCTGATCACCGCAGGAATTAAAAAATGACCGTGGTTCAATCAGTCCTGCAGAGATGCTAGAGCCTTAAAGCAACCTGCCAATGAGGTTTGGACCACGGTCTATATTAACAAGGAATCTAACATCCCCGAAGTGAAACACAAACTAAATGCTGCCTCGAGGCTCAATAAGAGAGTGGTTGCCAGGGCTAAGTTTGATTTCGTCGGCAGAATTGGCGAGCGACTTGCCAGCTTCCCTTCCGGGAGTTGCGCTTTCTGATCCCTCGCCAAGGCTGCCGAAGGTAATCTGGCCCATAATGCCAAAAAAAAGATCCATTTGCTGGGTTCTCTCTTTGCCACAAACTCGACTATGAGTATTGGAGGCGCCGTACTACCCACCATCCCGTGGTGCGGTCATTCCATGCTGGAAATCTCAATTTCACAACGTGAGGTCCGGCGGGAAAGAATGTCTTTAGATGTTCACAAGTAGACTGGGCCAGATAGTATACCGGCAGTGGTGCTAAAGCAGTGTGCTCCTGAGTTGTGTCCAGTATTGACGCGCCTCTTCTCGCTTTCCTATTTCACAAGACATGTTCCGTCTTCATGGAAGACCTCATTCGTTCACCCAGTGCCAAAAACAGGTGACAGATCTAACCCATCGAACTACAGGCCTATCGCCATAACTTCCCTTCTCTCCAAGGTAATGGAGCTTGTGATCGACTCCCGGCTCTGGAGATACCTTGAGGGTCACGATTTGTTGAGTGACCGACAATACGGCTTCCGCCATCGTCGCTCAATTGGCGACCTTTTCGTGTATCTCACACACCGATGGGCACTAGCCATTGAAAGCCAAGGTGAGGCATTGGCTGTTAGCCTGGACATGGCAAAGGCCTTCGATCGGATCTAGCACAAACGCCTTCTATCGAATTTACCATCTTACGGACTACTTAAGGGATTATGCGAATGGGTTGCCAGCTTTTTGTCCGGCAGATGCATCCAAACTGTGAATGACGGTGATTGCTGACCGCATGGATATAAATGCTGGCGTCCCACAAGGCTCTGTATTGTCCCCGATGCTATTCTTGCTGCATGTCAATGATATGTTGTCAATTGATGGCATTCATTGCTATGCGGATGACAGTACTGGGGATACTTATTACACGGGCCGCGCTAATGTCCCTCGATCCACAGTCGAGGAAAGCCGCTAACGGCTTGTGTCTGAAATCGGAAATACTCCGGATAGAGTATCTGAATGGGGAAGACTAAATTTAGTCGTTAACCCTGCTATGACACAAGCCTGCGTTCTCCGCTAAGAAAACCCCATTTACTGAACACGTCTCTCACTATCTTCATGAGTATTGGAATTCTTCGCCTCGACGATGTACAGTTCCGCAGTCATTTAGAGAGCAAGGTCAAGCTGGCTTCCAAAAAGCTTGGTGTGCTTAATAGAGCTAAGCGGTACTTCACTGCGGGGCAAAGATTGCTTCTATATAAGTCGCAAGTCCGGCCTCACATGGATTAGATCCATTTGCTGGGCATCTTTGGGCAGGAGCACTAAAATACCAGCTTGATCCTTTTGACACGATACAGAGACGAGCATAGAGAATTGACGATGAGCCCAAACCCAGACGGTATTGAGCCACTAAGTCGCAGACGGGACTTTGCCTTCCTTTGTGTGTTCTACCGCTTATATAATGGATTGTGTTCTGACGAGTTGTTTGAGATGATGCCCTCAGCTACTTTTTATCATTGCACCGCTCGCCATCGGCAGGGATTTGTTTCTTACACCTTACAATCTAATAGGTGCCGCACCAAGTGGTTCCAAAGAAATTTTTCTCCCGCGGACGCTCAGGTTATGGAATGAACTCCCTGTCCAGGTTTTCCCACAAGACTACAGCATGTGGTTCTTCAAAAAGGGCGTTAAAAGGTTTTTATAAGGTCGGCAACGCGCAAGTGTTGCCTCTGGTGTTGTAGGCGTCGATAGGCTTCGGTGACCATCAGGTGTGCCATATACTTGACGGCAAGTTAATAAGAATTTAAAAAAAATTTACTTTATAATTAATGTTTTCCCAAGTAGCTAAGCTCACGTCCTCTCATTATGATATTTTAATTACTTTTCTCCAGGGTGGCTAACGTGCATGTTATACTTCTGGTATTCCAAGTGATCATAGGCTAGTAATCGCTTACTATCAGGCAGGCCATATACAAGTTACCCAGCTCAGTTATTTAAAAAAATCTCTTAACCAGATCATCTCCATTACCATGCATGTTTAATTTAACAGATATTGACTTAAATAACAAAGAGTAAACTTGCAAGTATCGGTAGAGAACATATATCAGAATGTCGAAGCACTAATGCACAAATTAAGTTATGCGGTAATCCATGTTTTTGCGAACGGGCGGTGCGGTCGCGAAGTGGGCGGCCGGGGCCCGTAGTTGGCGCGGCTGCACAAAACACGCATTTGCATAAAAGTCAAATTGCCTTCAACGATGTGTATGCCACTGTTGTAATGTAACTTTCAAACTACACTTGCCCCCACATTACACGCCGCATCAACTTCTGCCTGTTAGGTTGGAGTTCAAATTCAGATATTTTATATTTTATGCTTTTTGAAACTGATTTTAGAAATATTGTCTTAATATAATATTTTATTGAAATTAAACTACTATATACGGATTTTATCGCTGCTGAAAAGCAACCGAAACGTCGGGTAAAGTTTAACCTAAATATTTAAAATTTTAATAGTTTAAATAATTTTATTAGCTTTTATATTAGTAAAATTTAATAGTAATAGTAGTGTAACAGTTTCAAAATTATGTAATACAGTGATAAATAAACAACGCGATAAAATCCGTATATAGTAGTTTAATTTCAATGAATAACATTCGCGTAAACAGAAGACAATATTATATAATATTTTATGCAAGATTACGTCTCAAAGTATAAAATTCTGTTTGCTTATTATACTGAGGCACTGGAGAAGCTTGAAAGGGTGGACCTTTAGAAAAACGAATTTATTATAAACAAGCAAAGGCTCTAAGAAAGCTAAGAGATCAGATGAGCAAAGGTAATAAGCCTTGTAATTACTATAATAATTGGAATAGTGTAAGCAGAGCAGTAACTAGCCGATAAACCAGACAAACGATGTCTGAGTATTTTATTATATTGGTGCCACTATGTTGGCAAACGAAATATGCCTGACGGTAAGCTTTTTCTTGCAGTCTTAAAGCAATGCCAACTATGTAAAACAGAAGCAACTGCGCTGCTAAAGAAAGAGATACAGGCCTCTGGTCCACACACTAACTGGACGAAGCAACACAGGAGTATTTCAGAACTCTTCTTACATCAGGGACACATCTACAATAGAGTAAATGTACTGCAGCACTGAGCTAGTTCAGGTTTAAACAGTAGGCCTCATCTTTTAAAACTTTATAGTCTAACGCCGCTGTATCCTCGTAGCGATTGGGAGGGTTTTAAATATTACATCCACATTTCGGCAGTTATGGTATCAGATCCCCTTGTGATATGTAGCCAATTATCGGCTGCATATTACCAGATACCGTGCTGCTACTGAGTATTGTCTGAATAAATAGATAAATAATTATGTTCATAGTTACCTGTAAACTTTGTATATTATGGTATATAGTATCAGATGAATAACTCTTACATTGTTTTGCTCAGTGCGTTCCCAAAGTTTTATCGCAGATATCATAAAATGACTAATTTGGTAAATAAGGGAATTTTGTCAAGCAATCCTTACTAATATTATAAATGCGAATGTGCGTTTGTTTGTTTGTTTGTTACACTTTCACGCCTTAACTATCGATCATCATGGAATAGTGCATTCACAGATTGTCAGGGAATCAAAAAAGGACATAGGTTTTTATCCAGAAAATAGTACTGTTACTAATCTAACCTAACCTACATTTATGCGACCGAAGCCGCGAGCTATTTCTAGTTCATTATAAAAGTAGATAGATGTATAAGTCTAGTCTATAAATAGCACTTAATCTACGTAATAATACATATACTTGGAGCAATTCAAAGCCTAATCTATATATAATAATATCATAACGGGTATTGACCTTTACCTTATTCTATGTCAATAAATATGTTATTACTGTCGCACGTATCTGTATTAAAAATAACTCTTCAAATAGTTCAATCTAAAGGTAAAATACGACACTACTCTGAAATATCAATTTTCAACACATGTTACTCAATTTGTAGCAAAAAGCTGAATGCACACGCGAGACGCGGCGTCAAATCTTGTCACTCGCTCAATAAAGAGCAAATACACTCGAGTTTGAAGTACATTTGAGCTTACACTCGTCTTTGACTCGCACTCGAGGCGCGCGCCTCTCAACCAATGTTTAGTAAACTATGTAAACAATCCCTTTATATGATTTATGTTATACATGCATAGATTATATAGACTAACTAACATAA
Organism: Catocala nupta; assembly: GCA_963675205.1. Classification (NCBI taxonomy): domain Eukaryota; kingdom Metazoa; phylum Arthropoda; class Insecta; order Lepidoptera; family Erebidae; genus Catocala; species Catocala nupta. The sequence continues at coordinate 17,477,748 of OY776081.1, forward strand.
CCTGTATTTTGTTACAAAATAATAAGAGATTCTTTTTACGTGTCGTTACCAGTAAGAACTCTATGTATGAGTAATTTTTGATTTAAACATTGATGGAATGGCGAGATTAAATTACTATATATTATATTTAATCAAGTAAAAAAATTGTGACAACTCTGCATATAAAAACGCTAACATCAAGTCATAGAATAATGCAATAATTTAAAATTATTATTTAGCGATATACAAACATCAAAGAGTGCTGCACACGTGTAGTAGTAAACATTTTTCTGTATACAAGTCGGTTTGTAGTTCAAGACGTTATATTTTATCAATCGTCAACATGCACGTACTTCGTCCTTAACTCGTAGCGCCGTGGAATAAAACTGAGAGGTGGAACAAAAGAAATAACCAGCTTATTGCTAGCACTTAACTTTCTTACTACGCTTCCTAAATACGCTTGAGACTGCTCGAGACTTTATAACTTTAGTTCTGCGTGTGTATAATTAAAGCACATAGTTTGTCAGAATTTAATAACTGCTTATTCATATAACTCGTTACATGGCTCTTTAGTTTGCGACGTATTTTGGCATGAGAGAATATATTGTGGAGCAAAGCGTGCACAAACACATTACGAAATCTTGTTTACATTTTTATTTTATGAATAGATGTGAAACGCAAAAATGTTCTACTTTCAGGTGTATTTTATAAGCCAGTAAACCTGATATGATTAGCAAGTTTAAGCTGACACGTTCGACTCTGTAGAACCTCACATACCACAAACCTCATCAATAGGAAATGCCAACTTACCTATTTTAAAGGATTAATATCAGGAGCGGCTGAGGTTTTCTTCTGTATGCATCTGTGATTTTTTAAAGTGAGTGAAATTACCGGTCCTGAATTGATCAAACTTGTATTGAGTTTTTCAAGGCAAAAGTTTCTTCTTCTATTATGTAATTGCTAAAAATTCAATCAAAATAATCAACAAAAAATTAAACAGCCCTGACCATGTCCCGTGTTCGTGTACCTATGTAGATTAGCTAACGTTTGCAATAAACATAAGCATGGTGATGTTGTACATAATGATAATAAAACTTAGGTTCACTGGGTAGAAAAGTTTATCGAAATCGATCACATATTAAACACAAATCTAATATGTTTATAGATTTTATAAGTTAGTTGTTATGACAACACATATTTGTTTAATTTTTTGATCATTATAAAAATATGTGAAATTTCTCGTAGAAACATATTAAATTGCTTCCACATCCGATAATTATTAATTTTAATGAACTCAATTTGAGTAGTCTATTAACATGGGCCGTCGGCAACTTTTCCAATAACGCGGATAGGAGATTTCCGCATAGGAGATGCGGAAAATTGAGTAATTTATTTTACAATCTTAATCTTCACGTTATCGTGTGGAAAAACAACTTATATATGACTTGTGAAATTAAAATATGTATATTATTATATAACAACTGACAAAAAGCATTAGAGATAAAATTTATTTTTCACTTTTATCAGCATTATAGTGAGTACCTAATGCAAAGGTAAAAGACATTGTGATGGAACTCGATTAAATTAAGTTACTACAGCGAAAACGAGAGCAATTTCGATTCTCATAGAATTCAAATGAGCTTTTTATTCAAACACAAGAGTGGAGGCAACACTAAAACAGACGGTTCCACTCCATTGCATTGGAAAACATATTTCGCATTTATACTTTAAAGGTTTTATGTTTAAAAACAATTTTTCCTTTATGAAACATGAATTAAAACATGCTATTATAAAAGTGAGAAGTAAAAGGTGTATTGATTGATCATTTTTTTCGGGATAAAATGTAGTATTTCACCGTATATGGTTGCCGGATCTAAATTTTATTATGACCAGGATCATCGGTGGTATTAAACAGACTGGAGATAGACAGCAAAAATATTAATTTATTTATAATCATTGATAATATCAGGTCTAATAAATAAAAAACACATGTAAGTGAATATCGTTTAATAAATAATAATATGTCTAATAGATCATACAAGAAAGCCAGGCGATATACATTTTATAGTCAAGGAATAATTTCATCTTATAATACGCAATGAATTATAAATACTAGAATATAGTTTATTAAAGCTATAGACGTCTTATAGCGATAGATATAATTATGTTAAACATACCTAGTACTGTCAAATAGGGGCTTATAATTAGTACATATAATTTGATATGATTATGTATCTAAATTCATTCGTTAATTGAATCTCATTACTGGTTATAAGATTAGAGACGCTACTTAACATTACACACTTATATAAATATGACAATGGTAAAAATTAACATTTACTTTACGAATAAATAAATAGCAACAAAATCACGTCTCATATTTATAAAAATAATACGCAATAAATTGTCCATTTTTGATATGCAATCCTATTTTTATAACTATGGATAATTTTTCTACGTATACATTTAACTACGGCAAAACCAATGGCATGGTTCAAATACCAATCAGAAAATATCTAATATCTACTTATTCAGAGGCCGTTATAAAATATTAGGTAACCATTACCCAAACAAAACTCACTCGTCTCTTTATACTAGATCTAACATCAGCACTAAGTTCGGATGTTTAAGTAATTTACACTTAAGTTATACATTATAGCTCCATTCATCATTAAGCAAGATTTAAGTAAGACTGTACAAGATTATGTACAATACTTATTTTCTACTTAACTTATATTTTCTACGTTGCTGCTACGTGAATGCCTACCGTAGTGGAATAGCTTCAATATTGTGTCCAGCTTTTGGCTGCAACAGAAATTAAAATGTTGATAACGTGTGAAAGCTGAGGTCGTACTGCAAGCGATTGATTGTGTATAGTGGAGAGTAAGCGGTTTTTATACAATGTGATTGCTATTTATATAGTGACCGTAAAATATCTTACATAAAATTTCTTATTTTTAATATAACAAACAAACATTGCATATGTTATTATATTTTCATATATTATATTATGTAAATATAACTTCACGGTTTTCGTAAAACATGCAGTACATTTTTATCTCAATACAAAGCCTCCCCGAAAACGCTAGGTATATTTAAAGAATGTATACGGGAAATAAAAATATTTTAAAATATAACTTTTATATTTATCATATTTGATATTCCACTTTTATTACATTAGTCACCCCTTTGGTTTAAATATTGTTATGTCTATTACAATATTGCAGATCATCGAATGTCAGCAGCATTACACGCTGTCAATGCTACAAAAGCTGCTCGCTCATATTTGAACACGAAATGTAATTGCGCCGATTACATAATTTGCAATCGCGATAACTGTGGAATTATCGTTATAGCTTCATACATAGCTACTGTTGTAACACACCGGTTGCTCGTTGGATTGTTATACTGATAAATGGTATAGTATTGTATCTGTTCTGGCCTGAGGCAATATTAATAAATCATTATAAATATTCTGGTACTTTTCCTAAATACAATTGGGATAATCTGTGTAACATATCAAACACCTTAAAATGCCTCAAAGCATAGTATTGATTCTAGCACGTGCTTCATTAATTTGGAATATGTTGTATTATATTTTGTGTATATAGACTTAAAACGTTTTTACTAAATCTATTTTAACATTTTTGGACATAAGACTAAAACAAAAATATATCTACGCCCATTTTTAGCCTAAATATAATGTCTGCGGCTAACATAATGCATATATATAAGTTAAATGTTTATAAGATGGAGTAGAACATTAAATAATTACCTTTGTAATGCATGTCTCGATGCATACTGGGGCACGTCTTGCCGGGATACTGAAAATGGTTAAATTAATTTAAACACACACAAACGATGTTAAGTCAAGCGCCCACTAAGCGAACACAATTCATTAGTGTTACATTAATAGTACAGCTAACCATTTTACGGGAGCATACACATTGCAGCGACTAAGTATATCGCTTAGGTACCCGGCTTAGCATACAATATGAATTATTAAATGTGCCTCCAGGGAAATATGTGCTTAATTTGATTTCCTATAAGGTGTAAATTACCTTGGTGAGATCGAAGTCAATGTTGGTCCTCACGGCCCGGTGGTGGAGTGGCTGGGGCGGCCTGAAGTTGTTGCCGAGGGGAGCTTTCGGGTGCCGCGCGTCGCCTTGCATCAGCCGCCTCAAGCCGTGCAGCTACAGTCATGAAATTCAATTATGTTGACACCCAACTTCTTTGGCGTAAAGTGGCTAACGTTTATTTGGTAAGTGCCTTACTAGATCTATTCACAGGAGTATGTTATTCTATATTCCGTAAAATATAAACTTTGTTATTATGCTACTGAAATTTTGGCGAAGTTCTAGTAGAGTAACAAAACTATAAGTTGTAACGAATTTTTAATGCACACAAGCATGTTCAGTTTCCATTATAACATAAACTAGTGTAGTGGAGAGCGATTTCAAGTAAATTGAAATTTCTTCCTTTTATACGTTAGTTGACTGTTATGTTGGTAGTACGTATAGGTGTGTTGGCACTACGGCGGGATTAACGGGCTTTGAGCACGCGACCGCGGCTATCTCATTCGCATCGCTGTTTACGCTGTATTAAACAATTTGATTCTGATTATAGACACCGGCTAAACTTTGATTTTTCCAACTGTAATTTAGTTGGAATGAAATTCTGTGCATGTTGTATTGATATATGGTTTATTTGATGTAGCTAAATATTCGCAGATGAATCGTTTATTTGTTTACAATGTGTTTTTGATTGAGGATGATAATATAAATGTATAGGCAATAGACTTGCTAGAATCAAAACAAAAACGTGTTGTTTATTTCAATCTCTGATTTGTAAGTGCAAATAGAAAATCCTACAATTGCCTTTGAAAACCTTTTGAAACTGCTATCTGATGTGTGTAAGGGTCACACACATCAGATAGCAGTTTCAAAGGTTTTCTGTTGTAAAATTAGTCACTCACTAATTATTAAGTTAAGTGTTAATGATGTTCACGTTATTATAATATACTTATTGTTCGTTTTATTTTAGTTTTATTACTGAACCGGAATCGAGCGATTTCTATTAGCATAAACCTAAGCACGTTAGTGGAGTTGTAAATCGCGCTTCAAGCACCGACCACATGGCGTTCACTCAACTCCCCGCGAGATTGCAAGCAGTTTCCACTAACACTTAATTTTCCCACCAACACAAACGGAAAACATAAACAATGATTTATAATAACAGCCACACAACGCGGCACTTTCAGTTTACTTTTAACACGTACATAATTCACGGCGGAGTCTTTGTCTAAAGGCGAGGGACGTGAGTTGTTTATTGTAGCGTGGGCACAAATGAAAATGTTATTACGCTGGCCTCGACCACGGTTGAATACACAGAGACTTGTCTTCGACTGGATGCGCTGCCCGCAAGATACTGCTCTGCTCCGCATGTGAACCGCACCGGAATGTATTACGGTTGTCTTATTTATTTCTAAGTATAACGTTATTTCGATTTATAACGTAGCCTCTAGTACCTAGAACTATTTCCTATTCTAAAAGCTTTGAAGTTATAACCATAATTGTGGTAGAATAATTTTAATTCTTATAGAAGCTTGTACCACAATTATGAATTTATAATTATTATGAACCAACTATCAACACGATCACGCATTTATTAACTAACTAGATTTCAATTTTTTTTGTAACGCCTTCATAATTATATCAATATTTAATTAAGCTTAATATTTAAGATTAAAAGAAGACAAAAGCAATCCCCAATGTAAAAAGTAGCGGGTATTATATAAATACTGATCCATGAGCTACCTTTGAAAAACTGTATAATTTTCATTGTTAAACAAAGACAAATAAACAATTAAACGTGTAAGTTAGTAACTTTTCCTCATTTGCAATATGCAAAGGTAAGTAAATGCATAATTACTTTAATTTCCATCTTAAAATATTATATTAATACAGCATGCAACGTGAAAATATAATACTTATTCTAATTGTGTACTTATATTTTTATTCATCCTTGGAGCACGGAACTAAAAGGTTCAGAAACAATGCATGCATGAACGTTTCCATATTTTGTACGTCTGGTATTTAACAAAGGAGTGCAGGGAGGCGTATAATGCAAACGACGAACTTGAATGGTTGCAGTTAGCGTACGTATTGATTATTACTACTGACCGTTTTGTTATATTTTATTACTGCTTCAGTTTCTCAAAGTTAAATATTGATGACTAATGAGTCGTATGAAAAAGGAAGAGGTTAAATGATAGATATTTACTAGTTATGCATTATCACATAGACTTAGAATATTTTTGGTACGCTAGTCTATGCATTATCTATTACGTACTTTTCTAACTATGAGTTATCATGCAAAACATAGGTAGGTTGTTAGCACATCACTAGAGTCACTCACTCGGTGGTACCGTTTAACTATAAAAGACTCACCGTACCACCAGGGGTATGGCCAGGGGTACGGTGGGTCTGAAACGAGTACATATAATGTATTAAATATACAGTGACAAACTGTTCAATTTTGACAACAATTTTTGTGAATATTTTGAACGCAATCAGCTCACTTCCACTCATGCTTTAATGCTATTTCATCACACAACCGCTGAATACCAATGTGTGACCTTTACATGATTTATCTTGAAAGCAACACACTGCATTCATACGTGACAGTGTGTCGAATTATGCCCTTGATTTGAAAGGGCATACGTTTACCGTCGCTTTTTCATCCATCCTGCGTTAATTAGGCGCTAACGCTCTGGTCTAATTAAAATATACGCAATTGTTTTGCATAAGTGACTTGGCACCAGATTTTTCGCAAATTAACATGTATAGCTATGACTGTAAAGCTAGAAAAATAGTCGGCATCGCAGAATAAATATTCAGTTTAGCTGGTTTTCAAACCAACACTCGCCAACTCTTATTGCTATTGAAATTAAACTAGTTTATACGGATTTTGTCGCGATGTTTATTTTAAATAAACAATGCGACAAAATCCGTAGGAAGTAGTTGAATTTCAATGTGTAACATTTGCGTAAACATAAGACAATAATCTTATTGCTATTTCAACAATCTGCTTTGGAGCTCAGAACCACTGACGCAATGTCAAATAATATGATAAACTGAGTATGCCAGGATGTAAAAACATCCTTTGGTAATAGAAATGAAAGGAAACTGAACTTAACACAGTTCCTTAGCGTAAGCCTACGTCGGTCAGCCCAATTGTGCACCACAATGATATCTGTGTAATATTCAAAAAAACAGCAAAACGCCAATAGTCTTATATGTTAAAATTGCTTGAACACTATTTGTGAAATCCACTAAACACTTTTCTGTAACATGTTGTAGCTAGTTGTATTGTGTCTGATGTTAACATCGTAGCGCTTGAAGAAGTAAAAACGGCCTTTACCGTCCGCGGCGTATTAGATATGACGTGATGAACGATGACAGAAGTGAAATTAATTCTCAGTCATTTTGTTTATCGTATGCGGTTAGATGGAGCTAGTTTCGTTTACTGTGAAGTTAGACAATAAGTATATGTTTTTTATAGTTATTTATTATATTTATTTTTGTCTTGTTAATGTTCGTATAAGTAGGTACATCAAGCGACATGAAGTACATTTACTTAAAATTGATTTACTTCTGCAGTACCATTTAACCTTGCCATTTGCATTTTATTAGCCTCAAGACTCAGACATACATATTTTTGTTTAAGGAAATTGTAGCCAGCAACTTATTCTTAAAACATCTTTTCAGTACACCACAATTCTAATGTACCTAATTTATTTACATTTATCAATAAAATCGATTAATAAGATCATGAAAACCAATAAATGACACATTAATTAATTTTAATTAATATATTACAAAAGTCAGAGATCTTACGTTTTCGGTTTCGTGGGTGTTTATATTATGAAATTCGATAATGACCTTATGTTATGGTTAAAAATTTTAATAAGTAAGTTGAATGAGTAAATATTTAACTAAATAATATCATACACCATGTTCACGTTTCATCGAATATTTAAGAAGATTGTTATAAAACCTTTTATTTATAAATGTCTAAGTTATAATCTTACTTGTTGTTTAGTGATGTAGATAGGTTTGTTGACGATGATCCAGGTGACGGTCTCATAGCAGGCGGGCGCTGTGGTGGAGCCATCGTATGTCATATAGTAGTCCGTGTCGGGCAACAGCCCGCGGACTGACAACTTGTTCACGGGCATCTCGGCACCTACATTAAAAGTAACAACATTAAAAATAATCTTCCTTAAATAACCGCTCGAATAAATAAAAGGCTTTTAAATTCGACTGCTTTGCTAGGACAGTAGCAACTAATGCAATTGCTGAGCGACGCGACGTGACGTCTTGTGTGCGATGCCCGACTTAGGCGAAATTTTGTTGAATTTTCTTGTCAAGAAATATTTCGAATCAGTACAGAATGTAGTACTTTGCCCGGTAGATGGCGATCTCCTTATTATGTGGGATCAAAAATTTTACATAGCTGAATGTGGGTTTAATACGCCGCTGCTTACCCCTTCTGTTCACCTACTGGTTCAGGTCTCATACATTGTTGCATTATTCATATTACATTACTCTTATCTATGTAATATAATATCAATAATGCAACAGGGTAAAAGGTTGTATTGATCCGCAGACAGTATTTTATTACTTATAGTAATTTAAACGATACAAGCTTCGTTATAGTATTGATTAAATTTAACTTTTAAAAAACAGTTCTCATCGCCATAAGAAAATAATAAAATAAATACTCGATTAATCATGATAGTTGCGATCCTTATTATTGCGATCAAAAGAAGTAACATTTCAAACAGTAGTTATTTATTTTAATGTGAAATTACTGGAATTGAATTACCAAAAATATCCAAGAATTAATCAAACTTTTGATCGCTGCTTTGTTCGTAAAAGTAAAGAGCAACTTCATTGTCTACCGACTGTACAATAAACGAACTCGCCCTATAAAATTTACTTTCAGTACTCTTGAATAATATCAAATAGTTGGTTCATTGAACAGAGAATTTCATAAAGGTGGAGAATTTAATTTCACACTTACCTCCGTATTTTATATTTTCTAATTCCTCTGTCAATACTCTCAATTCTGGATTTGATAAATCACCAAGCTGGAATAAAATAATTGTATGAATATCAACATACATACCGTAGCTTCCTATTACCCGACTACAGCACGAAATTTTATAATATAGTATTGTTTTGCAAAAGACTACCCCTGCATTAGGGCCTTTACCAACATACAATTCACGGACACAAAATATATCCAAACTCAGAAAACGGAATACTTTTTGTGTAATTCACAAATAAATTATACAAATACAATAATTCTTGTATTTTGGACTCCGGACTCGAACCCATTCAGCGGGGTGGTAGCGGTGAAGCCATTGCATGCCCACTTCAATTATACATTGATTTTTATAAATAATTGAGCAGTAGGCAATGGACATAACACTTTCTTTAATTAAAAAACCTAGAATATTTAGCTTTATAGGCATTTATATTCAATAGTTTATCTCGTTGTAATTTTAGGTTTACACATCTCATCGCGATAGATCTTTTACCATCCGAGTGGGCAATTAATTATTTCTTTTAATACACGCATCATTTCTAGAATTTATTATTAAGCCAGAACTGTATTTCATGAGACGTTAGTCAGTTTAATTTAGTTTCACATAGAAGTGGACAATACTTTTGGCTTACTTGCTGTCACTGAAAATGTAGTCATGGTAAAGCCGAGTAGTACTAGGCCCGACTGAAACAACGAATTACTCACAATACTAATTGTTCAAACATATTTACACCAATCCCGATCAACGTTAAGTCTTAGTATTTAACAAATAAACGGCTGAATATCGAATAATACAGTTCAAATACCCGAACCTAATCATTGCAACTAATAATGAGAGCATATTCCATAAGCGAGTAAAGTAATAAAAAAAGGTCGACGACAAAACACTAATTGTTTGTCGTGTGCGAGGAAATAGCTTGCTTTAGCAAAGTTTCAGTTAACGGCGCCACCAAGCGAAATATGAACGTGTCGGTAAACATGTTCCCCTTTGGGACAACATCGGCTGGGATGTGCTAACACAGGCACAGGCCTTCATTAAGGAAAACCATAAAACGATCGAAAATAACCTCTCCTAAGGATGACGCTGAAGAAAATTTGGACAAACAGTCTTAGAAACGGGTCTTCGGGCAGAGAAAGGTCAAGCGTAGCTTATCGAAGTACAAGTGATTATCTCGTATATTCTAATCCCAATATATGTACATAGGAATGCAAATGTTATATTTTCTGAATGCTTAGTGAGCTAACTTTTGAAATGTAAAGCAATTTAGCCCACTGCGCAACATTGCACTATTACCTTACACCTTATATTATTTGAATGTTAAGAAAGGTTCACCGATAGTGTCATATGTTAACGAGCCCAAGAATCTCGATTTTAAATTGGATAATTAAAATAATTATACTTACATAATTTCAACATCAACGTTTATATTTATAATTAAAATGTATAATAGTTTTCATTATTACTACATATACTGTTGCATACAAGCAACAAAATAAATGAAATAAACTTATGAATCCGTATTGCATATATCAAAATTTATTTAGTAACCATTGTAATAAATATATGATAACTATGAGTATAATGGAAATAATATCGTATGTATGTTTTTACCTACAGCAGAAAAATTAAGAACTGTATTCAGTTGTTGCAACTGTAATAAATAAATAAAAAATTAAAAAAACTCATAGAGTTAAAATGAATTGGTTACAGGATAGTACGGATGGGTACGAAATTTGCAATAACTTTCCATGAATAAAATAAACAATTAATTAAACCTTACTTTATGTTTACCAAAGCGGTAAGCATTAGATTATCTTTTAACTCATCTTGCAATAATTATTCCCTTTATTGTTATCTTTTGTTTAAGTTTTAATAATAGCCAGTGAAGTATAATTATATTGGTTATTAGGCCAATTATTATGAAACCCCGGCAATTAATCGTTAATTGAATCCGCACGGTGGTACTCGGTTGACCTCAAGTGTTGACAGGCGCCTACTTTTGCACTGCAACGATCAGACAGTTCTTAATTTGAACTAATAGCTTTAGTGGCTAATCCAATGGCGCACAGAAAATTCCAATTTCCTTAATGAACTGCGCTCAGGTTCGACTATGAAGAGGTGTGGCCGGCGGTAACACTTCGATACAATTACAAAGCTGCGGTTTTTGTTAGCTTTTATCATTTTTAACTGTTTAGATTACCACGATAAAGTCATTCATAAGACATTGGTTATATAATAAAAAAGAAATTTATAGTACTTAGTATACTTTTTACTCCACGCGTTGCGTAAGCAAGGTCTCTGTCTTTCACTGTATATAAAAGTGATCAGTACATATTATTAATAATGTGAATATTTTACTATGAAGATAAAAAGATTAATTTGCCATGTAAATTTAAATCTCTTGGGAAGAACACGCCGTTGTAAGAAATTTGGTGACGGTCTGCATAAGCCGACTTACCGGTGAAGTAGTCTACCCTCTTACAAAAAATGTACGTAAAAATAGTAAAACTGTTACAGGATTTGGCCCGGTGAGTAAGATCATATGTCATAGAGATTTACTCATTCACTTCCTTTTATCCCATTTTTATCTCTTATTTCTGAAGTCATCAACAATCAAGAGAAATTCCTGATCCAAGCGATCATAAGATACCGTGACCGATTAACCTCAGGGTACCAATGGTAGATTGCCATCATTGTAGCCTAAAAATTATATATTCTTTTTTATTTGTCACGAATATTTGCAACATATGAGCATATTCCATAAACATTTATAAGATTTACGGCATGCTATCAGTACACTAAATCAGTATCAATTGTGATTTGATATGAAGTCTCTTTAATATTAACCACATCATTTAATTATATGCTTTTTCAGATATAAAGCTACAGCTAGAAATATATAGCTGCATAAGTTGGTTTGCTGTGAACGTGCGCGTTCCTATTTATTGTTGCTTTTACTGTTAATGGTCGTATCATATTCCGTCCTGTATGTGATTTTACAATATGGTACACCGTATTAAGTTATTTCTGCTCCTTACCATAAAAAAGCAGACAGAAACTGGTTAACGGACACTCGTTCGACTTTCAAATAAACTCAAATATAGCGAAAACAGTATTGAATACAGTCCAGATAGTGGATAACCTTAAAAATAATATTTTAAATGCAATTAATTACCTGCAACAATAACGATATTGAAACTATCCCCTGGGCTTTATGTAGTGCTTCGGAAAAGTTTGAGTACAGTTGCGAATTAAAACCGAATATCTGAATCTGAAACAAATAAAGCATGATATAGCAAGTAAATATAGTTGTTTAACATTATACCTATTTCCTTGAGGGATATTGCAGAGGTATTTTACAAATTTCACTTGCCATGTTTTTGTCCCACGTAATTGCTTTTAAACGAGCAAAGTAGGTATGATGTCCAGTTTATTTTTCTTCTGCTATCAAAGAATTTCCTAAAGGAAATTCGGATAACGTGTTTATCATACCTGGGATTCAAACCCAGGAACGTACTGTTAGGCGGCAGCCGCGAATTGTCTTTTTAAAAAAACACTTTTAGTTCAGCTAAAACCACACTTTAATTCAGAAAGATTTTATACGTACAAACACCTACAACCTCACTTTTCTTTAGTACAAAAATGACTATCTGCGATTGTTCTAACTGCACTGTCGAAATATCTATCTGCAACTGACTTCACCGCGTGGCTTATGGCCGTATATATAATATAAATAGTGCAGATGTCAGCATTTAATTACGAAGTAATTATGGATATAACAGTACGTCCGACAACTATTGCTCAAGCCTCTAACTAACGCGTCTGGGTAAACATTTGATATCGTTGTTATGACTACCATGTTGTTTTATGATGTTTTTCTACAGAAACAGCAAGTTTTGCTCTAAAATAGCGAACATAAAAGTTATGAAATCAAACGGTGAAAGCGATTCGTTTGTACTGAATCTCCCTAAGCTAAAATTTTGTAAACCGAAAAGTAGAAACGTTTATAAGAGGAAAATAAACAAAAAACAACAAAGTTTGACTTTTTATACGAAACATGTAGAGTAGTTAAAATGGAGCTCCATGCGAGAATAAGCACATGATTTTGGATTTAACGTGACTGCGTAAGAATTTGTCACATAAATAAACAGGAGGCACGGTTGAGTTGGCTCGCAGTGAAGTCGTTCGTCGGGATTACATTTGGGATTTCACCGTCTCAGAGATGGAAGCGGAGCGGAGCGCGCCCGATGCGTGTGAAAACATCTGTTACGCTTTCTTTTGAGACCTTTCCAAAGAAATCCCTGATAACATTTTAACGTTTATCTACGTACGTTACATGTTTATTCGACGCTTCACTTAGGTTTTATCCTCGGTTGCTTACATAATGTATCGTTTTGTACAGAAAATCTCCGAGCATTTTATGGCGCAAATATGAATCTGCATGACTACCAAAAGCTTGGGAATTACTAATTCAACATGTTGCTTGAATTAAGATTCATATAAATATACGCTTGAAAGAATATGTTTACTTACCTCTGCGGGGAACGTGTAGCCATTGATTGCGTGCTCTGATCCAAATTGGTCGTGAAGGCCGTAGTGTATATGTATTTCATGGAACTGATATTTGTAAGAAAGTGGGCCGCCGGTAATGTTGATATGGTGTCGGGTTTCGTTCTCTACGGTGAATATCACCGAGTGGCCCGTGTTGCTTATTAGGCCATTTATCTGTTTGAAAAGAAAATAAACGTAAATGAAAGGGGGCGTGAATAAATATGACACAACAAAATAAGCATTTATTCTTTTATTTCTCCGAATATTAAAGGTAAAATGCGGAGTTGGCTGACCGAGCTCCATACATGCTTCGTTCTTTCAAATATCTCTCATCTACACAAGCTAAGATATGATCCTTAACCAGGACTAGATAAAAGGCTAGTTTTGCATAATACGTATATTGTTGAAATATCTTTAGAAGCGAACGTGGATCAATCAACAATTACAATTCATAGCGTTTTCTAAATGAGGTGATTAACGTCGTATAGTAATATTTATAGAGTTAGTAGGAAATGTTACTGTTTTTGTGCAGGTGAACTATGTTGGTTATTACTTACCCTATGTTTATCTATGTGTAAAAACCGCAGGTTGGGGTCGAAAAGGAGCTTGTCTGGTTCGAGGTTGACGGGCGACTGTCGCCGGCCTTTGTTGCACAGCGACCATTCTGGATTGATTAGACCCCAGAATGCTGGCCCTAAACAGAAAATGCAGGTTTCACACACGCATAGTAAAATAAGACTCGTCTGACTGACTGCACGGATGACCTAGTGGTTCAAGTGGTCGCTACGCCACTTGTCACGAAAACGAAACGATTATTAGAATATATACAACGTAATTATGATCAACGTTTGTAATTATGGCTAGGCAGCTAAATTGTTATACTTACTAACTCGAATGTCACAACAATTTGGTAAATTGTATCATCGAATACTTTGGTAGATACAAACATCTGACGATAAACAATACATTAGATACGTCTATTAGATATGTATTATTATAACAAGTAATATAAATGTCCAACGTCGGTTGATACCAGATAAAACGTTGTATAACTACTATTATTGCCATCAGAATAGCCTTATTGTAAAACAATTGATGCTCAATGCAAGTATTATAGCTGCTTGTTATGAAAAATATAACATATTTTTGATGCATTCAATATTATATATTCATGTTAAATGTAATATATTCATGTAGAATATCCAGTGGATATTTTAAATATCCTGATGACTCTAATTTACTACCTTTAGTATTCATTGTTTGGTCATGAACTTACAAAATATATGTATATGACCTACGACTGCAAGGCTCTATAATCTAGCTCGGATAGATATATCAGTTTCAATTACGAACAATCAGATTATTTGTTACAGTACTTTTTTTAGAAACAAGCACCCGTACTTGTTATAATTTATTTATCGAAGTGACTTCACTAACTTTCTTACAACTGATACAAAGTATACCCGGACTTAAAACAATTATTCGTTCCCGCGTTAGGAGTGATACCTTTATCGCGGAGTACACTACTAACATTTTAACATCAGATACAAAAAGCACCCGAACTTGGAAACAACTATTCATGTACCACACTTTTATTCTCCTGTAAGTATCGAAACAATAAATTTATAATATTTGAAGGTATATGTGCATCTATAGCTAACTTATTCATCTAGGTGAATTACAACCGCGACATCGCAATGCGACGCATTGCGTAAGTATTAAATATTACCTACCTGTGCCTACTTGACTACGTTTCTGTGCAAATGAGTCAGCGATATGATGGAACGCGTATTTGTTTCGCTTAGCCATTATCGCATAGCCTCATCTACCACTGTTTTCCACCATAGTGTGGAGACAACGCGCGTTGAGTTATATATAGTTTTATAATAATTTTTTGCGTGTAATAGGTACGCATTACTCCAACGTCGAGTTTATCATGTTTCACTACTTAAACCTAGGATTATGTTCATACCTGGGCAGCTCTGAAGCAACGATTGGGACAGTGGCTAGAGAACTATTACCGCTCCACCGAGAATCCCTACCTAAAGATCTTGTGTTGTGTTTCTGCGGCGAGTAAGGTTGGTGCAGTGACCTCTGTTATCAGGTGTCAATGTACAAGATTCACCCCTGGTGTTGAAGGCGGTAGGCAATGGTAACTGAATGCTTGTTTGCCACATTGTATTCTAGGCACTATAAAATCAATTTATGTAAACAAATCCAGAAAGTCGATATCAGCTTTTTATTTGCTGTATAAAATTCAGACTATGTAAATCTAAACTGTTAACAACATACGCGAACTTTGATGATAGAGTAGGAAAGTGGATAACGCAACTATGCAATTGGTGCCAATAAACGACTATGAGCTTACATTCATACGATTAGTTCCAAAAACTCCCGCGTATTATATGTGATATAGTTGCCTTCAAAAGTGGATTTTTCAGACTAGCAGTCTCTGAAATCTACCATAAAACGTGTAATAAATTCCTTTTCAGTACATCAGTAGAACTAAAAATAAAATTGTGCTTTTGTAATAAAACTTATTGTTTATTTTAATAAATAGATCGGCTATACAAGCCCCGTACATATGTCCACTCTTTTTTCTTAAAATACTTATACCTATCTTTACTGAGCTCTGAAATTCAGTTACGTACACAATCTCACTATCGTATGATACATTGTCTTACAACATTGAACTTGCGTAAGTGCTTATATTAGTGGCAAACACAATGCGTCCACTAATTACGCTGACTTAATTGGTCTTAGCAAATATACGACGAGACTGAATAATCAAATTAAAGCTTTCATCGTTTAAACATGAATGAGCTTAGACAACTGAGATTTTATTATAATTGCTGTTTAAAAAGTGACCAGCAGTAGCTGAGCTCGGGCTTTCTCTAGCTGTGATCAGCGTTAAGCCACAGTCCACCATCTTGTGTAGGTTGGCACGCATATCTCCATGATATTGGTTGACTTTACATATCTCCGTGCTGTTACTGAGAATTTCCAAATAGAATAATGATAACCCATTGGAAACAAATGCCTCCGATCCAAGGAAGCAGTTTATCTAAAAAAAGATTGATAATCTCTGAAATCACTAAAAATCATTTTTGCAATCCGTTAATCTATACTGAATTACTGCATGTGGTTACATTCCCTAACGTTTTAAGCAATCCATTTTTATGAAGGGCTTTGATTAATAAAATAACGTTTCGCAAAATGATTACAACGAAGTAATCCGTTTTCATATTATAACAGATTATCTTTACAAAAAACCGCAAACGTTTATGTTCCATAGGTATTTCAATATTGGCGGGGAGTGGCGCGAAAGTAGCCAAAGTGCTTTGGATCGTATTCACGGTTTTATTATTTATGACCTTGAAAATTGCATGAGTAAGCCGGCGCAGCGGTTGCGGTCACGCCCACTTTATGGCCACGCGTTAAGTGAACTTTCCATTAATGCATGCACTTTTTTATTGTATTTGGCACTGCATGGGACATTGCAACGCATTATCTCAGAGTAAATAAAAGCCACTCTCATTTACATGAACTATATATATGATTTTTGTTGAACCCGGGGCATAGGTTTGCGCTAGTGTTATGTGACCGCGTGATCGTGAGGTCGCAACACAACGCAAAGCAACAATGAGTACTTCTTTTAGAAAAATTTCAGTAGCAGCTCCGTGTCTGGTAATGTACTAGGGACACGGTAGACAATTGGATCATTCTTTATGCCGCGATACCTAATAAACATTTATTCATATTCATATTCATATTCATATTATTTATTTGCAATCCACAATGTAATATAGGATAGCAGACAAGTATCCTTAAAGCTAGTGACAATCGTGGACCCTGTCGGGCACAGCAAATCATTTTTTTATACATAATTATTTATGTCAATTTTCTTGTTATCAATGTTATTATATTTAGTACAATACAACTATGAGATAAATTTTACATTCATGCAAAAAATACTTAAACTATAACATATTCATAAATTCTAATATAATAAATACTATGTCACAAAATTTTAAAATTACAATATAAAATTAATTCAACATTAATATAATGATATTATTATGTAACAAGATATAAGTCGTCTATTTGTTTATCATTTATGTATTCTTGTATTGTATAGTAGGCTTTTTTTATAAGAATATTTTTAAGGGTGTTTATAAATTTCGTGTCGCTTGTTTCATTTTTAAGGCTATCTGGCAGTTTATTATATATTTTGATAGACATTACGTACGGGCTATTTGAATGAAGTGTTATGCGGGAAGTGGGTAACATTAACATGTTTCTATATCTAAATGACCGGTTATTATGTTTGTCACTACGAGTCGTATAAAAGGATTTGTACGAATTTGCATATTTCCAGAATGTAGATAGAAGTTAAAGTGAGTATCTGATATTTTATAAAGAATGGTTTACAACTGTCCGTCTGTTCTATATTAGCAAGAATGCGAATTAATTTCTTTTGAGCAATGAACAATGTTGGTGCATCTGTACTATTTCCCCACATTATTATACCATAACTGAACCATGCGTAAGCATAGGCATAGTAAGTGGTAAGAGCAGTTGAAAAGTTGGTAGTTTTTTTAACTTCACGGAGTGCATAACTGAATCTAGATATTTTTGATCTTATATTGCTGATGTGGGTCTTCCAAGAAATATGTGTGTCAGTAGTGAGTCCTAGTAATGTGAAATCATTGACAACTTCAATTTTTGTATTATTTATTAATAAATTAATTGATAGAGGCGATTTTTGATAAGGATAGAATGTCATGAGTTTGGTTTTATTATAGTTAAGTTCAAGGTTAATTTAAATTATTGCACATACCGTTTTAGTCGTTTAACGTGTATTATCATTTCATGCGCATGGGATAACGATTTCTTAAAGATAATTACTATATTAACTTTACTAAAAGCATGCGGTGCAACAAATTTTGAGGATATTCGTAATTTAATTTTGTTACTGTAAGGATTCACTGGTAGGTAATTTATTAACATGGTACATTTATTATCAACCGTAACCAAAATAACCGTTTTACATATATAGCAACATCCAGACACATACACACTGATGTTAGTTTTTTGATGTTGCTATATATGGTATAACTTAAGATGAAATCTTAACTCCAGGGTTCATAGTTATTAATTCTAATCTCTATTGAAATGTGTGTTTTGAAAAAGACACCTGGCTAAGAACATAATACAAAATAGACACAGAGCAGATCTACGTATTTTCAGGACCTTTTTAGCCAAGTGGTTGCAAGATCGTACGTTTTATCAACCATATGTAGAAATTTAAAGAAGGTAGAGAATTAGACCCCAACTTGAGTTAGTTTTCTTCCCTTTGCTAACATATCCCTTTTCTTCACTTTTCTAACTTATTTTAGAGCGTACGTTCAGATCTAAAAGCCTTTGAAACTTGAAGCCACCTCGTATTATATTATACAGGTTTGTCGCATGCATTGCCCAATATCGTACTCTCCAATAAAAACAACGTATATTAAGAATACTGACGATAGTGGACGTGCATTGTTGTGTAACTTTATTGAAGTCGGCCATTTTAATTGTGCAGTCAGTATGATGGTGGTAATGGTCCACTAATTGGCTTTTGTATAGTTATTCAATTAGCGTGTATTTGGGACTTATATAGTTAGTAATGTGGAGATAAAACTTGTTTTATGTTAAATATGCGGTTTGTTACCACATTTTATGATATGGGCCAATATCATTAGTGAATATATTATAAACTTTGCTGAACGTTTCACAAATTAACATTTAAGATGACATTGCGGCATACTTAAACTTAGAATCTATGATGATCTGGGGATGTATCTTCGCCCTAAAGAAGGTCGAACTAAACTTACTTGTAACGTTTAACTGTGGTGAGAATGATTTTAAATTTGGCTGAAAACTGAGTGTTGTCTATAGGGCGACAAGTTGGACCCTTGCCTTTTGTGTTAGTAACACCGCGTGTGCTGCGCTTCTTAGGTTGCAAGCCCCATATGTTGCTGTAAGCGCTTACCACAGTTAGTTAGTTAGTTAGTTGGACAAGTGTTATCCGCACTTAGCCCCACAATTGGGCCATTGTGCGTAAGTAACCGACGCAAAATATTGTTCGGTTACTCATACCACCTCAGCTCCGTCCAGAAAGATAATAGGGGACCGATGCTGCGCAGTACCTCCTTCATCATTTCTGGACTGTTTAGAAGTTTCGCCCGTTGGTTGCTCACGCTTTTACAATGTAGGAGCACGTGAGCCAGTGTCTGTTCGGCCTCCATGCAGCCTCTACTTAAGGGACTGTCAGTGATGCTGATGTTGAACAGATGTTTGTTGAGTGAGCAGTGGCCTGTTATTATGCATACTAGGTGGCGTAGGTTTTTCCTTGTGGAACGTAGCAGTTTGCGTGACAGATGTTTGTCTAAGGATGGAAAGCGCTTACCATACGGCAGGCCATAATATATTTGTTTGCCAACTTGGTAGTTTATGAAACCGATAGAAAAGATACGATAGAAACGAACCGATGGAAAAGATTTAGCTAAATCTTTTTTACAATTTTACATACTTTGAATGGGCCAAACTGCTTATTAATTTAAAGTTACCGTTGGAGTAAAATGGAATTTATATTGGATCATAAATGGAAACATTTAATATTTTCATGTTTTAATAAGATACAGTATTGTTCCTGAGAATTATTATAAGCTATGTTAAATTAAACAATTAATAAAAACATAGTTTTTCTGAATCAGTGCTAAAAGTTTTTGTGTAAAGTAATTTCTTTTAACGTTATTCCCAATATAGTTTTAAACTCTAGTCATGCAGTGGGTAGCTGCGTATATATTTATACGGTTTAATACTCAAGGCTTACAACTTCGGCCTGGAATCTTAATAAAAAAATATTTTATATAATTAATTAAGTACATCTAATAAAATTATAATATTTATGTATATACTTATTTATAAAGATGTGAAATGTATAAAATATTTATACATATATCATTCCATTACTACTTAAATAGTAAAATTGAACTTAAGAGAAAAATAATAGCTGTTTTTAAGATAACTGACAAAATAATTACATCCCGGTTCCAAGCAAAGAGTTTTATTTAATTATAAAATATTCTTAAAGCTACATGTTTATATTTACGTAGTGATTACTAATGTCTGTAAATATTTAAAGAGGATGCGAGTGTTGCGGTATCACGCAACTTCATGAGTTCACTAACTTTGGCCGGAGCAGTCCGGCCGACATGTCTCAATACATTTTTAATGCATCAACCTTTGACATGCCTTGATTAGTTTAGCTATAATCGAATAAGGCAAATGAAAAAGGCGACTGAATTACTCTGCTGATACATGAATACTTTTACAATAATATGTACATACAACCTAATTATTTCATTAAAGGAATGCAAAGTTTCGTTTGTGTACAAGAACTAAATAAGGTTAATGCATGATGAATTACCGATTTGGTATTATTTTTCTAGACTACTAAGTTACATATAGACTTACTGGTGGTTAGATAATCCTATGGCAGCTTAGAACAGAACTTCTTGCATGTATTTCGCGCGTGTATCGTAACCTGTTTGGGTATAATCAGAATGGCTCCCTACATACCTTCAAGCTTGGCGATATAATTCTGCATATTCTCACGTATATGTTTTAACCCCGTGAACATCAGTAGTGATGTTTGGGTCCGGCAAAATAGCGAGCCTTATTGTCGTCCACGGGGCACAATCAGTGTGTGACTTCTCTTTTCTCGACCTTTGAATCAAAATCTACCACTTATGTGCTCAACTCAAAGCCTTGACAGATATTTTCCATAAAAGGTTATTACAATCCGAACATTAAAAAGCAACATCAACAAAGGAAACAAATATATTCCCTGTATCAAAACACCTTCATATTGTTAACGAAAACCAAAAATGCTATCTAATATAAAATTAACATTTGCATTACAATTATCAACAATTATCGTGCATTTAACAAAAAACATAAGCAAACAGAAGTAAAGGGACAATTCACCGAAATACCCCTCACGAAAAAAGGAATATTAGATGATCATAAAATGCACGGAAGATATCATGAAAATATCAGTAGCTGAACACACGATAACACACCTCACAATTTTGCGAGTGACGTAATATGAATGCAAGATAAATCGCCCGTATAAATTTCATGTCACGTATACCGACAAAAATGTTATCGGTACAGAGAAATTGATACGGCGCACAAAACGAATGGTTTGCGGTAGGTCAATGAATTGAGATTTCTACACCGTGCACTTTGTTATTACTTATTAGACTTCGAGATACAGATGAACTTTGCGCTTAAGGTGGCGTAGTAGGCCTTCTTTCAGGTTTACTACGTATGGTTTAATGGTGAAGCTCTTGTGTCCGTATCCATACGAATATGCTTAGGGGACATGCTATGATGACCACAGTAAACCGTGGGAAAGCCACACTTCGTACGAATGGGCCGGCTCGGAGTGATACCACGGCCTCACAGAAAACTGGAGTGAAATAGCGTTTGCGTTGTGTTTCGTCGAGTGAGTAAGGTTACCGGAGGCCCAACCGTCTCCCCCTTCTGGTAGAGGCAAATTTAAAAGAAACGCAACGCACTTGTGACTCCTCTGATGTTGCGGGTGTCCATGGGCGGCGGTAATCGCTCACGATCAGGCGATACGAACGCTCGTTTGCGTCCTATACCATAAAAAAAAAAAAACAGCCTGCCAGGCATGATCTTTCACCGGCGTATTAGACACATCCATAGCGGTGCGCCGCATTTGCCATTAGTCGATAACCACTGGCTCATATTATGAAAACAGGATTTTGCGTGGTACCACGGACACGGATATAATTTGCTTTAGTCATTTGGACGGCTCTGTGGCAGTTGACCGTGAAAATTAGAACAAGTATTAACTTCAAGGTAGTCAATGTGCTATCGTACGTGGCATTTCGTGTTATCCTTGGTTTCCCGCGGTAGGTTGCTACGGATACGCAAGCACACAAGCTCGTGCATATTAATTCATACAATCAGAGACATAACAAACCAGTTTAATACACTTTGTATGCGCTAGTCGATGAAATCACACGGTGAAAAATTATGAATATCGAGACCATATTATAAGGCCATTAGTCTAGATAGATCTTATTATAATATACAAAAATAACTGATGGTAAATATAAAAGTAAATAAAATTATTCTATAAAATAGTATAAGTTAGTAATTTATTTACATTTTCGTGTAGCGTAATATAACATTCATTTTATTTTGTTTCAAATGATTGTTGTATAAAAATAATTAAAATCATTAAAATAATTTTAGCTGGTCTTTCTACTGTAATTTGATATTAATTATTTGTATGTATATTTCTTTAAATTAAATACACAGTATCATTTCCAAAATATTGAGCAGAATACTTAAAGTATCTACACTTTTGATTAAAACATTTAGGTTATATTTCATAGAGGTGCGGATGTTGCTTCACAGATTGGGTGTGGTTTGTCCAACAGTTGACTAGGAAAGGCTAATTAATTGATAGATAGGCTTGTAATAGAAGGCTGAAACTCCTTTTTTAATAGTCACAGTCACCATCTTTTAATGCGAGTTGGGCCATACTTGATAGTTGTAGCCATTTGAGCGGCCCAACAACTAGATTCAGGTTATGAAATCCAAATAAGCCATAATTTTAATAAAATGTAAGGCTAAGGTAATATTAATATATACAATTTTCGTAATAGTTGTGCAGCGTGATAATATTCAATGATAAGTATATAGGATAAATGAGAACTCACCTGAAATGCCGTCGTAGGTCCACCATTCCTCCCAGCTGACGCCGCTCACGGCTGCAATCACACCAACTCTAATTAAGTCTGCACAATTCACTAAATGAACACTTACTACGTTTTGTTATGAGTACTACGATTTTATTTGTAGTTTATCGACCTCGGGAATTAGTTATAATAATGAAACATTTAAAATTTATTAAGGTAAGTCATCAACTAGGTCCTAAAATATCCTATTGGCAAAGCTTTAATATTTTTACTTTCTTATTTATGACTTTTAATTAAAATATAGTAGATTATGTAATTGTTATCATTTATGATTAGTAAAACACAAAACAAATAAAATAAATAGATAGATGATAAAAATAATATATTATCATAGCTTGACGCCCAATTTGCCCACGTAGAATCGTACAACAACTTCATATATTATAATAAAAAGAAAACATAACATAACAAAAGTAAAGTCGGACTACCTTAACCAAAATACATAAATCAATACGCCAAGGACGATTTCTTAATTTGTGATTGTTTTGTATAAATAGGTATTAGATATATATTGTGTAATATAATTTATTGCGTAGATGCACAGCCATAATATTTATATAAATGGTAACCTATGGTTATGACTGTGTATCTTATCTTTCATTATAATATACTTAATTTTTAATATTAAGTAACGTTTTAAACAAAGTTTTTTTTTGGAAATAATATATATTATATTGTATTTGTTTAAGGATTATAATAATATTTGATGTTATAATTAATAAACATATGAAATCGCAGGGGCATGCAGCAGCCAGACACACTAGGTTTTCAATTATGTTTGGCATTCCAAGCATTGACAGTTTAATGATTATCATTATAAACATAAACACATTATTTTTCTATTGAAAACTAATAAAATCGCCTAATGTGATTATTTAATTATAGTATGCGATTGAATCATAAATATGAATACATTATGTAGTGTCTTGTATGCGAGTGTTGTTAGTCGGCTACGTAACGTAACGGTAGACCTAATTCGTAGCCATCTAGTTCATAGCCATTGCTACGTGTGTATGCCGAAATGGCCCATCATAATAGTCCTCTCTAACGAACGGTCCGCAGAGATTGTTACTGCTATTAGCATGATTGGTGATCACAGTTTGATATTCTCCGCGCACAAGTACATTACTTTGCACGTAAGGACTTTTATATACAATATGTCATAAATACGTGTGTCGTCAAAACAATTTTATATTATAACTAGCTGAACCGCGCAACTTCGTCTCCTTCACATAAGAGAATTTACCCCGTTTACCCCGCAAAAACGGGGAACATTCTCTTAGCATCAATGGATGCGCCGCTCCTATTGAATGTAGCGTGATATTATATAGTCTATAACCTTCCTAGATAAATGGGCTATCCAACATTAAAATATTTTTTCAATTCGAACCAGTGGTTCCTGAGATTAGAGCGTTCAACCAAACATATAAACTCCTCAGCTTTATAATATTATTATAGATTAACCTGATTCACCAGTGGCCATCTATACAAACCTATATGGGCCAAGTAGAAATCATGAAAATATGACTAATATTTTAAGTCATTGATGGCAATTGACAAAAATAAATTGGGCAATATCTTGATCGACACTTTAAATTAAATTTTATGATATTTTTGTAAATATATATTACACTTAATAGTAAGATATAATTTTTGATTGCGATTATTTTAATGTTCATATAAAGTGAAAACACCAATGACTATCTTATTAATGAAAACATACAATTTCGGTTTGCATGCATTGAGAAAATATTTTACTAATGACATATATATCTGTACTTTGACAATTTGTAATACTTAATTTAGATTATCTATATAGTTGTTTTGTAGGTTTCAATGGCATATTATGTTTGCATTCAAGTTAACGTGCCAAGTTTCCAGGCCGGGAAAAAGGTTGTAAATTGAATTTCACAGTAAATAGTTGTAGAATCCGTACCAAAATCACTCAATACATGCTAATTATTGATGTAATATAAAATGTTTACCCATCTGTTCGAGGGTTAACAGGCGTAGAAATAAGTATAATCAAAAAGTAATATTTTAACAAAACAGTTGTTTTGTTTAAGTGTAACGACTGACAATCAAATGCTCAATTTATAAATAAAAATCTGTTAAATCATTTATTTTGTATAACATTCAATTTTTATCTTTCTTTTATCCTGTTTCCCTCTTGCGAATCATTGAAAATAAAATGAGTGAGCCAATGGAGCGCAAAAGCGTTATTCCTTTGAAACAAAACCGTTTTTCCTTGACGTGGCGCGATGTTTGACACTCGTTTGTATTTATTTTTAAGAACAGCGAGGTGTATTGCACGCCTCATTTTATTTGTTGTTTTAATGTTACGTTATATCCCGCTTATATTACACATGGCTAAATAATACTTATTAGCAGTTAGATCATGAGACGATAAACTAGGATAACTAAAAGAACTTTAAAGTTCTAGGAAATAAAATTATACTTCTCGCAAGTCAGAGGTTAAAAGTTAAACTTAGATTAGCGGCATATCCTCTAATTAGATAGTTCTAACTTGTTGTCTACGTGGCGATATTTTAAAAGATACGACATAGTTAAAAGTAACAAACATTATTTAATTAAAAGTACTTTGGCTGCCAAACCCGCAAAAAATCCGACTTCATAAACACCAGCGGCTCGCCGGGAAGGATTTACAAAAGATTAAAATTTCTAATTTGAGCTGGTAAGTTCTCTTAATTAAGATTATGAGATTATGATACTCATAATAATTTCAAAGCAATTAATTCGAAAATACTCCGAAGAGATTCTTACGCTGTAATTATTTGCAGAACATATTTTCCTTCTACTTGTGTAGATATTTTCGATAGACATTTCCTTTTAATTGTCATAATGGCCATTATCATTTTTATCGTGTATTTTAAGTAATTTCTACTCGATAGCTAAAGCCAAACGACTGCCACGAGGGACCTAAATGTAGATGAGGCAGGATACAGATCTAACTAACACTTCCGGGATATACAGTAATCAACCGGTTACAAACTATGAACTTGTTTTGCAGTTTGTAATCAGATGTGATTACGACAAATAAATTCTATGAAGTAGTTATAAATAAATAACTGTTGTGGCCTGTCAGCCGCTACACTATATTATGTTGTTGAACGTTCAATTTAATTCAGAATCAACAAAGTCGAAATATCATAATACGCGCAGTGGTACGTGCATTCGAAATATACACCAATCTCGAAAGTTACTCGATACACAGCTGATTTATGTTTTTAATTTAAATTTTTGCATTCGCCAGGCGAAGTTCGCCACGGACGCGCCGCCTGCATCGCAAATATATGTTACAGTCGAGTCGAGAGATCGTTTCCAGTTTCGATTCGATACAGCTTGAGCGAACTGTCGACTTTTAATCTTTTAATGCTACTCAACAAACTTCAGCCTCACGTAGAACGCTCTCGTTTATTTGAAATAATATATTACATACGATATTTTACTGATATAAATATTGGTTTCATCGATATATTTTTACAGAATGCTTGGTAATATCCAGTTAAAATTTGAAATCAGTAAAACAAACTTCACAATCCATCAATTGCTTAAAGAAACCATTTTAGGATTAAGTAACTAAATTTACTTGATTAACATATTCGTGGTAAATAACTAACTATTCGGTTCTCCTAAAGGTAAACGGTTACTTACCATGGTATATGAACAATTGAAACCCCATGGATATTACATGCGCTTTGGCCGCTGATCTATAATAGTTCTACGCTGTCAGCAAAAGAGACAAAGAGCAATACCCTAACAGAACAGCGCCTCTTTAATAAGTTTTGGGAACTCCATTTACTGTAGAATCTACATCGATCTTATAATTATCGCTTTGTAAGTTTAGTAATAGAGATGATATTAAGTGAGCTCGGAAGCCTGCACGGACACTTAGTACAGCTCAGAGCGGCTTAGAGCAACTTTACTGTCGAAAACAACACCTGAGACTGCGTGCGCTTCCTGCTCAAAATTTGGAATTACAGAACACAAAATAACAACAATACACTTTCCTCGTATGTTGAAATAGCAACATTAACCTTATAAAAAGATCGGTGAACTAGTAGTTTGTTAAGAAATATACAGTTTTAAATAGATAATTGGATTGCTTTAACGGTGAGGAGTGTGCGAGCGAGATTGAGTGGAAAAGCATACTGTTGCCAACTGTTTGATGACAGTCGGAATGACCTGGCTGGCTAGGCGAAGTACCACTCTTTTACTGCCGCAAATAATATACCCTAAAAATCACATACGTACCTCATCAATTCCTTTTCTTTCATCCCATCTTTAAATTCACTTCCTTAGGGTTGGTCCTAATGTACGAGGCTTATTTAATTGTATGTGAGGGTTGGATAACCGCTTACTATATATGTATTATATATATTTGCCACCTTGGTATAAAAATATCTTACCAACAATTCCAACTAAGCTGAAAGCTGCGTTAGGAGTGGCTTCACGTGGGTAGGGTAATGGGTATCGAACTGACAACCGCAAGATTGCAAGCAATTCAACGTTAGCATATTTATAAGCTGTTGTGTGAACATAGAAATAAACGATATTGCCGTCGGTACACGAGTGAGTGTATCGAAACAACATGTGAGATTGAATTCTTATGCATTGTTGCATTTTGCAGACGCGATTGCTACGTGAAGAAGGTAAGTGCTCGCGCGGGAGACGCCAGTCAGCGTCTGGTTAGTTTTAAGGCTCGACAGAGCGGAGAAGTCAGCGTACCTTCCAACTTAAGCCCGAGGGAAATTCTTATTGATTTACTTTAGTATTGTATAAACGTGTTCTCATCTATAGCGAGTGCTGCTTTCCTGTTAACTGATCTTAATAATTATAAGCTTGTTACACAAGCACACACTTATTTTTAGTTCAGTCATTAGACCTTGGCAATTACTGACTATTGTCCGCTATTATTTAATAAACTAAGAAGAATCTGACTATATTCATCAACCACACATTTTTTGTTCTGTGTGGGGATTGAACTAAACTTTTGTCACATTATAGAAGTGTCATAATCATTTATTGAAAGACTTGATATGTTTAATTCGATAATACCTTTTTAAACGTAGAAATCAATTCGGAATTCATCAAATTGACATTCGACATAAGGTATACTCCATTAGACCAATGAGGCACTCAAGTTGTTTTGGCACAGCTATTTCATTATCATGATCAATTAATATAGTTAGGTAACTCAGAGTCCATATATCAACACAGTAATTCACAATCAACAAAGTTTCAAAGGTATTGATGTCGCAATCAAATGTTGAAAACGTGAGCAATTCGCCGCCGACGAACTCCACAAAGACCTTCAACCATGCATCGGAAATGAATCAGTTTCCGTTTCGAGTGAAGCAAATGATATATATGTGTCTACGTTTGCATTCCAAACGGGACTCTACTGTCTACGTGGTACCGTTCAATGCACTGCAGGCTTAACAAATTTAAACAGGATGCGCTACTTGTAGACATATTGTACTATTCGTACATTTTAAATGCATAGCGCAAGTTCGAGGATGCTCAAGAATTAAAATTAAGGAGTTCGCTCGTTCTGCACTAGATGTAGAGGCAGTAACAAACACGGTCGGTTCGGATGCATCCACACTTTCGTAACGATTTTCCGATGCATTGAGCCGTGACAAAACGAATGGAAATGTCATCGATGTATGAAATAAATAAATAAAATCACGTGGAAAATAGGCAATTTCACGGTGCATTGGATGTTCTTTGCGTGGATTGTGCAAGACTACGATTGTCGTTTTGTATATTACGTCTGCATGACAAAAGCTTCGTTCGCGCGGATGATTTAAATATTCATTAATGGTTTAAATAACGTTGATTTTTGGAAATGTTTATCATCCTGACGCATTTATGCATTGATATAAATGCTAAAAGGATCGTACCGGGTTTTTTCCTAGTCAAGTAAACGGTTAAGACATTTTTGTTCGCCTTTCTGCGTTGCTAAAGTTTGTGTTGTTTTTAACCATCGACGAAATACGAGAGGTTTTATATCTTCGTCGCATATCTTAGAGTGAGATAGACACTTATTGTTCATATATTCCAACCTGACGATTTGTTTAATCGAGATATGGCTATTAACTAACTGTTCAAACGTCGTAACCTTAATTTCCGAATTGATGTTAGAATATTGTGGACGTATATGGGAATATTTATGTACTACGGCCCGAAAAGTATTATGAGTCGATATATCTTTCCTGTCCGTCTACCTGTGGCTTTGTAATCTTCTAACTCCTACACCGTATAGCATAGGATCATTTAATTAGAAGGCATGTTAAACATTGAAATTATTGTCTTCTGTTTACGCGAATGTTATTCATTGAAATTAAACTACTATATACGGATTTTATCGCGTTGTTTATTTATCACTGTATTACAAAATTTTGAAAATATTACACTACTACTACTATTGATTTTATTTTACTAATTTATAAGCTAATAAAATTATTTAAACTATTAAATCTATTTATTTTTGGTTTACACTTGCCCCGACGTTTCGGTTGCTTTTCAGCAGCCATGGTCACGGGGAGACAATATTAGGCATGTTAAATTTCTTACCTAACTTTGAACAAAATATACTTAAATGTTTGAAGAGAAATCTCAGATATATAATGACAAGTTTGCACAGCATTATATTTATAACTTAAAGATTTAACATGATTTCATATTTATCCTGATGCTTAGTTCCTTATCACAAACGCTTGCACCTATCGATCACCGACAGTCCTAGAGTAATTTGCAGTATGTATTGCGACTGAAAAATTGTCTTATTGAAAAACCCAATAGCCCTTTATTGGGTTTTTCTATTAGGCAATTTTCAGTGGCAGTACGATGTTTGGAAATGTGCCCGGTACGCACCAATAAGTTTGACCATCATAGAATATAACTATAGATGGCAAAGTGTGGGTGTAGTAGTTCTGGGTTATATGTAGGCGTATTTATTAATGTTTTAAATAATGCGAACAATTTGTTGATTTTCTTTACTATGATTAGTACGCGCCTACTCTATACCCGTCTGTGTTCATGCTCAAGGTTAATAAAGGTATCCCACCGAATCATAAAGCTAAGATAGGGTACGTAATCAGCTATGCTTACTCTATCTGCGTTTATAATTAAAAAATACTTCAGTTGTTTTGTTTGAAGTTCGGTTCACTTGACACTATGATGGCATCGGTCGGCAACTGCAACTGCGATCGGCAGCAAACGGTAGAGCTAAGCTTGACAAGCAGTGACGCAAAGAGCTATGGGTAAGAACTGGTGTGAGTGAATCCTCCCCTTTGTCGTTCATAAGCGTTACTTTGTGACTTAAATGAATAAATTATTTGTGTTTTTGACTTTGAATCCACTCCTCAGGGTATCTAGTGAGGGACAAGTAAATGTGAATGAACACGTATGCATATAATTAAAAAAAAGTGAAAAGATTGCATTCAAACTGTTAATTTGTAAATTAAGTAACTTACCTATAAGTTTTAGTATAACAATCAAACTTTTTGTCTCGTGTACGTTTCAAACCTGCAGCATTTGGCTCATTGACAGTAACCTAGCAATCGCTTTAAGCATCATACCGACGGTACACTTAGATGACTGACGGTAATTTCGCACTCATAGCAATGAACTAACTATAACTAACTATAATAAACACTACAGATTAATTTTATAAAATATCAGTTTTTTATAACAATATTTATCTTCGACGAATTGACTACGACTAATAGCTATTGAATATCACATCCACTATTTCTCTGAAGTTACCGTTACATAACCATCAATTCTCTGAGTAAATATACGTAATGTATTTAATAAATACCCATCTATGGCAAACTTCTGACTCACCCTAGTAAAAAAATTAAGGATTTAAATAATATTTTATTTATATAAATCTACGTATTGTATATATGTGCTTTGGAGTTGGTCGCTAAGTAAAAATTAACAAATGGCGTTTGTAGATGCTGGTGGTATTAAGCAAGAGCTACGATACTTGCGCGGGTAGAGTACATTGTGTAAATAACCGATGACGCGACTCATCCATGCAAGTTTTTTCATATGTATGATAAACTTATATTGTTTAGTGCCCATAGTACAAGCTGTATAATATACTTATACACTTATACAGCTTGTACTATTGGTACTAGACATTGTATAAACATACATATATACTTTTTTTTTGTAAATACATACATACATATTATACATAGAAACACCCAGACCAAGACAAACATCCATGTCCATGCACACAAATGTTTAACTTGTGCGGGAATCGAAACCGCGACCTCAGGCGTGGCAATCGGTTACACTAACCACTACGCCATCTAGACCGCCAGCTATACTATATATACAGTGTGAGTTTTCATAAAGTGCACATATAAAAATGAGTGAAACTAGACATCATTTTGTTGCTAGGAAAAATAAAAAAACAAAAATAAAAAATAATATTCTTCGATTTATACCTATTTATATTTTTCTTTAGTAGTTATGGACCTTCTACCAAGAAAACCATGTAACTTTTGAACCAGGTGGTTAATCGTGTTGAAACAAAAACAGTAATAATACGCAATGTGTAGACAATAACGACGGTATACTATTTACACCCAAAAAAATACCGATTGCATAAAAATAAGGAACATTTTAGACCAAAACTGAGTTTCGTACAATGTTTTTTTAAACATTGTTAAAAAACTCAAGGAAACGTCCGTATTGCCCCTAGTTTTCATTAATTGACTTTAATCTGTATCTAATAAGCTTTAAAACAACAGAAAAACCACACCTGTATCCTAAACAAAACAGTTTTTATGAAGGGCTAAACAAAGACCTTGCCGCCACCAAGTGCATCTTTTTTCGAAAATTGCATTATCTATCTCAGGTAGTTTGGGGTGGGATTGAGGTGCAGGGTAAGGGATAAATTGCGTGTCAGGTCTACAGAAAGAATCAGTCGCTCCGAATCATTCGCCGCTGCTACTTGTTTGTTCTTGTTTTGTGATGCCCCGTTTGAGTGATTTTCCTCCGGCGCATATCGCCGATATGCATTTTTATTATGGACTGTGTAATGGAAATGCAAGAGGTGCTCGTAAAACTTATTTAGCTACGTTTCCAACGAGATGACCAGTACCAACCAGTTTATTATTAATATCATATCGACAATAACTTTTTAAAGAAGTATTATAATATTAGCAGGCCTTGTATAAACTGTTTCAGCATTTTCTCGGGGCTTTCCCTCGGTAGTCCATATTTAGACCATTAAAACAGTGGAAATGATCGAAACTATAGTTAGGTAGGGAGTATACTAACCTATTAACTATACTTGTATAAACAATGCCTACCTTGAAATCTGTGCCATATAATATTTTTAAATAAGTATCATGTAAAAAATATATTTGTAAAATCAATGTGCCAATTTGGCACAGAATAGCGTTAATGATTTGCGCTTACATAATCAGAAGCGCTTTATTCGCATGCACGGCGTGTATTGCACAACAGCTGTATCAGCTGTAATCAGTTGTCCACGTAAAGGGTGCCGCAGGACAAATATTTAATTAGTATATTATCTATATCATACATCTACCTTACTAGACGAAAGTATACAAGAATTATACAGACTATTTCCTAATCATCTCATTAACCTACCAGTTGTAGAGAAAACATTTTAAAATATTTTTAGTATGAGAACTCACCGCCCTGCCTAAGACAGACAAACAATGTCGAACTTCTATGTTATATGGATAGGAGGTTCATAGGCTAAGCGAGTCTCTAATTTTGTAATATTGTCCTTTGGAAATAAGGAATCTTCTCCTTCTTCCTAGCGATTATTAATTCCAGCTAATACCACGGTCCACTTATTTCTGGTCTAAATAGATTTAGCTGAATATTAGTTTTTACACGGAGCGACTGCCATCTGACCTCCGTAATCCAGAAAGATAACATCATTCTACGGTTAGACTAGTCGTCAGGATATTTGAGAGCGATGACTTCCCAATAACGACTGCCATAGATGCTCATGACAGCCGGGATCCACTGTTTAACGTGCTTTCCGGACGGGGGTGAAACACCGCCAACTTCTTCTTCTCCTGGCGTAGTGGTTAGTGTAACCGACTGCCACGCCTGAGGTCACGGGTTCGATTCCCGCACAAGTCAAATATTTGTGTGCATGAACATGGATGTTTGTCTTGGTCTGGGTGTTTCTATGTATAATATGTATGTATTTACAACAAAAAAAAGGTATATATGTATGTTCATCCATTGTGTAGTACCCATAGTACAAGCTCTGCTTAGTTTGGGCTAGATGGTGTTGTGTGTATATGGTAGAATATTATATTATTATATTATTAAGAACTTCTTGACAAAAATTCATTATAAGTTGCTATTAAGAAATAATTGTTGACGCAAAATCTTAGTAACGTTTTTCCAAGCCCGACCCGGGAGTCGAACCCGAGACTTCGTGATCTGCAGTCGTATACACTACCACTGGATCAACGAGGCAGTTGGAAATAAGGAATATTCTACCCATAATAAGTTGGGCACTTAGTTTCGCAGCTTAATGCGGCATCGTTATGAATAAGTATACCCAACAATGCGATAGACAGTGATCGAGCTTATACGGTTTATTTATAATGCGTTTTTTATATTTGCTAAACTTACTTATAAGCATTTCAGTAATACCACAAAACCAACATTATACTCAAAATGTTGACATAGGTACTATCTACTAACGCTGCATTTTACAAATGTATGCTTCAATACTCCAACTAAAATCTAAAGCAAAGTTTTGCAATAATATCAGCTCTGTTTATAAACTGTGCCACTGGTGGGCACGGGCCTCTTTTTAGTAGGGGAAGGGTTAGGCTATGATTCACCCCGCTGAGCCGGAGCAAAATAGCAAAATTCACATAATTTTGAAAATATAACTCTCAGTAAGATACAGGTTTCCCCACGACGCTTTTCTCCCCGTTGAAGTGAGCGGTCATTAACTATTTAATACGCACGAAATGTCAGAGGAGGGATCTGTACTAACCTGCCCTAACTCGACTTCTGAGCCTGGCAGACTAATGGTCTCACACTTTCTGCTGTCCGCTAAATAGGAAGCCGCTAGGTGATATGAGTCCTCATATTGCTTAGCGGTTTTTAGTTAGCAGACGGCAGCTATGCTATCGGTATTCACTACTATAGACTTATTATAGCTCGTGTGTCAGAAAACTTTTACCAAATGATCACACTTGCCGTTTGACCGTATGCCAACAATAAATAGTAAAAGAAACGAGGTCGCATTCACACAGGCAGTTAATTCTAAAAGCAATAAAATGGAATAACCCTGATTTGGTTTTTTACACGAGCGGTTGCGTGTTGCGGTGTGTGCCCGTATCGGTTTAAGAGCTAACATATTTTTTGCATAATTTGCAGCTAATTGATGTGGATGTGTGAATTCAAAAGAACGTTTTAACTTTACTAATTTTATGGTTACTAATTTTAATTTCATAATTGTAGGTATTTCTTAGATTTGCATATAATATATAAAGTCTCATATCAACTGTCACGCGTATACAGAACCAATGCCATGTGCTTCACAAGGCACAATGCTATTGTTATCCCTGCATCCAGAGTCCGTGAAACCCAAAGACTCTACACGCGACATCTCACAATGGATAGTTGTGTAGGCCATTACACTTAAGCTAATAAATCAACGAGTAAAGTATAAGGTATATTTTATTGTATGTTATGCCCACATCCCATAGATTCATGTCTGTATATCTGCTGGGAAGCACGCAAAGGTTTTGCAAGCATATTTCGCTAGCTTTGTTATAAATACGCTTATTTTAATTTATCAGGCACATTTCTAGCAGCCGGTCTGGAATTGAATATTTCCTAGCAGAAAAACCCAACACTTTACCCAACCCAGGTATTGAACCTAGATACTCACAATCGCATACAAGGATAAGAGCAAAATTATGTATAAATTTTAAAATATAAAAATATGTCGGTCTTCATTACTGGTGACCTCAAACACTGTATATATACGATATACAAGCCATTTATAATATTCGCTTGTTTAAATATTCAGAAATATTGTACATAATATGTATACAATAATGTCAACTTTCTTCCACGTAGTGCAATTTGCGAATGTTCGGATTTATCTCACTCAAAGCTTTGCAGGATTGCATTATACTGGGCGTAGTTTCCTTTGTACGTAATTCAGCTAATAAATCTGGGTCATCTAACTGGTTTCTGGGTCAATATTAAGAATCTATAGGTATATGTGCCTACTCCTAAAGTGTAAATGTATCATTTAAAAGAATATATTTATAAACAATATTTTATTTATTAAAATCAGTTTTATAATTCTATGAAACTAAGAATAAAACTACTATTCTCTTCTTCTCATTATGTATCTTTGCCTATTCCAATGAGCTGGTGATATTAGTTAAGTGTAAACTTCGCTAATGGAACAATGAGACCGAAAAAATTAATATACTAATAATGAAGTGCTTGCAACGTTACCAAAAATCTTATACTTAAAAGTTTTTATTCCACTAGAAGAATCAACATCTCGATTACGAGATAGTTATTCATCGGAGGGAGTTTTGAACGAGCAGTACAAAATTTCTGAACAAAACTTCTGCTCTTGAAAACTACGCGAAAACTACTACAAGTGTGACGACTGTTCACTTAAAAAGATAAAACTCCGGATATTAACTTTCATTAAAAAAATTTAGTTATTAGGTCTGATACGGCTGCACAGCTTGCCAAATTTGAGGTGTGAGACAAATATGCAACGTGGTAGGCCGAAACAACGATACGAGATGAGCTAAATGGTTGTTAATTAGTACATAACAGGGAAATGTAAACGAAAAATAATCTTTTTTTTTTACTGTAGACATACTATAGATTTCATATACATATATACAGTTACAAAAATGTCACCCGCTTTTATAATAATTTGAAATAAATTTATAGAACAGCGTAATATAAAAAGCACCTACATAAAATATGATATTCTGTTTAAAAAAAATGTATATACTTATCACGTCACTCACAAATATGTTTTCTACAATACTAAAATCATTAAGTAGACAATAAGTGTTTTAGTTAGAAACACTATCCTAGATTGCTTAACAGAGATGCGTTTTGCATTAGGACAAAAATCTAAATCTAATCTCCACGGTCATTATCTTGTGATTGACATTAATTGGAATGAGACTCGGCAATTCGGTACCACCGGGCACCGGGTAATACCGGTATAATGACGTATAGTTCGGTGCGTACGAACAGTACCTTGCACTAGGTATAAAGCATGTTACGTATTCACGCGGTATCGCACGCCCGCACGGCGAGCGAACAACTTCTACCTATGCAAATGCCTTACTATTGCATTTTGAAACATTTCATGTAAGTATCTTTTGAATAATAATAATGTTAAGCATTAGTGTTTTCTGGCCTCTTGCAACTTATTCGTTAGTGGCATTTACGCACTCACACAGTTAAAAAGCATAGCTTATTTAGTAAACCTATAAGTTTATAATAATAATTTATTCAAGGCAATATCTGTTGCATATTATTTTATTATCAAAGGTGTAGTCTATGTTGTTATATAGACCATGAATTTCATTTGAAATAATATTTAGATAATTCAGCTACATAAGACTTGTTAGTTTCGTAAAGCTGTTACATTTTTTTATCGTCTACATAATAAAAATATTTCTAGTATTTTCATTTCATTTTATGCTTAGAAACATGCAGAGGCAACCTCTGTACCATGTACATTTTAAAATAAATAATAAAACAAGTTCGTGATTTAAACTCTCTGCGATCATACAAGCCCACCCTCGAGTCCAAACATAAACCGCGTACATTTTATAGATTGTAACTCAAGTTGAGCGAGATTAAGCACAAACTAATTCAGCGCTGCATTAAGCGTCACGTTAGCTCGAACTCATAATTCAAATTTCAATGTAAGGACAATATTCAGTGAAGCAAAGTTAAATTAAAGTCGCATGCGGATTTGGCTGCGGTCCGCCCCAGCTTAAGGCAAGCTATGCCACCTGCGCTCCGGACCTAGCACTGAAAACACAATTTGTGGCGCGCCTTTTGTACTCGTGTTTACTTTTATGCATCCTATTTTTCTGTTTGTCTGTATATCATGCATATCATGCTACCCGCGTAGTTTATACAATTTCCATCTATTAGAGAACAAAGTTAGAGGTTTTACACCCCAAAACTCATTGAAAAGACTGTGATAACAATTTAAACAGTCGGCCTCGATTAATGTTGATGGATTTGATTTTAAGTTGCAAATGAGTTGTCAGAACTCCACTAAAGTTAGTAGGTCAAATATTGTTACATGAGAACAAATTATGAGGAGTTTCTAGCAGGAACAACAACTACATATTTTTGTTATAAAAACGTACATGTTTGAGAGAAAAGGGGACAACGATGGAAAATGTTGACGCCCAAAATTCTCCTTAAATTATTGTCTAAGGAAGGTGTGTAAATAAAGGAGTGCGAAACAATGGGAGAAGAGCAAACAAGGTCATAAAGCACGTCACAAGGACGATCCTATATATAATCAGCTTAGTGATAAATTGGCAAACAGCACGCGAACGACACAGCTGCTTCCGGCAGCGGTCCGGCGCTTGACGCTTGTTTCACGACGACACCCGCCGGCTAATGCTCAGCTACCGACAAAGAACTAAACGATATTATCCCTACCGCCGACATTACTAATCTAACCACATACTACGTTATGTAATGAATTCCCGCACAAGACTATACACATTACTCACGATTTGTTGAGAGAATATACAATGGCGCTATACGCGTACTGTTAGAGAAGTAATCCCAAAGTTAGTTCTAAAGTTTGAGTTTTAATTTGAAACAAGATTATTATACAATCATATTAAGTGTAGACACTTCTAGAAATATTTAAGTACATAGTTAAGTAAGAATGTATTTTATTTTTAAGACAATGTTTGTTTTGTTTTATTTTATGGAGGTATACTTATTTTACTTGGTGCTTAACGGCAAGCTACGATAAAAACACTAATTACACGCTTGCATTTAGTTTTTGTTGTCATTTTCTCATTGGTCACTTTTTATAATGACAAAAACATTTATATTCCTTTTTATATTAAGTAGTAATTTAACTACGGCCACATGTATGAGTTTAAATCAATTGTTTAGTATATTTATTGTGTAACAGAAATTTAAATATAAATAGTAATTAATCTTTATACATATATAAAATAAAATTAGGAGCTTTTCCAACAAAACTGGATAGCTTTGATGTAACTGCTGCAGCTTTGAATTAATGTTATTGTTTCAGATAAATTCACCGAGTATCGAGTCGCTACTATTGAAAATTCTAGCGTAGTCCGTATTATCACAGTCAGTGCAATTTATTTAGTTTGCTAAAGAATGCACTAAAATAGACATGCGGGCTTCTTGCATATTATTATCATTATATATTAGCATTAGCTAGACAATTATGTCGCTATGAGAGGTTACTATACGTTTGAAATTAGAATAGTTTTACTTTTAGTATTTACCTGTATAGGAGACCAGTATCTGCAATAATGCCGACACTACAGCCGCTCCAAGGAGGCTGTGCATTGTCTATGACACGTTTTCTCTCGGATCCGGCATTTGAATTTGTTTACATTTCAGCGCTGGTGTACTCCTTCCTTTTTTAACTTTTTCATGGTAGAAAATAAAACCTTTTCTTAGCTTCTCAGTTGATGAGTGAGTGAGTTGATAATAATTTATTCAGCCTCATGTTTAAACCTGCGAAAGAAATAGATACTTAAGGACATTTTGAAAAGAATTAGTATAGCTATCCCTCAGGAATAGAACATTTTTCTTAATGAAAGATGTCTATGTACTTTCTTTTCCACGAAAAGTGAGTGCGAAATTTCATGATGATCGGTCAAGTAGTAAAGGTGTAAAAGCGTAACAAACAAACAAATTCACATTTTCATTTATAATGTTAGTAAGGATACCGATCAGTTACAAATAAACATGTTTTATTAAATATACAAATACTAATTTTGTAACGTTTAATAAAAGTATAAAATGCATTAGTCAATTACAAAACTATCCAGTTTAAGCCATTATGCAATACCGAACAGATCATCACTACCGATACTTTTCCACCAGTTTAAAATCGCATTATCCGGATACATTTCTATGAGCACTACGAACTGAACGAGTCTTTCTTTGCTCGCCGCTATACTACAATTTCACCACTTGTTTCCCGACAACCAGCTGTTTGACATTCAGAAACAACTCGTAAGATACGATAGAGAGGAACAACTTTTTTGTTTTTCTTTCGGTGTTAGATCCACATTTCGAAGCAACGGAAATTATTATAAGGCTAACAATGTTTTGTCATTGTATACTTACATAGATTCACACCTATGATGTTTAGGCGTGAATCTATGTAAGTATACAATGACAAAACATTGTTAGCCTTATAGCCCGAAGTGGTAGGCAGGGTGATCAGTATCCTTATAATAATTTTACTACATTTACACAAATTAATAATCTAAATAATTTGAATTATCATTTCACTAGCTAAGTTTTTGGTATTACATAATAGCTTAAACTGGATTACCAGGCACATTAATAGTGAGCGCAGCGACAGAAGTCTTTAAAAAAAACCCCAGCCATGTATCGTACCTACGCACTCTTATAGTAGCGGATCATTGAAACTGCGAGGTAGTTTAATGTTTGTATTCGTGATTATGAAATATATTTTTGCTAATGCTATTATTATGCTGTCAGCAAGTTGTAATTTTAGCGATTTATGGATTTTTAATCAGGTACCGAGTTCACGCTACGAAATATGCATGTACAGCGTGTAATAGAATAGTGTAGCCAAATTACGAATGGTAAAGTGGATTGTGTAAAAATAAAATGCGTCAATTGACAATCAATTTTTCATTGAAATTAAATTACCTTATACGGATTTTATCGCGTTGTTTATTTAACACTTTATTACACAATTTTGAAAACTGTTACACTACTACTAAAACGTTAAACTTTACTAATTTAAAAATTTTCGCATTCGTAGGTACGTAAACTCACTACCTATATAATATGTAGGTTTCATATTATTCATTCATCATAGGTATTATTCGCGAAGTGGTACGCAGAAGTGTTTTATATCCATGCTTCGTGCAGCAGACGTGTAACAGCTTGCAATGAGGTTGTCGGTTCAGGTACAAGAAACGTGAACATTTTATACGATCCATTAATACCAATTACTATCACTCTATGTGTTCTTTGTGTAAAAAATACTACTACATAACTTTAATTAAAATAAAATTACTTATTTAGATCTAAATGCGGTTAATGTTGCCTATACGGCGATTTACATTTAAGCTGTCAATTGTTGGAATGTTAGACATAATTGAAAATGTCTGCCTGCCGGTGTGCCGCGGCGTCTCAATAAATGAATTTAGGTATTAAGCACATAAGTGGAATCCGAATTATGATATAAATATAAGTCATCTTGAAAGAATACAAAAGAAATTTTTGGGGGCATTCAATAACGGGCAAAACTTCGTTTCTAATTATTTTAACCTTTAACCTTTGCAAAAAATTTCACCTTCTGTCTCTCTATGAGCCAAGAAAAATTGCAGATCTTTCTTTTCTATGTAAAGTAATGAATGGATCCGTTGACATACATGAGCTGGTGAGTAAAATCGGCCTACGAGTAACATGTGCATTCCTACGTAGATCACACCTGCTGTACACTCCCTTGGCAAGAACAACTTATAGGCAAAACTAATTTTTAATTAGAGCATGTCGATCGTACAATGCAGCGAGCCAGGATGTTGATATAGCATTTCTAAATTGAAAAAGATATTGTGCAAAAAGATGTACTTACTATTACCTAAGTGTAAATAATAATAATGTGTCTAGTCAATAAATTGTTTTTTTATCATGTGAGTAGGTTTAATGTTTACCAATGTAATTATTTTTAGTCATATAAGTATCTATAAGTGAAAACTAGTAATTGGCCTTGCTTTTTTATTGTTGTTCTGTTGTTTCTATTGATTACTTTAATAGCTGTAAGTTTTCTTAAAATATAAAATAAAATAAAATGAAAATAAAATAAACAGATTTCGGAATAGCTTGTGTAACGAACAAATCTGCAAAATCGTGAATCAAAAAAATATATGATTAACAACGCAGAGATAGTATTTGCGGCTGCTGTGTATAAGGTACCGTGTACACTTACCATCCTGGGTAAATTATTACTTAGTTAAGAAATTCTAGATAGCAGTGTGGAGTCTGGTATTGTGTCCGGTAAGCGGCAATAGGCTCGCCCCCTAAAACGGGGGACATATAATCATAGTTTTCAAATTGGTTGTCTTCTCCTGAGGAATATAGGAGAGAGTCTATGTAAGCATGTGTGTAAATATGTAGGATAATTTGTATGGAATTATATGGTTTGTAGTTGTTTGTAGTCTTACTATACTTGTGGCCGTAGTGTCAATATTTGCGAG
Source organism: Catocala nupta (assembly GCA_963675205.1). NCBI lineage: Eukaryota > Metazoa > Arthropoda > Insecta > Lepidoptera > Erebidae > Catocala > Catocala nupta. The sequence goes on from OY776081.1 coordinate 17,519,777, forward strand.
ACTTTACAAATATTGAAACAGCATCATAGTGATACGAGAATTATTTCTGATGCAGGAGCATCTTTTTAAATGAAGACATTTAAAAAGTTATGGACATATCGTTATGGATAATCACAAATTACAAATATCGAAAGAAGTGAATGCTATCTGCCAATCCATTCGATTTCATCGACTATGCATGAATGTTATATAACTATTTTTACATGTTTTATAAAACCCACTAACACTAAATTCAGACGAATGAAGCAGCAGGATTAAAATATTTACCTATAATTACTTTTTTTTTTGTAATTATTAATTACAAATTATTTTAACCTAAACTCGGTAGTTTCTCTCAATAAAATGATAGCATGAGTCGGTATCCCATGCTATAACTTTATTGCGATTTAATTGACACATCATCGAATCAGTAAACGTTTATTCAACACAGTTAACTACATATTTATTTTGCAATAGATTGTCCCCAAGTTATCAAAGTTCCGATGTCCCTCGATAAAATAATAAGACGTGAAAGCAAGAAAGTTTTTTTAAATGCCGCAAGGCCATTGGTCGTTTTCCGGCGGCCGCTGATAATGGAGATTTGATATGTCGCCGTCCATGTTGTAGCGTTTGAATGTCGGCCGTTCAGTTTGTTCGCCTCATCGTATAAATAAGCATAAAGTTGTGCGCTATCACGCGAACCGGTCGTTAACCCTGCTCCATGGTGTACTAATGGAGAGGCGAGGGTGTCATTGAGTCCGCAACACGACCACCTTACTCCAGTCCGAATGACAGCTAAGAAAAGACTATAATTAGTAGTTGCTAAACTTATATAAGTGTATAAATTGTAGCTAGGAAATTAGAGCTTTTGAATTAGTGCGAAGAAGGTAGAGATAGATATATACATTCTAGCAGATACCGTCGGACTTCAGCACTTAGGCGGCCATACTGGAGATTAGGTAGACAAGGGATAGACTATATAATAACGTAGGTATTAGTCAGGTTGCTAGATCCGGATACGACACTAGAAACTAAAATCTAAACGCCACTTGGAAACAAGTGCCTAGGGTGCACTGCAAAATATATTTAGTCAGAGTAATCGATAAATGTGTTTCAAACCTAAAATCCCATAGCCCTTAGCCCGATTAGGAAACCTAATTTTCTAATCTAATTTTTAAAAATCAAAATTTCAGGCTTATACGCAAACGTAAGCACAAACTTAGGCTTCTGACCAATGACTGTCATATTATTTAAAGTATTATTAGTAATCACTTAAACCCCTGTACTGTCCGAAATATTCAAATTATTAATTTACTTATCATTTAGATTTCCACGCCCCAATCCTTACTTAATTCGGGCTCTAAACATTTATAACATTATTATATCACTGTCCCTGTCCCTATTTATGTTCATTCGAAAATTTTAACGTATTAATCATTTTGCCACGATTAGAGAGCCCTATCAGTACTTCTGTTAATTAAATATCACCAAATAGTTTTACATATTATGTATATAAATAATACTTAGTTAAGTTGTCGAATAAATCATAACACTTAAAAATACTATTTTGTTTATGTATTAAATAAAGAGTATTTTTGAAAACAGTGAATTATATAATATAAGTATATTTTAAGAAGTACTCAGGAACAGAGTCTTATAATTTAAAATACACGGACTCAAAACAACTATCTATGGATCACACAATTATTTATGTCGTATGATACTGAATTTGCAAAACGCGTTGGTTAGAGGAAAATTAATTTTAGCTACTCCACGAGCTATATAGTACTATGCCTCTTTTCTATAAAGCTCTAGAACCAAAAACTGACATATCAACAGACAGCTCATATTGCAGGGGTTAGAAACCTGCATTTTTCACGCGTACTGCTTTTAATATATTTGCATCTCTATAGATATACAAAATTGAAGATTGAGAGTTGAAAGTCTGTAAACATGTAATAATTTCGAATAGTTTTATTAAGATTAATATTATACCTGATTGGGTAACTTAAAATCACGTGAAAATACTTTGGAAAAGAGTAATAGATTGGTGTTATTGGGTTCTGCAACGCAATTAGGGTTAATACTCTAATTGCTTTCTAAATCCTCTAAAAATGCGTGTGCATTGTAAGGACCAAAGTTCATTCCGGCAATGCACATGTCAGAAAATCCACAGACGTAATGGTATAGTAAAATAAAGTCGAGCGCAGTCTTATAATTCGATAACATGGGCGTAATGGTGTAACAAACAACAATGGAGTAAAAATGGCATATGCTTTTAACAGCTCAATAGCATTATTGGATTACGTGCACCTGTCACAGCGGAGACATTAAAAAGCGTAGATTTTTTAATTCTTTACAAAAAATGTCGTGAATGAAACGAGCGCACTGCACAGTGGAATGTCAGGAAAATATTTTTTGAAAAGGTCCGCTTTTTCAAAGCCACGTCGTCGTCGTATTGAATGCGTTTTAATGAAAAAACATGCGCCGATTCGCAACAGTCAAGGGAATTAAAACCTCCGCGCGCCGTTCGCGATCCCGAATGCATCGGTCGGAATTTTCATTTGTCCGAATATTATTTCCACGGGGAATTTTGCTAGCACTATTTTGTTTAAATTTACGGCCGCCACGTTTTGTGATTTCGCTTGATTAACGGTTTGGATTAGTTACCTACGGAACTTCTGTTTGGTTAATTCTATATATGTATAATTATAAATGTGTCTGCGATATGTGCTATTCATTGTGATATTAATAATTATTGTAGTAATATGTGCTTTCGCAATTTGAGTTATTTATAACCGTTTAATATATCAATTTTAACAACAGGAGCGTGATGTTTTAAATTTATGTTTTAATATTAAATACAGGACATCATTTCGTTAATTGAATTTCGACATAATTTTCATACATGTGAATAAAAAAATGTGTGTGGATTTAAAATGAATATATTTTTGCATTTTATTACAAATAAATGATATAATGAAGATAGTGTTTTTAAGGCGGTAACCGGTGACCGGGGCGTGTAGAGGTTTTTATTGGTATACTCCTATACTAACGTTTTGTTTTATCAGCAGTCATAGACACGGGTACGAGATGAAACAGAATACCCAATATACTTTTACCGACCCAGAATCGAACCAAAGACCTCACTAGAACATGTAAACTTATGCAGACGAGGTAGTCTAACTATAAAAATATATTCATATTGTATAAAAATACATAGCTAATTAATAAATAAAGTTTAAATAAATCCCAAATTAAAGGTTGATGATTAAAGATAATTACACCTAATACGTGTAGTGTTAATAACACATTCTGTTTAATGTATCGCACAGTAATGTATTGATAAGTATTAATTTAATTTGGGACTGTGAGCAGGCAATTAGTTAATTACACACATTGTTAATTATTGTGGCTGCGCTCGAGATTATATCTAATAGCAGAATTATAATATTCAATATTAAGGTTGTACCTACTACACACAAAAAAAATTACATTTCTCACCATAATTATCTGCATATATTTGAGAAAATATATGTAGGTAAGTATATAAAATTATAGTAATATCAGCCCTGTGTATGGACCATTCCACTGCTGGGCAAAGGCTTATTTTCAACTTGAGAAACGTTAGACCATAGTACGCTGAGCTAGCCTAGTGGGGGTAGGTATATATAAAAATATATTTTATTTTATATAAAATTTCGCCCGCTGCTTCAACCACGTAAACTGCGGATCAGCCGTGATTGCACTTGCGTACCGTACCGTACCTATCACATTATGCGTTATATGTTCGATCCAACTTAATAAAATTTTATAAAACATAGCTCGGATTTTGAGTTGAGCTACAAACTACGTCAACTGGAAGCTACCAGACTATGAAAACCACAGCAACGCACATAGTTTCGGATTCGCAACCCTTTAATTAAACCTTAAATAAAAGAACAGGCTTTTAAAATATCTTTAATATCTAGACAGAGCTTTAGTACAGCTTTTAAATTCGGCCTCAATAAGATACCTGCTTACTTATAATGAATTAGTACTTTGATTTGTATTGTGGAAAGTAATAAGGTTTTATTTTTATTGTAGCCGGAATCCGCACGACGAACAGACATAGATTCACGCCTCTGTCCTCGTATGGGTAGGCAGTTGGTGTAGGTATTACACCAAGAATGCGTCAACTATGATGTTAGCTCCCACGTAATACGTCGTGAGCATACTGCCGTACTGGCTGCAGTTCAAACTCCGTGCTACTAGTTACAATTTCTTGACATATAAACTAAATAGCTATTCGCTCGACTCGGCAATTGAACCCGAAACCTCATAAACACAGTAGTCGCATTCACTACTACTGCTACGTCACCAAGACAGTCAGTAATCCGCAATGTTATCTTTATATTGATGCTCTTTTTCAGCTTTTAAGCTATTTCTGTTCTGTTTAACAGTTTTTAACATGTAAATTTAAGTGAAAGCCGTGGATAATAACAAACACAGAGACATGCTCAAGTATTTATAATATTAATAAAGGATTCTAACAGTCATAATATTTTTTTTTTTTAATCTGCATTTATTTAGGGGCTTGTAGTCACAAATAAGACCATGTCAGCCCCATTGTAACCTAACCATAATTATAGGGACTTATTTTTAATCTTATTCTAAGGTTCGGAAGTCATATAATAAAAAGCAATTTAACATGCTTTCTCAATATTTTATTCGTGACTAGTTTTTGTCTCGTCACGTCACGTAACCTGCATAAATGTTAATCAGGTATACTGTCGTTTGTTGTTTCTATATATATTTCTTCTTTTATTCCATATAATAGTTAGTCGGTCTAGTCGTTTCAGAGATTACACGCTACATATAAATAAATTAATAATACTCCTTTATAATATGAGAGTACATTCATTTTGCATCACAATCAACGAAATATTTTCTAAGCAAATATATAATTATTAACGTATTGATTCACAGCAGCACACCGATGGCCAGATCTTTAATATATAATATATATTTAATAGATTTTTAATTTTGTCTCGTATTCTAAGACTTGACAGATGAAAAGGCTCTCGTAATAGACTAAACTTACGATATTATATTTAAACTAATGACTATTTAATATACCCATTCTCAATATAAAGATCTTTTTTCACTATTCTCTTACTCTTATTCAATAGATAAATATATCTAAGAAAGTATTATTATCCAATCTTACTAATAGCTATAAATAAAAACTAAACCAAATATAAAATTAAAATAAAATGTATAAATTTAATACAATAATTTGATTTACATACTTGCAAAATAGGCGTAAGTCGACGCAATAGATTTTCAGAAAATCTTCCAACACTTCGTAACAGAATAACTGAAATCTTTGAAATATTTTTATTTATACTAAACACTTATTTATCAATAGTTTTTAAAATATGCCAAGATATGTTAGTGCGTACTTTAATACGAAAGTTGTCGGAAAGTTCCCGCCATTTCGCGCGAGGACCTAGCTTTGAGTCCGTCTTAACGCGAGCATATGCGCGCCGCGACTGAAGGCTTGTTTCGACACAGCCTATACATACCCGCTTGTCTACGTTACAAGTTTTGTGTCAAGCTTGCACGAATCAAAAGGTTATAAATTTAAGTTTATCGCATTAGAATTCGTTCTTTATGTAACCTGCATAAAGTTGTAATTCGTCTAACAAAATAAGGACTTAGGTTGTTTTATTAATAACTAGAATGTAAGGCTCTTTATCTGAATTGAAGAAGGTATTGAGTAAGAATATTTCAGTTACAGCATAGTAAACTTTTATACCTGGCAATACGGTTCACAATAGAGATGCTTTGAAAGTATGAAAACCATGCGGCACGTTTGAAAACGCGTGAAATTTTTCCTTGCGTGACAGAGACGGCTATAGTTTTTCGTGATAAAGGGAACTGCCTACACGTAAAGTAGTGGGGGTTATCTTAAAATGTTCTAAGATTCTGTATGAGAATAATATAGTCTTTTGGTATATGTACCTATATATTTGATTTGATATATTATATACCTAGTAAGTTCTTGACGCCAACCTACCAGCTGTGCGTATTTCGACAATAGAAAGTGTTGAATAACATATTAATATGGTACGTATCTACGTAAGTGCATAAGATCTCATTCATAAAACATAAGTACAGGGCATGCTCTCAAAGGACCTAACTTCAAGTAAACGTTGTTTATTTTGTTAAGGAAGAAAGCCTGTACACAGCGGGGAGAACGCCACATGTCAGGGCATGAATAAAAGAAGAGCTATGTTTCAGACTTTCAAAAGTTCAGTCGGTATTTTTCAGAGCAATACCTACATATTTCATGTTGCTACTTGGTCGTTAGTGCAAAAGTTGAATCAATAACTGCTGTCTTAGTATTCAATGGTGGATTTATTTTTTACTTAATCAAATAACAATATTTTAATCGATTTAAAGTCGATTGTTTATACATGGAACTGTTATGATAGTTAGTGGTTATATGAAGTCAGTCATACCGTAACTAGTTAGACTGTTATGCAGAACTTTGGCTTATGGGTCGCTTGATATACTCCAACACTAATCCAAATTAGATATTATTTTATATACAACTTTGGCTTACAAGAATGCAGCCCACCTGATTTTAAGTGTTTACATTGAGCTATGATCACTTGCAATTTCAGGCTGAACATTCGCGCATTATCGAGTCTCAGAAAATGGAACTAAATATGATGCGAAAAGAAAGGAATTGGAGATGAAGAAGGAATCCTTCGGCACTTACTACACATCGAAAAAATCTCACCAGCTGTGTAATCTACTATCCTTTTGCCGGTTTCTTGAAAGATGGTGGTTTTCGTATCGACAGCAAATAGTAATAAAATAGTCAATCACCGCCTGCACTTAAAGCTAATATTATAGAAAAGATGAGCTTAAATTTGAACTACTCCTCAACCTATTGACTCGCAGAAACAGTTATCAATTATGTCTGGTAGGCTAACAATTGATAGGTTAATAATAAGAGTATAAATTAAACAAAAAAAACTATGATAATAGCTATTAAAAAAATTAAGTTCTGCTGACCACTCTGAGAAGCACACAATAGGCGTGAATCGTATGTATGTATAATTATGAATCCAGTTAATTACATTTTTCACCTTGGAATATACAGTTTAACTACAAAAGTTTATTATTAATAAATCTTGCAACAGAAGTTTATATCTTTTTGAAACTTTGTAAGCGAATTAAAACCCAATGTGTGCCAATACGAACTTGTAACGTATATTTATAGCGCAGTATAAATTTTGAGTTGAAAATAAACCGCGACCACGCCGTAATATGGTACCATTAGTTAGCGGCTAGTTATCGCAAATAATATACTAAAGCAATTTATGAGTCATGTGTTTGACCCTAAATTTGCGCAATAAATTATGGTTTACTTTGTCGTTTATGAGGGCGGCTGCAGACATAACCCCTGCGCGGAACATGTGTTCCAGATTGCGGCAATAAGGGAAATTGTCTTTTTTATGAACGCCCGACGACAACGTAAAGTATTCACGTGAAGAACGTACAGCCGCGTGTCACTTACGTTACTACGAGATTTGAGTACTAATAACACTAAAAATGGCTCACGTTACTTAGGATGCTATAAAGCCTTATTAATGCGTTTTATCGAATATTATTTGTCGTACATCAACCGCAAATATGTTTATAATGTAAATAAATCATACTGATTAAAAGTTAAAATAAAACCTATCTTTCGATGACCTAGCAGAGTCAGTTATTTAAAATAGCTACTATGACATTTTTATGACCTCATGATGATTTTTACCTCAAGTAGTTCCAATAATCGACAGATAAGTTATTTATTTAATCTCAAAAGAATAAATGCTTATGTGACTGTAACTGCTCTGAAATTGAATCATTTTGACTGCACGTATTTCGTTGACTCTTGCGGATGCGATGTACTACTGAATATTTTTAACATTTCGTGCATACAGAGTGGCGAGTAAAAGCTTGCATATCTCCGGTTTTACTAAATAGAATCAAATGCAACACAGCCATTAGATTTTAAGTTGAATACTAAGGTACTTAACTGCTCTCGCATCGAAATCAGTTTAGTGAATTTTGTTTTGATGTGTCAACAGGAGACCAACAAAAATTCTAAATACATATAATGTAAATTCAGAACCCTCTTAATAGTCGACCGTCTAACTTTAAATTAGGTACCTGACTATAATTATATTTACGTAGTTTAACTAAAATACTACGTAATAATACTATTATTGTGCCAATAAACATTATTATTAACACATAAAGCTTACACAGCGGTCGCGTATTTCAAATATATAAAAATGTAGGCGAACTTTTCAAATTCCGTTCATGAAACTAACAACGCAGTACACTTGTACCCTCCCAGCCATTTGTCTTCCGTACCTGAGAGGTGTCCAGTGTGAACTGAATCCAGAAGTTAATTTCACGGGGTATTTCTCCTACTGCAAGAAAACGGCTCCTTATTTTAAAGCACTCTTGTGTAAAATAGAATTAATTCATTTCCTCTTGAAGCACTGTAGGTGGATTAAGTTAGGATACCTTGCGACGAAAAATTAAGTTACATTTTTTACAGCTACCGTGGTACGACGAGATTGTTTAAAAATTCTAAAAGAAAATAGAGGTCTTTCTTTTCTTAGTCGTTCAATCACTGCTAAGCGGATAGATATTACATTCAGGAGACATCATCTCTCTATCGTTTGTATTTTTTTATTATTCACTGTGCAGAAAACGTATTTGTATTATTGAATATAATAATAATTTTAGAGATCAAGCTTTTGTCGATATTTTCACGAAGCATTGCCTAAGATCATCGTTTAAGCCACGGCAATTAAAAAAAGATTCGGCCTACCTATATTTACTAAATGTATTACTATATTTATGAGTAATCTAACTAGAATAAAATTGATAGCGCCTTTTATAGACAAAGGGAACGTGTCTATGTTCCCTTTGCTGAGTTATATTTTTTCTGTCACGGTCATCACCAAACATTTGAATAATAATAATAATAAAGTTTATTACTCCATAAGAATAACACTTAATCTAGGTACAAATTTAGGGCTTAAGGAATACATAACAAACCGGAAACCCTGACTTCTAAACTAGGTATGGACCTGTATCTTAGAAACCAGTACTACCTTCTGATAGTAACATTTATATAAGCCTCACAAATGGTTACAATCATTGATATTCTCATAAATAGTGAGAAAATACTAAGTACAGAATAGTGACAATGGTTCTTTTAATAATAATAATTCTTTATTGTATAGTAGGAATACAAAATCTGCAAGTGTCTACATTAATAAAAGTGTGAGATTTACAATTGATTGTTGTGTGACGTGTCTGTGTATGTGTGTGAGTACACCCAGTATATAAGGATGTTTAAGTATGTATGAGTGTATATATAAATAAATATGAGTGTGTGAGAGTATTTTTCTACATAACTGTGTATGTGTAATATCCAATTGTTAATTCTCCAACGATCAACGAAAGTTGTTTGTACTAATAACATTTAGACTTGGGACAATTCTGTGTGGCAATTGCATACGCCGACGTATTGTGTCGCGTGCATTTGACCACTTAAACCGCTGCGTGACTCCGTACGTACTCGTACTTGTCAAGTCATATCACATCGACGCTTAAATTATTGTATTCAAATAATTGAAGTAAGTAACCATACATTTTTTTATACTAAATAAAAGAAATTATTATCGAAATCAAAAAAGCAGTCTACTACGTTATTCGTTTCGTTTTCAAAAAAAGCGCATTCGTCAGTCGCTATACCAATTTCATATGATCTTCAACTATTATCCGAAGGAGCGTCGCGACTCGCTGGCGTAACTTGTACGCCATTATTTTCATGACATATTTTACAATAGCAGAACGCCGCGCAAACGTTATATCTAGCTATCCACTACAAAATACACGATGCGTTTAAGAATAAGCACTTTTGTGCAACATCTTATATTTGCGCACAACGATAAAAGAGTTCAGAATATAAGATTTTATAGAAAATTGCACGATCTCGAACTTCATAATTAAATGTTATTAGGATATAATGTTGCTTGTATAAATCAAGGTTGCCTTATCAATACGGTGGAAGTGTGAGTATTACGCAATTGCTCCTAAAATCCAGAGATCGATTAGACAAAGTAAAAATTTAAAAATTAATTTCTCAACTGTAAGATGAAGATACTAGAAAAGCGACCGGTTTAAAACAACAAGTTCACTGTGTCAAATATTAATATAATTGGCGTCAATATATCTATATACATATAAACTCATTTAGCAGGAATATTACCAAAAATAGTCAAAGTAAGGCCATCGAGATTGCATGATGTAATGCGTGTAATTGTGACAAGAGTGTTATCGAAGCAAGTGAAAATCCATGATCTCTGCCTACGCCCTCTCTGATCGCTCTGTGAATATGTGCATATTACATTAGCATTTGTACACTTTTGTTTCTAAGGCATACATATCAGTTCATCTCACCCGAATATAGCAACAAAATTCAAATTCTCAATTACATAAATATAATTAGGATACGTAATTTCCTCGAGTCAATCAAATGTTACCAATGAACTTGTATCACAAAATAACGTCTCGTGAGAGATGTTTAATTAAACTTCATGAAATCTGAACAAAAGTGTCATATCTCCTGTCGGCGCTTCGGCCTTTCATATGACCAGAAAACATGACCTCCATTTCATTATCCGCTTAGACTATAACTGAGAAAGAGCCACCGTTCAGAGAGGTCTAAGTTTATTGGTGACAATACATGCTGTGTGTTGGTAGAAAGAGAAGCAACAAAGTGAAAACAAATCAACGATACGATGCTGCTTCGGTCGTTTTTATTTTGTCTGCTACGTAATTGAATTTTGTGTCCGGTCTGATCATAGCGGATACGCGAGATGAGTCTATTTACAAATAGCTATGCAAATATCGCTAATGCATACGTCGTTAAAAAGCAAATTCAGGCTTTGTCAGATACCTACGTCAAAGACTGGTAGCTTAAGGCTTATAAACAAGTTATGTAAATACATTTTAAATAAAGTGCACTTAGCATTCCCTTGGCGACTTAATGTAACAAACCATATCGGTATACCTATACGTGCAGGACTATGTAAACGTAACTTGTAACTTCTTTGAATTATTACTAAGGCAAATCTGCTCACTGACCTATTTCGCTCCTGAATCAAACCACTAGTGTATTCAAGCGGTAGAAGCATAACAGTTAACGACTTATCGAAATGTTACAAATTTGATTCTCATACTTTATATCGATATGAATGTATTTTTAATTAACTTGAACGTTTTGTATGCGTAGATCGATTGCGCCCATCGTGATGTCCCAGGTTTGATTCGTCGGGCAGTGTTATTGGAATTTTATATTTTTCTTAGCTCCACAATATCTAGACATGTGTATTAATGATAGATGGCAATACTTTACGTAGATACACTACTCTTCAAAAACTGATTATCAATATTTGCAACATTGCGTAGTTACATTAACACTAATTTTGTTTCGCTATTGAATGTAAGTGAGCTCTTTATACAAAGTTAGAAAGTAGAAACTATTATTTTTTTTTAATTCTTTTACGCTCTAGCTTTGGCAAATGCCTTGAAGGCCGAAAGAAAAAAGCAAGAATCACCACCTGTTTCCATTCACACGCTTTTGCTAGATTGCTTTCGTACTCGAACAAGGAACAGATTTTTTGTATTCAAAAGATGAAATGTTTCGTTTGAATAGTTATTTTACACCTCAATTTGAATTCAACCGCATATTATTATGCCCACTAACTAGTATGAAAAGTCGCCCCAATTAGTAGTAGCGTTAGTACTAATGTAGTTGTTAAACCTGTGAAACAGTTATATTTAATTTTATATTGCATACAGACTACATTAGCAGATTGTTTGTTCTAAAATTACACTCCACTATATTTTGCCCGTGACTTCGCTCGCGTAAATTTAGGTTATGTAAATTTTTTATAGGCAAACAAACAAACATACTCGCATTCGCGACTTATTTATAATATTAGTTCGGATTTTCATTTAAAAATAGAAATGCTTTTGTGGCGATAACTGATTATAATACTTATACTAAAACTGCTTACTTGCTATAAAGTAAGGTACATATTTTCTTGTTTTGTCTTGTATAAGAAATACTCGCGCCCGTTATGTCTTCTTCGAATATTGCTTATGCTCTTCATCAAGATGAATGATTGATATTAATGATGATTGTGATGATGATGATGATTTGGTAAGGTAGTTTGAAAGCTACCTCACCAAATTTCGTCTAAACTGTTTCAGCTGTTTACTCGTGGAAATGGCATAAACAGATGCAGTTACTTTTGTATTTACAATATAAACCTGAATATGAGTCCGTAGGAATTAATATTACAATTTATCAACCAAATGTGACTGAAGTTAGACGATAATAGACTATTTATAGAGCAAAACTTGGGTGTAATACACATATGTCTGTGTGTAAAAACTGCACGATTGGCGTAGTGGTTTAAGTGGTCGCCTCGCTACTGCCATAGCGCCGAATGTTGTGGGTTTGATTTCCAAACGTGACAAAAATGTGTGTTCGTGTTGCGTGTTCCCAAATAGCTGTGGTGCGACTGGGTGTTCTTTGTTTAAAAGTAAGTTAAGTGCCCCGCGATAAATTATTTGAACCAACCACGGGAATGGTCATTTTAAAAAATAAATATGAATCACAAAATGATATACTTTCTAAGCCTTTTTTTTTCGTGTGGGAATGCATTGACGTCTGCCCCTCCACGGGGGCGGGCAGAGGGGTTATGTCGGACTCACCGGGGTAAAATAAAAGATGGAATAAGAATAATGTACCTGCCGGAATACTGACTAAACCTACCACGGTGTTCTTCGACAAAACCGCTATCGACGGGGCCGCACGAATCACTTGCGCATGCGGTCGCGACCCCGCCGAGGTTACGGCCCGCCCTATGAAACGGCAGGCCACTACGTAATTTAAAGCCCTACTGTCCACCCCCTAGATAGTAGTTCCTATGTTCAGGATTCCTATCTTCAGGACCCGAGTAGATAAGGTTTCGGGGGGAGAACTACGGGTCTCCCCCTTTGGACCTGGGTACTGCGGGGTCAGGAACCCCACTGCGTCTCGAAAGGCGTGTTCTATCGACCGCTGACTAGAGTGCGCGGTGCCTGACATTGGTGTTGGACTCGCAGGGGTATGTGGTTAGCCGCTGAGGACGACATGTTCGTTTGCTCGGCAAGCACGTGGCGTTCGAGCGTCGGACTCAGGCGCGGCTAGTGCGAACCAGTCGGTCGCATGAGGCACGGAGTTGCCTTTAGCGAAGTGGCAGTGTGGTTTCACTGCCGCAACGCATCTCGGGCGCTTGCCTGCTCAGCAAGTAAGAGTCATAGCTGGAGTGACTCGGGCCACACCCGGCTTGTAGGCCTATTTGGATAGGCGTACGGACGTACGTCGGGAAATGAGCGTGCCTTACACAGCTCCGGTACCATACTGGAGATATGGGAGGCGGCTTCTCCGTCGGCTTCAGTGAGGTTTTCGTTAGCAACTCCCTGAGTTGCAGGTGGTGAGCGGCTTTATTGCTCCGGTACCTATCTGGAGAATAGGTAGTGTCACTTGGGCACGAGGTAGCTCGCATACGAGAACCGGATCTCTGAGGTTAGGGTGGAGAGTCGAGATTTGGGGACAAGACCTGTCTATAACTAGTCCCGGAAGGTGCTCTCGGGTACTGGAAGGTACAGCGGCTCCACCTATTATAACCTTAATGGTTGGTGTAGGGGGAACGCTATATCATAAACTGGGATAGTCGTAGAGAGAGGGATGTCCCCCCCCCTAGAGGGGAGACGGACACGACACAGAAACGCGCATGGGAACACGCACGCCGCCTCTCAAACCTGGTACTGAGCGGATGGCGGGCAGGCCCACAAAGCCCACCACCCCCAGGTCAATCTTCAGGGTGGCTGGAGGTCGTCTCGCACCCTCGGGCGCCCGGCTCTGCAGTTGGGGAGAGGATTTAAGCGATCCCTCTTCCGCTCCGCCACCTCCTTGATGGAAATCACTTCCTCACAGAAGGAGGCGACGGCGTTCCACGACCTCTCACTCCGGACCATAGATTGAACTACAGCCGGGAGCGAGAGAACAACCAATCTGACTGCCGCGATCATCTCACGACAATGCCCAGGCAGGGCGATCCGCCAAAGTGTGCAGCGCCGTGTCCTCAACAACGTCGCGGTAGTCACCGCAGTGGTGACAACTGGGCATCTCTTACCAGCGTATACGACACAGGAACTGGCCAAAACAACCGTGGCCAGTACCAATACCTGTGTCAGTCGGAAGGTGAGGGCGCCATGCCGCCTCTCCAGCCACTCCTCAAACACGGGACTTGCCGCCACGATCGTGGCATGCCCGGCACTAGGGTGCACAAGTCCCTCCTTCCAATTTGCCACTAGGACCTGGCAGAGCTCGGACCTTGCCGCCTCGAGAGCGGGAAGAGCCGGTCCTTCGTCCCGAGCTAGCGCCTCCTGGCGCCAACGATAGAGCGACACCAGGATCGTCACTTCCAAGTCCCATGGCATCGATCTGGCGAGGAGGCTCGCAGCCTCGAACGAGATATAATTTCTAAGCCTCGTTTAACCGATTAGCGGATTTAATGGATACCAAACCAAAGTATGCGTACCGCTTTCTAGGTAATATCATTGTTTATAAGCCTCAACTAAGTTATTTGCTTGGGCTATAAGATCAAGTCAAGTACAATAGTAATCCCTGTAACCGCTATGCTTCTCCACTTTCAATTGTTTACAAGAATGATCCGAGACGAAGAATGAATATCATATTTGAAGACAGAATAAATAATAAAGTGAGATATGACGAATCATTTATAAAGAGTAACAAAGAGCGCGGCCACAAAGGGCCATCAGTCAGAAATCATAACTCATCGTAAGCATGCAGTCAATAGCTGGTGTCAAAACACTCCTCAGCCCCATTCAATACTGTGTGTTTATAAATAATTCAATATTGGCTTGATGTTCTCACTTCTTTGTGAAGTATGGTTGCCAGAAAAATACAGATTTATTAAGGTGGAAAACTATCTATTGACATGTAAAAAGTGAAGAAAGTATGAACTTATGAGGCTTAGCCTATGTGTAGCAGTGAATGTCTGTCTTCTCCGGTACCGTACCAGCTTGCGGTTGATTACGAGGTCTCGAATTTGATTCGTCCGGTAATGTGCCCCGGATCCCGGATTTAGATCAATCGTAAGAGGAATTCGGTATTGTTAAAATTTTCTATTGCAGTAGTTAGGTATGCAATCGGAGTAGTTCTCATGTAATTCAATGCAATACAGCAGTAAGCTCCTATTACAAAGCGTCTAAACACAGCCGACGAAATTCGGGTATATTACAGCCTTAGCCGAAGTGTTATACGAAGGTGTTCTATGATATTATGTTTAAAACAGAGAAAATAGAACCACATTTAAAAGTGTGAAAAAGAAGGTAGGTACCCGTATAACACGTAGTTTTTACTCAGAACTCGAGCAGCTCCGTAGAGAATAACCTAGATATATATTTTCTCCGTGATAAATGGTTCTGCTACACGTCTAAACATTTAATTTCTAATTCCACATGAGAATACCGGACTAACTATAAAAAAATATTTGTTTGCTATTCTATAAACGAGTGCTGTAATCATGTAATCGTTACTCTACATATTAATTATAATTAATACTGCATTATAGAAAAAAATTATAAGCATCAGATAAGCTGGCTAGCACAAATAGCTGCCGTTTAGTTGAGATAAACCTTATTATATTAGAGTAATATTTGACAAAACTATTCTCATTTTTGCTACCACATTTACTTTGTTATCCTTGCTTATTATATTGGATTTCATTATCGATGCCGTGGTTTAGGGGATCCCCACACTACTCTTATACATCGACGGTCAGGGCTATAGATCTCGCATAAGATAAGAATTTGTGTAATGTTCTTCACATTACACAAATACTTGCTTCTTTGAGTACATTCGAGTCACAAATAGTTCTTCAGAACGTAGATGTCCTGTAAATAATACTAACTAACCAGATACCTTGCCGCCAAAATTTTCATAAACGCATATCGGGATCGTATTCCTAAGTTTTGATCTAGGATATGGTTTCCATTTAAAAATATTGAGCATTTAATTATATTTTTTATTTTATAAGTAGGATAAAAGAAATAAATATCAGAAACTGATATAAATATGCATAAAACATCCGTCAGACAATGTATCGGCGATGTACCTAGCAAAGTAGCCATTTTGGTAAATATAAATATTCCATTCCATTTCAATTATTTCAAGTCCATATAATAAAATTGACCGTAGTATACATAAAAAACAACTCTACATATACAGCAAGCAGTTTACTATACCCACCGAAGCCTTACGTAGTTGTATGTCTAGTTAAGTTGAACTACCTAGGCGATTTAAACACAAACAAGCCTGTTGTTTTCCCACCGTACTTTAGAAAAAAATGAGAGAGTTCTCATTTATCTTGCGTGCCATTTCAAGTGGAGCCCTTCGAGTGATTATCGTCAGTGAACTTTGTACCTGCCCTACGCGACCTTTATAAGAAGCATACTCCGCTTAAGTGGCGTGCTCAGCAAGATTTTGGTTATATCATTAAAATTAATAAGTAAACCTGCGTCTCTAGATAACGTCCCTTATACCTTATATTTTTATCTGAAGTGGTAATATTTGTGTATTTTAATTTTAACATAACTTTGATATTTTACGGCAAGTTTAGACAATACAGTAGATCATAAATAAACCTTTGCCATTTTTGTAATAAGATTGATGATATTATATTCACTTTATTTAAAACGTACGGCAATTAAATATGATAAGTTAGCTATAAAAAAAGGCATAATAATAATACTATACTTGTAAAATTAAGATCATGTCAAACAATACAAGTTAAGAAATGAAATATAAACCATAATGAAACTATGAATATAGCGTACTGTGCCTGTTTTGATTCATGAGCGAAATATTTACATCTTTTATTTGTGAAAACATATGGGATTCTAACCAGGTATTTTAATTTTGTTTCTTTCTTTGTTTCACACTAGTTATTATTTTCTACTCAAGCAATTATTCTGGTATTTTATTCTTTTCTTAGCAGAAATAATTTCTTATATTATAAAAAAAATATTCCAATTTATCTGAACTTGATCCAAAAGTAAATAATAAGACATAGTATACTAAATATAAATTATTTTTGTTGTGTGTAACACATCCTCGAAGTAGTAGGCAGAGGAGTAGTAGAAAAGCTATAGTTTTTGGGCCCACGTAATACACATAATTATTACTTTGAAAGAAAGATAATTTATTTACAAAAATATCTAATATCTCTTTACTTGACCTGGGAATCGTGCCCGTGACTTTATACACAGCAGTTTTTCATTTTTCACGAATTCACGACCGCTGTACCGCTCAGGCAATAAAATTTTATTAAAAGTCTTATTGATAATAATATATATGTATGTGCTTTCATATTAGCAATTTATACATACTAGCGGTCGCCTAGTGGTTGAAATTCGACCATAATTTATTCAAATTTTAAGTTTGATAGTTATTAAGGTTTTATTGCCTAGAACTATACGCTTATAATCACATTTCATTCAGATTTCAGCAAGGCTATACAGGTAAATTTACCTATCTTTATCAAACAAATTATTATTTACTTACTTAACTATACTATTTAATTGACAATATTCCTAGGCTTGCTAGTTTTTTTCCTTTTTCTTTATTACATATAAATACGTAAATATATTATATTATAAAATTAGTATATATCATTTCAATCCACCCAAAGGTTGCCTGTAATATATTGCTGATTTATGTAATTATATAAGAATTAATATATAATACATTAGCCGAACAATGCCGAAATACTACGAACGCGATTTGACTGCGTGTGTTAAATGCATGGTTGTGTGCGTGTAGTTTTTCCATTAATTTAATGTAATTTGAATGCATATTTTATATAAATATTAGGATTCGCCACTCCTTCTCCACATAAACTTTAACTGTGCCAAATTTCATACTCTTCCGCCCTCGCAATTTTCGTAAAAGTAGTACAAAGTTTTTGCTTCACGTATTAATATATAGATGTTATTATGACTTCACTAAACACCTTGAATATAGGTACATGTACCAAATATTTTCATACAAAATGAAGAGTATGTAAATAAAATAGGCACCATGTTAGAGTGCTTAAATAAATCTTGCAAAGATTGTAGCCCAGTTTCGCTTTGTGTAGATTTTATTGCTAGCACAATAATCCGCGTAGACAGAACAGAACAAAAACAGCAATTCTTAAAAGATTTACAACGAAACCAAACGGTTTTATTTAATGTTAAACAATTTTATTGAGAAATTCTTTGTCGTTTTCTTTGTTTTATATAAAATTTGTTACGTTTATATCGTTATTGAGTTCTACTTGAACAAGTGTAAGCTATTTTATAATAACACTAGTAAGTCATTTGAAAAAATCCGGGCTACGCATAAATGTGAGTTGGCACGGCTCTTATACACGACGTGGGTAACAAATAGGGGCATTTACGCGGGCCGTATGCATCGTGTAATCAATCAACACGAGCCAGCTACCAGTTTAGGTAGTCTGTATAATTATCTAGCGCATGTTGCCTGCTCAAGTAACTTGCGCATGTAGCCTGTGCGCGTCGTGTACATACTTATGCGGGTAATACTTAGGAGAGTGGCACGCATCGGTCGTGTACATAATGCATACAACCTGCGGAAATAGGTACTCGAACATGCACATGCTATCCGTAGCACACGCAATACAGTAAAAGATTAAAAAGCCACCCATTTCTTCAAAGGTAACTTTTGTAGCATGTAGTGGCTTAGGTCGACTCATCGCTACTGAACTACGGAACCCAGATTACACAACCAGCAGTAGAGCAAGTGTTCACACTAACACAAATGTCATTGGATTAATAATAAAGTCACAGGACCAACGAGATAATCTGATTCCTAAATAAAACAAAGCAATAGTTTTAAGAACATTACATTAATGCTAATACTATCATAATTTGCAATTCCAACTATACGTTTTTACAATAAATTCAAATATACAGAACAAAAATGGCAACATTCAATATTCAAAAGTGCAACGGGATTGCAGTTTTAACCTAGACGAACAAGAAGATATTTGTGAACATGTTAGGTACACCTCTATTCAAATACGGTGTTATTCGTTGCAAAATTCTTTTATATTGTAAAGGAAACACTGTGAAGGTTGCGATCGGTGAAGTCGCCTTTCAGCTGATATAAACAGCGGTGTGGAAGAACGTCGTCTGGGCGCCTCTCGGGCCCAGTCATCGTAGCAACACTTCCGTTGCACTCTGTGCTGACTAGACGCCAGACAACCTAGCACTTTTGTTTTTGAATTATTATTTTCTGAAACGACATTGTAAGGCGTCAGTAAAATAGTAATGTGCTAGAAAAAATACGAGTTCATAAATCAGGCTGGCAATTTTCTAAACTAACAACACACATAAATAAAAACTGGTTGAACGTATGTACTGCAGGCGTTATATTTTCTGTGAGATAGTAGACATATTTCAATTTAAAAACACACATTACAAATTGTGTGATCATAATATTTTGTGAACTCCAGTGGAAAGGTCACAAGTTCGAATGCGGTTTGAAAGCTTTTAGTTTAAGTGAGGTGCCTTATTATTGCGTTGCGTTGCGTCGTCGCAACGGATCAACGCATTAATGTGGCATGTGACAAAAAATATATGGAAAACGATGCAGCGTCGACGCATCGACGACGCAACGCAACGCACTAATGAGGCATCACCCTAATTGGTAAAATCGTATTATAGATTGGCGAGGTTGCAGGACCAAATATTGCTTCACGGTTGTCTTTTTTTCTATTTATAATTGAACAGTAAGTAACATTATTTCCTTAAAGAGCTATCTGATAAAATTTGTATTTCTATGTATGTTTACCCACATTAATAGCTTTACCTGATGGCTGAAATGGTACTCATAAATTTATAAATGTATTGCTACTAATATTATAGTTATAATACAGAGAATTTGTTCGTCAATTGGACAGTACGGTGATACGTTATATTATTTCATTATTACTTTTTATATTAAGAAGCTCTCGCACTAGGGACGATGAGCCCTAGTTTTAAGTTTGGGTGTTTTTACTTATTTACATAGTATATGTAAATAAAAACACCCAAACCCAAAACAACTATTCGTCCTACTGTCTGTATCGAAATCATTGTTTAACATAGTGGCAAGCTTATCAATTACACTACTTACTGTATGTACTAGCCATTAGTCAGAACATATAAAATAACAGTTTGGTGATTACATGAGTTGCTACATGACACTACATACATTTAGATAAGACTATTCATACCTTTGTACCAAATTCGTACTTAGTGAGATCAAATTACGCATGCAAATATAGCATGCCGCGTCAACAGCGAAACACATCATTTATCTTACACAAACGGGTAAAAATACAGAGTATGTTGCTTGTAGGGACAACCTGTTACTACATCTGATGGTTTCTTGATGCCTTTATGATGTCTTGTCTACGACGACGGATGCGAATATTTTGTAACATCGCGTAGTTTTTTATTACTTTGCTGTGGTGAGGAAAGGGTTGGGGGGTGATAGTCATGGCTGTATATTTGCAAAAGTTAGATAGTGTCTCGCACCGATATTGTGACAGTTATATTTAGGTTTAATGTAACCTATTGTGCCGAGCAAAGTTTTACAGGGTAGAGTGCAACATAGTTCTTAGCAGAAACTAAGTATCGATATTCTGAAGAAGTGGGAGAATATAATTGTGACTTTACCAGCCGCTCCCACGCACGTTTTTTTACTAAGATGGCAAACAAACAGGACCCGGCCTAATGCAAACCAATTGCATATTATCATAATTGTCAAAAAAATTAACAGTTCTTTGGGATGACAAGTAGACTCATAATTCATATATACGTTTAATTTCTATATTTTATATCCTTACTAATATTATAAACGCGAAAGTTTGTATGGATGTATGGATCTTTGTTACTCTTTCACGCAAAAACCACTGGACCGATTGCGATAAAACTTAGTATGTAGATAGGTGGAGACCTGGAATCAAACACATGCTACTTTTTATCCCGATATTCCCACGGGAACGGGACTTATGCGGGTGAAACCGCGGGGAAACTATGTAGTTTACATATATTTTGAAGGTCATAAGTGTACCATGTGACCTAAATTAATAAATGATTTTTGACTTTGTGTATAGCCTATCCAAATGCTAAATTATATCAGAATCTATTCCGCAGCTTGGCCACGATTGAATAACAAACATCCAAATCAACATTTTCATATTTGTAATATTAGTTAGATCGTCTTTCTAACATTAATGCCTGAGCGGTGTATTATGAAAATAAACGAATTTGTACAGGCGCAACTAGATACAATCTAATCGTAGTAGTTACGGTGCTAATCTTAAAGTAGATTAGAGTAGAACTTACTAAATTTCGTGAATGTACAATCAGAATAGTACTGGAAAATAAAAGAAACAACGAACCTCATATATTTTTCGGTAATGCAGTCTTTGAGATTAAAATTTAATTTATGCAACTAACTTCTGTTTAAGACTTAGATAGCGAGGTGAAAAGTTCTTTATCTAAGCTTTTAAACGAGTTCAACGATCTTTTTACCGGATTTACTTTTGTTAAGAAATAAGTCGACGAAAGATTAAAATTTATTACTAATCCGACAGTAATTTTAATGGCCCTGATTGAAGATGTACTTTAGTACATTATAATAATGTGTTTTAAATAAAAACGGCTTATTATATTAATTGTTAGACTAAGGCCTTGTGCTTAGTATCAATTATTATAATTTAAACCTCTAAGGACCAATTTTGGCCACCGTAATGTAAGAAAGAATTCGGTAGATTACTACACAGAAACTGTTAACTATCAAAACTTATTCCCCAAATACGGCTTAGGTGGTAATAGAAAATTTATAAGTTAAACTCAGGTTCATATGCGTTATCCGGGTTTGCTCGACTTGTTTCGAATCCAATTGGGGTTCTCAAACATGTGCACGACGGCGACGTCTTGACGCGAGAGCGTCTGGATCTATGCTTTAACTGCACGTTGGATTGTGGGCGTACTAAGCTTAAAGCATAAGATATTTCTATCACAACCAAACTATTGAGGGTTCAAATCCTAATCAGTTTGCCTATCGGTGTAAGTCTATTCCTAGCATGAACCTTAAGCTCAGAGGGTGGTTTTAACGAAATTGCTAGTAAAATCAATCAATCTTGCTAAGTATTTCATTATAATCGGTGGAGTGGTTAAGACGTGATAATGTAACAAACATACAATAAAAACAAACATTCGCATTAATAATATTAATTAGAATATTGCAATGAGTGAATTTCGAATATACAACCATTTTTATGTTCTACTTACCATAAAAAGACACATGACGCATTGCAGATAATAAAAAAATGCAACATCGTTTTTCTTATTTACTAATAGTCCCTCAAAGGTTTACTTAGAACTTCAATAATGCACGTGACGCCAATAAATATCACTCCATTATGCACCTTATTTATATGTAATACAGTTTATTTTTATAAAATGGAAAGTACAAGTACAATAGCGCGGTGTGGACAGTAAGAAGTATTAGTAAGATTTATAATTGTTATCTAACGGCGAACTGGGCGAGGCAAACTTATTGCGGAGTCGCGTGCTAGCACTTAATATATTACGATGCCTTAGCCAAAACGTCTCTGTTTGCCACTATCCCGCTTTGTTTACTAACAAATAAAAGCTTTTTTAATTTCTTACCCAAATGATCGTATTCGGAAATGGAACTCTTGAAATTACAGAGTTAATGATGCTATTTTCACACCATCTTCTATATAATAACTATCTTTTATATAATAGCATGTTTAAATAATGACTAATTGACTGCACGGATAGCGCAGTAGTTGTAATGCTCGCCTCGCCTTGCCTCCCCAACAGTACAAGAAATTGTATAGTTTAAAATATTTCTGATGAATTTGGGTTTTATTCGGAGTTCTTTAGCTGAATTTTTGTAAGGAGTATTCCGGGAGCAAAAATTGAAAAGCAAAATAGAAGATGCTTACATCTATATATAACTAGTTTAATAGTAATTCTAACTAGTTTAAAAGTAATCCTTACTATAATATTATAAATGCGAATGTACCTGTGTTTCTTTGATTGTTTGTTTGTTACGCTTTCACGCTTTAACTACTCGACCGATCGTCGTGAAATTATAATTCGTACACACGTACACATTGACAGGAGAACAGAATAGGACATAGGGTACCTTTCATCCAGAAAAAAGTAGTGTAACTAATCTAACCTAACCTAAACTATATATGTACATTTACGCAAGCGAAGCGGCGGGCAAAATCTAGTAACATATATTTTCCTCGTCTAGTAAACGAATGTTTTATAATTACACACAATTTTTAGTTTTACAGAATAATTCACACTCGATATCTATCTTAAGGTAACCTGTATTTTATAATCAATAAAGCAACGAGATCAAACAACACCCCGAGAGGACATACTTTTTGTCTCATGCGGTTGTTGAACCCGCCTCGGTGAGATAATAATATATAATGAGATGATAATAATATAACTTAAAAGTACTTTAAGTTATAATATGCACTGTATGCATATATTCAAAATATGCCGCATATTTAACACACTGGCAATGTTAACATTTTAACCGTTTGTGCAAACGGTTAACATATTGTGATGCTATATTGTCACTATGATTTACTAAAACATGTCTAAGTAAAAAATAACAAATCATTTGTAATTAATAATTAAATATAGATTTTATGTTTATGTTTACTTATCCCGGCATTATTACTTATGCTCATATTGCGACATTTATCTATGTTTAGTTCCATCTTACAAGGGAAAAGTCTGCAATTTGTTTGCACAAGTCAGTAGCAGTCTACTGATAATACACTTTTGGTAAGACCAAAATGAAGTCGTACCTCATGAACGATAATTTTGTTTACACTTTAAGGCAAAGAAAAGCACACAAAATGAAACGAAGTGTAACAGAAAGCCACTATTATTATTACTTTAATATAATAATGAATAGTTTCTATAACATATTGTGTTAATATTTCAACCATTATCACAAATGAAAGAAATCATTGTAACTGAAACTCAAAGAAAATTTACATTACACGGCGCATGGGCGTATAATGTTAAAGATGATGAACATGAATATTCACAAGCCTATCCGTGTGTTCAATGGATTCTTGTGACATAAACGACGTGATTATTTATTCAAGCATGCGACAGAAATTTACTTGGCCTGTCAAGGTGATACATGCAAGGCGACCCATGTCAAATTTACCAGCCAGGTGCAATATTACACGCCATTTTATTTTCATGTCACATTATTTATATTTTCTAGAACTTTTTCATTAAATAGTAAGGTCGTATTTTTTTCATCATGTTAATTTGTTAGATTGGATAGTGTTCTTTGTCGTGAACATTGAACTAGGAGTTTAATCACAGAGCTAAATCGGGATAGAATCGTTTGAATCATTATTTTATCGCGTGTGTCGCGCGTGCTTACAATCGGATACATATCACGTCCTAAATGTGTCTAGTGCGTCTATGATATAGTGTTTTGAAAATTTCGTCTTTTGTATATCTTTGCGCGCTAGGTTTAGAGATGAAATTAAGACAGAGCTTGCTCAACATGCCGTAACTCAGCATCAAGGCGATTCTCGTCACAGATCCCGCAGTCTCTTAAAGTAAAACATTGCTACGGTAGCTAATTAAACTCAAATTTAATTATAAACTAAGTACTATTTCAATAATAATATGTCACTAATTTTGCTTAGTTTAGTCTGCCTTAATGCACCGAATAATTAAGAAATTTAAATAATATGAAATGTCATTTCTTCTGACGCAAACGTCACCTTAGTTTATGTCCAAGGTCACATAAACTAAGGTGACGTTATAGTGAAAAGTAACCAAAACATCGGCAAATGTGTAAGTATAAATGGCTATTATATTCTTAATAAAATAAACCTAAAAACCATTATATTTAAACTAAATTAATTTATAACATAACAATCCCGCGGTAAACTGTTTTTCGGTAAAGTAACGTTTATTTGCCTTTTCGGCACGTAACATTATAAGACAGAAAATAATATAATAAAATAGAAATAAATTAAAAAAACTAATAGCACGGATTATATGCGCGGTCGCATCAGCGATGCATACAACCTGCACAAGTAATCCGCATGATTAACTTGCTTCTTTTATTAGCAGAATTAACGTCGTGCAGAGTAAATATTTGATAAGCCTACCAAAATCACTTCATCGTGAAGTTCTAATAAAAATTAAAAATGTTAATATAAAAAATATTCGTCTAAAATTTTACCACTATTGTTTTCAGCAAATTAATAATAATTTCACTCCACTTCATTTAATTATAACAAACATTTTGGAATATATAACCTTTGTTTTATTGAAAGTAAATAGGACATTGCCTCAGGTAATTATTCAAAAATATTTATTAGGCGTATAACTTAGTAACTTTCTTTGAATTAACTTTTTCAAAAATTGGCGGCGAAAAGTTAATTAAGGCAGTAGACGGAGCAGTCCTGAGAGGTTTAATTTATTGCATCCGCCGTATTATTCAACGTGCGACTGTAGCAAGCGCAAAAAAAACCTTATTGAAACGGTTAAATCTGCGATTGGTTAAATTATAACTTAATTGCTACCCGCTTTTGCAGCCACTTCAGTAAAAATGAATTTGTATTTAATACGAAATATACAGAGTCACCTGATTAAAATGAAGTGATTAATTTTAAAACTGGTCGTTTGTAGTCGAATTAAAAAGCCATTAAGATTTCGTTATAGGTAGTAAGAGAGCTCAGGTGAGGTAGCGGTCATACATTTGACCGGTTCTTTACCTGAGGTTGAAAGATTTTCTATTGGAGACCTGTCAATTATATTCCACAGATAAGATATTAGACGAATTTGTTTTTATGTTGAGGTTTGGCCTACCTGAGTTAGTTACAGTATCACCTACACTACTAAACCAAGTAAGGCGACAAACGTGACGTTTTTATCAAATCAAATATATATTATACAGAATAAACATTACCCTACCCGAAGGATGAGGCAAGTGTACACAACCATTTAATCGGCTATGTTTTAGCACTCGATCAATATAGGATGACTAACTATTCACATTTATGTTACATGTAAGTTCGTTGGTACTATATTTGTATTTACTACCTTGCTATGATAAAATGATCTAAAGAAAAAATAATGTGATTCTTTTGGTATTTCCAGAAGCTTTATATCATAGTTCAGTAAAATCGAGGCGTCCGAAACGTTCTGGGCGCGGCGCAGTTAATTTCACGGAGTATTTGTTTGCTGTGCAAAACACCACTTACGCCCATCCTAGAGGCACTGTATTAGAGGTTAGAGCCGACCGAGCTATACCGACTAGACATTTTGCTCCGATTCTAATAAAATGTATACACATAAGAAAAGTGTTGTAAAACTTTCGGCGGATAAAGTAAGGAGATTTTACGTACTTACATAGATATACAAAAATGCATTAAATAAAAATATGACTATATTACTAAATCGAACTCATTTTATGTATGTTATTTTCATAGTACTTAGAATAAAGTAATATTTGTTAAAATTCGATTCCATATTAAATTATTATTTTGATGGTAGCTATGAATTAATTTGTATTATTTAAAATTTTAATAAACACGTATTTTACTTTGCCTTGGGAGTATAACTACTAGGTATACATATTATAACAGTAGCCCGGCCGGGCTCGTTTTTCCTACAGCAGTAGTCAAATAAACTTGTATTGCCCGTACACTACGAAAGTTATACTTGCTTACTATATGTATCTTACTACTATAAAAATAATACTATTTTCATAGCAGATCGATTATATAGTTTCTCTTAAAATGGATCAGATAACTCATTCAAAATACCTTAAAACTACTTTTATGGACTGTAGTAATATAATATTTGTATCTACTGTAATCATTAATATCGCTTCAATACCTACATGTACTAAATATTTGTTGTCGTTTAGTTTTGTAAAGCATCGCCAAGCTTTATAAGCAGATTATGCAAATTTAAACGAGTCTAGTTAAAAACAACTAAAAAGGAACGCTAGAATATATTTTGGCTGGGTATACAGACTCTACGAATTTTCATTTGCTTCGAACACAGTAAGTTATTATCAAAGTCGAAAATTATGTTCGACATTAGTTATGTCCAGCGGCACCCAAAAGAACGTAGTTGAACTTACAACCAAGACTTTTAGACATGACATCAGTAATCAGTTTTTATAGTTCACTAAACGATAATCCCATTAACAGGCTGCCGGATCACCTTCAAGTATAACGGTATTTCCAGTATAAAATAAATAGTTTGAACATAAATCCGCAATTGGATATCGTCTGCATTTTCAGCTCGCTCCAGCCTTAAATCAAAGCCGGAGCAACACTAGCCTATTACAATCGCAGTTTAAATTTATGTGTTACCTATCGGCGCCGAACACCTTTGAAAATTATATTTGGAGTGTAGCTGCACTGCGGTAGGGGGTAAAGGAAATAGCATCATTAGCTTTTCTCGTATTTCTTGTAGCAGACGTTTAACTCACCTTGTGAGAGCGCCGGTACACTATTCTAGCAAGCCAGGGTTTGATAAACAACTTTGTTCCTTTCTTTGTTTGTATTTTTGTTTTTTGTGTATTCGCTCCGAGCAAGTATGCTAAATGTTTTCGTTTGATGTATGCTGCTAGTATGAGCCATCTCCATAAAACTGTTCTTATCTATATAGTGTAGTATGTAAAAATATAACAACTGTCTTGTTTCTTCTATATATATCATAGATAAGACACTATGTTAGAGTGCAGAAGACTGCACGCCGTATTTCCACTAAAAATCAAGTATCACTGACACTGACACTTTCACTTCGACGATATAGCTCTCGAATTTGAATCGCCGAAATAGTTGTTATTTACACAATAAAAGTATAAAATATATTTACATTAATAATTTTAAAACGAATTTATCTAATATATATTTACAAACGTATTAAAAAAGATAACATAATTACAAAAACACAAATAATTATAATATCAAATATTATATATTTTACACAATTAGATTGTATAAAATATAAATCATTCTAAGAAGCTAGGAATAAAAATTGCTTCGTGCTCTGTGGTGGGGTTCACGATCGTAAGATAAGTCCAAGTCACAAAATATTTGACATAACCTGACTGGTCCCATCGGCTTTTACCTATAAATGTCCATAATGCCCATAACATTCGAAGTAAACGATGACGGTATGGTATAGAATATAAGATGGCTTTAACCAATGTCACATCTATGCAGTTAAATGAAGAATAAAAATAATAATAGTTTAAAGTAGGCTATAACAGCTTTCACATTATTGTGTGAGTTACGTTTTAATACGAAACTCGCGGCTTTGTTGACTAAGTTTTCTCGAACTGAAATTCAATTACTATTTGCTATTTGATGTATGTTATTCAATTTCACTGAGTTTATTGTCGACAAAGTGAAAAGCCGCCGTAAGTATCCCAAGTTTCACGAGTTTCACAAGTCGTGACACTTTTTACCTGAATTTACGATACAGACTGAAGCTAATATACACGAACGTATAAGAAATAACTATTTATACTTACTTGTCTTTCTTACTTATTAGTGTTGCTAAAAGCTAACCTAAAGTCTGATATTTTACTTTCTTTGTTTTAGATTAATAGTTTGATTAGTCAGCGTGTAAGCGCGTTTTACAGTTAATGAACCTCTGTTTATGATAACTGTGACCGAAGTTTACGAGCTAACCGAGGCACAAGGCAGTTATAATATTCCCTCCAAATTGTTATTATGAATGTCCTTACAGTACAATCTGATGATACTCTGTCTGGCTTATAAAAACTGAATAAAATCCAAAATGTCACTATTACTTGTAGTGCAGAACTTAGAATGTCACTGAACCAACGACGCGGTCGTGACAAAAATTAAGCCAGCACAAGAGCGTACAAGAAATAACTATATATTCTCACTTAGTCGGGCGGATTCTTTAAAAGTGGTTAAAACAGGGGTGGAATCTAGTATTTCGTTTAAAATCGGTCCCCTAAGGTCGACCAACGTCTGATGCGCGCGCTTTGTTGTGCAAAGGAGACAAAGCCAGCGAAACATTTCCTTAAGATAAGAAAATAAAACGATGCACTAGGCAAACGTTCTAAAAGAAAATGTTATTGAAATAATCCAAGGCATTCAATGTACGCGCATAGCGTGGTCTTTGTGTAAGTAATTGTTTATGTTTGGTAAAGGAGTTTACTTGAAGCTTGGACGGCAGGGAGCTTAAACGTAGAATATACAAACGCAAATTAATACAAAGAAGTTTACTCATATGTAATATAGTTATGCTGTTGTATTTGTTGTAAGTATGACTGGTGCAGTGTCGAAGGTTACTAGTTTGATGTGCTTAACGAACAAA
Source organism: Catocala nupta (assembly GCA_963675205.1). Taxonomy (NCBI): domain Eukaryota; kingdom Metazoa; phylum Arthropoda; class Insecta; order Lepidoptera; family Erebidae; genus Catocala; species Catocala nupta. The sequence goes on from OY776081.1 coordinate 17,549,429, forward strand.
GTAATTAAATAATTTACAGAGTTGTTGCGAGCCCGGGTGTTCCAGGCGTTATTTCAATGTTTGTAAATGCCCTCGTATAGCCAGCATATGAATTTTCTTAAAAAAATGTTCGTTCGTCACATTTCAACGGTAAATACAATACAATAACGTTCACGAATATTTGTCGAATTGTCTGACAATGTTTCGTCCGGTCAAGAAGATTGAATAAAAAAATAAGACCTATTTAAGAACACAATTGATATGAAAGTTTATATTTGCATCTTTCATCAGAATTATTAATACCTCGAGCTTGCAATTAATATTAAAATCGCAAACACTAACAACACTTTAAAGTAAAACATAAACGGCGATCAATTTTCTTTTCGCTCGTCGATTAGCTTGCTGATAAACTACAAAAAGTTCTAATCATCTACTGGTACTATATGGTTACAAAAAGGACTATCGAGTAACCTGCAACAAAGTTAAGCATTTTCACCTATATTCTACACACGAGTATTAACACAATCGCAATTTGGTACGATTGTAAAGCCTAAAGGAATTCAGCGCGGAGCGGAGCGAGCGTACGTCTTCCTGAGTTCCGGAGCACAGATAAACCGCTTCCCCTTCCTGCCCCTTTGCCTAACATTGTGTAACGGACACACTACAAAAGACGTAGCCAGTAAAATACACCTCTAATGTGCCACTTTTCACCTTATAGCGTATAGTAAACATATTTTGTGTTTATATCTGTGGCAGTTTTCTTTATTTTATACATCGTACATATAGACATTATCAAATCATCTTTGTTTAATTGTCTGTCAAAGTTTTACGATCGGTGAAACTGATTAATGTTTTCCTTTTATTTTTCTTTGGTTAGTAGGTAGCCTATTGTAGTGTTCGAGTCTTCAGCAAGTTCTGGCGTTAAGGATCTAATGCAAATGTCTGTCAGTCTTTGAGATATTTTAATGTATTGAGACTCCGTATTAAGTTTCTGTGGTGTGTGAATGACAGCTCGATGTGCATTTTAGGATTCAATTGTACGTTCTATTAAGTTCTCAACAAGTCTTATATGCCTCGGGCCTGCCAAACTTTGGTCCTATAAATAGAAATGGTGATGAATGCTATTTATGGGGTATTTTACGAGTGGCAGTCACGCTTGCGATTAATCTCACAACTAGATTTTACTGAATCATTCAGTTGTAATATATCTTGTTGCTTTTATTTTTCCCTCAGACTCTATATATAATATATCCCCATAAAATTTATTAGTAATATTAGTATTTGGCCTACAAATAATAACATGGTAGTTGTCTATGGTGATTTACAGCCATGCCAAGACAAGACAGGAAAACTTCAAATGTCTGTCGGAAAAGGCTGAAAGCCGTCCGACGTGAGATCAGCGATTGATACTTCTAAGCATTTATATTCAGCATCCGCTCAAACATTTAAGGATGACTCGAGTTGTCAAATTAAGCATTACTTAGGATGAGTCCTTGTTAAAAAAAATAACTTACGAAATATAACAAATAATATAGGATTCTTGCCCGAAATATATTGTATCTTCACAAGTTTAAGTATTATGGACATCGCGGTAAAAAAACCTTCAAGGTATGAATACAAGAATATTTCTAATAAATAATGTAATGTCTACCGATTGACTCTCAAAAATACTACTGGTGCACGTATTTTCAGCGTGACATTCTTTTCAGGTGCTATACAGATCAATGGTTTTTCTACCTTACTAAGTAGGAAAAACACTAGCGCTCATCACATACACCATCTTAAAGCATGAAGCCCCGCGTTATTTTACGAAAATATCGTTTGAGAGTAAAGAAAAATCTATCAAGATACTAAACTTTCAACGTCAAAATTGGCAATTTGAATCGCATACACAGTATATTTGCCCACCTAAAACAAGGTATAGCACACGTTGGCTGACACAAATTCCAATCCACACAAATTTCCCAATTTGATTTCGGTTTATAGATCTGTTTGACATCCGGCAAACGAATGTACGAAAAAAAAACAAAAAATTGTTAGACTGACCGGCATTCGCATACCGGTCCACAGGCCCGCACGTAATTTAATCTTGCATCACTTTGACGAGGCCTTGTGTAAAAATTCAGCGCTGCACAACCTCTGCGTCTCATTACAAATTAACAGCAGCCATTACGGAAATATACTTTTTATGATATACTATAGAAATTGAATTAGGGAAGTTGAAGCGCCCCTGTCCGCGGTACAGCCAAACCGAGCTTAATTACTGCGCCCGCCTCTACCCTCTTCATTATTAGACCAATGAGTTAAAGCGTCGAACTCGAAGCAATAACTAAAACTAAACACGTTTGTAACAAGTTGTTTGTTGTGTTATCAGCGTCGTGCCAAACGTTCCCACTCGCACACTCGCCGCAAACTTACACCCGCTTCTAATGAAAACTTTGTCTGAGGTGAACGCTGACTCTCCAATTTTATACCAATACAATTATATATTAAGCGGTGGTAATGAAGAGGTTAGGAAGATTGATGTTGAATAAGTAAATAGGTTAATAAATGGATGTCGTGTAAATGTGTCTGGGAAAGTAAATCAGTAGAAACAAATGTAAAGCATCAGTCAGGGGGCGCCACCGCCGCGGCGCGGTCGCGCCGGCCGTGTCGTTAGTGGTTTGAAGCCTGCTGCTATAAATCTCAGCGCCACCTTGAGAACCTTCACCGATTGCTTTAGTACAATAATACTTCACTCGATTGTATAGTTATTTGCTGTTTGTTTTGTCATAGTAAGTGAAATATACCTACAGATGCAAATGCCTCAAATAAGTTTATTTACCTACGTAATTGTTTCTTAAATAGTATGTCCTGAGTGTTTTTCCTTAACTGACACCGCGCTATAACCGCTAACGTTAAACACGTCATTGCTAGATTCAGCGCATCGGATCCAAGGCTGATTTTATTTTTACATCTCGTCTACTAATGAAAGGAGCACGGATTAGATTAGAAATGTCTAGCCTGTGCCGTTTTCATTGTATATTTTAATTTGATTAGCTGTTTCAGATACTATTACTTTACAATACTTATTAATATTTATTATTAATAACATATTTATACACAGTCATATTTTTCATACATTATAACAAATTTGCATAACTAACTATGAGAAATAATTCACATAAACATTTCTTAAGCAACAGAATACTCAGAAAGTGAAACAAGCTTCGAAAACACGCAATTTTGGCTCAAAAGTAAACCAACTCAAGAAATTATTAGACAAACATCTATTTAATTGCAAAAAAGAGGGATCAGCTGAAATAACAGGATACAGGCACGTGCTTTTATAACTGGCTGGAACAACTGATAAGTATCAGTTGTACCAGCCTACCTGATAATATCGGGCACGCCACGATTGTGGCGGTAAGTCCCGTGTTTAAGGAGTGGCTGGAGAGGCGGCATGGTGCCCTCACCTTCCGGCTGACACAGGTTCTAACTGGCCACGGTTGTTTTGGCCAGTTCCTGTGTCGTATACGCCGGCAAGAGACGCCCGGTTGTCACCACTGCGGCGACTGCCGCGACGTTGTTGAGAACACGGCGCTGCACACTTTGGCGGTTTGCCCCGCCTGGGCATCGCAGCGCCGTGAGTTGATCGCAGCAGTCGGATCGATTGCCCTCTCGCTCCCAGCCGTAGTTCAGTCTATGGTCCGGAGTGAGAGGTCGTGGAACGCCGTCGCCTCCTTTTGTGAGGAAGTAATTTCCATAAAGGAGGCGGCGGAGCGGGAGAGGGAGCGTTCAAACCCTCTCCCCAACCGCAGAGCCGGGCGCCGGAGGGCGCGTGATGACCTCCAGCCACCCTGAGGTTTGACCTGGGGGTGGCGGGCTTTGTGGGCCTGCTCGCTATCCGTTCAGCACCAGGTCCGAGAGGCGGCGTGCGTGTTCCCACGCGCGCCTCTGTTTCGAGTCCGTCTCTCCCCGAGGGGGGAGACAGTAGGGTTTAATTAGAAGTGAGTGCCTTTGGGTAGGTCTCTTTGTGTAGTGGCCTGCCGTTTCATACGGCGGGCCGTAACCTCGGCGGGGTCGCGACTGCATGCGAAAGCGATTCGCGCGGCCCCGTCGACAGTGGTTTTGTCGAGGAACACCGTGGTAGGTTTAGTCGGTATTCCGGGAGGTACATTATCTTATAACATCTTTCTTTTACCCCGGCGAGTCCGACATAATCCCTCCGTCCGCCCCCGCGGAGGGATATGCGCCATTGCATTTCCCCAAGTAAAAAAAAAAAAAATGCCTACCTGATAATATAAAATGTTAATAATAACTAGCATCGCAAGCCTAAAAGAAAGATATATTATTCTGGTAGAACAAAAACGTTTATTTATTTACGTGCTTAACGCGTATTTATTTTTTATTTTTTTGGTGTCTACCAAGGTTATGTTTTTCAGCGAGCAAACAACCTGTCGTAATATATTTCGTCTAGTGCTTGTAATCAGTTTGATTAGTTGGCTTTAATATTCTTTATTATACTAAACTATAATACGGAAGCTAAATTGAGACTGCGTTATATTGAAAGGACAACCTTGCATTATGTGGGATTTTTTTTATAAAGACATAATTATATGCATTAACGGACAGTAACTTATAACAAGATAAAAATAAATGAGTATTTTTATATTGTTAAAAGTAGCTAATTTTATTAGTAAATAATAATGAAAAACACAAATGGTAATACATGTATCTGTCGTATATGACAATATTTTTATCACACAATTACGTATAGTTACATAAAGCCTTCACATAAAAATCACACCAAAGACCAAGACGAATATGTCATACATTCAGAATTATCCTAAGAAATTGAACCATACTACGAGTGCAGTAAGTTACTAACTCTTATGTATCTCTCGTTATAAACTGTTACGTTCTTCATATGTATAGTAACATACAAATAGAAAGATGCAGCACCAACAACACATTGAAATCTCTCGTCTGTGAACCGAAAGCGTCCGTACGCTTTGATCTCGTGCAGAACAGACAAATGAATATGAAACCTGAAAATTATGATGCAATACATCCGTAGTGTGAGCTACATTTATTTGTAGGTGAATAGTGTGCACATTAATCATAGCGAACAGGAGGCACCGCCCGTGCATGTGTATTGAGGGCTCCCGCACCGCAAACAACTGCACCGGACTTTTAATCTCACCTGAGCAACGAACGGTTACCGTTGCGGTTACGTCCGTGATCACACGCTCTTCCAATCTCTCCCCTGGCTACACACTGCACTTGCGTTGAAAAAAGTAATTACTTTTTATGAACTGCAAATGTTTTTGAATTAATCGTTTTTATGCTTTTATGTTATTGAATGTAGAAAGTAAGTTGAGGATACCACATTTACGACGTGTACAAACATGTAGAATTTAGCTTAATATTTACTATGTCCACTCTAAAATGTGACTAGGTTTCTTTTACACACTGCTAATATTTGAATTATATATTAACATTAACGAAATCCAGTTTTGTACAATTAACAGAACGATTATAATAATAATATGCCAAATATTGTCATAATGGAATATTAAATATATATGACGCACACAAAAAAATTTGAAAAAAGTATTGAGTTAATATTTTCAAACTACCTATGTAACGGTTTGTACTTATCACTGTTTAAAGAGATAAAAGAAATTAAACAAATTTATACGGATTTTATCGCGTTATTTATTTTTTATAAAACACTATTATTACATAATTTTGAATCTTTAAACTAGTCTCCCCTTGAACATGGCTGCTGAAAAGTAACCGAAACGTTGCGGAAAGTGTAAAATTAAATCTAAATAGTTTTATAATTTAAATAACTTAAATAGAAGTAAACAGTAACTAGTAAGAGTGTTTAATAATAGTAGTTTAAAGTTTTAAAATTATGTAATAATAGTGTTTTATAAAAAATAAACAACGCGATAAAATATGTATAAATCTATTTGTTTTTAATGTATTACATTCGCATAAAAGTAAGACAATATTATAGAGATAAAAGATTTAAGAAACATTTTATATTCTTTTGTAAATAAGCATGTGGTTCGTTCTGGGGTAAGCAGTCGATGCACACATGTAGCAGCAGAGGTATCATTCGCGTTTTGCCTATCCCTAAACAAAAAGTCGCTGTGCTATCAGCGCGAGGGTTGACTTGTCTCCTGACTTATAATACCAAAGCAACTTCAAAGCTCAAAGCCTCAAAGCTGTAACATAACATAAAATTATTTAGCTAGTTTCTTCTGTAGGACGAAGGTACGTTCCTAGCTGGTCTGTACCGGTTTAAAGGAAATCAGGGACTTAGGCTACTTTATATATGCTTGAATATAAATATAAATGAAAGTACATATATCTTATATAAATAGAGTCAGCAGTAGTGCCAAACCATCCAACCAAGGCTAGAGTGCCAGCCCTCAACCACATTTGGCATAAACATGTCATAGGTCTGTAAACTATAGACAATGCTTACTTTTTAAATAAAAATAGCAGCTTCGCATCCAAAAAAATGCTATAATCTAGTATCTCGGGTAGCTTTATCATTGGAACTTGACTTATGAACCAGTTCACAAATTTGGGCATTTTAGTTTCTGTTACCATGTTGTTTACTGACTTTATAAAATGCCATCTTACTGAATTTTAACTTAGGTACGTATGGATAAAATTGGCACAATTTAGCGAAATTCACTTAACTTACAAATTTATTACTTTATATACCTATATATATTGATAATTTCAAAAATGCTTCATTCATTTACTAAGTTACACTCATTACATTTTCACTTCTATTTGTGATATAAAATCCAATATCCAGTATCTTGTCAAACTTGGGCACTTTTATTCAAAGCAACGATTTATTTACAGCATGAAATAGATCAAAATTATGCTCGTAATATCTAATAAAATAAGGATAGTATTATTGCATAATTGTAATGTCTGCTGTTTTATGACTATGAAACATTTAGTGTGGACAAAGAACTCACATATCAAGGTCCAATTTATGTATACAAAATAATTCTTTGTTTATTCCACAATGAAAGATTGAAGCATCAGATAGGTTTAACTAGACATTTCCTATTTCCTATTCGATTACATTCGCGGTATTCGCTGTACAATCGGAACTCGCCTGTTTGTTCTATGTTTCACGCAAGAGAAATCTAGTAATCCATATTCATTGCTAGAACAATTAAAACATTTTACCGCTACATTTGCGATTTGATTTTACATGCAATGAATAACTAACAATATTATACTAAATAGGTGGAATAAATTTGCTTGATGTTTCTTGGCAAATATTGTACAAACACGCAAACAAAAATACTCTCGATCTGTTTGTTTGTCTTTTGCATTTTCTGATCGAATGCTATTTAAGTTAATCGTAATTTTTTAAGTAATATACATAATATATGTTAGGAATTAAGCATTAGTACATTTATAAATCAACTAAGTATTTTCGCAGTACATAAATAAAGTGCTAATTTATTGAGTAATTAATGTAATTATTTATAAAAGTAGCATTTTATTATCTTCAATTTTATAAAACAATTTTGCTATTTTATTATTTTAGAATACTAAAAGGTATTCTCGAAGTTAAAAAAATAAAATACGTAAAATTAATAAAATATATATCAAAATATAAATAATATGGATTTTAAAATATAATAAATAAAATTTATCAATGTTTTCTTTTTTCTTTTTATTACTTCAGCCGAATACACTAACCATATTATCAAAATAAATTAAAACAAACTGTTAATAATTGTTCATAACTATACGACTCAAAACGCACATAAAAATATCTGTAAAGTTGAAAATTTAAATATATTTCGTATTGAAATGGATATTGCAGAAGCGAGCGGCAGTAAAGTGTGACAATGGGACATACGGCACTCACTAATCATACTTTGCTTTCTGTTTTATTTCGTATTTCCATTACCGTATTTCAAAAGGTATTGACATATGAGGCACTTTTACGAGTTTTACGCTCTACTCACTCTACCATAAATTTAATACAACCTTGTTCGCTGCCTTAGTTGGAGCTTTGCTTAGTAAATACGCATAAAAAAGAAACATTGCCCTGGTATTGTATTTAGCTAGCGAACATTTACAGTTCCCATCGCTCCACTACGGTGAAAATATACATATTTTAAAATAATCTTTTGTTTTACTGAAAAGAAAGGCTCACTACCTGACTGATGAAAAACACTGTAATAAATTAAAGTAAATGCGTTCGGACAGGGTCTTTATTCTGGATTGTATTTTCATTACAATTATACGTGGGACGTGCAATTTTATACTTTTTGATAAACATGTTAATAATTATTTTTTATAGAATGCTACACTAATAGATGGTTTCGTCTTGATTTGCGGCGGTTTGCCGGTGGCCAGACATAATTGTTTTCAATTGTATCTTGCAGTTAAAGTCCTAAATGATAAAAAGATAGTTGTAGGCTCACTACTCTGTATTACTCTAATGTTCCAAGTAGTATAGTAGCCACAAATTACCAAGCAGGCAAGGTTTAGGTAGGCCGTAAGCTTGATGGACACCTAAGAAACTTACAACTTACTATATACATTTATCTTGTGGAATCCTACAGTTTATGTATATTGTGCACAAAATCTAATATCACATCATAATCAACATTACTTATTTACATAAACAATCGCCCTTCTGATCTTAAATCAAAGTTACGTCACCAATTTCGTAGTCATTTGCAAACTCCACTGCGTTGACCGATAACAACATTATAATTCTCCCAGCGCCAACAACCAGTTGGAAATGTTATTTTAATCACTTTATACGACCTCCTAAATTATACGTATTGGTCTATAACGAACTAGTAGTGCATTACGATTATGATTTAGAGGTTTAATTCTCGTCTCTGTTTATAATACCAATTCATTAGTGTCGTATGGGAGACACAGAATTTTTTTACAACTAAATGATCCAGTTTTAAACGGCTCCATAAAGGCAATAACTCTAACAAACTCGCAGTTATAATTTGCATACAGGTAGACAAATGATAAGTCGTTAATATTTAACGATTGATCGTTTGCTTTAGAGTATACGTCATTGTCAATTATTTACTGATGGTACAAATGCCTACTTACCCGAAGAAGTACTACTCCCATCTTGTAGAAACCGGCTTACTAATAATAACACGGTTAATGCGTTTCATCCGGTAAGACAAAGTTCTGGCGGCTCATTCCTCTACAATTCCTTTCTTTTAATGTAATCTTTAAATCCTTTTGCAAATCAGCAACGCGATGTTAGTTCACCTAGTACTAGCCTGGTAACCACACACCACTAGGGAGGTCGCAAGCTTTATTGCACACGACGAACACTCGAACTTGGGACAATTCTCTGGCGATGTCATGGTGTAACATTCGCAGTATCATTATACATAAGATACATATGGCTGTTTTACTACGCACTATTAAACATGCACGAAAATACTTTAATAGATACTAATTTATTATAATGTGCCTATAGTCAATCATAATATTCATAATAGGTATAAATAATGTTATTATTCTATTTTATACAAGTAGAGTGTAAGTTTAAATCAGAAGCTTTATCTGCAAATGCGTGTTGGTTTAATCGTGTGTGAGAAGCCATAAATGTGCAATGGCCGTTTCACACCTAAACGTGTCGACGTTTTTCCTCTTTCAACTTCTGTAACAATCACTGTAAATATAAGTGTTAGAAAAGTCTCTATTAATAGACTAATGAGAAAACACTATATAAAATATTGTAATAACAGACATGAAAAAATAATAATAATATTTTATCACATACACACAACACCATCTAGCCCAAACTAAGCAGAGCTTGTACTATGGGTAATAGACAATGGATAAACATACATATACTTTTTTTTGGAAATACATACATATTATACATAGAAACACCCAGACCAAGACAAACATCCATGTCCATGCACACAAATGTTTGACTTGTGCGCGAATCGAACCCGCGACCTCATGCGTGGCAGTCGGTTACACTAACCACTACGCCATCGAGGCTGCCATATGCTTCAAAGTATAGAGTAAATATGTATATAGGTATATATACATACATACATAAATTCACGCCTGTTTCCCAGACGGGTAGGCAGAGACAACGGATGTCCATTTGCTACGATCCTGACACACTTCCCTGGCTTCATTCACTTTCATCACATTCCTCATACACGCTCGCCGGTTTAAGGTGCTCTTAACCTGGCCATTGTCTAAAACGTCTCCGATCTAGTCAAAAAACGTTCGTCTAGGTATGCCTCTTATGACTACTAGCCTTATAAACTTCAGTCATTCTTTTCACGTCCATTCTTTCTACATGCTCAAACCAGCTTAACAGACCCTTTTCTATTTTTGTCACTATATCCACTTTCATGCCGCATCTCTCTCTAATCACTCTATTCCTTATTCTATCTTTCAGAGTCACACCACATATGTCTTTCAGCGCTCTCATTTCTACAGTATTTATTCTACTCTCATGCTTATTTTGCCATACCCTACTTTCACTTCCATGCATAAGTGTAGGCACTAATAGTCCACTATGAACAGCCACACGCGCTTTTTCGGATACATTTCGACTGTTTATAAAAGCGCGTAGAGCGTCATTCGCTTTATTGCCGGCAATCGTTATACATATAGTCGTATATACATATATCAATATTTACTCTATATTTTAAGGCACATGGCTGACAGCGTCAGTTGCGTTGGTTCGAACATTCATTACATGGACAGTCATGGAATTATGGAATAGGTGTAGTTCATGACATAATTTGTGTGGTTCACTACTACTTCCCCAAGTATGATGATTCTGCATGTCCGTTATTTGAATGGTTACAATAACATATAATCACCATTCCCTAGTCAAATTATCTAAATGCGTATATCCATATATCCTACGTTATCCACTACTCCTACTCTACTGTCAAGTAATAGAAGCATAATTGATGCAATATTTCGAACACTGACACCGTATTGCTCGATATTGCTGATCGACGATCGATGCATACATACTCAAACTCATGCCTGTGAGAGATAGGCAAGGCAAAGACTACGGATTACCACTTGCTATGGTTATGGTATACCTCTGTTGTTACATTTATTTGCTTTACCTGCTGCATGCACGCTTGTAGTACCCTTGCCGTGGCGTTTCACTAGAATCCTGACCGAAGATCAAGGAGCTAAACCGCATTTAGTACCTCAACTCGTTCGTTCAATATATAATAACGACACAAGAGAACACATTTTGAGACAAGGGGGCATCACTAACGGTATCGTATAAACCATTCAAGCACACAATTCGTTACGAATGCACAAAGGAGCATTGACATAAATACATAAGCGCATAAGGTAAACACTCAATGGAAATTAATTTGTCCATATTAGCTGCGGTAGGCTGGGTAGTTTGCCAAAAGGCAACCAGTGTAAACAAGGTATAACCTAATGTAATAAATAATGTATGGAGGCCAAACATGGAAGTTATCCATGCCATACCGAGAGGGATCGGGGGTAAATTTTCATGATCTTGCGGTTTGTGATACGTGCTTGTTAATATTAGTTTATCAACCCTCTCGCCACATTGTGTACAAGATTTACAGATAGGTAGCTGCTTGAGACTGTTACTCAAGTGTTTTGCTTATCTAACCTCTAAAATCCTAATACGTAACTTAACCTATAAGCTGAGGTTACAATAAGTCAAAAGTACTTATAATACCAGTCCTATTTTGTTACTTTAGTGTAAAAGGGTTTATGGTATCGGTTTACGGTGCAAAATAAAGACAGCAAAGTAAGTAAACCATTAACTGGCTAGTCCTTTGGGAGATTTAACATCATATATATGAACCGCCCCGAACGAGAACGCAGAGGTCTATGGGCCCATAATTAGCTAGCTAGTTTTTAAATCTCTCGCTATTTCGTGCAATCGGCGAGCAATATTCAAACGCCGTACTAATACTGAAAAATTGTAACGAAAGCTCAATAACACTTTGCTTGATCTGGAAATAGAACCCGGCATCTGTAATAGCATTCAAACATATGCCACGCGACCAACGAGTCAGTCTAGTAGTATACACTTCAAAATCTGAGTAAATTACATCTCTAATTCTCCCTTTAAGAATATAAAGGTGTACCAAAAATAAAACACTGCATGTATGTAATACCTACTAGATAGCTAGTGCTACTGCATTTGCCAAACAACTTCGGTCATAATATTTGTAAAAAGTGCAGCCTTTATGATGTTGTTCGTTTATTTATACAAATACGTTGGAGCCACAAGTACGCCCAACTTATACGAATCTGTATAAGAAGTAATAATCATTGAGGCGTGCACACGTGTTTCGTAGAGAATGTTCCGAATAGTACACCGCCGTCGGGTATACCGGCAGGATGATATTGTGTATGCTGGCCCGCGAAACAATATTGAGCACAGAAACATGAATACATATTCAAAAGAGAAAATAAAACGGATTCTGTATGATTAAAAATATAAACTTTCTTGTTGTGTAGCATCGTGAATGTCTTTTGTGATATTGATTTTAAATAACATAATAGTCTTACACGCTCGTATTTTAAACGGGTAGATAGAGTTGTCCCACATCCGAGTTGCCTGATTTGTTTAGGCCCTCCCATGCCTATGTAATGGACAAGGCTATTACCAGCTTGTTGTTTTTAAAAGCGTCGAATAATACATTTTCCATTGTGTCTGTTACATAGCAGCCAATGTGTTAACCTTAACCTTATTAATTTTATATTTTCAGTCTTAAAATCTAGGTTTACAATTCTGTGGTTTAAATTATAATAAATATTACGGGCTATAATCGATAAAATAGGAAATAAACTGTGAGGATCACATCCCTTGCGTTCGCGGGTGATAATTAAAAAGTTGGCGAAGTGCCGATAATATTTCAGAGGGGCAGACGGGTCGCCGTTTCAAACAATATGGTTGCAAACAAGCCGTTGGTTGGCGCTCAGCCTCGGCGCGTCGGCGTCGCGTCTGCGGTGACCCCTCATTAACTGTGACTGAACGGTCGTTGTCACGTCGCGGCCCGGGCCTTGGCAATTTGTTCACCCTTAACGAATTCGCTAAAGTAATGTTTTTCATAAAATTAATTTTATTTTCCGTCATTGTGTTACCATGTAAATGAGAAGCCGGGGGCTACAATGTGATATTTAACTTTTGTTCGTGAATTTTATTCGTGTTTGCGCTGTGACTGCAAATGTGTAGCGCAAGTAATATTTAAGTCTAGTCTCTAAAACCTGAATATAAATATAGATATTTATTATTGTTTACTATGATGAGACTGGGCATTATCACTTCCATAAATAGTTAAAAATAACTATGGCTAAAAACTTCATTATCTTTAATTAATTAATTTTAATGGTTTATAAAATAAAATCCTGGCGCAATAAGAGAATAATTTAAAAAATGTTAAATATTTTTTGATTGCTAAGTAAATACGATCGTCGAAGACTAATTGATAATTGCTAACATTTCTTAATCGGATTAACATATTGTTCCACAATTCCAGTTGCTGTATTGTATTCATTTCCAGGTGATCATCTCGACAAAGTATTCAGAAAACCGTCTAGATCACGAGCTGAGCCGAATCGTGGCGCGTGATACGCAATATTGTTTCTACAATGTCGACGGATATTTCCGCCTGATGCATTTTTGATGTTTTTCTGATGTGGGTCTATCGGCCTCTGCTATCTAAATGTGATGAATATTCAACGTTGGATTGTGAGAGATACGATTTTAGATATACATAGTGGGGGGATTACACAATTTTATTGATTAACTGGTTAATTAACACCGGTTAGTTATATTTGTTTAGTTGTTCAATGTTAGTTGTATTGTAACAAAAACATAATAAAATATAATATAATAAAATTCAATAATAAAATTTGGCTGCACGTATGGTGTAGTGGTTTGAAATATAATAATAATAATATATATTCTACCACATACACACAACACCATCTAGCCCAAACTAAGCAGAGCTTGTACTGTGGGTACTGGACAATGGATAAACATACATAGATATATACCTTTTTTTGTAAATTCATACTTATTATACATAGAAACACCCAGACCAAGACAAACATCCATGTTCATGCACACAAATATTTGACTTGTGCGGGAATCGAACCCGCGACCTCAGGCGTGTCAGTCGGTTACACTAACCACTACGCCATCGAGGCCGAAGAATATGATCGACTCGCAGCTGACACTGCGCTAAGTGTTGTGAGTTAGAAACCCACACAGCACAAAATATAATTTGTCTGATCCACGATTAATTGTTCCACATCTGGGTATTCTATGTGTCTGTTGATTGAAAATTTGTAATATCCTCCGCGGCACAGGAATCATTCATAGTGCATAGTAAGTACATACGAAATTAGCTCAGGAGATTTTATTTAAAAAATATATGTTGTAGGTACACACTATTAAATGTAGTGGTGTAAGGTGGTAAGTAAAAAGTATTAATATTGCATATAATATAAATACTATTTTCAGCAAAAATCCCTTATATTTTGTTAATACGTGTGAGATTAATAAAATACAACTTTTACTTAATCTTAGAACAAAGGATGGCGTCTTGGTAAATATAACAATTTGTAAAATATTCTGAACATCTCGTGATCCATAAAAACGACCAAAAAGATAAAAAATATAAACGAACAGTGAAGCCAAATAGAATAAAGACATTACCTTTATAGCTGTAAATGTCGGAAGGATGTCCATACTTTTACAATTGTCTATTCTCAACAGGGACAAGTATCCCTTCGAGTCCATCAAATAAAAAGACCTTCTGTGCATAGATAACGGACGTTCGTCTGTCGTCGACTAAATTGAATTTTGTTACGATAAATTCGGCAGCAAATAAATATTAATGTGTCGTGAAGAGATCAAGATAACGTTGATATTTCTTAAGCAGTTTTCTATGGGATCAATTGGTATTTTAATTTAGAGGCAAGAAGATATTGTGTATTATTATTGATTGAGATAGCTACTCGTTTATAACTAACTATTAACGTCTGTATTATGGAAGATTACAGTGTAGGGGTTATTTTACTGTACAACTTTCGGTACAACTTTATTAACCCTTAAAGGCTCTAATGAATTTGTACAATGCTAAGACTAAAATGGGTGTAAAAACATCCGGATTTAATCATTGGAATAAGTAATATAATTAGCAATATTATAATTTTTTTATTATATGTACTTAAATTATAGCTCGTGTTCTTCGATCTTTTGATTGATGGCATTTTTTTTTTTAAATAAAACAATTTATATTGCGAGTAAAAAAGGTGTTCTCAAAATTAAGATATTTTTGAAGGGATATGAAAGAACTTGAAATACTTAATACTAACTTATTATGGTCTTTTAATCAGTCTTTATAATATTTAACAATAACAGATAAGCCTTTAATTTGGCATATTATTTATCCTTATATCTAAAAAAAACATATGAAAATTCAAAATCAAAATTATATCTAGCAATATTTTTCAAAGATGCTTGGAATATAAAATAATCATAAAATGTCTCTTTTTGTAGTCTATATAACTAATTATAGACTAGAATTATGTAAATTATCAATCATTTCTAAATTTCGTTAATCTTTGGCAATCAATATATTACTTATTACAGTTACATTCGATGCAAAATCTGAAATGAAAATAGCATAGAAATATAATAACATACATACATACATATATTCAGGCCTTTTTCCTAGAGGGGTAGGCAGAGACTACGGATTTCCATTTGCTACGATCCTGACACACTTTTCTGGCTTCATTCACTTTTATAACATTCCTCATACACGCTCGCCGGTTTAAGGTGCTCTTAACCTCGTCTTTATCCAGAACGTCTCCGATCTGATCAAGAAACGTTCACCTAGGATTTCCCCTTGCGACTGTCCCATTCACACTAGCCTTATAAAATTTCTTAGTCAGTCTTTTCTCGTCCATTCTTTCTACATGCCCAAACCAGCTTAACATACCCTTTTCTTTTCTCGTCACTATATCCACTTTCATGCCGCATATCTCTCTAATAACTCCTTATTCTATCTTTCAGAGTCACACCACATCACACTCAGCGCTCTCATTTCTACAGCATTTATTCTGATCTCATGCTTCTTTTGCCATACCCATTTTTCACTTTCTATACACAAGTATGGGCACTAATAGTCCTCTATGAACAGCCAAACGTGCTTTTTCGGATACATTTCGTTCATAAAATCACGTAGCTCCATCCATTTATTGCCAGCAATCGTTATTCTTTCAATATCTATCTCATGTGTACCATCCCTTGTAAATAAAGTACCCAAATATACAAACTCTTTCACTTGCTCCACTTGTTCTCCATCAATCATAATATTACACATCGTCATGCACTCCTCCTTTTCAAATACCATTACTTTCGTCTTACTTACATTCATTTTCATTCCTTTACTCTTAAAAGCACCATGCATAATAGTTACCATCGCCTGCAACTCTTTTGCCGATGACGCAAGTACTCATTTAAGTCAAGTATCCCATTCACAATCTTTTAAATTTTTCAAATAATTGTCCATGTGTAGATTAAACAGCCAGGGTGACGCTAAACATCCTTGTCAAACAGCTTTTTCGATATTAAACCATTCTGTATAGGTAGGTGTAGGTCCCATTTATCCTAACACAAGCTCTGGAATCGTCATAAAGAGATTTCAGAGCTCGTGTGAGGTTGCTATTCACTCCATAAATGGTCAATACCGACCAAAGTTCATTCCTCACCACTTTATCATAAGACTTTTCCAGATCTATGAATGCGCAATAGACCTTTTGACCTTTGGCCAAAACTTTCTCGGCTAAGCTTCGTAAGGAAAAGACCTGATCCGTACATACCATACCCTTTCGAAATCCCGTTTGTGCATCCCATATTTTCTCGTCGGTTACTTTCACAATCCTTTTAATTAACACTTTCGCATACAATTTACCGACGACGTTGAGCAAGCTAATGCCTCTATAGCTTTTGCAATCTTGCTGTGAGCCTTTTCCCTTGTATAAAGGTACTATCGGCATTGCACCAATTACTAGGTACACGGTCAGTATTTCAGCAAAAGTTAAAAAGGCGGCACAACTGAGTTACTATGAGACCCTGTCAAGCTGTCAGCATTTCAACTGTAATCCTATCATAACCACCAGCCTTTCCCATATCAACACACATAAAATAATATATATAAATGTTTCTAATAAATATAAATATAATAATAAACATAAAAAAGTATATACTAGACACATGCTAAAAATAATTCTCTCGCCGCGTGTCCGAAGGCTGTTGTCTACTTAAGAAAATACACGGAATCTCAAGGCACTGAGTTAAATACGAAAAAAGATGCAGGCACAAAATTAAATCACCCGGGTGTAAAAACACCGTTGTAGCCTTTAAGGGTTAATAAGTCATCAAGGAATTACACAATGATTCTGTATTAATGGTTTTTGGGTGCAAAAAATAGCACATTGCTATAAAGTAAAATATACAATATTCTATGTATATTTAAAATAGATATAGTTTGGACACGGATAATTATACTATAATGTTGTTGTGGTGCATGTAATTAAAAAGTTGTCGAAATTTTAAAATGAATTAATGTTAAACTTTGATATTATTTATTTATTTTAATGAAACTTTTTATCTACACTTATTCCTTATTTAAGCTTTTAACAATACACATACTTTAATCCTTAACCTCCCTGTAAGCGTGTATGTGTGATATGTACTATAGATAGTAAAAAATAAAAATAAATATAAATTTTTGACATGCATTTAAAATAAAAACAAGTGCTACTTTAAAACCAAGTATTTTTATATTCCGATATCAGGTAAAAGGCTGTAGCTTTTGGATGTATATGTTCGAACGGCAGACGGTACTCGACAGCGGCCTGCAGTCGCAACACGGGGAATCAAGAGCTGAGTCAACCGTTCACCCGTCGCTATTTGCGCGCCATTCTGAAAGGTTAACCTTACTCCCAGGACAAACATTAGACACATTTTGTTTAATTAATCTCTTTTAATTAAAAGTCTACATGTGTTTACATTTTGCTTAATTAATTTCCTCCTTAATTACTATATTGTGTTTGCAATGTCATCATTATAAAATTGTTTAAGCTATACGTAAAGTCGTTAAAGAAGTTCAGTGTGCTGTACTAGAAAAAGCTTTATGTAGTATATCGATTTTATGGCTTCACCCAACGTGGTTAGTAAACCAAAACAATAACGACGCTTGGGTCAGTGGTGGACATTACGGGTATAAACGGCTAATCGTCTGTCTCCGTATCCTCATACAAAACAACAGCATAATAATTATTATGTGTGATCGCTACGGTGGCCTCGCTAGAGCTTCATTTTCGTTCGCTCGAAGTTCGCGAATCAAGAGTTCGCCGTGATTGTGCTCAGTTTTGTGTTTCATCAATAGCGAGTTGCGTATTGACTGGCGTTCGCGAACGCGAAGGTGAACAAATAACTTTTGTAATTGGATACTTACAAAATCTTAGTATGGTATTGATCGTACTAAATACTCATTTTTAATGTAATAACCTTACAATATTATTTCAAAATGCACTGAATAACTACACAGATATAGGTATAAGAAAAAAAGTCGGCCAATGTAAATATTTGCATAACACATTTTTTTTAATCATTCCATAATTAAATCATGGAAAATGTTTAAGGTAACAATTACATATACATATGATTTATTAGTAGTTAGTAGTATCGGTTATCGTGGAATCGCTCTTAGAAAATTGCCAAGTCCTTTAAGAAGCTCCGTTATCACTACTCACTGCAGAAACACAAACAAAAGACTATTTTGTTGAAATAGAGACTTGCCTGGCTGCCCTTTTTTTCCTTCGATAGGTCCACATAAAAGAAGATTTTATTGTAACGTCCTTGTCATAAAAGATAAATGAATAATAACCTTAGTTTTAAAAATAGAACTTACAATATATCGAAATGTTTACAAAGCAGCCTAACTACACAATGCCATAGCGCTTTCAACAATAATTAAAGTTAAAGTTGTTTTGTTATTAATAACCCAACTTATTGGGTTATTAATAGAACATCGATCCCCGAAAAGCAGCTACCTGAAGCTGTTTATGTAAGAAGAGTAATGTATGTATATGTTGGGTACTTTTGGTATGTTTGTAGGTGTGTAATCAGAGATGCTGCAAACAAATGGTGGTAGTTAGCCAAGCACCGCAGAGGGCAGTATCCGCGATTTATGTTCAAGCATCCTCCGCGGGGAGATGAGGCGGGGAGGGGGCTAGTTGTTGCGTCTTCCAAACTAGTGCTCTTCCTTTGTATAAATTACTTACTTTATCTCCCGAGCTCGACTGTGGGAAAAGAAATACTGGCGGATTTCTAACAAAACTTTACATAAAGGTGAGCATGCTTCTATAGTTTCGTACGCTTTGAATATATTTGGACTCAGAAGTGGTTCTTTAAAAGCATGCATAAAACTTAAGGTTTACTTTTATCGCAAGACACCAAAATTATCTATTATTTTCGCATTTACTAATTTTCGTTATTGTGGCAATTTAACTAGGTAGGTCTATTATCTACCTAGTTAAATTTCGACAATAACGATATTGCGATCTTATGCATAAATTATGAAGATAATATATATTTAAAGGGTGCTGATTCTCTATTGACTACCACATACGTTAATCTGCAATAGCTGATTTAGATACACTACATAATTTTACATTCGTCTTAAGGCGGGATTGAGAAGTAGCCTTGCTTTTCATATTAGAAAAATAATAAGTTTCTAGTGGTATTGAAATTAAACTACTTTATGCAGATCACATTATTTATTTAACACTTTATTACATAATTTTGAAACTGTTCCGTATAAAGTAGTTTAATTTCAATGAATAACATTCACGTAAACGTAAGACAATATTATTTCTAGTTGTATATTAAATAGCACGCGTTCGGGCACATTTTAATTGTCACATTGTCGGCCTCGATGGCGTAGTGGTTAGTGTAACCGACTGCCACGCTTGAGGTCGCGGGTTCGATTCCCGCACAAGACAAATATTTGTGTGCATGAACATGGATGTTTGTCTTGGTCTGGGTATTTCTATGTATAATATGAATGTATTTACAAAAAAAAAGTTTATATGTATGTTTATCCATTGTCTAGTACCCATAGTACAAGCTCTGCTTAGTTTGGGCTAGATGGTGTTGTGTGTATGTGATAGAATATTATATTATTATAGAATATTATTATATTATTATCTCGTTTGCCATATTAACGACAATTACATTTTTAATTGTACATATTCCCACATATTTAATTTTTAATTGTACATGTATCTTACTCGAATAATATATAGGGTAGAATGCGGCTTTCATAAACCTCGTATTTCATTCACATTTCACCAGCCATACTTTAGGACACACATGCTATCAACTGGGCACAGTTGCAGGTTCTCTGCTGCTACTAAGAGTTTCTTAGCAGAAAAGCCCAAATAAAATAAAAATTTGTTTGGTCCGGGAATCTAAGCCACAACTTCATACGCAGTAGTCGTATTCGCTATTGTTTCTTTAAATCAAAAGTTCCCATTTGTATCTATAGCCATTTGAAGTCAAAATTCAACTTTACCAACAATAATAAATAAATGCAATACGATCGTTACTAATTGAGGGTCATCTATTAAATTATACGTAGTATCTGTACGATATTCCGGCTGCGGCGTGACAGCGAACCGAACGATACAAATAATTTAGTTATTCTACACAAACAGAGACAGTGATCGTTTCAATATCGTATTCGATTACATGCGGCGTTCGCGGTGTGGCAGTCCGATGACCAAATATCCGATATGTTTCGGTTTTCCATTCCAATAGTGGATTGAAAAATGTCGCTGTATGTTGTACTACAATTTACATATGTGTACATAAGCCTACATTTACCGGTACAGGTATACACACATTATAAAGATTAAAAGTTTCGTGTCGCGCGCGAGCTAATTAATCCGAGGCAGATATCCTACACGTTGCGAAGGCAATTACTCTACCAGTAGTCACGGTGTATTCTCATAGGAGGTCTGCACTTTTAAATTATGTACAAACCTGTTACTGTAAATGGAAATGACTTTGCATGAGTTTATCGAAGCGTTTATGAGCCTGTATAGTAGAGGGAAGATTAGCAAATAATCAAGCAGCCTTTCATTCCTGGGAAATGGCGTCCGCGTAGCGTTCGATTGCCAATCGACATGAGCAGTAGAGCCTTCAGCAAATACAATAGCTATTGCAGTGGGACTTAAATGGGACCGATCGTATGCCCTCGAAGATGAGAGACAAGTAAACAATATTTTGTTGATTTCGATCTTTATGAAAGTAATCTTAGTAATATCGTGCAGATGAAATTTCTTTTGCTTTATCATATTATATAAAATGAGTTTTGTTTTATTCTTTTCATATATAGAGAACTGACTGAAATTTTCGAAGTTTATTATTAGTATAGATATTAATATTGATTTTATTTAAAAATCTGTTAAGCACGTATTATCGTAGATATTTTCAATATATTGCTGTTTTATGATAAAAAGAGTGACGCCGAACTCCACCACGCTGGCCAATACAGCTTGGTAGACTTCACAAATTATCAAAAAATAAATGAAATATTCTTAGACTTGCACTTTTCCGCACGATGATTGCAATCACCATCACACCTAACGATATTTGACTATTAATAGATACATAGCTTTAAAAAGTCAGAGATGCCTTGGGATTGACTTTTGGATTGCGTGACAATTGATGAATGTGCAATGTGACTACTTATACCATTGTGCTATAGTCACAGTGAGGTAAATTCTTATGGAGTATCTTACTGCGACTATAGCATTATTTTTGTTTATAGTATAATGTCATAAGTTGTCGATACATAAGCTTACATTCTAAAAACATTTTTAAAGTCTCCACTTATTCACAACGCTAAAACAAATTCAAATAGATTCTTATTTCCACAAAGTAGAAATGATATATATTTTCCTCTGGATCACCTGAAAGAATTCCCACATATTCTTAAAACAGCTTTACTGAGGGATTCGGGCAATGTGTGTTTTTAAAATCCTTTCTGTAATAAATTATTCTGAGCGTCGGATGGCGGATGCATTCGTAGGATTTTTTTTACCACTTATCACATACGGGACAGTACGTACTTTGGTGGTATTAACTACTGTCATATGCAAGACATAATAACGCTTGGTTACAGTCTTAGCGTTAAGTAATCAAAAAAGATGAATAATAACTTATCAAAATTATCTAAGTTCAAGTAAATTGTACTTACTGGTACTACTGAGTTCTAGCCACTATATGACAGACAAAACAATACAAGCTTATGTTTTTAAAAGATCTAATCATAATCGTCAACACCACGTAGAAAAAAATATCTATAGTAATAAGTTGGAATAATCGAATAAATAATATGCTGTTACATAAAATATTATAATTTTGGAACGAAATACAAAATTTTAATTCAAATACCTTAACTTCACGTTAAAAACAATATATATGGGAAAATATTAAAAAAAGTCTCCTTTTTTTATAATAGTCAGAACATCAATATTGTCATCCTGATTGATTATTAAATTACCCATAAAAAGTGTGCAGATTTAATTGAAATAATAAAAGGTGTGTAAAGTATTTTGTGCTTTGAAATCATTCCGAGGTACATCATGAACTACAAGATGCGCTATGAAATAAATTTGAATGTGGAAACAAACTTCAAGCAGATTATATATCACGACACATAATTTGAAAGAAAGCACGGTAATCAATATGGTACTCGAAGTCAATCAAAAACAATATTAAAAAAATAGAGAGATAAGCAGGTTTCATCAATGTTCTTTCTTGTCGTTAAAACAAGTGACTGTGAACTATTTAATGTGCACATAACTTTAAAAGTGCTCATAGGTTTCATAGTGGCTGTATCAAAATCTCTGCGTAGCAGTCCACCGGTCTTCATTAGTATGAAGACCGGTGGACAGCTACGCAGCACATTGCTAACATCATTAAATATAAAATCATTAAAAATTATTGAGTCCAATAATTAAGTCTATGAAGACACATGTTGCACACACATGTAAGTGTACATACATACGTGTATGGTGACGAAGTGATCAAGTATGAACCGATTCCGCGTTATATCACCCACTTTTAGAAAAAGATCGTCTTCATTTCCGCACATCGATCATACCAGTGACAGGGAAAGGGTCTTCTAATTCTGATAGATCGCAGACATATTCATTACACGAGAACCGTAATTTGTTTAGTTGTTGCCGAGCTTAATGCACTTCAGATGACGATTTTGTTTAAATATTTTGCTAATTTACATTTAAATTTGATTTAAGATAAGATTAGAATATACTGCCGTTATAAAATTTGTATTTATGGCTAAACAATACATAGGTATTAAAAGGTATACTAATTACACCCAGTTTGCAAATAATGAACTGGTATTGTCTCTGTAACGTAGTTGCTAAATACGCACAACTATTATTTTGTTAAATGTCAGTGAATTATTGATGACTACAAATGAATTACGACCATCTACCACATATTTGTAGATGTTTATCACGTTTAATAATGTCAATCTATTCGTAATTTACTTTATGTATAATTTATAATGAACCTGAATAACACTACGTTGAAATTCTGATCACAAAATTTTGTAACTGGCAGCTTACACAAACTCTAAAATATATTTTAAAATGTATTTTACAAGGAATTCGTTTTTATAATCTAATCAATCATAAAAGTTAATTTCTAGAAAAGATACATTTTGAAATACCTTTACATTAAATATAAATAAAAGATTTTCACCGAATGCTAGTGTTTTAGTCGGATTAAAAAGAATCAAAGGGGAGGAATTTGACGTCGTGAAATTTTCTGGAGTATGAACCGGTCTGTTTCAATTTCACGGGACGTTTGTTGGGCGACAAAGATACCCAAAGGTGTCATTTCACAGAGAGTACCCAAACTTATGAGATAAGATGTTTATTTTTTATAGCCTCGGCTAAAGTTTTCTTTTCAAGTCTATGTAGTAAGTAAATGACGCGGTCTGGTGGATTGATGATGTTCTTAGAAGTTTTATACGATATAATATACGAGTTACATCACTCATCTTGCGGTAAAAAATACATAGTAATATTGATGGCAGCTATTATGGCCGTTGGTCCAGAGATGATCATAATTATTCTTCGGTTTGAAATCGAATTTAAAAGTAACAAAACAAAATCTAAAACTAACGCCATTACATTAAATAATTTGTTTATGTATTTTTACGTCGGCTTAGATAGCCGGAAAATTCAAAACAAATTTCAATAACTACCTATACTAACAACCTCCTTTAACTATCCTAATAATTAAATTAGGGAACGCTTTGATCAAATATATTTTAGAGACTGTTTAGGTAACTGAACGATGTATTAAAGAAAAAAAGCATAAACATTTTTGACAAAGCTCTAAATGTAAATATACAGGGTGATTTTGAAATCATGTAATTCCTTTTAACCACGCATTCTACTGGTGATATAGAATAACCCTGACCATATTTTTATTTAATTAGAATTATATTTTTTGAAAAATTATTGTTCCGTTTTTTTCGTGAAATGGTGTCAGATAGTCATATGTTAACCAACCGAGGCAATTTTAATTTTTTACTAATTAAAATAAAAAAACATATTAATAATTAATGTCGTAAATAATAACGGGCGGTCCTTTTTATTACCCCTTATTATTTAAGACATCAGTTATTGTTATTTTATTATTTTTAAATTAGTAAAATATTAAGATTGTGTCAGGTGGTTAAAATATGACTATTTGAAATCATTTCATGAAAAAAATCTGTACTCTAATTTTGCCGAAACCATTAATCTAATTAAGAAAAAATATGGTCAGGGTTATTCTATATCACCAGTAGAATGCGTGGTTAAAAGGAATTACACGATTTCAAAATCACCCTGTATATGCGCACAACCAAGTGAACGCTGACTGAAATATAAAGCTCTTGTGTACACGATCTTAAAGTAGCTACCGGACAGAATCAACGTCTTAAACTGTAAAAGTGTGTGAAAATATTGGCGAGAAGAGGCGCTAGGGTACACAATTCCACTTTATCCAACGCTAGTGTCTGAGTGCAAAGGCGTGTCGAGTTGCCGGCCGCTCCGGCCTCCGTGAAAATTCAGCGTACGCCGGAAAATATGGCCACTGATGGAACCTTAATGTTTCCGACTTGGCCCCGCCACTTGCGGTCATCGGCGACAGTCTTCTATGCCTATAAAAGTTCGCTTCTAATAAAAACGTAGTGACGCGCCGTAATACGCTTTGCTTTTAATGGAGGGTGCTGCAAGTAGCTTGACATGTGTGTTTTTGTTTGTTTATATTATAATACTCTTGTGTAGAGAAAAATTACTAAAATTAGAGATTAGAGATTATTAAAAGTAGAGAAAAATTACATTGCTGTGTAAAACAGTCTTATAGAATTAAGTAAATATAAGCGACTCTCATGAGTAGTGCCAACAAAAATAAAGTTTTAAAATATAAAATGATAACAGTATTATGTCCGAAACATATAAATAATATGGCAAAAAGTTCACAACCACTCTTTCGAATCGCAGTTTTGACGGATATTGCAATTTAAGATTTTTAATGGGTGTATTCGAATTGGTACCTAAATAATTTGCGTTTAAACAATTCACATTCCTAATTGCGCTGAACCATGTTACAACGTCAAAACCTGGCAGCTGTACGGTGCGGCTATGCAGGACAAGGGCATCTTCCTGACCCTGGGCATCCCAAAATCTGAAGTGGCCAAGATTTTGGAGAGAGGTAGCGACCTCTCTCGAATGAAACTCAGCGGAGTTTCCTTCATCTCCGGTAGTGTCTACGTTGAGTTTCACACTGCCGGCGACGGAGACGACTCGTTGACCACAGGGCCCCGGAAGAAGCCCGACACCGGCAATGAGGAGGCATCAAAACGGGCACTGCCACTTATTGGCCCAAATACGTCAAGCACAGCCTGCTCCAAACAGGTATCCATGGTAGATGACGCTACTCCCATACCTACCATGGAAACCAGCGACCACCATACGTCTTCAGAAGGGGAGTCCGTGGACAGCGATTTTCTCGGATCCTCGTCAGATTAGTGTGGTACAAACCAACCTCCAGCACAAACAAATTGCGATGGCTACCCTATGCAGACTGCTGGAGGTTAACCAAAGGACCGTAGCCCTGATCCAGGAGCCGTGGATCAGAGGCGATAGCGTATGCGGTCTGAAAAGCATCGGTGGTAAGTTGATGCACAATACTTCGGTTCACAAGCCAAGAACTTGCATCTATATCCCTAGATCAATATCAGCTCTGCTATTAACAAGCTTCTGTTCTAGAGACCTTACCGCGGTAGGACTCCAAACAGGGCCCAACAACCAAACGTTAGTACTAGCTTTAGTCTACATGCCCGGCGATGAGAAAATCCTATCTAAGGAGCTGGTTGAACTGGTACAACACTGTGAATACCACGGCTGGCACATTATCATCTCAGCCAACGCAAACGCTTACCATCCACTGTAGGGAAGCCTCACACCACACAAAAGAGGTGAGTCCTTAACAGAATATAATTTCTCGACTAACCTGTCTATAATGAACAATGATTGCAAGCCCACCTTTGTCAGTTCTAGATATCAAACTATAGTAGATATCACGCTTGCATCGGATGGTGCGGCAGTACTAGTGTCAAACTGGCACGTTTCAGCCGAACCTTCCTTTGCAGATCACAGGCGTATCTGCTATACTATACAAGTGCCGAAGACGGACCAACTGCCTAAACGCAACCCCCGCAAGACGGACGTAGCACACTACAGAAGCCTTCTCCAACATGAGGTAGATAAAATCTGTTTTAAAGACATGTCTACCAGCACTGACAACATAGACCATAACACTTACATACTTACCAAATGTATCCAACAGAATTACCAACAAGCCTGTCCCTCCACACGACCACCAGTGGCAGGTAAGTCCCAATGGTGGGGATCAGAGCTGGAGAAACTTAGACTCAATCTGAGGAAACTGTTTAACCGAGCTAAAAACACCAGGACTGATGAAGACTGGGAGCGATACAAACAAGTTCAATACCACTACAAGAAACGCTTAAGATACCGCAGAAGAGAATCTTGGCGGCGTTTCTGTAGAAACATTAGCACCACTAATGCAACAGCCAGGGTGAAAAAGGTCCTATCGCAAGATAAGAACAGAACCCTAGGCGCCATTAGAAAACAAGATGCGATTTCAGACAATGAAATAAGTCAGGTACTACTCAAAACACACTTCCCTGGGTGCGAAGTGACGGTAAACCCAAACTGGGAAGACACGCCTTACAATTAACCAACCCAGATTGACTGGACAGTGGCCAAATCCATGGTCACTGCTGACCGAATATCATGGGCAATAGATAGCTTCCAACCCTTCAAATCTGCGGGCCTGGACAAAATATTCCCAGCTCTCTTGAAATGGGGACCAACAATAGTTGTACCAAACCTGCTTAACATATACAGAGCATCGATAGCGCATAACTACATACCTCGTCAGTGGAGAGAAGTCAAAGTAATCTTCCTACCTAAACCGGGTAAGTCAGACTACACATAGGCGAAATCATACAGACCGATCAGCCTAACCTCTTTCCTGCTGAAAACTCTAGAGAGACTAGCTGATCGGTATCTAAGGGAAGGTGCTCTAAGACTCAACCCACTACATCGCCAGCAACATGCCTACAGGAAAGGCAGATCAACGGAATTAGCGCTGCACTCTGTTGTAGGAACAATAGAAACAGCACTATCTGACAAATTAATGACACTAGGGGCCTTCCTCGATATAGAAGGAGCTTTTAATAAGACAAAATTCAACAGCATTAGCCAGTGGCTGGATCGATCAACTAAAAGATATGGGCCATACAATTCACGGTGAACTCTACCACGAGAGACATAGTAGCGAAGGGCTGTCCCCAAGGAGGAGTACTCTCGTCGCTGCTATGGAATATCGTGGTAGATGATTTGTTAGAACGCCTTAATAGCAGATGCTACTACACGGTTGGATATAATCTGTAATCGCATGCAAGCAGCCCTCAGGATCATGGAACAATGGTGTAACCATCATGAACTGACGTTGAACACGACAAAGACAGAACTGGTCTTTTTCACACATAAAAGGAAATCTCAGTTAACTAACATGCCATAATTATTTAGAACGGACCTTACCCTATCGCAAGAAGTCAAGTATCTGGGCGTAGTACTCGACCATAAGCTCAACTGGAGTAAGCACCTTAACAGGAAAATAACCAAAGGATGCACAATATTCTGGCAACGCAGAAGATTAATAAGCAGAAAATGGGGCCTCAAATCTATAACCTTGTGGCTCTACACGGCCATAATACGCCCAATGATAACATATGGCGTCATAGTTTGGTGGCCCCGCACTCTTCTAAGCACAGTTATACAAAAACTACAAAGCCTACAACGACTCGCCTGCCTGGCGACGACAGGCTGTATAAGACAACCCCACGGCAGCGCTGGAAGCCATACTAAACCTCAGACCCCTACACCTAATCATACAGCATGAAGCAGTTACAGCTGCCATACGGCTTGAAAAGGTAGGGCTCTGGAAACAGGACAATAGGATAACTTATGCACGCGTAAAGGAGTTAGTATACAAAGAAATTCCAATGATAGCGGCGACATGTGATATCATCTCAAAAACTGTTAATTTCGACAAAAAATACCACATTCAACTTCAT
This sequence comes from Catocala nupta, assembly GCA_963675205.1. Taxonomy (NCBI): domain Eukaryota; kingdom Metazoa; phylum Arthropoda; class Insecta; order Lepidoptera; family Erebidae; genus Catocala; species Catocala nupta. Next base: position 17,578,264 of record OY776081.1, read on the forward strand.
GATGAATTTAAAGATAGCTCTAGTATACACGAAGTGAGAATATACACAGATGGATCCAAAACAAAATCAGGAACAGGAGTCGGAGTCTTCGCCCACGATCTAAACATCAATTACTCAACAACCCTGGGAAACCTCAACACTATCTTCAAGGCAGAATGTGTTGGAATCACCCGGGCTGCAACAGCGGTTACATCAAGGGGTATAAGCGATAAGTCGATACGCATTATTTCAGATAGTGCCGCGGTATTGCAAGCTCTGAAAAGCAACTGCTTTAACAGTGGACTCATCCTGGAGTGTCACCGTGAGCTGCAAAGAATTGCAGCTAAAAATCGGGTAACGTTGCGATGGATACGCGGCCACAGCAACTCTTCTGGCAATGACGCTGCAGACCAACTGGCAAAGAGAGGATCGAGCATTAAAATGGTAGGACCCGAACTAATTGTTCCGATACCCTTCTGCCAACACAAAACATGGTTATGTGACAGAACCACGAAACTACACGAAAAACAATGGGCAGAAACAAAGGAATGTAGTCAGACAAAGGAAGCCCTTCCATCCTTAGACATACATCTGTCACGCAAACTGCTACGTTCTTCAAGGAAAAACCTGCGACATCTAGTGGGTATAATAACAGGCTACTGCTCACTCAACAAACACCTATTTAACATCGGCATCACAGACAGTCCCTTATGTAGAGGCTACATGGAGACCGAGAAGACACCGGCTCACGTGCTGCTACATTGCAAAAGCGTGAGCAACCAACGGGCGAAACTACTAAACAGTCCAGAAACGATGAAAGAAGTACTGCGCGACACCGGTCCCCTATTGTCTTTCTGGACGGAGCTGAGGTGGTATGAGTAACCGAACAACTTTTCGCGTCGGTCACTTACGCACAATGGCCCGATTCTGTGGCTAAGTACGGATAACACACGTCCAACTAACTAACTAACTAACTAAAGAACATTACTTCGCTTTCGGCTAATTTCTAAACCGCGGTAACGTTACAAACATTGAAAAAAAAGAGACAAACAATACGGTATTTTTTGTATCGCGCCGGCCATATTTTGTAACTAAGAATCAATGACCTTTAGTTGAAAGGATAAAAATGATAGTGATGTAACACGTTTCGTATCGATATTTAAATAACAAATAAATAAAATTATTGAATTTGTCATATAATTTAAAATCCGATATTTTGATATGGCACATAGATTATTTATCAGATATACATAGCGACCCTAAATATGACCACACCTTTCTGTTACAGCCTGTATATAACTGCCCAATCACCGAGTTAAATGTTTCCTAACACTCGTCTAAATTGATTAACTTAACATTGAGGCTATAAAATAATTGTGGTCTAGAGTTCTTGATCTAGATGCGATTTAAACCGGTCCGCGAACTCATTAGTGGATGTATGTACGCCGGTCTGCCCGGCCGGGACGTGTGATTGACACAACGGAAATGATTTTGCTCGCCGCCGGCGCCGGCGCTATCTCTCAAAAGGTAATACTCTCTCATTTGTTCAACATATTTGATATTTATACACGATACGGTAAACAACGCGGTTTTGTTTTCATGTTTCTATACATTGTGTTCGTATACGTTTAATACCAGAACAACGTTGGTCAACATGGATATATATGGGCCAGCTTCGTATTCAGTTAAGGGTGTCAAACAGCCGGGAGAGGATAAATTATTTACTTGGTCTCTAAACTCGCCCTTACAGTTTGTATCAATTCTGAAGTGCCAAGTCAGCCAAAATGTGATTGTATCGTTACCAATCTTTAGCGTTTAGATGGTTACATAGCCCCTGCTAATGCGTTGAAAGTCGCGGGTACAAGACAAAATATATAATCAGTCTTTTGGTATTGGTATGTGTGTCATTTGTTTTAATCTTTGTAAACTCTCCTGTGATTCTGATATTTTACCTGGTACGGAAGTTTAGCATTCACCTAAATATGACTGACAAAATGTGGGTGCAATTCATCTCAACTTTACCCTTCGTTGTGACACTGGCGTAATGCTATCGTATTTTATATACACTCTAGCCATGGATCTAAACAAATTTCTTTAGTGCTTCGATAAGTTTGAGCTCGATAAAGTATTTATAAACTCCCTCTGTTACAAGTTTTACAAAGAAAACTTAATTTAAAGCTATGTTGGCTGAATTCTGTAGTAATCGAACAAACAGTTTTGTACATAAAGCACTATCTTAAATATTCAAAGCTATTTTTGCTTTATTGTAATATTCGTCGGCCAATTCCTTTATAAATGTGTGGATACCGCGGCGTTTGAAGTGATCGTCAATATAAAAGCGAGGTTTGCAGATACAATACAGGCATAATGACAATATTAGGCACTCAATAAAGTTGTTAACTTGCTAAATGCTTGTATTAGGAGTAGATTCATGTTGAAGTGGGGATTAAATTCCAGACCTCTCGATCGCATACAAAGCTTTGAGCTATCATCGTATTTATTATTTACATAATATTATTATGCCAATGGACAAAAAACAAATACAATTTTATTTCATACATAATTTTTTCAGAGCCAACATTTTCTCAGCAATAACAATAAGAAACGTGACATCTAAAATTAAATACGCTAATCCAATTTCAAACAATTTCATCAGCGTATACAACAAATAACTATAAACACAGGGGCCGACACCAAATTTTTGTTTGCTCAAAGCCCAAAAGGTTCTATGGAAACAATTTCCTAGAGATGATACCGTGGGGTGAAATAAACTGTAACAGCAAGTGGGGAAATCCGTAAAACGATTTCGTGAAAATTAATCCGATCGGCCACATTCGCGCAAAAAATACGTTGTTTTTATGAAATAGGCAGCCTTACTAAACGTTTGTGGAGCCGTGTGTAGAGATTGATACATAAAAATTTTCTTTTGCGAGGCTCGTCCATGTCAGCATATTTCCATCCAGCTTTATTTTTTGGTTGAAGTTTAAAAAACATTGATTGAATTTCTGTTTATATCTTCTTGCTAGCTGCCGTGAGAGGCTTAGCCCGTGTGGTGTAATCGAAAAATATGTATTTTTAGAAGACACGTAGCCACAGTTTGTGCTTATTTATGTGTTATGTTTTTCATTGAAATTACACTACTATATACTGATTTTATCGCGTTGTTTATTTATCACTGTATTACATAATTTTAAAACTGTTATACTACTATTACTATTGAATTTTACTAATTTATAAGCTAATAAAATTATTTAAACTATTAAAACTATTTATATTTAGGTTTACACTTTCCCTGACGTTTCGGTTGCTTTTCAGCAGCCATGGTCACGTGGAGACTCCACCTGACCATGGCATGCATAACATTCGCGTAAACAGAAGACAATATTATGTTATGTTTTTGTGAAATAAACTGAAAACCTTGAATAAAATGTCCTCCAAAATTAATTTTCAGTCACGGCGTCCAATATTTTGTAGTGCACAAGTGTGGGCGCAAACATAAATGCAACTTCTTTTCTCTTTCACTCATACTCCTACGTGTCGGTTAGCCTTTACAACCAAAGAGAAACCACAAGAACACGCGCTTTATGTACATGCCGAGGCAGTGCGGTGTGCCACACTACCATGGTCCTAACTCCAGAGTTGAATAGCAGCCTGGCCTGCTATTGAGAATTTCTTAATAATAAAAACCATTTTGCTCGCTCATACTATTTATCGATCTCTAGACGTTATGCACAGTAACAGACATACAGGCAGTCAAATAAATTGATATAAAAAGTATATTTTTTCACTTACTTACTTTCTTAATTGGGCAGCGACGATCAGCGACGTAAAATATACCTTGGCCGCCGATGCAAGTGACTAAAAAGAGTTGCTTGTTTTGTATTCTCAATGCAAAGGACAAAAATTTAATTATATTGGCAGCACAGCATCTATTTAAGGTATCTGGTATGATCTTTTATAGGGTGGAGGTTCTTGGCCATCAAGGCTGTCAAAAATACTGTTTTATTGCTCTTAGAAAAGGCAAAAAAACCTACTTTCGCATTATAGTTGAGCTATCACTTCAATATTTGCCACAAACATCCGCAATATCGCCTCATATGTCCCCATCTATCATGTTAGACAAGAACAACTAGTGCTAGGTTACACCAAGCGTGCGACTCACCACCATGACTGATATTCGGTGTAGCCGGTGTAGTTGTCTCTGTTGACACGACGCGGTAAAACGTACGTGGAAAATATGCTCCACGCGTCAATCCATCCGTCAAAATAAATCATAACAGTTATTGAACGGAGATGTATTGAATGACCAGAAATATTGGCATAATCAATTAGCAGAAAACTGAGTGTTCATGTCGAGTTTATTTAATTTTTGCTTAGTTTAAACAATTTTGATTGGAACAAAGGATTGGATCAATGAGTTCATTGAATACTATTAATAAACAAATTTAGGTCTACAATACGGCATTTTTTAAATTAGGAGTTCTTTATTTGGTGGACATCCAGTAAAACCTTTACGACACTTAAAATAAGAAAGACATGCTTAGGATGCTGGGCGAGAGATGCAAGTGTGACTGTGTAAACTCATTTAGTTCTATATAAACGAAGACAATTAACGCCACGTGACAATTTGGTATAAAATGGCGTTACACAGCAATAAACCACAAAATATAAACATTTTACGTGAAATATTAACTATTTTACACAATAATGCAAACAATGTGTAAATTCCAAAAATTATTGATATTTCCCGCAGATGCGTCACTATGTCTCGTTTATAGTTTATTAGGGCAAATCATTTGCCACATCATGTATGATGTCAAATACTATCACAAAATATTTATAATAAAGCCGTATTTAGTCCGGCATAAAACATTCGAAAATCCTAATTTTGAAAAGTTATATGCCCATCATTAAACAATTAACTCTGTACCTTCAGTAAAAAGTGATACATCTTAACTTAAATCAGTTTTAATATTTTTACACTAAGTATGCGAATCAGTAAAAAATTTGCATTTTTTTGTTCTATTTGATGTCCTTCTAAGGAGAAAATTGAGCAAGATAATTTTGGTGTAAAATGCTTTAACTAAAGTTTTTTTACATTTATCAATGTGTATTATAATACATTTTGATTAATATCAAAGTGAACTAAACATTGTTATTTCTTCAATGTATATTAATACAAATGTAAGTAACTCCTATTACACGATCTAAATATTTAAACGTAAATTATTACAAACTGATATAATTATTATACTTACTATTTATACTTACATCATAAAAAAGGTAGAATTTATTATGGAAAAAAAAGGGGAATAATAATGCAAATCTAAATATATTAATTTACATTATTTTTCATATCAAATTAATTGTGATATATGATTCTGATTTAATCTGTATCAATACTAACATACTTTTGGGTAAAGTGTTTAATGATATAAATATATTTAAATCGAAAATCATCAATTTTAATTTAAGTTACATAACCCATAAAATAAATGTAGAGTGATATATGTACAAGTCGACAGCGCGGCAACCAGTGAATCGCAACTTCTTCGCGCAGAGTAAGATGCTTATATTGGCAATTAGAATGAGTGAGTGTTGAAAAAGTAAGACTTACGACTGCATTCAAATTGGTGCGTCGGGCATTTTATAGCAAATCGATGCGTAAAGTAACTGACTTATATCGTTTTACACAAATTACGTTGCTTTTGTTGCGACGATTAATATCTTGTAATATGATTTATTTATTCATAACTTAATTTATTATACTTTTGAGAAGGTATTTTATGTACCGTATAGATTATTTAACTTTAGTATCTATTCGGATATCTTTCTATCTGCACCCTAAACAATGAATTGCGGCGATAGCATTCTTATTATACATTCGTCAGTGGCAAATTCGTATTTGATATTTAAAACAATACCAGGCTTTATTTTAAACGAACTATAAATTAAATAAATATGTTCTTTGTATGTTTAAAACATACATAAGAATATCTTTCAATCTTGAAATATATTCTTATTTAATTAAAAACATATCCGTTACTTTTTTCTGTATTGCTTTCAAAGAATTACTGTTCTTTTATGCTATGCTTCTCTTGGTTTGACCAACGTATGAGAGACCACAGTCATAATATCTTTTATAGGCCCCTGCATCTTGTAAAGGTAATTGGCACTTGATGGATGGTAAACAAAAAAGGCTAAATAATTCATTGTATGAAAATTGCTACTACTCTGTCAAGGACTTTCTAAATGACACATTTTGTTAATTCTTTAAATTATGCTTTAGTTTTGGTGTTAGAAATGTAATTTAGGCTTAGATTTGTTTTATTTGTGTATTTATGTTTTTATAATTTTAACTTTTGTACATCGATTGTGTTGACATGACACAACTATGCACTATACTTCCATTTGTTTTTGTAAGATTCTTTATAAACCTGTATTTAACTAATAAAAACAATTTAAATTTGAATAAACACCAACGAAGAGAGCTTTAACCAACACATACTTCAAGCCACCAACAAAGATAAGAACATTTTTCAAAAGAACCCCGTTTCCTACCAAGAATGCTTCGCGAGGCTATTGAAATCAAAAACAGAATAATAATTAGGATAGTTAGTAGAAGAATAGTTACGATGGTAGGAATGTACCAGCTTGGGATACAGTAATTCAAATAGTCGTAACCTAAGAAGAAGCAAATCACAGCTAGATTTCATGATACTTTGCGCTCGTTCTTTGTAAATAGAAACACCAATTATTAAATTATGTTTGGTTACTTGGAATATTGAATTTCTTATTATTTATTCCTTCAGAACATTAAAACAACTACCATCTTAGCCACCCCGTGAACATGGCTGCTGAAGAGCAACCGAAACATCGGGGAAAGTGTAAACTCAAATATAAATAGTTAATTTAATTAACTTAAAATGTAGTTAACTGTAATAGTAAATGTTAAATAAACAACGCGATAAAATCCGTCTAAAGTAGTTAAGTTTCAATTACCGGTATCATTTATTTGATTTCGTATACTAATAATTTAATTACCGTTTATTCTTCAGACAATAATGAAAACTCGCATTATTAAAAATATGAAGTGTTTCGAAAAAAGAGCACGAAGAAATTAAATCGATAAGATTAAAATGATATGAACTGGATGGAAGAATTAATTATTGTAACAGAGGAAGAATATCATAATAAAATAGAAGAAAATAACCATAATAGATGAAGAGAAAATGGACTAATTGATAAGCGTGATGATGAAGACGATCAGTTTGGGCAGCTAATGAAAAAAAGCAAGCGTGATGCAGAAATTAGATTAACTAGAATGGAAAGTAAGCCTGATAGAGAAAGAGGTTCAGAATGGACAGAGGATGGCAGTGAAATTAAGCGCAATAGAAAAAGAGGATCACGGTAAGCAAAATATTAAAAAAATTTAAGCATAATAAGCAGTACAGCGTCTGAAACTGAATTGTCAAAAAGACCTGATTTATGAGTTTATAGAATATGCTTTTTTATTACGTATATACAAAAAAAAATACAGATCTCATAAGTTACCCATTATGTTTTAAAAAAAGTATAATTTGGATAGTTTAATTTACTACGGCGCCTATTACAAACAATAAAATGTTGTTTTATTTTTCAAACGAAAATCCACTTACAAATGCCTTCTAGTTAACAAAATTCTCACAATTTTATTGTATCTGTACGTAACTTGTGTCAATAAACATTTTAGTATTTTCAAAATGTACCAAATTACATAACAGTATGTATCATTACTCACATTTTATCTTAAATACGATACAAGTGTATAAAGATTCAAATTCAATTTAGCTCACAAATTTCTGGTTGTAATGTAAATTTTTAATATACAAATGAAATATATTTATTTTACACCTTCTTTTTATTAAGACCTTAACGTATAAACCTCCAAAAATACGAATCATAGATCTTTTAACACCAAACCAATATACGACGTGTAAAATGGTCCATGTAATTTTAAATTAATTGACACATAAAACGATGTTAATATTCGTTGTGTTAACTGATACAACTTGATTTATTTTTAAATAATAAAAAAGACATATAAATTAATGCATTTTTTCTTACATTGAAACATATTCAAAGATAATGTTTATTACTAAAATTAATCAGTATATATTTAATGAAGTAGAAAAAGAGTAAGAATTTTTTAAAACTTCAAGGACTTCGTTACATATCTCAAGTTATATCACTTTTCACTAAACGTACAGAACTATCGCTTGCGTTATTGCTTAAATGCCTTTACGCTACGAAATATACGCCCCATGAGAATATTTCATGATCCTGTGCTCGTTACCTGCGTGATACATATTTTGTATCTGACGTTCTACGCAATAATTATACGCTCTGGCGCCAAGCGCGGTAGACTCATATATGCGTACGAAACATACGTTTCAAGTGCTTATGCGAGAACCAAGAATATTCTGGAGTAAGGATAAATGGTAAAATATGGCTTACTTTACACTAGAAAGAGTGAAAGTAGTTAGGCTATTATTGTAAGTTGAGACAGCTTGATCATAAAAAATAGTACTAATAATATTTTAATTATTACTAGCGGCACCGACAGACTTTGTCCTGCCTTTTTTTTACGTGTATGTATTTTAATGCATTGGCGCGTACTCCTCCGCGGGGGCGGGTGGAGGGGTTATGTCGGACTCACCGACGTAAAAGAAAGATGTTGAAAAGATATTGTAACTCCCGGAATACCGACTAAACCTACCACTTCATCGTGAAAACCGCTATCGACGGGGCCGCGCGAATCACTTTCGCATGCGGTCGCGACCCCGCCGAGGTTTCGGCCCGCCGCGCGCCGTATGAAACGGCAGGCCACTACACAATGAGACCTATCCAATAGGCACCTCTCATTAAAACCCTACTGTCTCCCCCCTAGAGGGGAGACGGACTCGACACAGAGGCGCGCGTGGGAACACGCACGCTGCCTCTGGGACCTGGTGCTGATCGGATGGTGGGTAGGTCCACGAAGCCCACCACCCCGAGGCCAAACCTCAGGGTGGCTGGAGGTCATCTCGCGCTCTCCGGCACTTGGCTCGCCGGTTGGGGAGAGGGTTTAATCGCTCCCTCTCCCGCTCCACTGCCTCCTTGATGGAAATCATTTCCTCACAGAAGGCGGCGACGGCGTTCCACGACCTCTCACTCCGGACCATAGACTGAACTACGGCCGGGAGCAAGAAGGCAACCGATCCGACTGCCGCGATCAACTCACGGCACTGCGATGGCCAGGTATGGCAGACTTTGTCCTGCCTTTTTTTTTTTTTTTTTTTACTTGGGGGAATGCTATGACGCATATCCCTCCGCGGGGGCGGGCGGAGGGATTATGTCGGACTCGCCGGGGTAAAGAAAGATGTGGAAAAGATAATGTACCTCCCGGAATACCGACTAAACCTACCACGGTGTTCCTCGACACAACCACTATCGACGGGGCCGCGCGAATCGCTTTCGCATGCGGTCGCGACCCCGCCAAGGTTACGGCCCGCCGTATGAAACGGCAGGCCACTACACAAAAGACCTACCCAAAGGTACTTACTTCTAGACGAGACGGACTCGACACAGAGGCGCGCGTGGGAACACGCACGCCGCCTCTCGGACCTGGTGCTGAACGGATGGCGGGCAGGCCCACAAAGCCCGCCACCCCCAGGTCAAACCTCAGGGTGGCTGGAGGTCATCGCGCGCCCTCCGGCGCCCGGCTCTGCGGTTGGGGAGAGGGTTCAAACGCTCCCTCTCCCGCTACGCCGCCTCCTTGATGGAAATTACTTCCTCACAAAAGGAGGCGACGGCGTTCCACGACCTCTCACTCCGGACCATAGACTGAACTACGGTCGGGAGCGAGAGGGCAATCGATCCGACTGCCGCGATCAACTCACGGCGCTGCGATGCCCAGGCGGGGCAAACCGCCAAAGTGTGCGTGTGTCACCACTGCGGCAGTCGCCGCAGTGGTGACAACCGGGCGTCTCTTGCCGGCGTATACGACACAGGAACTGGCCAAAACAACCGTGGCCAGTCAATACCTGTGTCAGCCGGAAGGTGAGGGCGCCATGCCGCCTCTCCAGCCACTCCTCAAACACGGGACTTACCGCCACGATTGTGGCGTGCCCGGCACTGGGGTGCTCCTTCCATTTCGCCACTAGGACCTGGCGGAGCTCGGACCTTGCCGCTTTGATAGCGGGAAGATCCGGTCCTTCGCCCCGAGCTAGCGACTCCTGGCGCCAGCGATAGAGCGACGCCAGGAGCGCCGCTTCCAGGTCCCATGGCAGACTTTGTCCTGCCTGAACGAACCCATAGCAACCTACCGGATCCAATTGTAAATCACCCAATCATTTGAATCATACAAGGACCCACTCAAACACACACGCAAAAATTAAAGAAATTCAATAACATACACAAGTACAGAATAACTTAATATATCAAAATAAACACACAGACGTATAAAAGTAAGTGATTGCAAAATAAATCTTTTATAAATTAGACAATATTAAATTTGTAAAAACTCATTTAAGTCACAGTTACCAAAGCTAACAAATATCAAGTAGAATTTTAACTAGTTATAAAGGAAGAAGATGTTGAGCGGCCGCAGTGAGCATCAACATTTAATAAACGGGTATAACTCGTTTAAAGTACGATTGAACTTTTGAGTTGGGCGAGCGGCAACCTTACAAACTTGGCGAATTACTCGATTATATTTTGATTGCTGTTTATACGTTATGTTTTAAAACATGTATATTTTGCATACAATAAAAACAATTAACTAATGATGACTAGGCATCCAAAAAAAGCTTTGAAACCGCTATTTCATCATCAAGAATACTACACAATGTTACATATGGATGTCATCTTCTGTATGAATACACTGCGTTGTTGGTCTTGAGGCATACATATAAGCATATTGCCGTGGGATCTAATCATAGTTTCTTGTTGATCATATTGACAGAAATAGAAGAGTTAGCTTACAAAATAATATACGCTAAAGGTTATAATGCCATATAGGCTGTGGTCAAGTTTATAAGTACGAAAAGACATACAGACGTATTTAACTTCTTACAATGCTAGTTTTATTAAAAACTAGCGGTCGCCAAGTGGTCAAAATTCGCCCATAATTTATTTAGATTTTAAATTTGATCGTTATTAAAGTTTTATTGTCTATAACTTAATACCCTTAGCTGGTGACCAAATGAAATCACATTTCATTTATTTACCTACTCCACGTACGTATGTATGTAACCATAGTTACGAAGGATTCAACGAAATCTACCGAACAATGCCGAAATACTACAAACACGATTTGACTGCTTGTGTAAAATGCATGGTTGTGTGCGTGTAGTATTTTTTTTTATTAATTTAATGTATTTCTAATGCATATTTTATAAAAATATTAGGATTCGCCCGCCTTCTCCATATAAACTTTAACTGTGCCAAATTTGATACTCCTCTAACCGCGCAATTTTTGTAAAAAGTGGTACAAAGTTTTTCCTTCACGTATTAATATATAGATGATGAAAGTACTGCCTTTTCTACACCTTATTTATCATAATATAAAAGCTTTTAATTTATATTTATACAAATCAAAATATATTCGTTGAAAACCAGCTAAGTATAATATATTATTTGTCATTACATTTTAATATCCACAATTTTAAAAGTAATTTGGTAAGGTGTTAATATAACACATCGTATCTGTACATCTTTGTAACGGCTATATATGTTCATATACGTGTTTTATATTACTGAGAATGAATAAACAAGCATAATATCGACTTGATAGTAAGCCGTCACGTAAACCTTAATTTTTAATAGCTTGTACCTAGAATAGTCTGCGACATAAGTAGCTGAACTGTACAAAGTAACAGTATTTAATGAATGAATATTAATTTATTATTATTATTCTATTGTAATGAAATGCGATTAAAATAACGATTCAGTATTCATTACTGAGGATATCTGTAGTAAAAGAGAAAGAATTACCATTATTGCGTATGATAAAGCAATGCAAAGCCTCATAGGTAGTAAGAGGGTGATTCCCGAGCGAGTCTACTCATATGTCCCATCACCAAATAATCGCCAACCATCACACCAAAACACACCCGAACTTTAAAGAAATATATTATGTTTCATATCATAGGAAGCATGTTTATGGTCGATTGTCGAACACATATAAAAATTGGTAATACTAAGAATTTTATCACTGTAAATCTTAACATTTACACAACCATCTGGAACTACATGATGAGTAATTTTAGTCGCAATCTTATTTCGTTGGTAGATCAAAACAATACTAAGTTTTATACTCATATGAATGAACATATTATTTCAGAAAACACTGTTAGCTGTAAGCAAAGTATAATTAGTGTGAAAACCCGGTAGTATTTCCACTAATATTTAGCTTCCTTTATCTTCAACGTCCGTGGTAACATTAGCGTGGCGTGCCCACATGAGCCAACAGCCCAACACTAAGGAACACAATATTTCTCCGCTTCAAACAAATTGCGGTCGGGCGTTAGTTTGATTGGGGGTTGTTTGTTGCCTTTACAATGAACATTAGTCCGAGAATGTGTGTTTTCACCTTCAATACTTAATGCCTGGCGTATCTTTAGAGGCATGTTTCAAGCTGAATTGTTTATTATAATTACATGTTATTGTTATTTGTTACAGAGTATTTTATTTTCTCGGTTTCGCTTCGATTTCTGAAGTGATATGAAATGGCGATAATTGTTTTGAAATTAGCAAATAATGGTAAATACCCTTTCAGGAATATAAAAGTATATCCCCGAAAAGGGAATGAGAAATGTATACCTAATGTGAGCAAATATATATGCTGCTACTTCTCACGTCTATGCATGAGGTAATGTATATAAATAACATACGCGTATTTTTTTATAGTAGTTCAAGTATTTATTAAAATGTAAATTATTTCAAATTTGTATTTTACCGATACCACAATGAATAACCTATCGGTGAACGGTAATGGCCGCTCATAGAGCTGACTCAATAATTTTTGGGATTGCTTCTACAATAAAACTAAATCAATCCCCTACCAACCCTTAGGAAAGAGGAAAGAGGCGCAAGTATTCTTCACTTCAGTCCAAATATGGATCTGTTTCGTGTCTCAAATAAACAAAATCATCGTACCATTTTCGATGAACTAGAATTAAGTAAGGCATCTCAATAAATATATGATTATGACCTTCTAGGAGATATGCGGGTGAACTAAGACAAAACTATATTAGATGGCAATGGACGTGTGGTATTGATGGCACGAGAAGCAGGATCGCATACTCGAGTTACCTAAAATGCAGTTATAATTAACTTGGCCCTTTGACTGTATAATAACCTGACTGTATTTTATATTAAGTATTATTACAATTCTATTCACGTCATATTAGTATTTTCAGAAAATGATATTATGGCTACATCTTACTAAGCGTAATACTTATTTAGAAAAAAAGGACGAAAAGTAGCTGTTTTGTACAACTGCCTCTATTTTTGCCACAGACAAGCATACGTCTGACTAAGGCTTACCCGTAGCAAGTTGGAAGAACTTTTGGTCACTTGGATGAGCTGATAATACGGCACCAGCTTAAGAAATCTAGAGCTCATGTTTATAGAACACAACATAATATTGTTTAGCTACGATATTTTGTATTGTAGAGAATTTGTCGCCATGCATAAGAAGTCTTTGATAACTTACCAAACCTAACCTAAGGTATAATAAACCTATAGTTCATATAATTGTCTTAGGTTTACGCGAATGCTAAAATAAATAACGGGATAAAAACTGTATAAATTAGTTTAATTTCTTTCTACCCTTTGTCTGTTGACGAAAATTGGACAAACATGCATATTAATAATATGGATTAAGATTACACACATATAGCTACCATTAGCAATGGTTATCTCGCCATTATTATACGGCAAGTAGTGCGGTTTCATTTTATATAGGTTAGTTGCTTCGAGAGCTACGATTTCTTCTGTATTGCGGAAGTCTGTCAATGATACATAGCATATCCCAAGCGAACAGGCGTCGCTTAAGCTGGCAACACAACATACAAAACAAACAAAACTGTGGAATGTCTTTATGAGGATTCGTCCATTGTGCGATAATTTGACAAGGGTGAGAGCGGGGCACTTGCCTAAACTCATTACTATTAAATTAATTAATGTAGAATCACATACAATTAGGAATGTAGACGTTGTACATCGGAATGCGTTGAATTTTCTGTTTTGTATAGGTATTGTATTCAAGATTTAATCAAAGCCCTTATTTTGTGAAATAAAATTTTAGTATTGCCAATTATTTGATGACGATGCGTATGAGTCAACTCGATCAGGGAAATACCACCGTCTCAAAGGGAAAAAACAAAAGACTAAATAGTAACACTGATACTGATTTTGAAGTATTTCCACAGCTTGCTTGACGTAAAATCTAAAATGTAAAATGCGATCAAATTATATTCGTAATGCACGTAAATTACGTTGTTAGCGGACTGTAGGCCTTGCGAACAGAGCTGTGGGCATCTAGTTTATATAATATAATTAATGTGTAACATTACAACAAAAAACATCACACGTACATGGTTATGCAGGAGTTAGTCGCACATCACCACCAACCACAAAAGGCTTATTAACCATGATCCATGAACTGAGAATATCACTTTTGCGTGTAATTAAATTATCAATATAAGAATAACGTACCGGTGTTTAAATATTGACTAATATTAAAGAATTAGGAAATTGTTTATATAATTAAATACTTTCCTAATTCTCTAGTCATAGATTTACATATTATTATTATAGATATGTTGTTTAAGATAACTTGGTCGAGGCAACCCATATTTCTATGAAAATATTAGTTAAAATATTATTATTAGGTTTGAGTTGACTGGAATGAAAATTTTTATGGGTTAAGTCAATGTTTGAAATGTTTGTCTATAGTATAAATGCTTGTTTTAATACACTAACAGTACTGTAGCAATACGGAAAAGAATAGGTTTTAAATGTATTGAATTCGTATGGTTAGTTCAATAAAATTACATGTTGGTCTCAACTGAACGACCCAAATAGTAAAGAAGTGTAAGGGTCTAATCCTACAAGTACGCGAGCATATTTGCCTAATCACAATTTAGCCATCGTTATGGTCAGCTCTCATCAGGCCTCTGCTAGATATACGAGTACATAGGTCTTTTTTCTGTAGCGTCAATCTTTACGACCCTGTGCCAGTCGTCCAAATAGATCACAACAAGCCGACGGTCCGACTATCAAGCCTATTGCCTGCCCACTTGCATCATCGCCTTGTTTACCTATCTCCAGCTTAGTCTCATTATAAGCATACTTACATCTGCAGCCATCGGTCTTCATCCGATTTCGATTTTAGGTAAACGGTCAACGAGAGAGATGATTAAAATGAAACGCTAGAGTTTTCTGCAACCAGAATTCTGGATGAGATCTAGCACGACACCTTTAGCTGAAAAGCAACCCAATCTAAAGCAATGCGTCATTTGATCTCCTTCATAATAATTAGTCAACCTCAAAATATAATTGACGTTGTTTTTTCACGCTACAAACGAACGCAAACGATGATGGTAAATACTCTAAATAATAAAGTGTCATATATGCAAGAATAAGAGGAAATTGCACAACAACGTAGCAGCGATACTAGCAATAACTTACATCATAAGCACATAATCAATATAGGAGCAACAAGCAACAGTTGACGACGTCGTGTGATCCCATTGAGACATAACGTAGCAATTTCCTGGCCACAGAAACCTCGCCTCACTGACATGTGAGCCAATTACTGGAAATACTCCAGCGTTTCAAACTTAACTATTTATAGAGTAACCTTTACCGATTTAATCGATGTTTTCTGAAACTATAGGGCTACGACTGATACCGATTAGTTTACCTAAAGTTTATTGTATTACAGAAGATAAGAAAGATATTAGATACAGAATTTGTTATGGATGGAGTGAGGGTTTAAGTGGTCACCTCGCTATTGCCGATACGTTGAGGGTCAGATGTCCACATGAGGTAAAAATCGTATGATCCATAAATTAATGTGCCAAATCTAGTTATTCTCTAGTTATTTGTGTCAGTTGGTTGTTGATGGTAAATTTGCTTCGTCGTGAATCTATTGCGAGAGTAGTCTATTATAAAGATCAAAGCTAACTGTAAAGGAGAGTACGCGAGTTTTTAAGTTTTTGGGAGAGTGTCTAATCCAAACTCTTATTTATTTATTAAGGATCTCCGAAAAAGAATATACACAAAATTGCACAAAATAATTTTATGGCAAAGATATACATATGTATGTCATTACTATACAACTGTAGCTAATGCATTCAGAGATTATTTAGTTACGTGCAGTCAAAATAATCTTTTATGTTTAATATTTTATGTTCATGAGATTTTACTATAAGTCATACTATTGACTATAGTCATATACATAGCACCAATGGTTGAAATTAATTATCAATCTAATGCCTAATGTTTGGGTTTAAGGTTGAGGTTTTGGCACCTAGGTTGGGCAGAATATTATTCGGATTTTCAATAAAGAAATTCTTAGCAGCAGCATGAAGTCTGGAACTGTGGTCTGAATATGAGATGGCTATAGACTCGCATTCTACATATGAGTGGCGAAATTTAGGTGTTACACGCCTTTGTAAACACCTACGAAGATAGCGGCGTGAGACTATAATTAATACCTATATGTATAATACAGGGAAACAAAAAAATATATATTATTTCTGCGGCATTAATTTTGCAACTGGTTTGGTGTTTATTAAACTTCATCAGTCATACCCGAAATGTATTTACTTTGTATGGATTGACTTTGGTTCTTGAGATAATCAACATAAAGAACGGTTCCATCAGGACATTAGAAATTATATATTTTAAAAATTAAAGAAATTTACCAAGGCCGATGGGACAGCCATATTATGATGGCAGACTATTGCGTGAGTTATTATTTTATGATTTTTTGTTAAAAGCATATTATGTAAGTTTTCTTGTCGTTATTATATAGCCTCTTCTAGAGCAGCGATAGCTCAGTGGGGAGACCAACAGACTGCAATGCAGAGGGTCTCGGGTTTGAACCCACGTCGCGCACCACTGACTTTCGGAAGTTATATTACTTTTCGAAATTATGTGCCTTAAATTACTCTTCTCCAAGAAAAATTACACAGAAATCTTTCATGGTAAAATTTCTCAATTTTGTATCCAATCCTGTCAAGAGTTGTTCAGTAGTTTCATTTGATTTCAAGTAATGGTATATATTTATATTATTAAATTTATTTTCAGCTGTCGATAGCAACCCAGTATTTTTTTTGTACTTAGTATGCACATATTACGACCCTCTATAGAATATTCCCTTTTTCCCTGGACAGTCATATTGCTATGCTGACTTTCTATTTGGTTTCTTGAAATATTACAATTTGCCTCTAAATTATCTTGTGAAATCATTTCAGTTTCGGTATGTTTATCAAACATTCAGTCTTATTGGGACTATTTGTATTTTTTTTATATAGTTAATTTTTCTAAGTAGATCTTCGTTTGATTTTTTCAAGCTACTATTTTCTAATGAAAGCAATTCAATTTCCTTGTGCGCACTATTTAAATCTTGCGTTAGTTTATTGATTTGTTCTTTTAAATAATTTACTCTTTCGTCGTCATCATCCGATAACATGTCCAGTAAGCTATTATTCATTGTGTCATTTATAATATCTGTTGTCGTGTTAGTGTCATCAAGTATTATTGTGTTCGATTTTGTTCTAGTCCGTCGAAATGTTATATTCTTTAAGTTTAAGTTCAACAATTTAATATAACATATATCGGTGCATCTCTGCTGTAACCAAAGGCACATCGAGCTAAATGTTTTAGGGCGCTTTTACTGTCTGTAAATACAACAAAAAATTTATCAGTTTTATTTTGTATATAGTTAAGAGCTTCTGAGATGGAAATGAGTTCCAATTTCATTATAGAAAATACTTTGTAAACATCATACGAATTTGAGTAAGGCTCGAAATATGCGGCTCCTCATCCGTTACTAGTTTTGGATCCGTCAGTAAATAATATTGATCAACCAGAGTACTTATCCTGCAATTCACTCATTACATTAACTTTCAGTGAGTTAATCTCATGCGAATATTTGTATGTAACATTGCTAAATCAATTTTAACAATGTTATTAATTGTAACTATAAACCTTACCCATACATCTAACTTAAATATTTCAAGAGGATTAGAATGGTGTATTACATATTTTTTGCGATCGTTATAAACAGTTAACAATAATGGCGTTCTAACTCTTTGCTAATATCTTTCACAACAAAGGTTACTTATGAGATCTATTTTAATATTATTTGGACTAATAAAGATATATTTTTAAGGCAATATTTATAACCAAGATATAATCTTCTTACAAACAAAGGCGGTATGTACAACTCACTCTCCATAACGTAAATGTACTTTATATAACCTCTTATAACACGAAGAGCTTAATTCTGCACTGTATCAATTTTGTACAAATGAGTTTTCCCACTATTACCGTACAAAAACCACCATTGTCAAACCTGCTCCTAATTAATGCTATGTAAATAGTGTGTAAGGACCTAGGATGTATTCCCCAATCTGACCCTGCTAATACTTTTAATATGTTCAAGAACCTTGCAGCCTTCTCCACAACTTCATTCACATGTTTACTGCACAGCAATGATGCATCTAACTAGAATCCTAAATATCTAATAGAGTTTACAACAGGTAATGTTCTTTCTTTAATTTGTAATTTAATTTGATTTCTTCTACGCCCTCAAATAAAAATACATATTTTTGATTTATTTGGGGATGACCGAAGGCCGATATCATCCAATGTGTTCTTTATGATATCTAACGCTGTCTGTAACTCAGTTCCACTATGATAATCTCTATTTGGCTTGTAAACAGTACAAAATATCTGCGTACTGGGAAACAACTACATTAGATATATTAAAACATACTTTTGATGTAGTAGTATTAAAGAGTAATGGAGAAATAAGGGGATGGAAGGGGATCCCCCTTGAGCTAATTCCCTATTAGTATGTCTAACTTCAGACACTTGACTATCTTCACCCATTTTAATAATTACCTGCCTGTCACTTAAAAATACTCCAGAGATAACTAAACATATGTTTACCAACTCCTATCTCATAATACATATAAAGTCTTTATTACTTTATTAACCAAAATAGTATTTGACAGTTAAAGTGGTCTTAGAAAAACCTAGTTGCGTGTAAGATATTAAACGTGTTAAGCAATCTAAACATGACTGAGCCCTCCTAAACCCACATGTGTATGGGGGGGGATAAAAAAGTGATTTTCAACAAACCATTTTAATCGTTTGCCTACCATATGATGGAATATCTTACAGATGCATGATATAAGTTATATTGGACGAAATGTGTTCTCAGATTCAGTATCTGTTTTAGATTTGGGGATAGAAACAATTATATACGGCATTGATCTGGAATAACGCCTAAGCTATAGATAGCATTGTATCAATTTAAAAGAAATTATTTGGCAGATAAAGGTAAATAACTAATCGTAGAGTAAGTTATTCCGTCATTGCAGGGTGCAGTGTCTCTTTAATGTTAGTAATGTTTTCATTTCTTTAGAGCTTAGCCAGAGCCATTTGCTTCGGTAATATCTGTATGGACGTTAAACAAACTTCAAACATATTCTCTTCTTCTATCACATTATTCTCCCTCACTTTACTGTTATTTGCTGCTCCAGATATAAAGTCACTCACTCATAGACTCACTTCTAATTAATCTTTTTGGCCTTTTGGATACAGTAATGTAACCTTCATCACTACTTCTCTCAGTTTCCCGTGATCTCTTACCGAATTTTATTTTTCCTGACTAAACATGCAGCTCTTCTTCACATTATCTTAGAATTTCAGCATCACTTTAATCTTCTTCGCTTAAATCGCCGCCTGCCATTTTAACTTTTTAAATGCGGGTAATTGTAAAATATTGCGGTGGCGAACGTATCGGCGACACAGATTACGTGCACTTGCAACAGGGTCTCGCGCGCAACTGTACTATGAACTGTACTACCTGATATTCACCGAAAGAAACGTTAACGTTGAGCTGCATCTAAAGGGGCGTTTCTGTATTTTGCTAATAAATACTCCTCCGGGCGCGCCAATGCTTATGTACAGCTACTTAATAATTGCAATAAAGAGCTGTTTTATTTAAAAAAACTAGCTATGGCTTTATTTTAGTTATTACAATGGGCAAGCCTTCGTACTGTTATATGGGGCTAAAAAAAAGTATATTAACAAAGAGTAACTATTATATCATTCTAAACAGGGCTTTCAATCGTAATCACTGTCAATTAAATTAATCACTTTGCTTTATAGACTCAAGAAACATTAGATATAAGTATAATATACTTTATACAAAGATTATTATTATTTCAAGTAGAATAATGATAGTTAAACTTGCAGACAATGAGGTGAGCACGCTCTTTTATCCGGACGATTATACGACGGCACGTAGACGGGATCTGTTGTAGATAATACAGGATATTGAGATCCGTTTTAAAGTTTAGCTTGCCTATTATTTTTCTTAATAAATATATTTTAGATTATTTTCGTAGTAAACGAGTAATTGTCTGACTATGATTTTCTTATCGCTTCTTGGACGTAGACTAGCCAACATCACAGACGATAATAAATAGCGCTTCTGGACATTGCTGCGTTCCGTTGGCATTGCACAACAAATGTCAAGGGACGACAACCAATCCAAAGTCTAACTTAAAGGACAGCGGAACAAGAAGCTGTGCGACTTAAATCGCCTGTCGATGCTCCACAAGCTAAGATCACTCACGCGCGATCAGAATACTTTAAATAAATACTTAAAATATTATCCATTGGTGGTATAATTTCTAATTTTGTATCATAGATGGCGTTGGCGTCGTTTTATAGTACGTTGATGGAGTTGACGGCGTAGAATGGTGATTATTCTTCACAAGTCAAATATTTGATCGGTCACCTTTAACAAGTAAATATCAATTGTATATCATATCACTAATAAAATAACTTATGTTACTGAATGTTCATTTTCTACCACAATCAATGACAATTTATATTTAAAAATATAACTACGGTACCTACAATATTCATAAACTGTTACCGATAATTGAATATGACTATTACACAATAAGGGTTAATTCACGTCATTGAAATAGGTCAGTCAGTTTTAATCGAGGTTTATTATTGTTCCATTAGCTTTAATGTGAATTCAAAGAAATTAAGTCCCAATCTGCTTACTCAATAAAATCATCAGCTGGGTCGAATTCTCTCGCCAATGTGGTTTACACTGCGCGCTCGTTTGAGTGAGTTAGTCAAAGCGCTTAAAAGTATAGTTAATTAAATCTAAAGAGAATTAAGTCTGATGACTATTTTAATTTTAGTCGCAATTCATATAGTATGAGGGTTATTTAATGATCACTAACATAGAATGTCTAAAACGTGGTTAAAACTAAACGTATCAAAACGTATTATCTATAGTTTTCTCCCAGTCGTATTTGGAACGCTTTCTAGTTTGATAGGATACGGAATTTTGCCAGAAAATGACCGACAGATTTTCTCAGCATCCCAATCAAGATAAAATTCGTAAACATCAATTTCATAAAGCACAAAACAAATTATTGTCCTGTGTGGGGATCGACCTCGCAACATTCAGTGCAGTAGCAGTGTCGATGTGACAACTTAAATAATTACGTCATTCATATTATTATAAAATGTGTACATAAAATTTATTGATTGCTGTCTAAATCACTCGATCAAACGTATGCAAAATACACGTGTACTATACCGACTATATATGAAAATGATGACCGACCACAACTAATGTTTAACGAATTTGTTAGCTATGAAACGAGGCATCAGCTACAAATAGAAATACCTACTACTCAAAAACAATAACTATTTATGAGGCGAGAAAAATGTTCCAACTTGTTAAGAATTAATGTTCTGCATGAAACGAATAATAAACATAAATATGACACTTTAAATAAACTCCTTTAAAAGGGAAAATTACCAAGTAAGCTGAGTAGGAGAGCTAGTTGCCAATAATTTGTAGACGGTACAAATGAGCCAGCATGTCGGGAGATGTACAATTATCTAGCCTTATATTAAATTACTTTAAACAAATATAAGCAGGCAATAAGTTCATTATTTTTAATTAGTTTACCAATATCGATACGATAGTTTATTTTAATGCTAGCATCAAACAGATGATGAATCACAAAGAGCAAATTTTCAATAACATTAATTGGGGGTAGCTAGTAATAAAATGATTAAATCACGAAAAGTATACACGGGATTTGTTTGTATCTGTAGAATACGCTAATGATGTAATTAATCCGTGTTTATCTACTTTCGTACAAAACAAATGTTCGTATAAAACACAGTATCGTATTACACTTCGATCTCTGCCTACAATAAACAATTAGGGTGAATGTTGCCTTTTATACAAGTTTTCACTAAGCATAGGGATGTTTTGCAGCATATTGTATCAACTTTATTTATATATATTGCATTTTATGATCAACATCTATTTCCTATCCTAGTAAATTTGTTTAGATATCTTGCATATGGATATTCACAGACTAGACTCAATTTTATAAATTGGCAACGATGATCTCTGTTTGATGGGAGACTTTATAAAATGGATGACATTATAGTCTACCATTATCATATGATACATAGGCTGCTTTAGTTAATATCCGTTAAATTACAATAAAATTTTACTTGAATTAATAAATAGGTGACTTTATATTAATCGTTATTCCCACAATAACTAGGGCAGTATACATATGGGGAACTTGGGTGTGCATCACGAGAAAGCCGTCAGATTACGTCAAAAACAGATTCCAGAGCTCGGTCTAGTTGCCTCAGGTGTATGTGAACGCCCGTGGTCAGAACCATCGTACCGGTAAATATGTCAGGCTAGCTTGCTGTTTTGTAAAATTCATGTGCTTATTATTAAATTTGAATAATTCTGCGCAAGGATTTGTAGGCTTCTTATGATGATAATGTCATTTCTAAAATTTTAATTATGGTAAATAAATAGATAAGATTCTTTCGATATATACATGAGGTAAAATTGTTAGCATTATCAATTTCATTTCTAAAAGCGATCAATTAAAATTAAATATAAGCTATATAAAACCGAAAAAGTGTAATCTTCACATGAAGTGAAAAATAAAATGAAATCTTAACAAGAATAATTAATTATTTAATCATTTAAGGTAGTTTATTATTACGTTTCTCAGTGATTATACTAATAAGTCAGGAGTACATCGAAATGTGTGTAAATAAAAAACCCGTAAGCAAGATAAGTTGCAATAACATATCAATTAGTCATTTTGTTTAAGCAATAGTCACATTTATAATTTTATACATAATTTACACTTCTACAGAAGATCACAATATTAGTATTTAATCCCTAAGTCACTCTGGTTATCTATGGCAGATAACTAATAATTACCAAAATATTGACATGGCGCAGCAGCCACAAAAATTTGAGCCAATTAAACAGCGATAAAATTCACTGGAAAAGATTTTAACGTGCTCATACAATAATTTAATTACTTTCTTGTAAAAGTATATACATTTAAAAAATTATGCTGATATTTTGTTAAAGCCCGAATAAAATGGAGCGTAAAATGTTTATGAAAAATGCCGGTGCAGCGAGATTGTGATGTAATAAATCATAAGTGCATTATAAAGCAACGTCAGAGACGCTTCGTTAAGAAAAACAAACCTTTCTGTAACAGGCTTCGGATTAATTTTGTATCAAGGTGCAAGATTGGCGTGTTTATTTTAGACACTGTAAACTACAACTACGAGTAAATGAACTTAGTGAACCGGGTTTGGTTTTTACAATGTTATTTAGCTTATTGAGTTTAGGTACAGTAGATGCTGAATTTATCAATATACATAATGTAGCTACATGTGTATGTATTGATTAGACAACACTATTAATTGATCTAATTATTTTCTTTTCTAAAAATATTTTTTGGTAATAATTATGTTTTAAAAGGGTTTCAGCCAGTGCAATCTGGTTGCAACTTCAAACTTTTCAGAAAAGTACCGACCTGCGGTAACACATTGGTAGGGGATGTGACTGCTTAGTCCCCAGTTCTATTTCAGGGTCGAGCAACGTGTGTCATTTTGCTATGTAGTTGTCAGTAGCAGCATAAAGTTTGGAACTGTACCACGTAGACGGTAAAATCGCTTGGCCTTATACGTCGGCCCTAAAACCATAGCTGGCAAAATGTGAGTGTATTACACCTCTGATATGCTTCGGCTTGACACAAAAATTATACGAATGTATGCATATATATGTTGTTAATATCCATATTAAATAAATTAATATAATATTTAGTCTGGAAATCAGCCCTGTACTAAACTGTCCCATTGCTGGGCACGGGCCTCTTCTCAGCGTGAGAAGTCTTAGGCCATAGTCCATCCCGCTGATCCAGTGCAAGTTGGCAGGCTTCACATACCTTCGAGGACATTTTGAAGAAATCTCAGACATGTAGGTTTTCCCAGTATGTTTTCCTTCAGCGTTTAAGCAAGTGATAATTAACTATTTTTTAATACGCACATAACTTCGAAATGTAAGGCATGTGCGCTTTGGGATCACATTTGAGACCTTAAATAAATCAAGCAAAATAAAAATTTATGATATAATGTAAAACATTTCATGGAAAATGTCTCCTAAAATTCCTGTCAGCAATGTCAGCTACACTAGTACTTACATTTTAGGATATTTTAACTATAAGCTTGATCCAAAGTAAAATGCTAGTTAAAATAAAGCCTTATGTTTATAATAATGCTTACGTTAATGCTGCATTACGTTAGCTTACTACTGTGTATCGAGTACAGTCATAGATTTCGTACAACTATTAAGTTTTTCGGGCAGTATACAACATTTTAATAGGGGACCAAACCTAGACGTTGCAATCGTCAGTAGATAGATTAAACACATGATGAGCTTTAACAAGTTTCACCACAACTCTCGGTGAGACGCACGAACTACGAGTTATTTCTACAACATTTGCAACATCGTGCGGTAGCTGACAGGGAGATTATAAGTTGCAGTTACACGGACGCTAATGAATGCAGCCGGGATTACACAGCCAGCCCCACGCCCAATTACATAAAAGTTCCCTGACATCGGGCATCCGACGCAATACATTATCCGACACACTGCGCGTTTACCAACCTTTCAATGCTTTTATATTGATAGCCAATTAATTATTTTGCTAGTTCTGTTAATAGCTCGTGAGAGCTGTGGAACAAGCTTTGAATAGAGAACACAGTAATTAAACAGGTTATAAACTGCAATTTGTATTTTGTTTTTAGCGATTGTTTTGTATGAAAAGTAAGTGATACATGATACAGTGATGTGTTCAACCATTATAAACTTGTTTTGATACTATATTCGTTAATAAAATAAGATATGATGGTTGTTGTTTCGGATATTGATTTTATGCACAAATAAGGTATAGAATCTTGTTGCAGGTCATATGACCTGCCTGATCGTAAACAATTAATATCTTATTTGCACCAACCTAACTGTATTGCCATAGGAAGAATACCTGGTATGACATAGGAATAATGCTTTCCTACTGATAGTACAGTATCACCTTAATATGTTAGAATCTAGCGATGCCAAAAATTCACTTTAATGTTATTCGAATAATATTCGAATGAGTTGAAAACATTGTGCGTTGATGCGCTCAATGCTTTGTCTACTTAATGTCTTATTATTCGAATGATACTAGAATGAATAATTGTATATAATACAGTTTCACTCTAATAGCGCATCGCTTCTAGAAAATATATTCACTGCAGGAAGACCAACGTAATCTCTAGTAAAGTGAAGATACTTTCCCAATCGATCTGTTCCAGGTTTTAGAGGCACTTCTTTAGCTTTATCTCTAAGCTCTGAACTTCTTATCAGCATTGCACTCACAAGCTCTACCTTCTTGTTTATTTGATCCTCGCATACGTAAATATAACTTCTTAAATTTAACTGTTGTTTGTTGTTGTGTGTTCACTTGTTTTTTAATATGCAGTGATAAGAATATACATCAATTAACTATTCTATGCACAACTATTAACTACTCGGTACCTTGATGGAAGCAGTTTCGTGAAATTGAAAAACCATATATCCAAGTCTTTCCATACTGAACGTGGCGTACGTCAAGGCTGTAGGTATTTTGTCTCCGAAGCTATTTAATCTGTACGGTGAAAATATAATGAGGAAGGCGCTAAGTGATTGGCATGATGGCGTTATAACAGGTGGTCAGAAGATAACAAACCTGAGATATGCGGACGACACGACAATAGTTGCTTCATATAAAGGAGAAATGGCAATTTTACTTAAGAAAATTGAAGAGGAAAGTGCCAAACTCGGTCTCAAAGTTAATCATACGAAAACCAAACTTATGGTGGTGGATAGAGCTCAACTCCTTCCTAGCTCAAATATGCTCGATAAGTATGAAAAAGTCAACGAGTTTATTTATCTAAAACTCTTAATATTGGGTCAAGTTAACGGAAAACGCGACATTATTTGTGGTCGCGATCCTCAGAATTGAGGGAACGAGGAAGAAGAATGCACAACTAACGAAGCCTTTTTGGACACGTTTCCCGCTCTCACTCATAAAGATGCTATTAGTTATTTCTATTCAGATTTTTTTAAACAGTCTTGAATCTGGTCGTTTGCCTAGAAGACAGCAATTGGCTTACATCTTATATCGTCAGAGCTCGTGAAATGAAATGAAACTGCCGAAATGGGTGTGTAATCAAACTGTGCTTACCCTTGCGAAAAACCACAGGGGTAAAACAGTGTACAAATGTATGTACTATGCATAAGGCCCCATTCACATCGTCTCCTGCATTTACTTGTCTTTTAACATCTTCTTTTATTATTTTTACTATCTTCTGTATATAAAGTACCCAAATATTAGTGTATTCGCGTACTTTATAGAGAACTAGATGCAGCGCGTGGGTCCGCCCGCGTGCTACCTACATCAATTAAAAGTAGCCTATGTCCTTAACTGAACTATATCTGTACCATCTAAATCGGTTGAATTGCTTGGTCGTGAAGAGGTAACAGACAGACAGACCCAGAGCCAGAGTTACTTTCGGATTTATAATATTAGTAAGGAAGTAATGATTAGTATTCTTTCCCTTTTTATTCGTTCTCTTCTACAATAAGTATTTCCAAATTATTTTAAGGGAAAACTGGTGCATTATTACGTAACTAAAATATTGATCCAATCCCAGCAATTTAAACTCGATTATATAACTAGAACTGTATACAAAACAACACAAGCCCTGACTCCCGCTTATAAACGTAGCAGCCCTTACAGTTTACACTAGATACAGCGCGCTTACAGTTCCCGGCAGATATAACGGCACTAAAAGCATTTTGCGTCGACATTTTATATTGTACACATCCGGGACCCCACTACCGTGAATACTGTGATACACAAGTACTAAATACTCGCACAGCTATTGAACGTGTGGTTTTGAATAATATTTGTATTGCACTCGGGTTGCCTTTGAGCTGATTTATTAGTGTATGCATACAAATACTTCTACTTATAAGATTAGTATTGGCGTGCATAATATAACAAGAGGTACTAGTTACATCTTATTACTTTATAGTACCTACAAGCTTACACAAATAAATTAAAAAAACACTGACAAATAATACTCCGACGACCGACGAACGGACTTATGGTTCAGGAGTTTTATTTGTCATAGTTTTAAAATAAACTATTATGACAGAATTAATATATAAAGCTCATATACATATATCATAACTTTTATTTTTGAAATCTCAAATAATATCCTATACAAATAATTTTGTAATATGTATACGGATTTTATCGCATTGTTTATTTAACACTTTATTACATAATTTAGAAACTGTTATACTACTATTAAACTTTATAAATTTTAAGCTAATTAAATTATTAAAACTATTTATATTTAAGTTTACACTTTCTCCAACGTTTCGGTTGCTTTTCAGCAGCCATGGTCACGGGGAATATCCCCGTATTATATAATAATTAATTAATTAGCTTAAAATTAGTAAATTTCAATAGTAGTATAGTAGTGTAACAGTTTCTAAATTATGTAAATAAACAAAGCGATAAAATCTGTATATAGTAGTTTAATTTCAATGTATAACATTCGCGTAAACAGAAGACAATATTATGTTGAATCATAGTATTATAGTTATATTCTAATATAAAGAGAAATAGAGTACGAATCTTATTAAGTTTATGTGTATGTGAAGGATAATCTCTGGAACCACTGAACTTATTTCAGTATTCTAAAGATACATTATTCCAGATGGACATAAGCTATATGTTATATTCAACACGGGCGAAATCGGGACGGGCTACAATTTCTTAATTCTACTTTTATGCCTATTAACGTAACTATTAAGGCAACGAATTTTAAGAAAAGCTGAATAAATACCTAAACAGAAGGGGCATGTTATTGCTTCAATAGGGGGTAATATGTTTTACAATTGCAATAAATGTTCATTCGCTCGCTACGAAAACAACACGCTGTACGAATAAAAGTCAAAATATCGCCGAAGAGACATTTCTTATGAATCTGACACGCTGAAATCTGAGATTAAATTCATACCCCGAGGTACAATTCGTTCAGAATAACGTCGCATCGTCCACACTCCTACCAAGATGAAAAATGGTAGCATTATCTCGATTTCACTTGTCAAATGAACAAAAAGAGGTTTTTGCTCTAGCTACTACTTATTTACTAGAAACTGAGAGAAGCATTGTAGGCACAGCTATAGATAAAGTCCATTAGTCTGTGACAGCTTAGATTCGAAACGTAAATTTCAGTGCTACACTCATAATAATGTAAGTACCTATACAAATACGAATTTCTACGCTCATATATCACTGTGTTTTAAAAAAATTGTATATAGAATGAAAATGGTTATCAAACGTATTTTGTTCACCGAAACAACGCAAATGAAAAAACAAAGCACAATTTTTACGAGTCATAAACAATTTCGCGTGGAAGCCAATGTTAAGCATAAAAACTTCTTCAGTCAGACCGTTACACAATGAAATTAACAATAAGCTCGGTGGAAACAAAGAAAGCACCTAAGTTGATAAATAAAAAATATGTCAAGGGGCTAATGTTAGGGTGCGAGTACAAAAATTGAACGAGTTTTGGTAATTTTTGCGACTTTTCAGCTTTTTGCGCAGGATTCTGACTAAAAGTCAAGCCAAGGCGTGATTTTTATGCATTTTGAGCAAAGATGGTGTTTTGCACGACAGAACTAAATCGCCCGTAGGTTTGACAAAGGACACCTCAAAAAAGACCAATTGATGGATACATTAACTTTGACTTTACCTACAGCCTGTAAAGTTATTGATGCCAGCTTAATCACCTACTGTGTATGTTCATGGGGTTCAGCGGCCATAAAACATTTGATTGAGGTTGAAAGAGCACAACGGGCTTTACTTAAAGTACTTCTCTACTTACCGTTTCGCCACCCTACACATTTAGTGTATGAGAAAGCAGAAGTACTAAGTGTGCGGAAGTTGTTTGTCTATCAATGTATTCGAAAATACCATAAGAATACCGTACCTTATCTACAACCCTCGGGTAAAAGGATAGACAAATGTCCAGTCCCAAGTGTCAAAAGCAAATTTGCCCAACAACACTATGGTAATATTGCACCTAGACTGTACAATAAACTTTATCTAACGCACAGAACCAAGTCTTTAACAAATTACAAAATCAAAAACATTATTAAACTTTGGCTTAAAAATTTTGACTACAAGGATGTGGAAAACTTATTACAAATCGTAACATAAGCACACACACACACATACAAACACACTCACACACTCACTCACACACGCTCACACACACACACACACACACACACACACATACACACACACGCACACACGTAAACTAACAAAAAAGTTACTTATTTTTAATTTTGTTTTACTTTTTTGAGTCAGCTCTATTCTATGTATCTTGCTTATATATTATTATTGTAACAATATTGTATAATTTGTTTTGGGGAAGGACTGTTTCCCAACATACAGCTCACGCTAGTTTGGGAATCAGGGCTGACACTGTAAATGTATAAAACTTTTGTTGCAATAAAGAAAGAAAGAAAGAAAGAAAGCTGTAGTTCAATTGTGTGACTTTTCTTAAGGGGGGAAATAGGTGTAAGAGGACGTTTTATCGTGATTTTCATTATTATTTTAAAACATAAAGTATTTATGTTATTCATTAACATTATAAGATCATTTTACACAAACATGTATCGGAGAATATATTCTAAAATTTTTGAAGATTTTCCTCAAAAAGTAGCGGAGATCGCTATCTATCGCGCATTGTAGATTGCCATCCGACTGAGCAGATTGCGTAATTTTTGAAGGCCGCAATTTCCATCTGAAATCAATAGGAAAAGAAATAGTTTTTTTTTATATATGTATCTTCTAAGACACTCTAAAATACAAATTTTCTTTTATTTTGAAAATGAGAAACACATTTTCAAAATAAAAATTTGTATTTTAGAGTGGTGTAAACATGTAAAGCATGATTTTTACCATATTTTTATATGTTTTTTATTATAAAAAAATACTTTAAACAAAGATATCGCTTAGGATTCAGCGTGAAATGCGTATTTATATTAGACACTATGTATAAAATTTCAAAACGATTGGTTAATAACTTTTTAAGCTAGAGATTACGCAATTTCGAAAAAAGTAGTTACGAGAAAAACGCGTTTATAAAAGAAATGGCCGGAAAAGTTAATTTACAGCAGTAATGAGCTAATTCAAACAACTTACCGGTTAATCAGCGATTCCAGCATATACCATATTGCAATCATTCTTCAGCTTCATACGTTTCTTTTTCAGCTTGCAACTTGTCTTTTCGAACTTTTCGAGCTTCCTTACTGTCCAAGGAGCTGCGTCGATTTTATCGGGCTACGCGTTGATTGTCGATTTTTTGTGTGTGATTGAAGCTGCGGTTACCAAATATAATATTCAGGTTCATAACTAATAAAATACTTAAACTTCCTTCATTAAACAAGCTAGTAGCCAAATATGCTGCGACTTCAATGATTTTAAACCGGAATGTAAGTGCTTCGGAGCCAAACGCCAAATTGTTGAGTTGAAACTTTCATTCGCGTTTTGAGTATGACCGCCTAAACATCTCTCCAGTAAATCATTTCTCGATAAAATACATACCTGGTAGTATATGAATGACTACCCGCTCGACCGCTTCGCTTTACAAGTCACGCGCTCGGACCCTGTACCGAGGGCCACGCACTTAATCGCTTATAACTTTTAAACGAATTGCAATTTTGTCTTCAAATTTTAAGAGTATATTTTTGAATAGTTTTAGAGGCGATTTATGAAAAAGGAAATTGAATTTTTGAAGCCTGTACGCCTATTTCACCCCTTAAGTAACCTTCAATATTTTGACATCAATATACCGATAGATTCAAACCATCCGAAACTAGACAGAAGTAAATACAAAGATGCTAGGTGGGCAGCAGCGCCTGGTGTTGAAGACTTCCATCATTGCGATCGCCAATCCGCCTGCCAAGCGTGGCGATTATGGCAAAGCCCCCCAAAATGATTCACTTCCGTAAAAATCGGTCCCTAGTTCCCGGCGGCCCTGCTAGTCCTGGCTCAGGTAGCGGCTATGGTAACGGCGGGGCAATGGGTGCTAAGAATCTCCGGCAGAGTGTACTTAACTTTGATGATGTTTATTTTTATATTTTTGTTTATTATTGTAAATAATCTTATATTTGTTGATTGAGGCATAGATTACAAATGGTTATCTAAATAAAGTTAAATAATTGTCACTAAAATATGTTTTTATTATATATTCATATGTTATCGTGGTCGAATTATTTTTATTGCGCTAGTTATAGATGCCAAGCTAGAATAAAGTTAAACTTTTGATACAATACAAAAAAATATATTTGATTATTGAAAAAAGAAGGGTTTCGCACCTCTGGTCTTTTTATGCAATATATCAAAAAAATCATAGATTAACTCTCTGAAAATTAATTAGAGCCAATTGTGCGAGACCAGAGATATAATTATGTTTTTATTCTGTCAGTTCCATACAAATTTTAAATAAAATTTCTCAGTGCGCCGTTTATAAGTCTGTAATATAATGATACAACTTTGGAGTATGTATTTGGTCTTCCGAAACCCCTTCGACCGCCTACGAAACCAACGCTACGTAACCAGTTACGTGTGAAGAATTATTTTTCTTGCTACGAAACTAGTTACGTACAAAGAATTTTTCTTTCTACGGAACTAGTTACGTACAATCGCCTACGAAACCAACGCTACGTAACCAGTAACGTGTGACGAATTATTTTTCTTTTTACGAAACTATGCAGTTTCGCACAGAAATTGGAATTGTATTTAAATTGAAGGTAATAATATAACTAGGATAAGTTCACCAGTAGTTAGTAATTTCGAAATTATACTATTATAGTCCTCTAATTTTGTTATATACGAAGCTGCAAAAAATTTTCATGGCTGACTACTGGATGCAGATAACAGATTACTGATCGGAGGTGTATGAAAGCCGAAATCTAGCCCACAGTGGGGCGACCAACAGTCCCAAGGTGGTGTCGGGTTCATCGTCCACAAATCTCTCGTAAACAACGTGGTAAATATCTCGAGTGTCGGACAGGGTAGCATACCTTATACTCAGAATATCTAAACGGTATCCGTTTAAGGTCAAACAGGTATACGCTCCGACGTCGGCGCACCCCGATGAAGAGGTGGAAGCTATGTACGAGTACATATCTTGGGCTGTACATAGCTCCAAGACCCATTACACCGTTGTCATGGGATATTTTAATGCGAAACTGGGCAAACGAGGCCGTGATGAGCAGACAGTAGGGCAATTTGGATATGGACATCGTAACTCACGGAGCCAACTGCTAGCTAGCTTCATGAAGATGGAAGGACTCTACATGATGAACTCCTTCTTCAAAAAGCAAGAATACCGCAAGTGGACCTGGATTAGTTCCGACGGTGCGACCAAAAACGAGATTGACTTCATCATGTCGACGAAGAGGCAAATATTCAATGATGTCATGGTTAAAGCGGGAAGCGATCACCGAATAGTTAGAGGCACATTGAATATTAATACAAACCTGGAACGGTCTAGATTGATGAGGTCCAGGCTCCGACCAGCACCAGTTCATATCAAAAACCCCGAGATCTTTCAGCTCGAACTACGATACCGCTTTGAATGCCTGGATGAGTGCGTAGATGTGAACAGCTACAACAACAGGTTTATGGATACTGTCCATAGAAGCAGGCTCTAAATTCTTTAAGCCCCAAAATACCAAAAGATCAAGTAAGATCACAGGTCCTACACGGTAGTTTTTAGAGAAAAGGTGTAGGATGCTTCTGCAATCTTCCGAGGATATGCCAGAATATCGGCGCCTCAATAGACAGATCTCTAAATCTTTGACTCGCGACCTTCGTCAATAAAAAATTGTGTCCGTGAGGCGATTGAGCGGAATAAAGGCTCCAAAGTGTTCGCGAGAGATATATATTTTGGGAAAAGCCAGCTGACAAAGCTGAAGACGAAGGATGGCAGAATAGTATCTTCCAAACCTAAGCTCTAGAAGGAGATCCAGATGTTCTATGGATAGTTACACGACTACACGACCACCTGTTTTTCACTCCAGGAACAGACTCTAGGGCTGGATTAATCCGACACTATACCGAAGATATCTCGGACGTCAGCCTGCATGAGATTAACATGGCCCTCAAACAGCTCAAACACAACAAGGCACCGGGTGATAACGGCATTACAACTAAACTTCTGAAAGCTGATGGAGAAACCGCTATGGTAGTTCTTCGGAAGCTTTTCAATTCCGTCATACTCGAGGGAAAAACGCCACAGGCATAGCACAGAAGTGTGGTAACGCTTTTCTTTAAAAAGGGCGATAAAACCCTCTTAAAGAACTACACACCCGTCTCACTTCTGAGACAGGTCTAGAAGCTGTTTTCAAGGGTCATCACAAACCGTCTCGAGAATAAGCTAGGCGACTTCCAGCCGCCCGAACAATCCGGTTTCCTATAAAGCCCATAGACCACATACAAACGTTAGGAACGCTGCCCTCAAAGTTGTCGACAAGTATCTATGCCTGGGACAAATGATCCAGTTAGGTAGGTCCAACTTCGAGAAAGAGGTCAATCATCGAATCCAACTCGGCTGGGCAGCATTCAGGAAGGTCGACATATCTACGCGTCCAATATACCGCAGTGTCTCAAGACGAATGTCTTTTACCAGTGTGTATTGCCAGTGATGACTTACAGATCGGAGACGGTCGCTCAATATGGGCCTTATCAGACGGTTCAAAGTCACTTAGAGGGTGATGGAGAGAGCTATGCTTCGAGTTTACCTGCGGGATCGCATCAAAAATGAGGAGATCCGCAGGAAAACTAAAGTTGCCGACATAGCTCTCCGGATAGCCAAACTGAAGTGGCAGTGGGCAGGATACATAGCGCGCAGAACCGACGGCCTTTGAGCAGAAAGTTCTGGAGTAGCGGCCACGCACCGGAAGACGCAGGAGGGGTAGACCCCCTCCCCCCACAAGGTGGACCGACGACCTGGTAAGGGTCGCAGGAAGCGGTTGGATTCGGGTGGCCTAAGACCGGTCTGTATGCAAAACCTTAGGGGAGGCCTATGTCCAGCAGAAGACGTCTTCCAGCTGAGATTATGATATTATACATATTACCTTTGGATACCACTATCTCTTTCGAGTTTCGAAGGTCAAATAACTGTCTCACTAACTAACATTCAGCTATATTTGCTGAAACTCAGCTCAATAGAGTTGAAAATAATATTAGCCATGTTATTTCCAATTGTATTCAGCTCGGTTTATGAAAACACAGATTATTTATTATAAAAAAGAAGCCATATATGTACATATATACTATGGGTAGAAGACTGATAGCAACAGTCTCTAAATTAAACATTGTCCAGTGATGCCTGCAAAAATTCTTAGGTATTCTTTCAGAACTTCTATATCCTATGAAAAAAAAAAAATAAACATAACATCATTTGTGTACTGTTTTCACGTCGATCATCATCATCATCATCATCATCGGTGCCAAAATACAATATCATACATACATAGTATTACGCCTAATTTCTCTATAGGGTAGGCAAAAGTTGATGTAGCGACTACATTATTACACGTATTCCGATAGAGCACATCTCAAGATAAGTTAAAATGCACACACATGCAAATGTATACACGCGCCACATTAGTTTAGCTTTACTTTTACTAAAATTAAACAGACTATAACACCATCTGAGTCTCATTATACTTATTGCCAAAACATAGGCAAAGTTGACATCTACATTTCGCCAAGAATAGTTTTAGGTCCCGTCTTAAAGAAAGGTGAACCTAATGCCGTCCACCGGGCAGATTTCCAGACTCCATACTGCTATAAAGGATTTCTTGACTGACTTCCTTATAATAATTTTCTTGTTCCACAAATTGAACCGAAGACATAGCAGTCGCATTCACTACCGCTGCGCTACCAAAGCGAATAAAAAACCAATATATTTAAAAGTGCACATTGTAAATCCTATAAAGAATTACATACCTACTATAAAATCATAATATAACATTCACTATTGCGTTGTCTAAGAACGTAAAAAAGATACGCCTGCGACAAGAACTGTCACCAGACAATCACACCTCAAATATTCTAGTAGTTTACTAATAAGTAAACTACTCGAAAATTGTTGTGTATGATTTAGTTTTAAGATCTAGCAGATTTAATTAAATTAGTCAGATTTTAGAACCAATTAATGATGTAGTATTATTATACATATATTATTATGGAATGCCATACCATGTATTTTCAACAGTCCGACGCGAACAAAACGACTTTCTGCGGTTATATTAAACTAACTAATGTCTAAAATAAACTGATTTAAAACCCTATATATTGTTATTCATAACTTCTAACTTAAATATTCATAAACGTAAATAATTGTGATAACCCATCGACTCGGCAATTACGTGGTGATATTAAAACTTAATTAAAATTTGTTTATCACGGCTCGAAAGCGATTAAAAGTTTAAACGAAGCTCCGCCGACGTCGACTGCCTTAACGGGACGAGTTTATTTACGTAAATAGTGTTTCAGTTCAACACTTGTGCTCCCAAACTGACTTTATACATCCAACTTCAGGTCTGCCTGATTGAATACTCCATTTTAATTTGTTTACCACCTTTAAAATTGTAACATATTCAATATTCAAATGTATTGATTACATAAAATAGGATTTAGGACCAGTTATTTGAAAGCTTTAGAAATAATTTTACACGAGTGGACCAGAGAAGGAAACTGATATTATAAAAGGGTCATCAGTTGATGCGCTTTTTAATTATCTACAAACAAAAAAGTATTCTGACTGTAGTTGGAAAATATAAGTCGCATAAAAACAGTTGACAAGTCTTCTTTTTTTCGTGTGGTTAGCGGCCATCCTGTTGTCAAGAGTTGTTCAAGCCGCCCGTAGGCCTCTGACATGGCTTAACGACTGCTGTCAATTTGACAACAACCGGGACCGACTTTTAACGTGACCTCCGAAGCACGGAGACGCTCAAATGAAATACAACTAAGCGGTCATCCATCTATAGACTGACCGCACCCAACGTTGCTTAACCTCGCTAATCGTTTACCAATCAGTGAGTGCAACTGGCTATGAGCGCACAAGTAGCTTCCTGTTACTCTTTACAAAAGCCAAATACATTTATAATATTTTTACATAACACGTACTACAAAGACACTACCCGAAGGGATTTGCAGAGATGATGCACGCCCCATTTCAGCATTTCTATTTCGACCGCACGAAATAAAGTCCTAAGTCTTATTGCCATGTAAGTACAAAGTACGGTTGTGTATTTCGTTGATAAGAATTGCGCGAGAGAATCTTAATTAGGCAAATCATTAGGTTCTAAAACTCCACCTGATCGAGAAACGAATATCTATGAAAAACCAGTACTACATCAAAAATTATACCTTGCATATAAGTATAGAATATTTGCTGGTTAGGTAGTTCTAACCTATTCTTGCTTAGTGAGTAAGTGAATGGTATACCTATTTAAGTTTTTTATTATGTTATGAATTTGTATCAATCTCACCCAGTGATGTATTATGTATTGTATTCGAATGAAATGGGGCGCAGGCAGCGCAGGCATTTCTTGTACAGCATTGTCGATAAATTCAAAACTAGTTTACTTTGTCTTTGATTGAAATATAATTTGAGTACAATGTTCTTAGAATTTGTCGGACTTGTCACACTAATGTTCTAGCGGATAATATATTATATATAGACATGTTTAAATGACATGTGTTAGTTTATGTAGCTCGTTGATTTAAGTCAAGTCAAGAACCTCAATCACATGTTCAGATATTTTTTTAAGTACAATCATCTCTCTCAGACTTAAACGACTTTGTTTGCCCCTGTAAAAGGCTTGCACCCATCGCACAGAGACCTTTCCCTACATTATACTTTCGGGGTTCGCCTTTGTTAAGTTACAAACGGGGCCCGCTATATTTACGATCTCGATTTTAACCCTCTTTCACCTTGCCAAGCAAAGCTTTTGCTATCAGATAGTCTACAGAATCAAAATGATTAAATGTAAGTACTTAACAGTTGGACATTCTGTTAATAGAATATGTTGGTTATATGCTGCGTGTACTCACTAAGCCATTCCAATTACTACTCATTCATAACCCAAACATCTCAAAATGACCATGCATAAAATTATATGCTAGCCTCTATAAGTCCCTATCTATAATCTATCCATAAGTGCCACAGGGGGTGGTGATATAGTTTGCATCTAAAGATTGTTCGCAATATTGACTGAGTTTGGTGATCCATTTTATTTTAAATTATTTACACATGCTGCAATTACTTTGTATGAGGTTTGCCTTATACAATTTAATTGCAGGATGTTAAAATAATTTCATATGAAAAACGTTATGCTCTGGAGAGACAAGCGTGGCAGATGTTTAAATATAGCGCTACAATTTTCTATTTAGGGTTGTCTTTGGCGTATCTACTTTTCTCTTATTGTCTACGTAAATGTTTAAAGATAGCATATGTAGAGTAGTCGTCATGTTACTGAAATGATGATGCATAATGAATGCTTTTTTATCCCATGGCGTTTGCTCTCTCAAGGTCCCGGATTCACTGCTCGAGAATGGCAAAGAGTTTTTCTGTTCGGCAAGTCTTATTCATTTCTTTTGAAAATGTGCTTTTGATGGTAACAAGTTCGTCTTTTACTAAGTAAGTCCTTAGAATCGTAGTGTGATACACTTCTGTCTTCCTCTTCGGTGATATATGTACATTAGACATCAATCTATACATATAACATGAAAAAGCATAGATGCGCACATCTATGCTTTATTATCTATTCGTAACTACGCATAGTTACGAATAGATATGGAATATATCCATTTCTACTCGTAAGTGTCCAACATATCATACATCAACATATCATATTTCTATAGGTTACAGTAAATATAATGAACCTAAATTTATTAGAAACTGTAAAAATTACAAAGTATATCTACGGCTTTTTCCATACACGAAAAGAGAATTTAATTATTTATTTGAGTTTACAAACGAGTTCGTCACTTGGGGCGCATTCTAAAGGACTGTACTTATTTGGACTTCCACTTGTTTGTCCAAGTTATCTCGGAATTTATGTTAGGGCCGCACGAAGGCCGCGCCGCGGGACAAACTAGTGAAAATTAATGAGGACTCCAAGCGGAGTTCAATACTCAGCCTTATAAACTAACTGTGAAAAATAGTCTCTTAAATATATAGTGCCAGTATTTTTCGCGGTAATGTCTTAATATCCGACAGGCGCAGGCGTGTTATTGATATGTTATTCACACGATTAACGAACGACTAAATTATACCAAATATAGTGTCTAAATGTCTAACTAAACTATATGAATTATAGTTTAAACTTATATATTTAATATTAATAAAACAAGTCTAACAATAATAAGTTAGGTTGGATATATACAGCTTAGGATGATCAAGCCGAAAAAAATTCTAGAATGCATATAAACATAATTAAAAATGCATAGAAATATCACATGGAATCCAATCATAACGAATGAAATTTATAAAATGTTATATTAATATTTTAGAATAAGAAGATTGCCTTGACAGCTGTAGTGAATGCGAGTGCTGCACATGAAATTTCGGCTTCGATTAGGGCTGTATTTGGGGTTTTACCATCAATTATAAATTTTCAATACAATATTTTTATGGGATTAAATTACCATCAAAAATACTAATTGCACAGCAAACATTGCACAGCATAACGAGCACCTATACGCCTCAAATCACTGCATTCCGTCTCGGAAGGGTTAGGTGCCTTCTTAAGCCCACCCAAAAATGAGAGCCCAATAAAGCGGGGCTCCGTCGACTTAGTTTGATCTCTTTAAATACCTATATTTTACTGTGCAATTAGTATTTTTGGTAAGCATATTTTGCTGTGCAATTAGTATTTTTTGCAGTGCAGTTAAATACTACCCTATTTTTATAGTAGTAAATACGTACTTCACATTTCGGGATGTCTTGGGTGGCGTTAAAATTTGAGTTGAACATAAGTGCATTTTTTTTTGTGTTCGCTCTTTTAATATAGCAGTAATATAATTGTAGTATTATACCGATGTCTATCAGGTTTATTCCGTTTATGTCAGACAATTGACTCAGGACTAGCCCTGTTATATTATTGGAGTTAATTTGTTAAATGATAAACTGAATAACGTTTTACGTTTAACCAATATTTACAACCACAATGGAGTCAAACTTGAAAAGTAATATTAATCATAGAGCATAAAACACGCTAGGTTTCTACTAGAGACACCCATCACAGACGTGGTGATGTCTGCGATGGGTGTCTCTGGCCCCAGACAACTATCCAAGTGAACGCAAAAGTAGACTTGCAATGCTGCCTGCGCCATATGCCGTCAGACAGACTCCGTTAATAATATTATAATTTTCAAAGCTTTTAATAGACGAGCGTAATCTGTTCTCTGTAATTCTAATCAGCAGTGTTTCATACATTCGCGCTTAAGCTACTAGAGCTTTATTGTAGTAGGTACACTAACATTAAATTAGACTAAGCAACTCGAAACCTTCAAAGCTTTCACATTATGGCTCCACCCACAAATCGTAGTGCAGATTGTCGGCTACAATCATACATAATCAACACTAAAAGCAAACAGTAAGCTAGAGAGTTAAATAGTCACAGTACTGCTAGGTTCGTCTATTAGGTATATGTTTTTACAAGTAACATAATATTTATAAATGCGTCACAGCGAACTACCCACTTTTGTGCGCTTTGCTATTCCGCGCTACTTATAAAGGTACGTTTACAGAGTAGAACAGGTTTATTTAAAAAGATAACAACCGGTTTTCGTCTGTTTCAAACAAAGTTTGCTCGCGATTTAATTTACAAGGATCACTTTATGCAACATATCTCCGTTTCTTCTTCCTAGAATCAGTTGAAACGAAGTTTATATTTTAAGTTGAACTTCAAGATACAAAATTATGAGAACCGATATCAAATCTAAAAAACTATTTTTGCTTAATGCTGCATCAAAGCGACTGACGAACAACATTAATTGTTTCTAAACTATCGATTTGCATTCGCTTTTTATACATTCTCTAACGTGTAAACTCAGAACTCTATCCTTACGATGCTTACGAATTTTCACATTAATTTTCAGTAAAAGCACTTTTTAAAACACATACAAAAATTAATAAACAATAAAATAATCTCAGAAACATTGTTTCTGAGATTATTTTCTTTATATTTGCTGTGTTTGTAAACATTACAAATACAGCGGCCTCACCGCAGAATTTTGAAGAACGCAATTTCTATATAATAATTACTATTGCCAAATACTTTAGTAAAATTACATAGAAAATAAAAAAGACGTCTCATATAAGCACAGTTTTAAAAATCAGGAAATATTATTTAAAACTAACTTACTCATGCGTTTTCATTGCATCGTTTTGTACTCATTAAATATCTCATATCTCTCATATCTCTATGAGACTGAAAATTTATCTAAACATAGAAATTCTCATACGTGTAAAGACACACAGGCAAGCCATAGAATAGAACTCCCAGCTTGCAAATCACTGTTTTGTAACCATTATTGTCACATTTGACTAAGAACGAACTCTCTATCATCATCGCTGCAGTTGCTAAATATTCATTTAAAAGATCAGAATTCGTATTACGAAATGCACGTGATTTCCGCAATGAACATGTTTTACGGCTGCCATACGGTACTCTTGTCCAAAGTAAACTATATGCTAGCTCCTGTGTCTGGAATCCACACGAGACTACTTAAGCTTTAATGCTGGAATAGTGCAAAAAAGGGTTTTACGTCTTTTGTGCAAGCAGACTCTAGATTATTATCCATACTTGAACAATTATTTAGAATATAGATGTTTAGGATACAATACACTTGAAACTAGAAAGACTTATGATATACTATGAGATTTATGTCTAAAATATGTCGAGGACTAATAGATGCGCCCGATCTTCACAATGAAGTGATTTGACTCTAAATGCTTTAGAATCATTTCCGCATCAGAAGACATTGATTGCTAGCCATACCTATGTAGGTAACGCATGTGCGTTACATACATAATTTCTTTGCGTGATTGTAGCATACGATTATGATGATTAAGATAGTCATGTATTTATCTTTTATTATATTATTTTAATGTATAAGTTGTTAGACACTAAACAGAAAATCCTAATTTAATTATAAGTTTAAGAAATAGAATAAATTAAATTTATAATAAGTTTAATTATATGTAATAATATACTATTCTACAACATACACATAAATCCATCTAGCCCAAACTTTATTATAAAAATTATAAGTTGTTAGACACTATACAGAAAACCCAAAAAACCATAAATAAGGTAAATGTTTAAAAAAAAAATTGTATCTTTATGATTTGTGTATATTCAGCTTAAAAAGCCATTACTTACTTTTAACTTAAATTTTCACCTAATTACGCGGTTATTAATATAATTATATAATTTAATTAGCTTGTGTTATATATTCTACGTATGTGAACGCAATCTAAGTCGACATTAAACATCAAACTCTGGAGTTATTGCAAATCGCCGCGAGGGCGAGCTCATGTTTACAAGTAAAAGGCTCATTGTTTGTCTTTAATAAACAGTGTGTAGGCGCACGGCTTCAGTATCGATTCACACTAACAGCCGATTTAAATTAATGTTTATGTATCGTTACGTTAATTAGGTCGCTCATTATGTCCAGGTCAATGTTAATACTCTATGGTTATTGTTAGCTTCTGTAAAATTAAGCTAAATATTTGTTTAACGCTTATTCTAAAATTGAACGCTGTTCCTATACTAATATACAATACCCGGTGTATTAAACCGTATACAGAATTATATACATACGGTACAAAAATGAGGTTTCAAACACTAACTGCAGTATTTCCTTTCGTTGTCACGGATTAATGCGTACATTCAACTATTGGAATTTTCAAAAGAAATGTCCAGTTAATTATTATAACTTGGGTATCAAACCTATCTATTGGTATAAAATGACAAACATATTTGTGTGGAAAGTTTGCCGTTGCAAATTATTTGGTAACGGAGCGAATGATGAATGAAGCTCGCTCGTAGAAGTATACACGCCTGAGAATAGTATCAATGTTACTGGGTTGCACCTCGTAAGCTATGAGTACGAAGACGCATATTATAGCTTTCATCCCGTCTTTAGCTAATTCATGTTCTATAGTATCGGTCACAGGAAAGTAATGCCCGTGTGATTACAAGCTATCATGGTTATATATTAAATAAGTAATTACCGACAACAGTCATGATTCAATTGTAGCTGCTTTCTAATATCGGATCTTCCTAAAATGTATTACGTATACGTAGCAAAATTCTCTTTTAAATTTGTTTGAGCCCGATAAGTGGTATTTTTACTGTTCAGAAAATCACAATTCCCGTTATTATCCCGTTCCATTTCTTTGGTTTTTGGGCTATTCAGAGCGTCTTAAGTAAAGGTATACTGCTAGCAAGTGGACAGTGGCTGAAGTATATATTCTATGCTATTAGTATTAGTTTATTACGCTTGCGGCGAAGCGGGATCGCTGATATGATGATCGATCTATAGGATCGGCTACACAGCCAGCACACATAGAGCGCGATGTCCCTGGTCCACCAGACAGGCCATATGCCTGCCATTATAACAGCATAAAAGATAACATTGAATTGTTTAACAAGCATTACACAAAATTCCAACACGATACAGTTGTCACGAGGCTATTGTTACACAAAAACTAAACATTTAAAATAAACAAACATACGTAGATAAACGTTGGTACA
This sequence comes from Catocala nupta, assembly GCA_963675205.1. Taxonomy (NCBI): domain Eukaryota; kingdom Metazoa; phylum Arthropoda; class Insecta; order Lepidoptera; family Erebidae; genus Catocala; species Catocala nupta. The sequence continues at coordinate 17,621,852 of OY776081.1, forward strand.
CGAACCAAAGGCATGTCCGCTTACAAGACCCGAGGCCCGTTACTGTCGTAAAAACACTATGAAATGTTTACGATGCTAGCCAACACAGCTGCTTAATTCTTTTGAATTTTTCATATGGACAATGCAAATAACATTAGGTTATGTAATACGCGGCTGTTGCCGTGACCTCGCGATGCTTTATGCTTTTATGTAATACTATTTGAAAGATTAGAAGTGATAGCAAACGTCATGCTTTCTTGGTACGTGATATTTTTTTAAGAAGTTATTGGTTCTGTGTCTTAAGCATATCATATTCAACTCTCTATTAAAAATCAAATTTGTGATATCATATAAATTTTCCAGGAGCAAGCAGATTGTCAACTGTAGTATTGAATATGGAACCGGCTCCCTATTAGCAAGAGGTTTACTTCAACTCCTTGCAACCTAAATGATAGTCGCGTCTTCTTCGCCGTCGTATCCTCAAGGTTGAGAGTCGTGACCATCTAAAGTAGTGTTATGGGTTAGGATTCTCCATATTATGCTTCTGCGTTGGGCTAAATGGTGAGCCGCCTGAATTTGAGAATTCATGAACTGCTTATGGACTGCAGAATGGCAGCGGTCCATTAGGTAGGCGCGCTTTTTCCTACAGTTCTCTTCTACCTTGCACGTGACCATGACCGACAAGTATGAGTTTTTTAAGATTGAGCTTCTGAATTATAGATACGTTAGCGCGGTACGCTATTTAAGCAACACCACATTTCGATACATTTATTCTTGATCTTAACAAAGCTTTTAGTGCCAATTTTTCCGATGCATATAAGAAAATAAAGAAAATCAAAGTACGCATAACGACCCTTCGAGGATGAAATATTGTAAAAGCCATTTTTGATCAGTATTGATGTAACCTTATTAAGATTCTGGAGCTGCATCGACCGGTGTACCAACTTAAAATTATGATATTCGCAAAAATATATGGTCTCACCTACCCAGAAAATACCGCAGCATATAACTTTTATTTTAAAAATAAAGTTATAAATAATACTTCAACTCGCCACAAATACAGTAAAATATAGGTATAATTCCAAAAATATAGGTATATAGCTAAAAAAATACGTTCACCGAAATAAAAGAGGAAAAAGAGATATGTGAAACGGAGATTTTTGTTTTTATATTCTCCTGGAAAGTAGTGTTTTGGCTTTTACTATACATTTCATCCTCGAAGGCTCGATAAATTTTACTTTCGTGTAGGTAGTGGTCGCGTACTAATGCCTAGGTAAATAATTAACAATTGGATGTCAGGAAAGGAATTATAGAGTAAGTAGTAGTAAGTTTTGTAAGCCTCAGAAACTCATAATCAGTGTTATTATTCTGACACCAGATTCTTATAAGAGAGTGAAACATCACATTTATACCGTTACTAAACAACTAGAAATAACGCGGTGGGCTTCTTTCTTGATATACATATGTTTGTTCTTGTATGTATAAGCAATTTATTAATAAATAAGTAAGAACCTGTCTTATAATTTTTCAATTTAATTAGTCAAAAAGACTTGTTCTCCATACTCTGCAGTGTTGAGTGTGCATTTGAGAGATTACAAGAGGAGACTGAATTAAATTATTTCTTGAAGTTTGTTGATATCAAACAAGATCTATTGGCCGATGTTCTTGTTGAGTAATAGTCGCTAAAATCCACACCAAATGTTACCGACATGTATCATAGGTATACAAGATGAGCGATGGTGTCGTGACTCATCTGTTCGCAAATTAACTGCTCTGATGAATGCGCCAGGACACAAGTCCAGCTACCGAAGACCTCTGAGCAACCTTCATATTTCGCTTTAAACATCCTAGACATGTATTGTTAGGGAGGGACGTGAAAGTTCAAGTAAGTATGGTGAGTAATAGGTAGGTAGGCGCGGTGAGGCAACACAGTTGATGTATCGCTTTCATAACGTCCATGGTTAATTAGTGTCAAATTACAACGCTAATGTTTTTTCGAGCCCTCTGTGTGTGTTTGGTGTGGGACAGACGAGCTTGTTCGCTCAAATGGAGTTTTCGCCGAACTGTAATGTAAGGTAAATAAATATTTGTATTGCCACAGCTCAAGGTGACGAAAAACTGCGTCAGGTTTCATTACAATGTATCAAAGTAGTATGTTCATATAGTTCAGATTTGGATAGCTTGCCTTCTTAACTTAGCTATAGTAAAAATGCTCATAGTGTTCTCGCTGGTATATCCCAACAGACCCGATCAGTTTGTTAAGCAATAATTACATTTAATATAAAAAAATAAATTGCAAATTAAATAAGTGTCATCCCGTGACTATCTCATTGGCGCATTGGTAATGAATATGACTGATGTGCATGAAGTCATAGGTTTGCTGCCCGGATCGGGCAGAAAATTCTCAATGGCAGCTTAGAATTTATATACCTTAAAAGGCCTCAGATCTGTATATTCCAAAAAGTGCTGGGCGAAAGTGTATTTTACCCACATTTCGCCAGTTACGTTTTTACGTCCCATATAAAAGGTACAAGCCTATTGTTACTGAGAATTTCCTAATAGAAAAACAAATACAACAATAATACTTTGACCGACGCGAAAGTTATGCCACGGGACCATCGAGGCAATCAGTCAAAATAATAATGCCCTCCGGACCGAATTTCGGTCACGGCGGCCAATCTTAACGGAGACTGGCCATCTGCGCTGGAGATATTATAGTGCACAAGCGTACGCGTAAAAACAAGTGCACTCTCTGTTCCCTAACTCTCAAAATCCGATGGGATGGTTATCCGACACGACTGGAGAGAGATAAGGCGCAGGACCAACAGCTTTACGTGCTTTCCAAGGCACGGGGGTGAATAACACCGCCAACTTCCTAACTCCGGGTTGCTATTGAGATTTCTTAACAGAAAAATCCAATAACTTTTTGTTGGCCCGACCCGGGATTCGAACCCGAGACTATTAAGTTTCGGGTTCGAATCCCGGGTCGTTATGCATTAGCACAGCAGTCGTATCGTCGTCTTCAATATACAAGTGACAACAAGAGTACTGACAAAGTAATAAGACATCGGTGGTACATTACAGCAATTTGATACTTACCCGAGCAACGAAATGAACTTCATCGCCACTTTTGACAAGCACCAATATAAATTATGCAAACGAAAGTTAATTCCCAAAAGTTTTATTGACTTTCTCCGCAGATTTACTTTAATGGCGTTAACGGATGCGCACTAAAGAGTTCTTTAAACTGCGACCCCCGTAATTCAAGTCAGGATTTAAACCTTAGAAGAAAGTAAGTTTGCCGGGACAACAAAGAGAGGACCATTCCCCTCAGAGTAATTTATACGTGACCGCTGTGCGGGACTCGCAACTCCGGCGGGAGAAGCCTCGCGTGCGTCCGACCTGCCACCTAACGTACAATTGACTCCGACGTTTTTTAAGGCTTTTTCTTAATTCCATTTCAGTCCGCCGGTATACAGCAATGGGATTTAATTACAAACTTACCAACAAAGTAAAAATTTTTTTTTACTTTTCGTATTATATATTTTACTATACTTTTTTATATATTAATACGTGAAGTAAAAACTTTCTACTCCTTTTTACGAAAATTGTGCGGACGGAGGAGTATGGAATTTGGCACAGTTAAAGTTCATATGGAGAAGGATTGGCGACTCCTAATATTTTTATAAAATAAGCATTAGAAATACATTAAATGAATGAAAAATCACTACACGCACACAACCATGCATTTGACACAAGCAGTCGAATCGCGTTCGTAGTATTTCAGTATTTTTCGGCAGATGTAGAATTCTTCGTAACTATGGTTACATACGTATGTATGTGGAGTAGGTGACTAAATGAAATGTGATTATAAGGGTATAGTTATATAGGTACTATAAAACGTTAATAACGATTAAAATTACAATTTAAATAAATTATGGTCGAATTTCGACCACTTGGCGACCGCTAGTTTACATAAATTTACACTTGTATATCCTGAAGGCAAAATATGGCATGGGCCATGGGCATTCTTTTCGCAAAATTTTACAACATAGTTATTTTTCTATTCATAGTCTGTTATTTCTGATTTACGGTGCCATTGCGATTGTAATCTCATGACTCAAGTTCTGCGTCTCAGATTTGATTCCCGGGCCGGGCAATATGTTATTAGATTGCTCTGGTAAAAATCTTTCAGTAGCAGTAGGTACGCAAATGTGTCTGGAAGACGGCAGTAGGCCGGCCTTTGTAACGTAGGACATTAAAACAAAGCAGTTTTCCACCTTTGCCTGGTTATTGATGCTCTTTTAGGATTATATGACTAAAAACTAAATTATAAAATCATTTCCTACTAACCAAATATAATTATTAAATAACTTGTTATATCTATAAAAGCATGCAAGTACTGCAATAATTCTGGTCATACAGCAATAATAAAAGCTTCTTTTTCGAAATATAAATATTAGCTATACAGTGTTATATTTAATTGGAACACTATCATAAGCAGAATTGACTGCAGTGAGTCAATGAGTTAATGAGTTTTTCGCGTTAACGGTAAAAGGATATCGCTCCGTAAACCCGCTGAGGGAACACAATCATAACCGAGAAATGAACTCTCGGTCTTATTAAGTAGGTAGTTTCGATCACGGGCCAGTAATTATACAGAAAATACTCCGTTTAATTAGACTGTTTGATAAAAAATATATTACATTATATGATCGTTTTTCCACAAATTAAGTAATGTTTTTAGTATTTAGACTGCTCTGCCGGTCTAGTGGAAGCAGATCATAGGGTTTTATAAAGTAAATTACCAATTTAGAGATATTGTTAATACTGTCCCAATTAGGTACCGAGCTATAATCAGAAACATCTTGACAAAAAATCTAGAGGAATAATAAAAGAAAACCAAGACAAAAATTTTGTGATAGTGGTGAATATTTAAATTAAACGCTACCTAACCGGAAAATAGATCTAAGACCTCATGTTAAATAGCGACTATATACATCTAAATAAGATTGCCATAAGTACCACAATGCCACACTAATATTACTTAAAACAAAGTAGGTACCTATTATAATTTATTTTTGGATTGTACCTATTAACAAAACTTAAGTAATCATATAACATATAAATAACAATAAAAATAAAAAGGTCCTAGACTTGGTGAGCGTCACAAATATTAAAACCACAGATATAAAATAAAACTGTTCAAACAACCAATGGACCACACATTTTTTTACCGTGCTGGGATTAAACCTGCCACACACTTTTATCACATAGCCATGCTTTGTATAAAAATAAAATACCTTCCTTTCGCGAATATTTGTCGTGGCCAATATATCGGCGGCCTATATTTTGTTATTTTATTTATACATAGACATGTATACTAGTTTGTAAATAGAATCTTTACCAGCAAAATACACATGTCAATAAAGCCAACGTAACTAACACACCGTTCCTAACGAGGTACGAACCTCTGGCTGTTCTGGTAGTGAAACACAAAATTGGTTTGCAGTATATTCTCTCGTAGTTCGCGGTCGTGCGTGAGCGCTAACTGATACGCTTCACAACAAATAGTTCCTATTTGCCTGCTGTCTGTCACACCGGATGCGGCACCACTATCGAACATTCTTAATTTCATGCCCCGGTTGTTTGCTCACACTAAAACCAGGTTAATGTATGTCTGTTTTGTTATTGCAAAATGTTAAAGGATCGTGTTAATTTAATTCGCAACGAGTATCACAATACCATTATGATTATTGTTTACCTTTAAGCGTTTAAAAGTTTAGATTCAAATTTTTTGTATATTTATGTAATTTCAGTTTAACATTTTTCGTTCTTTTACATACATACCTTCCATACCCTTTCACGGATAAAGACGCGATATTATATGTCTGTCTTTTAGATTTTTTTTTATGATCAGCTGCCAAATCAGTTAATCTTTTGACAGATTAATTGAAATTAGGGTAGTAACAAATGACATTCTTGTTAATAGGTTTACACATACGTAAACCTATACTCTATACTAGTACACTACTTATAGTGCAATAGATGGTCTTGAACACACGACCTGGCGATATATTATGTTTTAAGCTGCTTTATTGATTTCGTAGACGCATCAGAGTTTCTTGACTCGTAAAATCTCCAGGTACTGATCGAACAGTATATAGGGTCTTTGTGTCACACATTTTTAAATATGGAGCGCATAGTACGATAGGATTTACAAAGCATACACTCTGTTTGGCAAATAGATAAAATTATAGCTCTATGTTGCTATGAACATTTATATTATTCGAAAAAAACAAGAGCCCGCAGCGATTAAATGTCTTATAGACTGCTCAGCTACACAAATTTTGAGATCGAGGATAAATAAATACGATTAATCTGACGAATAAAATACATTAATCGCGGACAACGTTTGCCACGTATATATCAACTATCATAATACATTTTACAATTTCAAAAGTCAAGCCGGCTGTTTAAGAACTCGCGTTGAATTTAGCTTGAAAATATAAGACGATTGATGACATTATAATTGTTTTGTTGTAAGCGGTTTTCAGCGCAAATACTGTGTTTGAGCCTTGGAGCTCGATTCCTTGGCCAGTGAAAGTGTTACTGGGTTTGACTGTACCACTGGGTTAAAACCCAGAAACACTGTACCGAGTCTGGTCTTGCTCCTTGTTACGTGGAACCTAATATCGTATTTATTAACAAACTATCAAACCTATTTATTTGATTGGTTATCTAAATTAAGGACAGCCAATAAATTCGTTTAACATGAGTAGGATTTTGACATATCATTGGGTAGCCCTTTAGAAACCGTATGTCAAGTACATACGTCGTGTCATGCGTATATCCTTGAAGGGATGGGTATAGGTTTATTATACCCATATTTTGCCAGCTAAGGTGACATATTATAGTTTCAAGCCTTATAATATGTAATAGAATATATTATATGTAATAGCCATTGCCATTTAGTTTTCCAGATTCCGTGCTTCTATTGACAATTACTAGATAGAAAACCCATTAACTCTTTACCCAACCGGGCAATCAAACCCGTGATCTCATGCACGGCAGCCTCATACACTGCATCTGGGCCACCAAGGCAGCTACATAATCGTATTTCAGTATGAATAAAAAACAAAAACATCAATGAAAGTGAGGACTTTTATTAGAGCTTTAAAATCTATTCACAGCTACGTATTTGACACGCATTGAACGGAGCGGGTTGGCTTGTTAATATCGCCAATCCACACAAATCCAAACGTTGACAGTACGTTGATGTCTACCCATGAAGGCAAAGCCGGCGATGTTTCCAGTTTGACTGTTTAATCCGCCGCTGCAAGCCACGCATCATCAAGTTTTGAACACGCGAGTTATATTAGACCGTTCATATCGCGTGTGCATATCGACTGGCTTTTTATGACGCCTATTTGATTTTTATTTTAATGGATATTTTAGTTTAATATAATTTACCGCTGTAATAACGTATGCAGGAGTAAAAATACACCCACTGGTCAACTAGAATTTGATATATTTGTTATGTTACATGAAATATCGATACTAACATAAGACTCAGTATATGTAGGCTCACTATATTATGTACCTACATTACCCACATTTCGAAAATATTTTTATTAGGTCATACGTATTTGGGTGGGAGCCTACTGACTCTCGGACATGTTTACATATACAGTGTGACTGGTTAAATATTGTACATACTTAAGAACATGAAAATTTATGGTCAGACGTAAGGTATAAAAAAAATGTGTGTCCTGAAAAGAAAACCTTTATGAAAATTGTTTGTATGAAATATCCATAAAATGTAGACCCTGCGCGCGTCGCACACAGCTGCTACCGAGGCTAATGACCTTTGTTAAGAAAAGGACGGGTGCGGATGCAAATTCGGGTGAGTGCAGGGTGCAGTAGCGAGGGGCTATTGCGGAGGTTTTATTTAGCTTTGGTATATGCGCAAGAGTGCCCGCACATTAAGTTTTTATTGGATAACAAGGCCCAATTTTAAGTACCTATTTTTTTTAGAAATTCGGGTCCAGAATCTAGTATTGAATACCCAGAAGCAGCACGGTGCTGCCGTGCTGCTTCTGCAACAGGCAACCCCAATAAAATTTTATTCGACCCAGGAATCGAACAAGTAATTTTATGCGCAGCAGTGACCATCATTACCGCTACGACAAAGAGCCATTATTAAATTCATCAACTCGTGCCGCTTGAATGTCGACCACAAAACTATGCTTGTGTGTATTCAATATTTCCTGTTCTTAGGTTCAATTACCGGACAAAGCGGTGATTTTCTGTTCTAGCATTTTTTCCAGTAGCCAACGAAGCTCGCTCCCTACTACTTGGGAATCGAATCCATAGCTAACGGTAATATTGTCTTCTGTTTACGCGAATGTTATTCATTGAAATTAAACTACTATATACTATATACAACGCGATAAAATCCGTATATAGTAGTTTAATTTCAATCATAGCTAACGGAATGAGGAATAATAAACCTCTGCCCACCCTTTCAAGACTACATCATGTATGTATGGAAGCAGGTAACGAGTCCGACTCGCACTTGACCGGCCTTTATGTATTAAAACTATATTGCAATAAAATATACATTCTATGCAGTATAATTTCTTTAATTCTTTTGTAGTATACACGACTCGATAATATCACTATGAATGAAACACCGTAATCCAGGATTGTAGTGGAAAATTTATAATGAACGCTTTATACTTCTGTTATAAAGATGGATATTGATCAACAGAAATTTAATGCGTAAAACTCTATTAATAAAGACTTATTAATAGAGTTTTGTCTTCATATTTAAATTAATATAACATCTCAACTATGAATATAAAGTTCCAAAGTCGAACTACGAAGGCATCTTGCCTCTATTAAGTCTTAGTTTACATTAATGAGAGTCTTTAAACCTGTTCAACTTTATTTCTTTAGAAGAATTTAAATAAGTAGGCTCCTTAAGTGGCGCAGTGGTAGTGATCTTTGTGCAAGTGGTCTCGGATTCGATTCTCAGGCAAAATGTTATTGGGATTTGCCGTTACGAAATTCTTAGTAGCAGCTCAGAGACCAGAGCTGGGTTCGGTAGGGCCGTCCACTAATACGTGGAACTTAAAACCGTATTTGTCTACCTTACTCTAAATCATCCATTTGGGAATATAGATAAGAGACCATGTATATGGTACTACATACATTTTGTAAATACATATATTTAAGAATCACAGCTATATATTACTATTCCGATATTAAATGCAAACGAAATGGCTTTATTTAACAGATTTCGCGAATATCAAGTAACCACTTTCAGAAAATGAATTACAAGATGGAAAGCTAGTAATTTGTTTGGTGGAACAAATTGTTTAAACTAAGCATGATCGTCGTAAAGAATTAAATGGATAGCTGAAGGGGTCACTTCAATGTTAGGAGGTCATATGGGCAGATAGTAGGTATTAATAAAGTTTAGTGTACAGATTGTTAGAGAGGTCACCTCACTATTTTTACCGCACCTAATGTGATGGGTTCCATCCTACAAAATATTGTATCACGCGTATATTGTTATTTCAAGTGTGGTTGTTCTCATGTCCGTTGTTTAAATGTTTGTAAAGTACCTTAAATAAACCTTAGCAGTAAAAAGTATACAGCTGATCCCTAAGTAACGAGAGGATTTTCAAACACGGACATAAAAAAACGTGACTGAATTACAAACTAAAAGTTATCGTATAAAAGGTGATAGTTTCCAAAATAATATAATAGTTTATAAAATAGCAGTAATTAAGAAGAATGCAGCTCTCATTAAAAAAGGAAAATGCGCACTAAAGCAATGCCAAATTAGTACATAATCAAACCTATTAATTTAAATAAAAAATCCTCTGGTATTAATTATAAGTCATAAGAAGCTAAACATTTAACAAATTACTAAAGGATCTTTGTGAATAAATGAATATAATAATGATTATCCTGTAGTATACATCGTGAACTTCTATATGTGTAAGTATTATTAGTGCCACCGAGGTAAAATGTTTATATACTAATATTATAAAGCTGAAGAGTTTGTTTGTTTGTTTGCTTGAACGCGCTAATCTCAGAAACTACTGGTTCGAATTGAAAAATTATTTTAGTGTTGGATAGCCCATTTATCGAGGAAGGCTATAGGCTATATAATATTATGCTACGACCTATTGGAGCGGAGCAGCAATGAAAAATGTTGCAGAAACAGGGTAAATTTTCTTATCTTTGAAGCAGGCAAAGTTGGGTGGGTCAGCTAGTTATATATAAATGTACCGTCCGAGGAGATAGTGAGTCACCCTACTACAGACCCACTCTTTCTAAAATCCAAATTTAAAATAATTATTATTATGCAAACAGTTTTGATACTATTTTCACAAAAAGATTTCTTTTGATTGCTATTTTCAATGTTTTCAAATTACTTGTGTGTATATAATGTACAATAACAAACATAGGCGACTATTAAAGCAGTTTATTAAAGAAATAGTAGAAACCCTATCTAAAATTTCAACAACGAAATTTAATAACGAATATAGCTTACTAAGCAAGACACCGCGCTTCAATGTTCTAAAAACGTAATGGCTACATAGTTAATGCACTTTGCCATTAACAATGTAATCTGAAGACTTAAACACAAATATTTAATGACCAAATACATTTTTACTTTCTTTGAAGAATAAGTAGGTACACAACGGCGTGCATAAGTGCTAGCGACGAAGCAACCCTTTTAACCATCGCCACATCCGTTCGAGTACATTCGCGCACCAATAATATTAAATGCTTAGCTGTTCGGTTCGAAGCACAACGGCTTACATCGAGAATATTGCTGGTATAGCATTCGATCGGGTGCATAAGAAGATTAGCCGTGATCACTACTCGGTACATAAATATATCCATTTTCTCATTTCAGTTTCACTACGCATCAACTTGATTTCACCTCGTTCGTACCCCGGATCCGCGGATAACTTCTCCCTGAAGCGTCATATAAATAAATTGTTGCCAGTCTTTATTGCTCACGGTTTACGGTAGCGTTTTTCCCTCTATGTTATCGTCTTTGGGAATTCGCCTTTCTTATATCCGATCCTATTGTGATTTCGTTCGTACCTACCTGTGATTATCATAATGTTTATATCGTGGATTCGATTGTGTTACATGCTTGATTAGTTATTTAAATATTTAGCTTTGTTTGATATATCACCCTATTAGCAGTGCATAAACTAAAAATCTTTTCAAATGTTCTTTAAACGGATTGTCGCTAATATAGGCATGTATTTTTATGAACCCACAAGGTCACGAAAATCTATTGCTTTTAATGAGAGTTAGAACAATATATAGAAAGTATCCTTTTGATAAAATAATCATATAAACATTTATAAGTAACGCGTAACACATTGGTACATAAATAATTAATCGATCCTATAGTTGTCTTTTTCTACTTTTTATTTGACAGCATACATATTATCAAAGTATTTTAACCTAACTAATAAGTCTATGTACCTATGTATATAATGAATATAAATAAACGCTTGCAATGAAATTAAATCAAATTAGTTACTAGCACAGAATAATATCGTGAGCAGTAGTCTAGAATGAAACCAAGCTTAATTAAAGCATTGTTTGAATCTGCATAGACAGATAGATGATTCTTTGTAACAAGATTGTTAGGATGTATGCATCACACACATTATCTTAACTAATCCTTATCCTGTAATATTATGGTCTGATTAATGATTATCAATGCTAAACTGATTGATTTGAATAATTGTCACCCTGACCGCATTTTGTGGTGTGTTCTAGTGATGATTTTTATGGATTTTCTTTTTAATCTGGAATGCTGTCAGAAAGGTGATTAGTGAGTAGACACATACTCCATCTCATTCTCTTCCCATCTTAATTTTTTACCCAAAAATCTCTAGTAATTTATGAATGCTGTGCACGTTTGTATAATTCCAGCAAATATATTTGTATTAATATTCAGTAAAAACTGTGGTGCTATTACAAATATTTTATTAGAAAGAAATATCTATTAGGCAATTAAAAGGATACGAATAGTTATTTTCTATTACAACAGTATTTTTTAATAATTTTAACGCAAAAAATTATCAATTTTATCAAAACATGATTAAAAATATCAAATTCTTAACCTCCTAAGCTAAATTCCGTAAATAGCGAACCCCTCAAATAGACAGATACTTACGGCAAATATTCCGGTGATAATTTCAGGTATTTCTCTGAAGTAGCTCTTGTATCGATAATAATAATATATTGTTATATTACCTTGTACCCGTGAGTTAATCCTTCGCAGTATGCCGTGTTATATGTTAACAGAAAATCGATTCCGCAATGAAGATGAATAGAAATTAAATTTGTAGTGGTTTGATATTCATGGTAAGTTTTAGCCTGTGCAGAAATAGAACTTAGTTGAAAGGTTCAACTAAGTTCTATTCCTTCGCTGGGTGTGGGATGTGAATTCGTTTCTATAATAATAATAATAATTTATGTTTCATAGCAATTCTAAGGTAACCTCTGCGAAATATTAATGCCAAGTGCCTTTTCTTGAAGTAGTAGAAAATGACTTATCTAGTCATTTTAGCGCATTGCTTTAAGTATCATCATAATCACTGCTAATGTATCGAGTGTTACAGTTACAAGTTTGATGCCGCATAGGGCACGTGTGTGACCTTATAACTCTTTTTTTGTATCTGTAATATATTAGCGACACAGGATTATAAGCACTACTTCGAGATTAAGCTTTTAAAATAGAAAATAAATCGTAGCCATTATACTTATTACTATTAACTTTTTACGGTTTAATATAATTTGTTTAACAGCATTGATCGTAGTAAAAAACCCAACTACTTAGATGAGCGTTTTAAAAAGAAATGTTGGTATTTCACAACCATGTTAGAGAAACCTATACTAAAGTGTCCTTTTTTAAAGATTTGTATTTTTGTTTCTAATTAATAAACTTAAAAACGACGGCACTAATTTGAATAATACTTTCGCTATGACCACGAGCATAGGTCCGAGGTCATAGAGACCACGCTATGACCTCGGACCTATACTACTATTTTAACTATATAAAATTATAAAAACTATCTATTTAGATTTTTTCGGTTTCTTTTTCAGTAGCCATGTTCAAGGGGAGATTAAGATGGTGGTTGTCTCAATCATCTTAGTCTCCCAGGTTTAATAATTTTAAATAACTAATATAGTAGTTTAGGTTCAATAGTAGTGTAATATTTTCAAAATTATGCAATAAACGTGTTAATTATTAGCAATAGGATAAAATCCGTATTAAGTGGTTTAATTTTAATGTACATATATAAAATTCGTGTAGAGTAAGACTATATTAAGTAAATACCGCTTGAATTAGCTAGTTCAAATTTACAGCTTGTGTGTAGGTATCCTACACAGCACAGTTTACGGTAAGTATGCCCTTTCTTCTCCTAAAATTGTTTGTTCAAAAATCATTATCCATAACACGTTTGCCATAAACTTCAGTAACCATTAAGTTCAAAATGTAGGCGGCTTGCGGGCTGAGGAGCAGGAGGCTGCGAGCGAGCCGCCGCGGCTGAGGTTAGCCGGCGAACCGGCCAGCAAGCCGAAGCCGCGGTGGTGAGCGGAAGCCGTCTGCGAAGATTAGCACGCGTGGGACCGCCCGCGCCGGGTCTCCGGCCGGTACCGTAACAAAAGCCAAGCTTTGTATTGCATATTTGTTTTTAAAACATTATTAGGTTAAATAAACATTAAATAATTTGAATTTAGGACTTATAACTTCTATTGAAAATGGTTTTAGGTCTTTTGTATATTATTGACTATAATATTTATGACAAACAATATTTAGGGCATATTGTATTAAAGGATTTTAATTTTATGGCATGTGATATTATGTGACATAAAGTTCGGGCAAGTTATCATTCGGGTAAATGATGATCAGGATGATCTTTTATTTTCACTGTTTGATACAGACATTTTCGTAATGTCTAAATAGTCTGAATGCTCGAAAGTTAAATTGGGCTGATTAAAAATAACATAAACAACGAGATTTTATGCAAACTAGTTATGAGGGCTTCGCATTAAAGAGGATGCAAATTAATTCTATTATGATGAGCGTTGTATGCGCTACGTAATTACATAACAGCGACTCGACGTAGGCTTTTACCGCTGCGCCAACCGACGCCGACGGCGTTGTAGTCAACGTAAATTCGAACTGTTTGGCCATTTTGCTTTTCCTGTGTTATCCTATCGTCAGAGACTTTCAGGCAGTCTGAAGAATTTTTGATTAAGTATGATAGTTTAACTCACTGGGTAGGTATAGATCAAGCTAGTGTCCTGTTGCGGACTACGCCCGCTTATATGCCACACAGAGGAATCAAGTTCGTTTCTAAAGCACGCACCTCTGACTTGAAGTTATGTGCGTATAAATTAGTTAATTATCACTTGCTGAGAACTTGCATGTCTGAGAGTTCTCCATAACGTTATCAAAGATTTGTGAAGTCTGCCACCCCGCACTATGCCAGCGTGGTGGACTATGGCCTAAACCTTCTCACACGGAGAAGAAGCTCGTTTTCAACAGTGGGACTGTCTATATACATGGCTCATATTATTATTAACTATTATTATTTGTCTTTAACATGAACTCCCACTAAGACTAAATGCCTGTGTCGCTGGGACTTTACAAACATTCAAATAAAGGACACCCATCTTCAGGAGAATCATTTGTGGATCACACAAAGTTTTGTCCCGTGTGGGATTGGAACTCACAACACTCGGCGCAATGGTAGTGGCGAGGCGACCACTTGCACAACCCAAACCTGTCAAAGAAATGGTCCCTTTTATATTGACGGACTGACGGTCTTGCCTGCGCTCGGCGCCGCGCGTCCGTCCCTCAGAACGAATATTATTTTTACTTTCTTTTCTAGTAGAAGCGCAGCGTGCTGTATTATCTGCTACGAATTTTATCCTTAAATATAATGTTTTTTAACAAACTTACACCGACCTGCGGTGTAAGTTTGTTAAAAAACATTATTAGCTAACTTTAAAATTTGTCATTTCACGTGATTGGTGCCCCAATTATGTAAGTGGTATATACTCATAACTTACATAAAAGTATTACAATTTTAGAAATTGCCTTGGCATTTATATTATATTTTATTTGTTTTTTAAGTTAAAGCTATGCTTCCATATGAAAACATAGAAAACATGACTACCATGAAATGAATATTATATGAAATATTTAATCAGGTCCATTTTAAATATTTTAGTAATTAGCTTGTCGCGGTTAAGAAAAACGGTGAAAAGACCTGCATATCTGAGAGATATAAGTTTTTATAAAATTAAATGTTAATGTTTTAATAATAATTTATTATGTACATCATAAGCATACAAATGTTAATGTTTTAATAATAGTTTGTAGCGACACTGGTTACGGTACGTAACTTTGTTTGACAAATCGGTAAGGCCCTTCAAAAGGTGTGGTGCTATTGCAAGACCCGGCAAACATTGCTACTGCCTAATGCTGACAGTACAGCGCTAGATAATTGTTTGGTCACAACCTTAATTAGGTTTGAAGTGCTTTCCTAGCTAGATTATTTCAGTCTGAGCAAAATACCAGTTATAAGCAAGAATTACGTACTTGAGAAATCCTGTTTAAAAATATGACTCAACTTGCGAATCTAACCTGTCCTCATAAACGGGACGGTCTTCACCTTACACTTACCTATACTAATGCAAAAAGGAGGTAATCTGTATGGGGCTCAAAAAAGAATATCATAAATCTAGAAAAGAAAGCATTTCCATTAATTCTCAGCCTACCTTGACGAGGGTCGAAAGTTTAACGGATTATAACAAGTGGCGGCACTAACTGTCACGAACAGACCTGGCCATGCCACGCCTCACGGCTTAATCGCCAAACTTTCCCCTACGATTGGAGTTTTTGCGGAATTGCGGTGGTTGTGTGCCCACGCCGCTAATTTATGCGCCGGCGAGTGAATTAAGAACGAGCATTCCCCCCACTTCTATTACGTATTCAAGGCGTCGTTTAATCGAGCTGCACCAGTCACAGTCGAATCGACGTTTTAAAAGAGAATTCGAACGCAACGAAAATCGTTCCAGAGATATTGGAAGCAATCCCCCGGGACGCGATCGGAGATCAACACTAAGTATTCAAATATAATGTGAAAATTTACATTGTACGAGATGCTTCAATGTTTACTCTAATAGCTCAAGTTATTTGCATAACGATTATTTTAGTCTTCTTGTAGCTAAACCCTTGCTTGTATGTATTACTTCAAGTAAATAAAGAACTTAATATTTTTGTTGGAAGCGTTATTTTGTTGCTATTATAACTTGTAAAAGATATTTGAGTAACCAAACAATAACAAAGAAGATATTCATATAGCCGCACAATGTTTTAGCATAAGTATAGTTAATATATTTATTATAGGTAAGATTCTGTCACTGTTAACCGTTAACCAGTGAAGCGTATACAGGTGTCCGGTAATTAATGAATAACCTTGAAATGTCTTATAGTAGAACTGAAGGACGTTCAGAAAAAAAAAAAAAAATTTAGAAGATATGTATATTAAAAAGTGCAAGCCATTATAGCATAGCATACTTTTGACTGTCTGTCTATTAGCATAATTAGTGTTTAATAATAAAACAACAAAAAACCGATGGATTTCATTCATTTATGGTCGTAGTATACAAGAAAGTTATACATGGTAATTAAAAAAAAACACATATCTCAGGTAGTAGTTAGGATAGATTTTATTAATATTTTTTCTGAACGGCCATCGGTTTTGGTTTTGCAGTTTTACGAAGCTCCGTAGCATATTTCAGATATCCGAAGATATATTTTTTTGAACTAAGCACTTAACATTGTAGCAGTAGCTGACGCTTAAATTCTTACTCATGTGCAAGTATGCGCGGGCGCCGCGTGGCAGTCATCTCACCGCAACTACACACTTAGGTCTTACTTCATCACAATGTAGCATATGGAGCTAGTAGACACCAGTCAATTAAAAAAATCTTATTTTTCACACTGTAAGACGAGTGGCTGGTGATTATAGTCAAATAATTTAATTTTTATAATAATTTAACTGTTAATGTATTAATTAGAAGGTTACAGGAAAACCGAGCAGTTATCATGATCTAAACCGATTGGCTGGTGATCTAAGTGCAAAGGACACAGTCAAAGCCGTTCATTATAATTTGATCCCTATGTACCGCCTTCTGTTTAATTGTATTTAGTATTATGTATTTTAAAATTATGTATGTATGGAGATTCAAATAAAACATTTTTTATTCTTTCTTTCTATACGATTTAAAAAGTCAAACAATTATATTATTATTGGGTTAGGTATCATTAAATTTTCATTATAATCGACTGTTCACCCTCTTAAAAAGGAAATCAAACGAATTTATGAAATATATGTATATTACTATCTATACTATACATAAAAGTTGTTCGTGGGTGACTAAATTATATCTTCGTCTTCATCTTTTTATTTGTCAAAAATGTCTTGTTTTACACGTTTATATGCGTATTTAAAACTCAATAGCCCAAATAATGCTATATTATTATAGTTCTAGACATATTCTAGAATTTATACTTCCTATTTCTTTTACAAGAAGAAATAATCTAATATTCCAACTCTGAGGTTGGCCCTTTTCGATTGACCATAAATGAACGATCACGCGAGAAAATTACCATAATAACCATATGCTACATTGACTCCAAATATCCAAAGAGGCTTTTAATATAATAATAAAATTGAGGTTTTGTGCCTCGGAGGCACAACTGTATTAATGTTGGAATCCCGGATCGGACAAAGAGTTAATGGGGTTTCTGAAAGAAAGAATTAAAGGAAAAATAAGAAATTCTCAGTAGCAACATGTAGACTAGAACCAAGCCTGGTAGACGTCAATAAATTTCAAAATTTGTGGAAATAAAATGTCCGTGATATCCTCCGCTACATCAAAATTATACTTAGTGTAGGTAAGTGTAGTTAATATAAAAAAAATATTGACAAGCATTATAGCTTGTTATTTTAACACAACCCATAAAAGCAAGTGCCATATTTCAGCTTGAATCTTGGCATACCTATAACTGGCCCGTTATTTTTGGTCTCTCCTAACGTAGGTGTGGGTTACATTAAATTTATCGCTTAATATATCATAACTACGTGGGAGATCGCATATGTTTATAGTAATAACATCTATACTATTATAAAAATTATGACTATAGACATCGTAATTACAACACAAGACCGAGGTAGTTTCTGTAAACTTGTTGTGACCTACTGTTTACTGAATTTTGAACAAAAAAATAGGATTTAACATTTGGATACCATTGCAAATTCTTTTTATCTAATTGCTTCAACATAATGTTAACACTACTGAATGGAATGAATACTTCATGAAATTTAATACGGTTTAGTTGTTTAAGGTAAGTAGGTACTACCTACCTAAAATCAAAGCAACAAAATAATTTAGTTACCTAAGTATATATGGGCGCAAATCGCCATCTATCGGTAATAATTCTCAATAATTGTCAAACATTGATCTTTAAATTTCACCTTTTCGTTTAAATGATTATATTATTTTAGAAATGCCTGAAATACCTATAAAAGATTGATATTTAAATAATTATTTGTAAACATAAATTCTTTATGATTGTATCAAGCTCTAATATTTAATAGACGCAGTGTTAACTGTTTGAATGTTTTGAAGATTATTGAGATTTAATTTATTGTTTACTTTCTCAATTTAATGTGTAATCGTTAAAAATAGAATCTGTATATTTATCCCAATTTATGTATAGAATTCATTTATTAAACATTTCATTTATGGTACAGCGCCATCTGTTGAGAATGTTTGTAACTATATTATTTGTTCATATTAAATAAACGTAATTCATGTAAAATAAATCATTTGGAGTTATGAGAAATTCTTTAGGTTAATATTTCAAATACTAAGCTATATTTCAAGACTTATTTTGCACTAAATTTGTTAGTCTGTCATAAGGGAAGTTGTAGTTGTTATAAACGTTTGAAGGCGTTGTGAGGCAGATATATAAAGCAGGAAGAAACTGTTCTAAGCTGATTTCTGTAAGATCGATGGTGCAAAAATAAACTAAGTGTTGACGATGTTGTATTTTCATTATAATGGACGCTGAACATCCGACATCCTGGCGTGGCGTGTTGCCGACATAATATATTACATTGTCACTAGCCAGTTACACAAATAAGTACTTAATTGTGATATAAAATCTAATATAATCACTATTCGGCACGAGCCTCTTCTCACTTTCTTGTTACGAAATTCTAAGGGCTGCAATGTTACTATTTATCTATGGAACGTTAAAAATTATTACATTGATGACAGTTTGGAAACAAGCCTAAATAAATTACATTACCTTAACCTTTTTTTAAGATATTTAATCTTAAAAAAATGTTATGTAAAAAAATATATCATCAGTTTTGTTGTTCAATTAATTAGTAATACTGCCATCTGTAGTAACATTATAACATTAAATACTTGTACCTGCAGTACGTTGTCTAGTCACAACACTTTATAATATTTAAGCAGCGATGTAATATAGATGGCAGCACAAGGCTTTTACTTCTGTTTACTATAGTGTCATCTATACCTTACAATATGAAACGCTTGATACCAACGCTTCGGTAGGGAACCTTCCACGCTATAACTTCCATTATTTATTACAGCTGACACTAGATGGCGTTACACGTCTACTTTATAACACTTATGCTAGATTTGATTACTTATACTAGCGGTCGCCTAGTGCTCGAAATTCGACCAAAGTTTGCCTGTAAGATATTGTTGATATATGTTATTATAATTGATATATGTAACCATAGTTACGCGCTTCGACTGTGTGTGTCAAATGCATGGTTGTGTGCGTGTAGTGTTTTTTCATTAATTTAATGTATTTCTAATGCATATTTTATATAAATATTAGGATTCGTCACTCCTTCTCCATATAAACTTTAGCTGTGCCAAATATCATACTCCTCCGTCCGCGCAATTTTCGTATAAAGGGGTACAAAGTTTTTGCTTTACGTATTAATATATAGATTATATTTGCCTTGTTTCTTATTAATAATAATTTTCTATTATATGTATTATTTAGAAAATATAAAGACTGTAAATAGAGCATTAAAGTTGATATATGGTACTTCGATACTTTTGTTATTTATTTATTTTTATCAGTCAATTGTTGAAAAGACAGACGCAATGGAAAACCTTTTTAACTAAAGGCGTAGGTAAACATATTTTTAACCTTTTGAGTGACAGCGGCACACCGGTGGCTTGACACAATTAATATGTTTAGTACTATTAGGTTCGACATTTCGTACTGACAACATTCTATTTTATAACCACACTGCATGTCTATTATATTACTTGTGTGCATATTGAATTAATCAATAAAACGATTTAATGGCGTTTTTATATCTAAGGTACCGAGCACTTATAGTGCATATTTAATGGAAGGTTATAAACATTAATCTTATGTAACTCAGGCGCTAATAAAATCTCAAACAATTACGCTTGCTTTAAAGATAAACTATTATGTTTCTGCTAAGCATTATTGAAGATAAGTAGGTACATTGAGATACCTACTGATGGGATCCACCCAAAGCTGGAGTTTTGGCAATGCATTTAGGTATGTGGTAGGTACGAGTTTATACCTACACAAAGCATTGGCTCGTAATTCAACTAAAATAAAAATGAAATAAGTTAATTATTTTAATAGGTAGTAGTGATCGTAATACAACTGCAGATGTGCAGTATGTACCTAGTTTCGGTTTTTTTATTTTCTTAGTCCAGGTAAAATATTATTGGTATTTTCATGCCAATCTTTTTGTGGATATAGGTCAAAAACTATATACTTATGTCTGAAATAGTGTATCTTTTATATAATAATTTCGAACATAGAAACAAAACCAGTAGCGTGCTTTTTGTTGCTTGGAAAAAATGTTCTGCGCTGTTTTGGAGATATCTGCTTATACTTATAAAAATCATTATGTTTATCCCAATTAATTTTACAAGTCAAACATACACTGTTTCCTGTTCCTGTGGCATAACTTTGCACTTATGATTGCAAACGAACGGGCAGTTTTATTGGGATTTTTGAGAAAGGAAATTCTTAGTTGCAGCTTGGCGTCTAAAATGTGTACGGTACACGGCAACGAAATCGCCCATTATATTCTCATAAATCTAATTAGTGACATGTTGTAGAGTGCGTACCAACAAGTTTGGGTCCTCATACCTCTGCCGAACGATCAAGGCACGGAATTCTCTGCCAAGGCACGTGCTTCCTTCTTCTCTGAATCCTGGGTCCTTTAAGCGGAGCGTGAAAAAGCACCTTCTCAGGCCGTCAAAGTAGAGACCTCAACATCGCCTCGGCTGCTATGAGGACGATGAGGAGGCCACTGCTCTTAGACCACGCAACTGTTTACCATCAGAAGGAGTGTGGTCATTTTGAGTAATAATAGAAATAAAAAAAAAATTGATATAATACGATGCGATATATGTATATGTATGTATAGGATAATAAAGGCTTTAATTTAGATTCACTGACTAATCTTTATGTGATAATTTTCGCATAAAATGTTTAAAATTACCGCGTACCTTTCCATTTCGTCACACATGAACTTGCGCGTGTATACAGGGGCGTATGTTCTTTAGACATCAATCGCCCTCCCTGACTCGCGATTTCATATGCAAACTGCTTCCTACTGATAAATTGCTCTATTATTTAAGATTTGACGCGAATGATAGAGATTTCTGTTTCAACGTAGCTTCGGTAAACGCATATGTTTTATAAATTCACATGTGGAAGAAATATTTTTTGTTACTTTTTTATTATGTAAATACCAACTATAGGTACTAACTAATATTAAGAATGCGAATGTGAGTTTGTTTGTTTCTTACGCTTTCACGTATTAACTATTCGACCGATTATCTTGGTATATTGCATACACGTTGTCAGGGGTATAGAAGAGGATATACGGCACCTCTCATCCAGAAAAAGTACTGTTCCCGAGGGATAGAAATATTATTCTACATTAACGCAAGTAAAGACGCGGGCAAGTATTACAAGTTAGTGTTAAATAAACGACGAAAAGGCCTCAAAAACCGAGTCGTCTCTTTACCACCGGAACTATTCATGGTTGTGCATTACCTATGAAAAAATTTGTCTGTGTATGTTTTTTCAAACGATGCTAAGTTAAGAATTCATTAATGTTGGTAATCACTATTTCCATTTACCAAGTGATTTCCGGACAAATCATAAATTATACATTGCAACACAAGGCTCATTCAAACTTTGGATTTGCTGCACTGGCATTGTAGGATGGTTGGTCTCAGAGCCTAGGGATGAGTGTTCTAGGTTTATGCTTTTGTGAAGTACCCGCTTAAGGCAAAAGCAATATAAATCTGCCGCATTGGGTTTGCGGCGGATCAAGACGTGCCGGGTTTCGTTTTCGCATTCTGCAAAGCATTGGTTGTTGGTTTCTCAGTTAGGAAATAATCAGCCGCGTGGTTATGAGTGATAAATGGCAAAAGATTCGTCTCTGTGGTCATCTGTTATGTGGGACTTAAAACATAGCTAGCGAAAAGTGGGTCTGTAGGTGTAAACCTGCGTAAACTTTTAGAGATAGGTATATCTAAGCAGTAGATGTAAAAAGAGTGCATGATTAAGGTAACATGTGCAATTCGAGGCCCTCGGGTCGTTTGTACGTATCTTGCAAACGACCAAAGCTGACCCCGCATTGACAACCAATACGATTAACTCGTGCAAGTAGACCGCGCGAGTAACTTGTGGATGTAGCCTGCGTCAGCTACTTGCTTCATGTACAATATGAATAATATGTGTGTATTCTTCTTGTGGATGTCCATGTGAAATGCTTTACGGTAACACATATATACATACATAAGTATTGGCACTATTGGCTGGTATCTATAACACCATTATAGTAGGTAGTTAGTGTAATTGCGGGAAGACGACTGCCGCGCGGCGCTTTGCTTTTCGGTACCTATACAGAACTAAAGCGCCAGCAGTGTTCCTACACTTCTTAATGTCGTATAACGTTTAAGAATTTATTGACCACCCGTTTCCCATGGGAATTACAACATTCAATGGTAGGTTATGTGGCTATATCCTATAATTAAAGTTTTAATAATTATCCGGTTGCCAATCGTGATCAATATATCAATTGAAATTCTGTAGCAATACTGCAATAACTTGATGTCACGAAATAGAAAAACAAGTTAGATAGTATTACTACGAAACTAGCCGCTATTTTGGTATATAGGCTATAACTTTCCTCAATAAACGGATCAAATTGTTTCTTTGTTGGAAGTGGCAGTATTAGTGTGGATAATTTACTTTTATATGTTACAGATTGCAACAAAGGAAAGTATAGTGATGATCTTTTAGGTGTATGCATATTTTACTATTTTTGGCACGCACTGTATTGGCACAGTGGATTTTGATAAATGAGTTACCAAAAATACACAAGGAAAACGCTCCCCTACGTCCTATTGTGAGTCAGATCAACACACCAACTTACAGACTGGCTCAGCACGTAGCGAAGATACTCTCACCACTCAGAGGCAACTCGAGAGCACATGTAAAGGATTCATACCATTTTGTGAGTGAGATTAAACACCTATGTCTCACTAACAATGAAACAATGGTTAGTTTTATTTACATGCATACCTGTACATGACTGTATTGAAATAACTAAAAGGAAGCTAATAGACTACAATGTGCCTGAGGAATATGCAGAACTACTTAAGCATTGCTTAACAACTGGCTATCTGTTGTGGGACAATAAATTCTACATACAAGTCGATGGTGTGGGAATGGGCTCCCCAGTATCGCTTGTTGTTGCCGATATATATATGGAGAACATCGAGGCTCGAGCTTTACAGACTGCCCCCATCACACCCGGGATTTATAAGAGGTTTGTAGATGATACTTTTACAATATTACCAACAGATAGTGTTAGTGTATTCCTAGAACATCTTAATTCCATTAATAACAACATCCAATTTACTACCGAATTAGAGGCAAATAATTCATTAGCATTCTTAGATGTTCTTGTCATCAGGAATCCTGATCATACTTTGAGCCACACTGTGTATAGAAAAAAGACCCATACAAATAGGTACTTGAACGGTGAATCACACCAGTATCCTAAACAGTTAGCTACCGTGGGAATGTCTTTGTTTCAGAGAGCCCACGGGATCTGTGACAAGAAACACCTGGACGCCGAGCTTCAACATGTCAAGCAAGTACTGCAAGACAACAAGCTCCAACAGCCGCGCCGCTGTCACAGATCCCGAGAAAAGCCAGCCACAGTCGAGCGCCAGCCTGCTATACTGCCTTATGTAAGGGGTGTCACTGACAAGATTGGCTACATCTTGAAGCGAGCTTCAATCAACACATACTTCAAGCCGCCAACGAAGATAAGTCAATTTTTACCATCCGTCAAGTGCCAATTACCTTTACAAGATGCAGGGGTCTATAAAATAGATTGTGACTGCGGACTCTCATACATTGGTCAAACCAAGAGAAGCATAGGCACCCGCATAAAAGAACACATAGCTGACGTAAAACACAAACGCTCATTGAAGTCTGCTGTGTGTGAACATGTACAACAGGGGACCAACCACTACCTGAGATTTGACAAACCACAGATTCTCACTAAAGAACACCGATTCCTACCAAGGATACTTCGCGAGGCTATTGAAATCAAAAAACATCCCAATTTCAATAGAGAAGATGGTTGGAATGTACCACCAGCTTGGGATCCAGTACTTCAAATAGTCAAACCCAAGAAGAAGCGAATCACAGCTAGACTTCATGATACTTTGAGCTCATTCTGCGTAAATAGAAACACCAATAATTAAATTATGTTCGGGTACTTTGAAATAACTACACTGGAACATTGAGACAACTACCATCTTAGTCTCTCCGTGACCATGGCTGCTGAAAAGCAACCGAAACGTCGGGGAAAGTGTGAACCAAAAATAAATAGATTTAATAGTTTAAATAATTTTATTAGCTTATAAATTAGTAAAATAAAATCAGTAGTAGTGTAATATTTTCAAAATTTTGTAATACAGTGCTAAATAAACAACGCGATAAAATCCGTATATAGTAGTTTAATTTCAATAAATGAGTTAACTTGAGAGGTATCGTAATATTTTGTTTCGTCACAATAGTGGAACTAATATACATATAATATACCTATTATCACTGAAGGAGTAGGCGGAGTTGTATTAACCCACATTTCGCTGACTTTCGTTTTAGGGGTCACGAAATAGGGAGTCAGCTGATTTCTGTCTACTACAGTTCCAGACTTCGTGCTGCATTTGAGAACTTCAATAGAAAAACCTAATAAACCTTTCTTCCACCTATAAATCGGCTTTCACTACCGCTACGGTATCCTTTTTCTGTTTTGTTTCATTTTAATAAGTATTTTCATATCTATTTAGGTTCTATATCCACGATTTTGTTTGATTAAGCAGTAACATCCTTTACAGCTTGTAAAAGAAGGATTCCGCATTTAGATTCATTGGTTTAATGTCTGCAAAGCCATGCTTCGTAGGAATTATCTTTAGGTATTAACTGGTCCGTGTTCCTTTACTAAGTCTTACTTTATAATCCGAACTTACTTTGTACTAATGTAATTTTTTCATGCTGCAGTTTTATTGATCTAGAGTATTTCTAGGCTTATATTGTAATTTGAATTATTAATAGCAACAAAATTCTGCACATAAGTGCTTATGTTTAAACTAAATATTTATCGAGTATTCCAACAAACGGATTGAATTTTTCTCGAACTAAAATGATTGTGTATAAATTGTAGAAAATTGTCTTTAGTAATCTGCGTGGCCTTCTTGCTACCCTAAGCAAAATGCTTTGAATAAAGACATGCATCATCATCGGGAATTGTCTATGAGAATTTTTACAAAACGGTCAGGACAATCTCATGTTGTTTATTGTCTTATCAATCAGTTACATAACACACTTTAACATTTTAACATCTTGTAAGAAAAAACCCCAAGCGATCAAACTATAATTACCCCAATACATTAGAAGAGTACACCCTTACGACGCTCCTAATGTTTTGATACGCTCCAATTATAAGTTGATACATCTGCCCGAAAGGTTTGAGTCCTATCTATCCGTAACATCGGAGCATGACGCGTCCGTCACGGCAACCCTCTCATGGGTGCAAACCGTTAAAATGAGCGATGGACGCAAAGGCACAGGGCTTACCAACCTTAAAAGGATGTATACATAAAATAAACTTTTGTTCCTAATAATCAAAAAACTTATGCTATAGAAAAACCAGGTGTCCTAAATATTAAAACAACTACTTGCGGATCTTAGAATATTTTATGATTGTAATATCAATTTACTAGTCAAATAATAAAACAATGTATACGGTAGACGACTTGACGTGCTTGCTCGTCGTGTCAAAGAAAATAGGGTTTTGTTGTGATTATAATGACTAGGTACATTTTTATATACATTTATGATATTTAAAGGTTTTAAAGCTGGTAATCTTCTATTTAATCATTGTTAAGTTAGCATCAGATTAATGTATGTTAATTAATTATTTAACCCCTTTAACCTCAATCTATAGAATAAAAGCCACCTGTCTGCCGGAGTCTCAAACAACACAAAAGAATCATTGTCTTGCGTAGATCTGTATTCTGCCAGATAAGGGATTAATACTACAACTGTATTAATCGTGCTTAAAAGAATCGAGTAACGAAAAACGTAGCACTAATGTAATAGGAAAGTATACATAGTTTCGTTATATACATATCTTGCAAAATATTTTATATACGGTTTTAATTTATTTTGGCATCTAACTTTTCATGCTATTACATATGTATACATTATACATCATATTGTATTTTAATAATACTCAAATAGTAGTACAGCAGTACATAATCTATTAAAATTAAAGTAAAATCATCGACAAGCCTGTAGGTAAGTGTGTCCTCTGTATACTGATATGCTTTGCATGGTTAATAACACATCTCATGCACATATGCATAGTACCTACGTAGATATAGTTGATGCATTCCATAATCCATTATAGTTCAAATGCAATAGCGCATCGCTATCTTATATATAATTTACATTTCTACGCATCAATAAGTATATACATTAAAGATTAACTTAAAGTCAACATCACCTTTGGATCTTCACAATAAAGTTTTATTTAGTTCTGTTATATCTACCTACCTAACATTTTATGTCCTCAATAAACCGCGCTAAAGGTAACTGCAAACTTTATTTTACCATGAAATGCTTTATAAATTTCATTATATTGTTGTTTTATTACCATTTAAGCAAGTTTTATATTAGTTATATGCTCGTAGGTCTTAAGGTCAGAACACACTATTTGTTGAATGACGTAATAATATTAAGTTACATATATAGGAACTATTTAGTGTTTGGCCATTGAATAATTCAAATAATTAATCAGCCTTTCGCGATCTATTCATGAGCACCCTGATCCTCGGTTTCAGGTAATCGGTCTGAATAATTGTACTTACTCTAAGTCACGAGTAAATAATTTTATCTAAACATATGTATATGACAGTTGTATATTAAGAGGATATAGGGACTGTCTATAGTCTATCACATCAAATGTTCTCACATTCATCAAACATACGGTCCGCTTGATGGTAAACAGTTTCAGGAGCCTACGTTCGCTCGAAATACCAGAGGAATAGGAATACCACACGCGTGTTACCGACCTCAAGAGAATGGACTTATCCCATTCTTTTTCCCTGTGATCCTCCGGAACTATTACGTATCGTAGAGTAACTACTAGAATTTGAGAGTCTTCTTTCACTGGAGAATGGGCGAAGGGTTGCTTAATGTAAATAACTTGTAAGTAGCTTATGTTGATTAAAGAAACTAATATTCCAAATCACATTTTTAGTTATAAATTGACTTCTGCCGCAATAAAGATAATTGCACTGTCGCAGAAAACTTCCCAAACAACGTTCACAAAGATCACAGAGAGGGAACAACTACATATTCAATTTTGTAAACTGTAAAAATGTTTCCCATGACATCCTGACCCTGGCGAGGCAACAATTTAAACTATCGTGCCACCTGTGCAACTAATCTGAGTGCACGGATGGCGTAGCGAGCAAGGGGTCTGCTGCCGCGCTAAGTGTGGTAGGTTCTAATTCAACACGAGACAATTATTTGTGAGATCCGCAAATGACTGGTAATTGTATGTTTATAAAGTCCTCCGTAACACAGAGTTAGATCCTAGGTATCTTGTGTGTGTAATTGCACGCCCGCGCTTCTATATCAGTTAATACTTCTTTTTTTATTACTAACTAGTTGTCATTAAATAATATGTTATTATGTCTACTGTTTGTCATTAATAAACTCGTCAACACTATAATAGCCTTTCCCCAATAAATATATTTTAAGTTTAGTTTTGAATAACTTTGCACTATTAATAATTTTAAATTCTGTGGGCAGCTTATTATATAATGAAATTGATTGAACTCTTGAGCTATGTTGCACTACATTGAGTTTTGGTTGTATTGTTGAGGGTAGATCTTTTCTATGAGTGCTATCTCTAAGCTTTCTTTCTTGGACAGCTTCAATTTTATTGTGATTTTAACTATGTTAGACAATAAAACTAAAATATAAAGACACAGAACTGTTAAAATTTTAAGATGTATAAAATTTTACCAGGTTAGTTTCTCTGCATGAATCCGTTTGAACGAAGCATTGTTTTAACAGCCCTTTTTTGCATGATAAATGTCGTGCTTATATTATATTTATAGCTATTCATCCAAAATATTATGCTATATCTAAGCTTACATTCAACCAAAGCAAAGTATACCATCCTAAGTTGAGCCACCGTAAGTTCATCCCTCAGACTTCTGATTGCGTAGCACGCAGAACTAATAGACTTAGTTATGGCTAGTGTCTCTTGCTTCCAGTTTAATTAACAAAGCATCTATGTTGACACCCAAAAACTTAACACTCTCTACCATCTCAACTATATTACCGAAAGATACTACTTCAAGACTGGTATCATTTCTTATTGTAGACTTAAATAATAAACATATTGCTTATTTATGTTTAGTTTTAAATTGTTTATACCAAACCATTCTTCGAAAACTTTTAATTAATGTTGTATTGACCTTAGATTCTAAATCAACCATAATATTTGCAGATATTATTGCGTTTGTATCATCGGCTCCAGTGGCCGTGAGGAATTAAATAACCTCAAAAAGACTGGTGTTGAAGGCAAGGGGAAACCACCACACTATATTCCCAAGATAGTCGTCATGAAGATACAGCAAATAGTAGAGAAGTGGCCCTGCGATCCGCTTAGCAACCGGAACCGCTCTGCGTCCGGGATAGACGGTGTGAAATTGGTTATCGGCCATGCTGATGTAAGAGACCAGGCATCGCATGGAAATCGGATAACTATAACCTCTATAAATATGCGTCAAATCCAAAAGATAGGTACTTGGAATGTACACGGTTTACTTCAGACAGGGAAGCTTACAATCCTGGAAATGAGAAATAACCCACTGTGAGCTAAATATCTGCGGCCTAAGTGGCCTGATTGGAAAGCCAGTGGTCATTTTCTCACTGATACGCATTCCATATATTTTCAGGAAATGATAATTCGAGCGGGAATGGCATTGTTTTGTCGTATCAAAGACCATTAATAGCTGTGTAGTGGGATATGAACCCGTGAGCGATCGAATACTAAGTATTAAATTCCGGGCGAGACCTGTAAACATAAACATTATACAATTATATGCGCCTACAAGTACTGCCAGCGATACGGATATAGAAACTTTTTACAAAACCTTGGACACCAATATCCAAAATCCCTAAAATAGAAGTACTCAATATCATGGGTAATTTAAACGCGAAGATTGGAACCGATGCCTATCAAATAAGCCATTGCGCTGGAAAGTTTGGGTTGGGGCAGCGTAACGAAAGAGGTGAATAAACGTCTTATACAATTTGCCGCCGAAACAATCTGGTAATATCAAATAGCTTTTTCCAAAACCACCGACGGCGAATCTATACCTGGATCGCACCTGATGGCAAATATCGGAACCAAATCGATTAGATCATGATTGGTTCGCGATGAAAACTTCTATTAGAAATGTTCACACACTGCCTGGAGTCGACTGTGGATCTGACCATCAACTTCTGCTAGCAAAAATTCAACTAAAACTTAGAGCGGCCAGAAAAATTTGCAAATGGAGAAGACTACAGACTTTGGAAAAATCAATGTTTGTTACTGCACTATAACAAAATTGGAATAAATGGACTAGTATAAATGCTCAGTCCGCCACCCCCCGATCACGTGTGGGAGGGCGCTATAGAACTCTTTACGACCGCAGTCAATTTATCCAAACCGCTCAGTTGCACTTACAAGCGACAACATTGGATAAGCGACGACACTCTGACCCTTGTAGAGGAAAGACGGAAAATGAAGGCACAAGGGGCTGATGTAAAGAGCTTAAACGAGAAATCTTCCCGAATACAAGCTGCATGCAGACGTGACCGTAACGATCACCTTCAAAGTATATGCGCGGCAATTGAAGTGCATGCTAACAGTCACGAAACAAGAGACTTAAATCAAAAAATTAAACAGATTACATAAACTCTGTCTTCTAAAACTTGGGCCATCGAGTACTGTCAAGGCAAAACAGTGACGGAGATAGATGCGATTTCTGAAGTCTGGAAAAAATATTGCAAATCATTATTTGAAGACCCATCATCGCACAGTTTTGTCTCAACAGCACCAGAGGATGAAGAGCTGGAACCAAATATTCTCAGGGATGAAATTAGAGCTGCAATCAAACATCTTAAAAGTGCAATTCCGATCGAAACCATAAAGGCTTCTGGTGAATTTGGTGTCGAAGTATTTTCAGTCCTGTTTAACAAAATATGGCACACAGGATCCTGGCCTCAAGAATGGGCTCATACCATCTTTGTCCCCCTACATAGGAAAGGCTCCACAAAAATATGCAGTAACTATCGTCTTATTGTCTTAATCTCACACGCAAGCAAAATCTTACTGCATATCATAAATGAGCGACTTAAATCGTGCTTGTCCAAGGAAATCGCGTACGCACAAGCTGGTTTTGTAAAAGAAAGAGGTATCTTTGAACAAATATTAACGATACGCCAAATCATTGAGAAAGTTAAATAATTTTACAAGCCAACATATATATGTTTTGTAGACTTCTCGAAGGCGTTTGACATAGTAAAGTGGCCAAAGCTGTGGGAAACACTTCTTGCAATGGGTACACCTAATCATCTTGTACACCTCTAAGACAGTTATATGAAAAAGGTACGACATCACTTAGAACAGATGATGTATTGTCAAGCCATTTCCACCCTAGTGCAGGCGTTCGACTAGGGTGAGTAGAACTCCTGAGTAAAATGGAGCGAACTAGCCTTGAATTTGATCTGAAAATCAACCGCAGTAAGACAAAGGTTATGATTGTCGACTGTGCCAACTCGCCAGAGGTAACAAAAATAGCGAACTGCGATGTCGTTCAATCATACATCTACTTGGGGGCACTGATATTGAACAATGGTGGATGCGCTGACGAAATCAAGCGTCGTATGGCTACAACAAGGTCTGCCATGGATAGGCTCAAAAAGATATGGCGAAACCGGAACATCACAAAAGCCACGAAAATTCGGTTAGTCAGAGCGCTCGTGTTTCCCATATTTCTGTACGCCGCTGACACCTGGACATTGAGATAGAGTGAGAAAAAGAAGATAGATGCTCTAGAAATGTGGTGTTGGAGGAGAATACTTAAGATATCTTGGACCCAGCATAGAACCAACTTGTCCATTTTACAAGATCTAGGTATCAAGCAGCGCCTAACTTTTATCGTACAAGCTCGAATTCTCACTTTCTTCGGGCACGTATCAAGACGTGGAGATGTCTCTATAGAGCGCCTTGTGGTACAGGGCAACGTCGAGGGCAAACGAGCACGTCGTAATAATAATAAATAATATAATAATATTCTACCACATACACACAACACTATCTAGTCCAAACTAAGCAGAGCTTGTACTATGGGTACTAGACAATGGATAAACATACATATATACTTTTCTTTTTGTAAATACATACATATTATACATAGAAACACCCAGACCAAGACAAACATCCATGTTCATGCACACAAATATTTGTCTTGTGCGGGAATCGAACCCGCGACCTCAGGCGTGGCAGTCGGTTACACTAACCACTACGCCATCGCCTATGCGCTGGATCAACCAAATTAAGGCAGCATTAGACAATGCTGCCTTGTATGAATGCACCAGAAAGGCAAAGGTGCGTGAAGAGTGGCGACGGATTGTCAAGCATGCTACACAACCTTAAAGATAACCACGACCACTCTGTCAAGAGTGAAATGACGTAGAAGAAGATCATCGGCGAAAATTATAAGTTTAATGTCTGATATACGGCTTTTTACATACCCAATCAAGTCGTTAAGAAACAGGATGAAGAAAATTAGGCCCAAAACAGATCCCTGAGGAATACCACAGCACACACCACATCCGGACATAGCTTTTACTTATAAAACTTAGTACTAATAAAACTATTACGTTAATATAACATATACCTAGCGTAACAAAAACTACATATTATTTATAACATAATTACCTACTAATTAAACATCACTTAAACAGGCACATAAGTTTGCGGTAAGTAGGTAAACTTCATACAAATCGAAGCGAACGAAGCGACGGGCGTCGACGCAGTGTCGCGACGACTTTCGAGCCTGTATTTACAGGTCGACTAGGTGCTGAAGAGTAGGTTATTAACTTGGCCTTGAAGCAGAGTTCAGCTACGACTATTTATTATATTTATAGTACTTATCGCGCGAGCTGGATAATTAGTATCATTATTATAGTAAAATACGCTAATAGTAATCAAAGTATTTGGGCTGTTGGACAGTAAGCAATTACTATAGCCTATATATTAAACAGTACCATGGTTTATAATAAGTTAACTTATAGTGTTCCATAAGAACACATCTACAAAGTTAAGTAAACTAAATTGAAGGTCTTGTGTAGGTGCAGGTTTAAAGAGCGTCGCTTATCGCCGTCGTTGTTTTAACTCTTCTATAAATGTATTATAATGATAACAACATTTGTACGTTTTTAATTTGTGTAAGTACTCTAAAATCTTAACACCTAGACACAACAAACCTTTTCACTGGAAAACAGTCACAAACACAAAATGTTGACGATCCCTGTTCACACAGTCAAAACTACTGATTAACTGCTTATATAAATATGAAAAAAAGATGTGATTATCATTTAATTTCATAGTTGGGCAACGCTTATTGAATCCCAGGCAGCGCGTGCGCAGAGCACCTGCTTCCGTCGCCGATAGGGTTAAATCAATATTAGGACTAACGTATTCCAATCTTTTGTCTTTTTATTATAATTTAGATTAGCCGTTGAAAGGGTTAGGAGACAATATATCTTTCTATAATTTGACTCGTAAGTGTGAAAATAACCGGTTTCTAAAGGTTTCTTTTTTAGGTTTGTTACAGTTGATGCTAATTAGGCTATTAGTGATCAATAAGTATAGCATTCTCAATCACATACATACGTACATACTAAATCAATATTATAATCATAGCTTCCATTTCTGGAAAACGAGAAAGACAATAAAGCAGGCCTTGAACCTGTAATCTGAATCAACCGTATCGTCACTTTACTGACTAAACGACTACGCAGTTTCAGTGTGGAGCCCTCATTATAACAAATACTCTGACATTATCGAGAGAGTTCAAAGAAAATATTTAAAAACTATGCACTACCGATGTTTTCAATCTACTTTGCCTTACGAAAGCCTACTTGAAAGGTACAAACTCATGGAATTAAAAAGCAGACGCTCACAGCTGGATGCAATGTTTTTGTTTGATATCTGTAATAATTCCTACGATTGTTCAGATATTACCAATAAGTTGTTTTATGTGGTTCCTAGAAAAGCGATGATGCGTAGTGTACGTGAACGACCTGTATTTGCCGTATCGTCATGTAAGACAAATGCAGGACTACGTCGTGCGCCTTTGCGACGACTTACAAGTAATTTTAATACGTATTTTAAGAATCTTGACTTGTTTGCCGATTCTGCTAGGACATTTAGAAAACATGTAATAGAAATAATAGTCTCCATAGAATCCCCCTGAATTTACCTAACATCATTAATATTTTATTTAACTCAAAAGTTAACCAATGTATGTTTTTTTTTTTTCTTGTATTTTCTCCTCCTTTTTGATTGCGATGTTAATTTTGTTTTTAACTGATAATTATAGTTATAGTAGATAATGATACAAAACCAGCATAACGTAGTTTTAAGGATTACTATCTAGATATTCTGTGAATAACGTAGTTGGATATACATTAGTAAAACTGTCTTATTGTAATTCCATATATAAAATATTGTATATCTGTTTGTTGTTCCAAATAAAATAAAATAAAAAAATAAAAATAAAATAAACTACCTATGATCACACGTCAACCTCAGTACATATCTAATTTTTACTTTTTAATTACCTACAATACGAAATTGTTATGTCATAAATAGTGTTATCTGTCAATGATTAGAGTAAACTTACTAACCACAAAATAGTGCTTGTAAAATGTATGACAGTATATTAA
Source organism: Catocala nupta (assembly GCA_963675205.1). Classification (NCBI taxonomy): domain Eukaryota; kingdom Metazoa; phylum Arthropoda; class Insecta; order Lepidoptera; family Erebidae; genus Catocala; species Catocala nupta. Next base: position 17,656,629 of record OY776081.1, read on the forward strand.
TTGTCTTTTCGTTATTTAATAATAATATAATGATATCGACTATAAATATAACAGTTTTGCTTCCGAGCAGCCCGCAGTGCGGTAGCCGGGCGGGAAGGAGCAAAGATACTTTTCACCAGGTAGGGAGCTTATGAAAAGCACTCATTGCTTATAGTATAATGGTTATATAACCATTATACTATAACCAAAGGGTGCTACTGTGTAGTTATGCACTCATATTAATATGTAAATGAGTGCAAACCTACATATTAGGGCAAATTGTTATGGATATAGCTTGAGCCTTACAAAAGGCATATATGTATATCCCTTTTCTTAGTCCTTTTAGTAAACGAGCAAAGTTGGACTGTTTCAGAAGCCCTAAGTACCAGTACCTTCCCACTATCAGGGGCGCGGGCGGTACGGTATTGTATAATAGACATAATGTAACGTTTAAATTCTAAAATGTATGTGGTATACCTATTATATTAAGTATAATTATGTAAAGAAAATGTTAATTAATCATATTCGTAGTGGTTTTATTTCGATTGACATTTCTTCGGCATCGTAATAATGAAGGTTGTAAAAAACTATAATTGTAGAAATTCAGAATAAGTATGAGAGAAATACTGTGTATATATTAGCCAAGATCCATCCGTAGCTGCCATTAACCCTAGACAGCATCCAAAATTATAATTTATGATCGATATAAGCTAAATGTTCTAAAACTATGTTCTTCACATCAAAATACTGTACAAAAAAATAAGTGCAGTAGAATCTTAGAAAGGCACGGCCTCGATAACATTACGAAATGCATAAAATATAAAATATCTGTATAATAATAAAATCACAATACCTTATGGCGTTATCGAAATGCAGAACAGATAATGTTCACGGCAGCTTTGATGATAGGCGTGATATGCTGAATTTGGCAGCTGTGCTTCTATGGCCTAGCTAAGGCAACACAGTTAGGCTCGACCTAAACTATGCTAAACCGCTGAAAATTTACAAAACAACCGTTTTAATACAGGTAGTCGATATCTCTGCACAAAAGCAAATAATTGTCATGGCGCGGGCGGTGCGAAATCGAGTTGGTAAGGATGATCTTTTCTGTAACCTTAAGTACAACTACTTAAGGTTTCAGAAAAGATACAGGAAGAGACAGGCATCATGCCTTAGCACCATGTTCCTGTGGTACGAGTTCATACGATCGTCAGATGACGCTTCGGTTTCTGTAGTTGGCAAATTGTTATTAGATTTTTCTGTAACATAGTAACCGCCAAATTGTTTGTTTTAACTTTTTGTCAGTATTTACCAATTCCGAATAATCATCAACATTAATCAGATTAATTACAAATTAATAAAATCATTTCTGACATACATTTCGTCCACCCAATCATAATGCTGTTCCTTCAGAACCTTGCTCCTTTACTTAATAAACAATCCATATTACATAAAATCAAAGCACAAAAATATTTAAACATTAATTTGTAAATAACAAAAACATCTATAAAAATGTGCTATACCACATTTTTCCAAAGTTATTTTGTTTTTAAACAGTTGAACATCATCAAATTTAAAAGAAAATGACTAGGTACTCAATTTTATGTGCCAGTATTTTTTATTAGTTTTACTATTTTTAATATAATATCCTACTAATATTATTATTGTGAATGTTTCTGAAGATGTTTAGAAGCTCGTTATTTAGGCACGCGTATACCATTGAATGGTTTACCATTGTTCCAGTAGGAACTAGGCTTTGCCTGGTTCTTTATTAAAATCAGCCTCGATATTAACTAATATTCATATGTTGGTTACGTAAATAATATAAATATAGACTGCATAAAAATCGTGTGTAACATGTGACGTTATTATGTAATATTTATGAACTAATTTCATAAAAAATCTAAGATAAGTGCGTCTAAGTCTAGTGCTAACATTAGTTTGACTATTCAAACCGCTTGTTTGGACACTACAATTAGTTTGATTATTCAAACCGCTTATTTGGAGTAGATAAGCTTATTTAGAAGTTCGTAATTTATAAATTATAATTGCAACATTATAGATGTGCAGGATTTAAAAATAATATATATAATTATTAATTTTAAAATAAACATATATATCTTTACCAAACTTTATAAACTTACCAATAAATCAAATAGATACACTGAGAAACATGAACAGCCTATCAACAATTAAAAATCCTTACTAAGTTTATATTTGACATGGAACATTTGTATTTGATCAAGTCTCACGGATAACAATCACAAAGAATAACTAAAGATACGGCACAAAAAATCAATAAAAGAAATTTTTATCTTAGATTGATTGGCCCTGCCTGACCCTTTACCGATGCGACCGAGTTTTTATAAACTTTCACAAAAAACTTAAACGTAACAGTGTTTATTTGTGACAATTTGCTTTGTCGGTTTGTGCTGATTTACATTTGAAAGGAAAGGTTTTTTTGTGTGATGCCGAGCAACCTGCGACTACACGGTGAATGACACAGGTAGAGCGAACAGATCGCGCTATGACCGACTACTCTTGATCGTTTACATATCTATGTGTAAATCTAGCCGCGACATGTGTCACAATATGTGAAGCATTAGCATATGTATTAGTAGTCATACGGATGGAACTTGATTAGTAGAATAATTTACTAAGTTTAGGTTAAGAGGTGAATTCTATTCATAGAGTTATTAAATAAATTATTGACGAATTGATTAAAGATGTTATCGTTTAGGCTCCAATATCACTTACATAACTTTTATGTTCGACGATGCTTAATATAAGAATAATTGGATAACAATGTTAAGATAATTATAGAAATTATATATTTTAATTTATAATTGTTAACCTAGATATATATGTTATCTCCGGGTTTTTCTTTTTTTTACGCACAACACAGCTTGCTTTCTAGCATTATTTAAAAGTTTTGCCGTTGTAAACAGATAAAGAGCGTCGTCATAATAATTAAGTTCCATCAAAACAGCTGACTCTTTATTGATGTGCTACGAAGTAGCTTTCTACTATTTTATACGACGATAGAATTTACAGCAGTATACGAATTACGAAACCAAAAATCTTAGCAAGTCAAAATCTGTGCTCGTTTTATCACTTTGGTCAACAAGTGAAGGTATACCATCTATGTCTAAAACATAATATTCTATTTTTATAACTAGGTAGTCCAAGGTAGCAAACAAACATATAGCCTACACGCTAAGTGTATAAAAATGTAACAATGTAAGAAGTTACTATGCGCTAAGGACGCCACGAGATCAGCTGCTCCTTACTAACCCTACAAAAAAAGGAGAGGCTACCAGTGCAGAAGGCATAGAAGGCACTGCCGCAATTAGGTCGGCTCAGTTTGACTGGAACCCGAAAAATACCAAATTGATACGTATCAACGACGATCGAAGTCAACTTAGATATATGCTCAAATAACACTTTATAAATGAAATTAAATTAAGAAAATACATAAAATCATACACTATAAAAATTAAAACCTAAAATTATAACAATACCATATCTCCCATGAAGTATCAAAATTAGTTGGTGTTTCATTAAAAGTCAACGTGATGCGCTTCCCGGGCATCTCCGGGAGTCGAGACATAGATCTGTGAGTGAATGAAGACATAATCATCGATCAATCGTTGTTCACTGTGATGTCCTGATGCGACCGCACACCGAACGCTTTGGGAACTACTCGAGGTCACATTCGTCTCCCTATAGAGACTTAAATAACGTAATTTAGAACGCGAACGTAATTTAAAGCGATGCGCGGAATTGCATTCGAACTATATTTAAATATATTAATATATAATATACTACATTAAATAGGAGAGCAGGTCGCAGCCAGCCACGCAAAGTGCGTAACATGTTGCAAACGATTGTATTCGAATATTATTTGAATGCAGTTATGGTCTTCGCTAGATAAAACATTCTATTGTGTAAGTATTTTCTTGAGTATTGTTGATGGGTTACAGTAAATAATTAAAAGAGTTCATTTTAAATATTAATAGATTTTTAATCCTATGGATCTTTATTTGTAATGGACACGAAAATCCTTTAGATCCCGAATAACTGCGCATAGCACAATTCTGTAAATTATGACTAAAGTAAAATCAGAAAAATATTTTGTTCTGAAACGAAAACTATCACGATACTGCAGAGGAATATGAAGATTAAACAGCAGACAAAAAGTAAAAGCGGATGAGCCCTTCATCTCCAAGTATTTGATGACAGAACAAATGGCTTGGCTTTGGTTATCCTATTGCAAGAAACCGGCGTAAGAGTAATATACATAATATACATATATGTACGTTTCGCCCAGTGAGTAATAGTTCCAGAAGCTCACATTCGTTGCCAGTGACTACTTAAATCACTTCATTATCAGTGCACGTATTTTTGTTGTAAGAGTTGCATAGACAATAGGAGCAACTAAGCGCCACTTAAATTATTGGACTATTCATCAGATATGCATTAAGTACTATTTTCATCAGCAAGCCGTGCGTTCAAAAACCTCTGCAGTACGCAAAAGCAAGTAGCAAAGCTCTTTCACAAGAAATTAAAACGGGTTACGATATCAAAAGGAAGTGCAGCGACAATTCATACACAAGTAGTGCAATTGCACCGGTTGGTATAAATCATTTCCCTCAAATAGATATAAAATATAGGCGACACTGCGCGAGCGCGACTTTCGTTGCACGGAGAGCAAGGACCAGTCCATTGGGCGCAACAATACTTGCAATCAATCTGTGATTTATATCATTCATAGTCAGACATCCTTTAAGCTCCCTTTGGAATCACAATGTAATAAAAAATGTTTTATGTTCAATATTTTATACATTTTTATTTAATATTTGTCACTATGACAGTTACAAATATTACATAAAACGTATACCTAAATAAGATTTAGTGGTTGATCCTGTCGTGAGGTCCGCAGTTCAAACCCGCGTCGGTCAAAGCATAATTGCAAGTATCTACGAGCAGCACACCCTTTAAAACTCCAGAATAAATTGGGCCTTTATTATATTGTACCTAAACATAGCAAGCAAAATAACGGCGTCATCAACCATCGCCTTACGATTCGAACATCACATTAATGAGATAATAACAATACATAGAATACAAAAACCGCCGCCATACTTTTAAAATCTCCATATGTAATGTGTCGTCCCTTCTAAATGTAATGTGTCGCAAGTAAACACTCGATACTGTGCGTATCGGCACGCTAAGACGACTATATAGATCCAAGAAACACCATATTCCTGGTAACACGATATATAATTTTTTTATTTATTTATTTATTTCCATCACTTACAACTATTATTACAGATGAAAATGAATAGCTGGGATTTTACTAAACTGTGAATACCACTACAATTTTCGTTTTTAGTGAGATATATAAGCAGAAGGATAGACAGATACAATTTAAAACGCCATCATATTTTTCAGAAGTAATTCTTGTTTCCAGTCTGAGCCTTGTTACATTTTTATAATAGTACATATTTACATATAAATATAATATAGATACAAAGTATATAACTAGATGTGTAGATGTTCTTTAACTGCTAAACAACTGCTTAAATATTTGTACTGGTCGAGTATGGTAACAGAAAGATTCATGCGCGAGCTAAATCTGTAAGAAAATAATTCAACAAAATCTTTTAGAACTGATCGTCTCTAAGAAAGTTATTCAAAGCTGTTGCTATAATATAAACGATAAAAGTACATAAGGTATATTTGTTTTGTTGGTAGGTTCGTTGTGCAGGCGCGGAGTAGCGACGCGGCTCGTAAATCCACGCCGCGCGCCGATAGCGCCCACTCCCGCGCATTTCAGAAGCTACCGTCAAACATTTGATATCACAATTCTTTATTATGAACCATTTCCTATAGGTACCAGTTTATGCGATATTATTCTATTAAGCTGATACGAAGAACTGGAAATATTGTTTGTTTAATACCAGAGTAGCTAGGGAGATACTAGAATATTTTTAAGGCTTATTCATAAAATGAAAGTCGTGTCAGCTTACTATAACTTAAATAAAATTGACTTTTCCAACTATTTCCTTTTTTGTTAATTGGCTTCACTCTTATTGCACGATATATTTAACCTAAGAGATTACGTCTCTTTTATATGGTCTTTTCTAGACACAACGATGTACAGTGGTGCTAATTTAATTTAATTGTGAATATCGTATTGATCAATAATGTCGTTGAGTATACCCAGTAAAATTATAAGTGAATTAAGATTGGCATGTGATATTACTAGATAAAATGGAATCGATTCACAAGGGTCATACAAGGAATTATTATTAAGAGAAAAATTATAATAAAACATCTTTTACAATTAGTCGCGAAACAAATGTGTACATTTAAGTATGTAATGCAATTGTTATCCCGTGGCATGTGGTCAATTGCTATGTAAACGGCAATATATCTCATAATAGCAATGAAACAAATATTTATCCTATAGAAAATGAACAACAATGAACCAATATGCCCGACTAATTACGAAGAACGTCAACAAAAAAAGTTAATCGGAAACATCTGCTGAGAGTTATACTTACAACAATACATTATGAAGAATAAGAAACTATTAATATATGTAATCATATCGGGAATGTCCTTTAAAAATGGAAAGTTTGCGGTCGGTTGATAGTAAGAGTTAAGTAAAAAACATTTATGGTCAGATTCAGCAATTATAATACGAATGCTGTTATTAGAAATCAGGAGCACACCTGTTACACGCATGAGCAAGGGTTTTTTGTGGACCAACCTTTCACGGATTTACATATCTCCCAGCTCTCCGGTGAAGCTAACGAGGGTTATTATTTCAACCACAAAATGTGGATTTAACCGCTTCTGATTGACAAGCATCGGCAAAACATAATAAAAGATTATGTAAAATATACTTTTTCGAATCTCCACATAATATTTTCACCTTATTAACAATTGCTAACAGCTAATTTATTTCCAATCAGCTAACGCGCGCAATTTGTGTGAAAACATAATTTATGAAATTGCCACTGATGCGCAACAGATTTCGTCTTTTAAAGAATGACCACTTAAAGAGGATAAAGAGCGGCTCACATTTCTTTGAGGTGTTAAAACGTAGCTCAAATTAGCTTAAATTGTTTCCGTTAATTCAAAATTTTACGTAAGTACATTAGAATTATATAATTTACACTAAATATTTGAAATTGTTGTTTACTAAATCGTGTAGTGATATATGTATCTATATCACATAGATATAATGATTTTACTATAACGACATAATACACTTAATGACTATGACCTATGGAAGATGTCTCGAGACTGATGGCTCCTATCGAATTCCTTAGTCATCCTTTATTAAGGCAATGAAATGGATTTATAGCTACCACAACGATTTTATGTCAAAGTGCAGTTCATTGCCACCAGACAATGTCTGGGAGACAATGTAATTTTATGCTTAAATGAACCTCACCTGAAGTGGAACTCGCTCGGAAAATTTTGAATAGCAATTTTGGTGTGCCTCTGTGTCACACACCTTTGTCTTTTGACTTGAATTGCAGTTATGCTTTATATAACAACAGAAGCGTAACAACTTTCCAGTGTCGTCTGCTCATTTGAATGAAAATACCGTCTTTTAACTGTTTTGTAATAACTTGCAAATCCTGAACTTTCAAATTTCTTATAACTGTCGTGCTTATTTCTGTTTCCTTAATTGTAGACGCGACATATCTACTCCTATATTCCATTTTTGGATTGTTAAATATATTTGCATCTATTCGTTTTCTCTCATATTTCGATTTAATGTTATCTCGTTTCAGATTCCTAAGTATTTACATAATATAGATACTTACCAAGTAGCCAGAGTCATCCTTATACTTATTGTAATTATGTATTATTAACCCAGGTTTATGTGTTTTAGTAAGCAGACTGAGAAATTAATTCATTAATAGATTTTTGTCTTACTTTCACGTGCATGTTACATAATTATATAAAATGATTGCTTTACCCGTATCCAATATATGTATACTTATGATTGTAGGTGCCAAAAGTGTTACAAAAAGAACTGCAAATACATCAAAATAAATTTATATATAAGTTAGAATGATACTGCGAAAGGCCTTTGAATCGAAACGATCTACAATTTTATATATTAAATAATAATCCTTAGCGGACTTATTAAAATACAAACAAACAATAAAAACGTAACATGTTTTAATTAAATTAGACGTCTAGTTTTAAAGTAGCGAACAGGCAAACAGTGTATGAACTGATCGGACAAAAACACAATAAAGTGTTTATGTTCTCAATAAAAACATCTCGGGCCAAGATCTCATATTTTATGTGAAGCCGCTGGTCCCAATTACACCTGAATGGTTCGTCATGATCAGACATTTTTTTGGGTCCAATAAAATCTTACACTGTGATTTATGTCCATCACTAGGAAGTAACAAGTCAAATTTAAATTTACTTTATTAGTGCTGCTACTTGCTAATAAGGTTAATTAATTTAAAAATATCTTAACGATGAACAACTTTTTAAATTACGACGTTGAAGGATATCATATACACAAATAATAATAGCAAACTATGTGATTATAAGGCATCCAACTTTTATTCAATAGGTTCAAGGCAAACCAATTAACATTAAAAACAACATATGGGTAGTAAAACTTTTGTATGACATTTTTGTCAATTAGGTACCGCGCTAAGAATAAGGATGTGTTTTACTTACACGCTGTATATGACATTTATGATCTCTACACATTGATGTATCTTTTTTACGAATCACATGACTAGTCCGATTTGGTTTAAAATTATTTCTGACGTCTCTTTCCTTTATAAATTAGACAACTTAAATCAAATTTTAATTTTCTAATTTGAGCAAGCAAGCAAAATAAAAGTGAAATGTCATTTAATTATTGGTGTATTTTAAAAAGAGAGTAGATAATGTTTTGTATTGGGACTTCGAAAATCATCTACAAAGCGACTCTTAGAGAATCACACTTTGTCTTCCATGGAGATGTATGTGACACTTGAAGTGCATACTAAAACCACTGCGCCATTCGTACAATCAAGGCATAATAATGATATTAAAAGATATCAACGTGATAAATGGACGGTAAAACTTCTGAATGCCAATTTTCCTAATGACATTGATGTATTTATTTAAGGATAATGCGATCCGTAATCGTCGGGAGAATAATTCGTTGTAGATGTATCTGAGGGCCAGTGTAAAGGTAATGTGTGTTGAGTTGCGAGAATTTAATCGAACTGTGCGCTTGTCAATCAATAAAGTCGAACGAGTAGAGCCGCTTGACGGTGCACGTGAGGTTAATGTGGATCTTACTGTGTTACGTTTTTTATTCGTATGCTATCTTCTTATCTTCGAATATAGCATATGCATGGTCACCATACTATAATGTAGGAAATGATCAGAGAGCTAATGGTAACCCATTCCTGCAGCCTTCAAATAACAACATCCGAGGGGTTATAAAGTATTGCCTACCCCATAAAAAGTTGTTGAACTACTAGTGACAGGCATATAGACCTGTATTTAGTCAGACGTGGACGCTGTCCACGTCTGACTAAATACTAGTCTTCAGGAGCTTTATTGACTATTTATTTATCTGCGATCTTTGGTAGAGTGAAAGTATTTTAACTTATTTAAACTCTCTAGCTACTAAACTTTAATGTTTATGTGTGTAACTTTATGACTATAAACTACAGCTACACGAGAATTCTATCCTATCGCCATCAAATATGAAATGGTCTGTGAAAATTATTGCGTTAAAACATGTAACTATTAAAGGTACGAGTATAATATACTCGATTTTTGGTTATATATTTTCGAACTTATTTTATCTTACTTATCACACGTAATAATATTCATTGTGTACGAGCACAATAAGTGCACCAAAGAAATTAATAACTTTTCTATTGACTTGTCTTTTTAAAAAAAAACAATAGCTTTTTATTGGTTCGATTCGGGATTCGAACCCGAGACCTCATGCACAGCAGTCGCATTCACTACCGCTGCACCACGGAGGCAGTTTTAAAAATGGAATCTACTGTTGATATGAATGCTGAAAGCTGTGTCAACTTCATAATACTTATTACATATACAGTTTATAACACTCATAAAAGTAACGCCTAAAATGTTTTAAATTCACACTTAGCAATAACCAACATATCTACCAACATTCAGGCAAAACGGGACTGAGAAGCTCACCTCACTCTATAATTACTACATATTAATACACATGAACCCTATTACAGCTGTCAAGCAAAAAAACACCAATAACATTGACGGGTCTATCCACACACAATTGACGTTCGATAAACGTTACCATGGGCCCGTGATAAAAGTGACCAAGCTAATAATTTATTGGGCATACCGAGCAGAAACTCCGTAAAAATAAACATGAATGGTTGCCTTATTGGGGCTTGATTTAATACGTCCAATAAAACAGTAACTAACCTCATATAAATTACTGAACAAATAAATAACAACGTTGGTCATCAAACTTATCTTGACGGAGATTGCATCAACATTTTTAACATTGTTTATATCAACATTTCAACTTATAGGATACTTAATATAACCTCAACATCGTTCAGGTATTTGTTGAACTAGTCATCTATTCCTGAAAGTTCAGTATGTCAAACTTTTATTTTATATTATTTAGCTACGAAAACGTAACAAATAAACTTACGTTAGCATTTATATAATACGTGTTCAAATAAGTAATCAACATTTAATTTGATATAGTAGATATTATTTGCTAAACCATAGTATACTGCCTAAACATTATCTCACCAAAATAATTAGTATAGTTTCAAGTAAAAACGGCAGAAGCAATGGAAAAGTGGGTGTATGAGTTGTCATAGAACCTTTACTGTATAAATAGCTTTAATTACCTAAAAATATCGTAATAACGAAACGTAAACTCACGCTTATATATTTATTATCTCTGAGCCCTAAAGGTACGCAACTGGTCTATCGAAGCTATTACTTATCTCAGTTATCACCTTTAAAATTTCAGTAAGACATATAGGACATAATTATAGATGGTATCTTTAATTTATTGCACATTATCTTAAAGATTTTGATCATTTAACCAAGCACTATTCAAATTGAATCAACACCAAACAGAAAAACCTAAAAAGACCTTCGAACCATAGGCGTTATGTGTTTTTTATTTTCATTTTATCTCAAACATCAACCGGTAACACTGAACCGATCGGTTAGTTAACATTTTAACTACTCCTTTAATGAACGTTACCGACATTAGAGCTTAAGACATTCACCTTATTACCGGCTTTACTCGTATCAAGATTTATGTGGCAAACTTACAGAGCTATAGGCAATGTCTAATCATGGCAGCGCCATTAAATTGAAGTAATAATTCTATACATAGTAGCGCCCATATATAAAGAGCCATAATTCTTTGTAAAGTTCCTTTGTAACTGGCCAAGGAGATTGATGGGGCCTCTCCTTAGGTGGGCCTGTTTAATAAGCACCCAATAATAACTGTACGACTTAAAATAATAATCGATGATTTCTGTTCGATTCAATTATTGACTAGTACTTCTTTAAATTCCACCTTGTTTCAATTTCTTTAAATAGGTATATTGTAAATATTTTAAAGCCAATACACAATTAAATAATCTAATTGTGTGTACGTTTTTCGACGTTTGACCAATGCTCGTAAGGACCCGTGTTTGAAAGTTGAGCAATCTTATTGGATTTGTCTTTAAGTTTTCACTCTTTTATGGAAAATATACCTATACGTTCAAGTTGACCGTATAGTTTAAACAGTACCTATCTAGTATTTATGTGTACCTAGTAGGCTATAGATGCTAATGACATTCCACAGAACTTAGAACAGCATACAGTAATTATTATTACATAATATATTAGTTATACCATAAAGACTTACAGTATAATTCTTTCTGTCCGCACTTTCGCCTGCAATGATTCCTAAGGAAATCCGGGATAAGAAGTATTTTTGAATAAATTCAGGACATAGAAGTACATCTGTGAGTCATTGTCGGCCTCTATGGCGTAGTAGTTAGTGTAACCGACTGCCACGCCTGAGGTCGCGGGTTCGATTCCCGCACAAGTCAAACATTTGTGTGCATGAACATGGATGTTTGTCTTGGTCTGGGTGTTTCTATGTATAATATGTATGTATTTACAAAAAAAAAGTATATATGTATGTTTATCCATTGTCTAGTATCCATAGTACAAGCTCTGCTTAGTTTGGGCTAGATAGTGTTGTGTGTATGTGGTAGAATATTATTATTATTATTATTATTATTTATAATATAAGTAGAGCAGATGATTAAATACATAAATATTCATCTGTTAGTGTCAGAAAAGTGTATGTGGACACGTCCGGTAATTTCCCAATGTAATGTGTTAAGTTTTGTTGGTACAACTTATAAAAAATCAATTATTTTTTGCTTGGTGTTTATACTGTGGTAGTTTATCTTTTTGGTATTACTTTACATAGTATTTGAAATCGTTCTCTTTTCAGAAAGAACTATTTTGTTTCGATTTTCGTCATGGCGAACACATGTTTTAATATTCACTATTCTTATTTTCCTATACCAGCCTTATTCACTGTAGCTATGTTAACAATTGCAGGAAAATTATATTTGTATAATGCGTTCGAATCGTTCGAATTAACACTACGCATGCAGTACGTTTCTGAGCATGCAAGCTATATAACTATCGCGCTGTGCACAACTGTATTTGAAAATCATTCGAATACAATTATACGCATGACTACATGATGATACGAACCCGTGATTATACGAATCATGGTGTCTTCTTTTTATATTCCTACAACCCTACCCCTTTACACGTACTGTAAATATGGTTTTGAATACAGTTATGACAAAGGAGTAATGTGAATAATAAGCTGAGTTTCGGAGGAGTCATGTCGTGACGCAGAGGCCGATAAATAACTGATCCGTAACCTTTCGTGACGACCGACGACCGCTCGCCCTACCCACTTAGCATTTATCTTACCGATGATTTAAACCTATTTTTGCCTACTTTACTTTTTGTTCTGCAATATCTTTCAAAGATTATTTCCACCCAACATTTGTATTACTCACAAAACGTTAAAAAGTGGAACTATGCTTTTCAAAGTTATATGAGTGCATGCCATGAGTTCGAGATTCCTACTATAGCTGCCCAACGGTCTCTTCTCTAAAGTTAGCTATCGGGGCGATATTATTTTTCTAAAGGCTACATGCCAGACGTAAAACCTCGTATCTGAGAATTATCCATAATGTTCTCGGCGGTATGTTGTCTCTTGATCATGGCCAATTAAAAATGATTCAGACTCTCTTATTCTGGAAGAAAGCTCATACAAGAACAACGACTCTCCTGGTCGTTGTTGCCCGCTTCTGTTCAATGCTGATCTTAAGTCTGAAGTCGAACTCGAACTGTTTCGCACAGAAAACTCTGAAGACTGCCTTATTAGTCCAGTTGCATATATTTGCAATTAAGGTTACTGCCGATCGTAGGCAGTAATACCAAACTATTTTCCATTTGTGCATATTTATTAATTTAATATACAAGTATATTTTATACTATATTGAACTTCTTATGAAGGTATAACAGACGGCTTAGGAAGAATGTATTGTACCACCTGCGCTGCGTCGAAAAGGTCGTCATTATACTCATCTCGCTTGTGTAATTGTTTCCTTCCTTGTTAATAAGCGTAAAATATATTTTTCATATATATCTTACTTTATTACATCTCATTTCCACCAACAATTATGGTCCTAAGTACTGTATAGATAAAATGCAGAATTAAAAATGATAACGTATTAACTACGTAAGAAAAATTACAGACAAGCTAACTAGGGAATCATTTATCTGATAAAACTGTACACATATTGTAAAAACTGTAGACATGGCAACACTGCGTGTCTCAGATGTAAACAATGGATGCCGATGTATTTGAAATCGCGAAAATACTTTTTAAAACGAAAATAAGATTCGAAAGTGTCCGTCAGATTGTAATGACTGATTATTAAGTCATAAAATAAAATACAAATTATTGTTTAGATGGAATGTGAGTTGATTCATAGTTAGTAGTTCAATTGTTCATTGTCCATTGATAACATGTGTTTTGTCGATTTTGAGCGATCTGACACTGAAAAATATATTAATCACTAGCTTAACAGCTAGCGTCCACAGGAAATTTAACAAAAAAATGAAATCTAAAATAAAAGTACCCTTAGTTACTCGTTATAACATCAACTATCTGCCAGTGAAACTCCTGTCAAAATCGGCACAGTCGTTCTAGCCGTTCTAGCCGAAACAAACAGACAGACAAAAGATTTTAAATTGATTTTCTTATATAAGTATCGTATATACTTTCATATGCATGTAGTAAATAGCTGTTATTTTGATATAACAAGCAGACACTTAAATTTTTATTTATTTGTATAGATGACGATTTGTATAAAGAAACACCAAAAAAAATCAGAAATGTATTCATTACATTACAATTTAACAATACGGCACAATTTGCAATCATAATAATGCCACTTCTCTACAGTAAAACAAGAAATAATAGTACTATAAATATAAATAGATGATTAAAACTAAAGGCATCTGGAAACAAACCGCCTCACTACTCACTCCAATTCCAAATACTCCGAAGTAAAATAAATCACAAAGAAACGAAAATAACAATACAGAATACGTACATACAATTGAGAATCATTAGACATTTATATGACGTGAGAAAGGCGAGCCGTATCGTTAATTAAAGATGGTAATTTGACATGCTCTGACAGCTAATATTATGTTGAAATCTACAGTTGAAATTGATTTGTGTTCAAAGTTGAATTAATTTTGACAGAGTCAATAAGCCACCGCTTTCTTACAAGGAAGAATGACCGTACTTAGGAAGATCCAGTTTAATTGATGATGAAGTGCAGATAGAATATAATATGGATGAAAGTACGAGTATTATTTTAACCAAATTAGAATAGGTACTTGTATAACTTCTATTTTTTATAGCAGTGAGGTTGTTGTAATATATATAAGGCTTATAAGGTAACGTGTGAAAATAACTTTTGGTAATTTGACTTACGAATCTTTCTTATAAAATCTGATATAATTAGATGTAGCTGTATATTGCAGGGAGAAGTATTTGTCCTGCTATAGTTTTTATGTATGATTATAACTATAAAACACTTTTAAAATATACGAAGTTAATACTTTTGTACAGTAGCGACTATCCAGATTCCATATTTGGTCAAATAAATTATAATTAGTTTTTTGCCAGAATGTACTTAGTAGTTACTACTACCAGTTAAAATAAATTTGTTTAAACTGGTCTGTATTAGCTTACAATCAAATATTATGTCCAATAGGTTACAATGGAGAATCTAAATATAGCAAGCTAAGCTTTAGTCTTATACGTCCGTATAAGACAGAATGCTTTTTAATAAATTAAAGAAGGCAACTTATGTTTCAACCAGTCTGTGAATTTATTTATCTTTTCTACACATCAAAACTAGAATGCGCATTTTTTTAAGAATCCGTTATTATTTTTTACACATACATCAAATTTATTTATTTTCCAAACATATATATTATTCAGAAAAATAAGATGGTATGTTTTAAAAACAGCTTTTATATTCCACTCCGGCGAACATGTCAGCTCATTTTATACAAATTCAAAAATAATTACTAGCTACTTAACAATGCTTGTAAAAGTACCATTTGAAACTTCTATTAACATGCAACTCCTAGTTACCAGCATTATGTAGAAAGAGTAATTAAAGAGGGAGAACAAAAACGATCCTACACGAGAGCTTGTTACCGCCGACAATGGCGTTGAGATAACGAGACAGGAACCTATTTAAAATACCTTTAATCGAATATGGCTTTTATGATTGTGTTTAACACGATTATTATATTTTAAGAGGGCTCTTGTGACTTGCACTTTGTGCGTATCGGAGCAGTTGAGGTGTCGAGCTGTCGAATAATAGCTTCGCGTCCAAACTGATTGATTAATGAACCACCAGGCGAAAACACACTGGCTACCTAATTAAATACTCCCGACGGCACAAGAATGAATGACAGGAATGTATGATGAACTGAACGTTTGACTGCCGACTGATTTAACTATTACACTTTTTGTGGAACCTTTGATGGGAATAAGTCTTCGAGCTTTCAATGGTTTGGACATTATTTCGAATATATTATTTATTATTTCACAGAAATACCTATTAGGGTACTGCGACTAGATATATTATTTTACGTAGGTAGGTATAGTCTGAATTCTTATATTAGCGATGTGAAATTGATACGAAAAACAAATTTTACGTTCATATTTTTTTGCTTTCGTACCGCACGGACGACCCGTTCGTATTTACGTATGGTCAATAAGTAATCGACGATTAATGCATTCAAATAATATTATAAATGTTATAAATGTTAGGATTTACTTAATTTTTAATAATGCCTTACATTATATCTCGATACATACACATACATGACTGACATTCATGATTATCAGAAAATACTTCACTAGCTAGCAAAACTTTCTGTAAAACACAGTTTAGCAGCGCCAAAGGAACTAGGTTTACTTGCTGGAGAGCTCTTTATTACTATTTCAAAATAACGATCCGTCTATTTTTCGCAGTTTTGTAGTTATACATATTGTATTGCACATAATACAATTCAATGATCAAAGTTCAATGATCCTAAAAGAAAACAATACGTTGAAATTTAAAATATCACCGATGATGCCGAAATCTAAGGGGACTTCATCAAAATAATAATGATTCATATTCTAACGAAACATTAAAACAGAATATCAATATATATTTATGAGTAGAGAAGTTGGCACTCTAAGGTCTTGAACACAGGACGCATCCTAACTAATATTATAAATGCTAATGTGAGTTTGTTTGTTACGCTTTGGCGCCTTAACTACTTGACCAATCATCATGAAATTTCGCATACACGTAGTCAGGAGAACAGAAAAGGACATAAGGAACCTTCTATCCAGAAAAAAATACTGTTACTAACGTAAGCTAACGCACATTTACGCGAACGGAGCGTCTCTTAATTAATAGGTAAATTTTTAAATAATGATTATGATAAAACGCTAAATTTGATACAGTGACAGAATACTAAATCAAAATAAAATGTGTATCGCGAATCGATGAAATGACTGCGAGATGTATTTGCTTGATACTAAAAATATTCTATTAACTTTGTATCATCGTATTTAACAATGATACAAAGTAAGTAAATGCGTAACAGTTCAGTTGATGTCACTATCGCGATAGCACGTATACATTTATAAATGTACTAGTTTTCTTATACGTTTAGAACAGTGCTATAAAAAGTTATAAATCAGAATAAATGAAGAAATAATTTTTCATGTTTTAAATTATTCATATTTCAATAATATTACTAGCAGTGCTTAAAGTAAACTAATCAGATATAATAAGATTAGAGGTGTAAGTTACGTAGATAATACACAATCCAAGAACCGTTTCCATTTATTGCCTTTTTTATTATTATATTTTATTCATGGAAAACTTACAGCTAATTTAACATAACAGTGATAATTCTAGTATCCAGACAGCCAATTACAAGTTTTCACTTCTAGTCTGACCTACTTAAAGAAAATATTACGTATAAACATTTAAATAAGATATAATAAATAGAACTGTACATAACAAGACAACATATAGAACAAAATAACGATTATTTCTTTGTATCATTTAAAAATAAAATCATTTTTTTATTTTCATAATAAAATTATAATAATGACTCCATTATATTTCCTTTTTGTTCTTAGTTATAGGTCACAAAGTAACACTTATGAACGTCAAAATATATGGGTTAGTGAGTTTACTAAGTTACTGAAGCTACATTTAGGTTAATTGCTAGGTTCAGGCAAAGGGTTGAGCTTATGGGAAGAAACCTGCAAGAAACTCACGGCCACTCTTTTAAATCGCCAATTAAATATAATTTCAGTATTTTACAACTCAGATTAACAAGGTGTTGCAGCAATTATGCCATATTCTACTGACTATAAAAAAAATTTAAAGATAAAAACAATAATAATTTAATAATATTATAGAGATGAAATAATTTGGGCTAAGGTATATGACGTTTTAATATAAATCTAAAATAGGCAATAGGATGGCATGATGGCGCATACACATACACTTTGTGACAATGTCCGTGACTAAATGCGGTTGTGCATTTATATATATTCTTCAATAATAATCAAATTAAGAAATAAGTTACTTGTTAACATCACAAATAATCACGAGGTACCTGAGCTACATTACTAAATTGACTTAAAAGTAATACAGATCTTTAAATCTTGTATGCAACAAGCAACTAGTTCCATGAGTTTTTGTCATTTAAGTAGTCGTTGACTGAATAATAACCCTTCCGAATAAGTTGTATTTTAATGGCGCTTTTAAATTTAAGCAATAGTAAATTAATTATATTAATAGGTAGTTTGTTAAAAAAACGTATACCGAGTCCCGCAAATGTATTGTGAACTTTATGTATTGAAATTAAACTACTATATACGGATTTTATCGCGTTGTTTATTTATCACTGTATTACAAAATTTTGAAAACTACTTTATGTAAACGATGATATGGGCCTACTAACTTATGCTTATTTCTAGTATTTACGTTATGGATATTCTTATTATATAAGTGAATATTATGTTTAATAAACAGCTATTTACAGCTGTTTATTAAACATCTACAGATCTACAACTGTGTTCCACGACAAATAATAAAATTATTATATAAATACACTTATGTAATTTTAATATGTACTCGTATATCTATCTACTATTATTCTATGCGTAGGTATATAAGAAATGAATCTAATTTCTGCTTAACATTCTATCGCTCTCTTAATTTGTTGTGCCCGACATGATTCAGAATAATCTATTTTATTTTTAGTTTACCTTCGTAAAACATGATGGAATGCAATAAAATATAAAGTAAAACCATTAAAAAAATGAATACCTAACAAATGTTTTGATGTGATATGCAGCACCTTTAATATAATATGTCAAATACTTACGTCATTAAACAATTTAAAATACTGTATAGGGTTTTTATTAACTTATATTCGTAAATAATACTTATAAAAATGTGGTATATTACAATTTCCTAATTATATAACATACCTCACAAAAGAGTGTATATTCAACGAGTACCTTTTAAAGTGTTTAGCGTAGAACTGGCAGTATATAACTTAAACGCCATAATATAAACATTGGCTTGTCAATAAAATTATTTGTCGTGTTTGTATTTTGTGTCATGTTTTCATTTCGTTTCGGTAAATACATAAAGTAGTAAACATTACAAAATGGTTTACTACCACACATCTGGAAACGTGAAAATGCTTAGAAATATACTTATTGATTACGGCGTAGCCAAGGAAACATCACCCTATGAATATATGAAAACATACATCGAAAAATGTCCGGAAACTATTGAGGATACTAAACTGTCATGGATAGCAGAAACGTTCTTGAGTTTTCAGAAGCATCATGAGTTTTTAAAGGAAGTCGCTTCTCATTTATATGAAGAACTGTCAAACGAGGAACAAGAATATTTCATGATTATATTCCACGCAGTCATTTTCCGGATTGAACCAAAGGATATGCAATATTTGTACAAATGTCTTTTTAATTTATGTAAGCCCTTGTTGAACACATTTACAAAATTTTTGAGCAATAATGAAGTTTTAACTTTTATATCACAAGTAGCTCAGGCTTATTACGATACCGCTTACATAACAGAAAAAATAATTGGACCACTATTTGAATGGCAACCCTATATCAGTGAAATGGCTCATAGTTATGCAGAGTATGTAAAAAAAATTGAGAACAGAAGAATAAAACCACCGACGGTACCAGTGCAACCAAACGTATTAAATCGAAAAAGTAAGGAAGTGTCACCCCCTCCAACTTTGATCCAACAGACCCTTGTACCCATAACCCCACCAAATTCATATGCAGCACATCATAAAAAGAAAAGAATGCTTACAAAGGATACGATTGACCAAAAACTAAAACAAATACATGAAAAAAATAAACAAAGAGCCACACATCTTTTAAACAATGTCAAAAATAAAGACCTTCACTATGCACAAACTGCTAAGTCTGATAGATATTACAAAAGACTTTCCAGTATAAAAAATGAAATTGAACACGCGCTAGCTAAATCTTTTCCTAGACCGAGACAAAATTATATCAATGAGCGCGTACCTCAGGTGAAGGAAACTGCTGCGACGCTGAAAAGATTAAACAAAAGAATACAAATGGAAGAAGAAGAAGAAGTACAATGGCTCCAAAATGTTATATGCTATAGAAATACTGCTAAAATTGAAGAAATCGCTGAACATGATCGTCAAGAAAGAGAGCGTGAACGATTATTAAATATAGAAAGAAAGCATTTGATGGGTTTAATAACTTACGAAGAAGCTGTAATAGCTAAAAAAAAATTACAAAATGAAAATAAAAAGAAATACGAAGAGTTTTTAAAAGAAAAGCAGTCTTGGAATATGGAAATTGAAAGATGGAAGAAACTTGAGATGGAACGTAATCGAAAACAAATTGAAAAACAATCCTTAACTGAGTTGAACGTAATTCAAGCCAAAAATGAAATTTCATTGAAAAAAAAAGAAACTGCTGAAATGTTGAAAAAAGAAACTGAAATGCTAGTAGCTAAAGCCATGCAAATGAAACAAGAAGAATTGGAGCGCAAGATCAAAATGATAAAAGAGATAAAAATTTTAGAAGTAATTGCAAAGAAAGCGAAACTACCTAAAATCATAGATTTGACAGATACTGCTAAATTGGGTCTATTATGTGAAATGTCAATTGCAGAACTACAGGAAAGATTATGTGCCATGAAAATAGATCTAAAAGATAGGCTTGAAAGTAAAAGAAAACATATAAATGAAGAAAAGCAAGCTGCCAAGCAAGAGCTCGAGGAAACAAAGAATACGATCAAAAATTATTTGGAGGAACGTGCAGAAATGCGTCAACATAATAAAAAAATAAATAACAGTAATATAAACATTAACAGCACTTCATCAAAGAAAATAAGTGATTTAAAAAAGATTTTAGAAGAAAAACGAAGCATGCGAATGAAATTAAATAATCCATTGCCACTGTAATGTTAATGTCAAGGCGTTTCATTATTCTCATTTTTCTATGTTCTTGTGAATGATAAAGAGAAAATTAGAGAAGTTTTATTTTATTTTACTAAGTGTACTTGACAAAAGTTTTTTTTTTAATGTCGAGTCGGCGGTGGGATATTTTTCTTTTTCAGTTAAATAAAATTTATTAATTTATAACGTTGTTTGATATTGTTGTTAATATTAAAACCATTTTCATCATCTCATGCGCATATATACGAACATTAGTATTCCATTAGCTAATATTAATGCAAGATAACACTTTGTGACGAGTTATTACGTAGACAAAATAAAACATGGTATTTAAAGATATTACAAGACATTTGATCCAGTATACAATATAGAGATCCGAATAAGGTCATATAAAAGTAAATTATTTGATTGCACTGTTCATATTAGCATTCGCTGAGAGATGGAGATATCAAGTAATAAATTTATAATAATTCACAGAGTTATGAATACATGGACAAGTCGTGTAGGAACATTATACATTACATTAGAAAATACGCAAAGCTTCGAAGTGATAGAAAGAAGCAATAAAACTATTTTTGCATTTGTGTTCTTCGTTTATATGTGTGTGAAACTTCTTTCTAAATAGGTATATGAAATTTTGAGATAAGTTATATTACACGATGTTATATGAAATACGAACTTTTTGATATAAGACTATTAGATTTTCAATTGTATATTTATGTCAGATATACATAATACGTTATAAATATTTCTACTAAACAGTACCTTCATAAAATTTATTGTAATCTGGCGATCATACCGCCAATCTTTATGATGGCAATATGAATATGAAACGTATAGCAAATTAAGTATTACCTACCTATATAATTATAACAATTTAATTTGTGATAATATTGAGATCTGCATATGTTGACATCTACAGAATTATAATATCAAGACTAATGGTATCTCGGGGCGAACCTCGATCGATGCGCAAGCGTGAATTGGTTGCTGCACTTAATTAGTGCCGGAGAACAAAAAAATTAGTAATTGGAATTTATAGTATGGATCCGACGCCTCGATTGATATACGCGAGAGCAACGACCAATCATTATAAATACAAAATTATTCACAACACTTATAATATTGACACTAATGTTAATAGCCGTAAAATTTCTTAACGTACACAGGTGATGATAATCTGTGCTTAAATAATCCAATAACTCGACGTTATCGACATAATATGTATCGAGTGACGACGTACCCCAATCGAAGAAACCTAGTCAATATAATTTGGATTAAGGCAATAAATAAGGCGGGTTCGCCCGTTCATTTGTATCAGCGTATAATTTAAATTCTTTAACGCCAATGTTCAAGATTACGCGGCGAGATAGAGGCGCGGGCGCCCGTGTCGACGCGACAACCACCAAATAAATTTATATTTCCGACCGACACCGGACTGACTTCTCTCTTTGTAGATAATTCGGCCGGTAACGTTGAATGACTCTATTAACAGCTTCCCTTTTTGGGATAAATGTCGACTTTAGGCTGTGTCGTAGCGCACTCTTATCTATAGTGTGGGATGATGCTTGTCGTTCCGCACTTACAAGTTTATTGCTTTAGTCGTATTATGTCTACTAAATATTTGTTATTGATAATAAATTTACCTCTTTGACATGTTCACTATAAAAACAATTTGATAAAAGTCGACATGCTCTTTACTTTACAAAATGGCTTCAAAATATTTATTGCCAAGTACAAATTTTAAATTGGTTTAGGATTATAAAGATAGTAGATCTGAAATTATAATGATTAAAAAAAGAAGTGTTAAGTGAAAGTATTTTGACCGCAGAGAATTCAATGGTACTATAAATACGGCTTCTCGTTTCAAGATTAACCTGATAACAGTAAAACGTCAATAACCACCTAATTGGGAGAGAACACTCTACCCACAGTCGGTCGAGACGGTCCTTAATAAGAAACAAATAAATATTGTAGCACACAACGAGATAATTTGGCCGATAACTTAATGTGCTTACATTTCGAATCTGCTCATGATTTTATGGGAAACTATCACGTCGTATATTCTTTCATTCTATTTTGTGAAATTGATACCGGTATTTTTATAACGTCGTGTATTTTGGTTTTATAACACGTGTGAACAAGTGAATAGTACATACGGCCACGGCCTACACAAATCGATGAGAATGCGAGTAACATAATCGTTAGTAACACCCATCGTTTCTATGCAAATTTTTATATTTATTTTGATAATCATTTTAATTTTTGTGTATCGATCATCAGTTATGCGAGTGATTAATTAAAATTAATTTATTTTGTGGTTACATGGAAGTCGTCACTCAGATAATTTATATCCATTTTCCGTAAGCGTTTAATTTTAAATGGCTTCTCACCATTTACGTTCTCGTTTCTTTGTTTGCTTATAATTTGAATATCGGCACTTGGACTCTAATATTATATTCGTTTATTACACCAATTTGGACCGTCATGGGATATGGAAATGCGTTCTGAATGATTGTGCGCTCTATAAATTGGTTATTGGGAAATATGAGTTCAGCTGAGAGTGAGGGTTCATTTAACTTATCATAATAACTGATGTTTATTGTTATACATTTTTTGTTTACTTTGAGCTATAGGAATTGGTATATGAAAATGTTGTAACGGTAAATATACATAATTATGTTATTATTATCTGATTTATAACGAGATTAACATTACAGAGGTTATACAAGAATACAATGTCACATACGTTGCAAAATGATAACTCAGTGCGTGCTAATATAACTTGTTGGTGTTAATCCTTGTTCTTACCGATGGAGATAGTCCTCATTTTTTACGCTGTTACAAACATTATATCTGTAGTTGTCCGTAGCCGCCAACTCACTATCACTACTACTATACTGCACTATTTTACATTCTATAGTACTTTGTTTTACCTTGACCCTATCTTGAAGCTGTGGAAATTGTGCAACAGCATATTCTATGAATATGATTGCTCAGTTTTTTTCATATATCTATATTATCAGTAATGTTCTACTTCGTACCGCTTAGAGCGAGAATCTGGGATGCGCTAAGTGATATCGTACCACGCCATCGACGAAGCAGCTAAAATTGTATTATACAGATAAAAAGTAATTTTTTTATTTTCAAGTTGATTGATTAGAGCCTATATAAATCGAGCTTCATTCATGTGCCGATTTTACGATAAAAATGTCTTAAAATATTTGGCAAGATGTGCAGATATGCTTCTGCAGTTGAGTGCAAAGCTAATTTTACATGTCAACCCAAAATTCTCGACGCTGGTTATGGCCAACATATTAAGATCCCTACTCATATTTCCATTTTGACCAGAGTCAGTCGGTACAACCTGCAGGGTGCCGATAGTAAATGGTATGTTAAGGCGTTAGTAGACGAATGGCACTTCGTTAATGACACAACATGGCGACGAGTATCTGTTTTAACTGTTACTGCTTTTAGTTGAAGTGGTAGCTGGCGTCGACACGTCACCTGCCGTTGAAGCATCGCCGAAAGCAATTTTTTCGGCAACATTGACGTTGTGGCGTCGCCGGTCGTTCCTGGTGCCTCGAAAACATCGTCCAAAACCGTTAAGCTACTAGTTTAGTAAGCTATTAGTTTTACTAGTTGGCAAAGAGCCGGTTGGTAATGATAAGCAAGTCGGTAATCGACCCTGTCGCAAATCTAGCGATAACTTATGAGGCATATTCGTAAATTGCGTAAAATTAGAACGTGAATAGAGGCTTTTATATTGTTGACTGTCTTTTTACCGAGTAGGTATATTAAAGAATTTATGTTATGATTGCTCAGTCAATTTGCATAAAATAATATACGAATTTTATGTGCCAATGATGTCATATCCTCCGGTGTTTTGTTAAGAAATGTGTAAAAAAAAATATACACGGATAAACGTTATTTTTGTAAGTTAACGCGATTACAAATTTAATATGCTCTGTTATAAATGCTCAACTTTTCAAACTTTTGTACTTACTTCAACTTTTTTATATTAATGTGTTTGTGTCAAAGTTACAGACGCCATATTACTACACTCACTCACATCAATGTAGTGCATTGGTATGAATTAGTGTCGTGGATTGGGTTCCAGCAAGTTATATGAATTATACCCGTAGATTTCCCGAATCAACTTGCGCCTAATCTATTGTTTGTCATTTTATATCAGATATTTATTGAAATTAAACGATTTTCAGCTGATGTACAGTTATGTATTACATTATTAGTAGGTAGCTCAGTGTTATTTATCAGATATTTAAAATATTTCTGCTGGTCTTGTTTCCTGGCGCGACATAAAAATTCACATAGGTTATGCAGATTATTGTATAGCAAGATATTGATTTTAAATAAAATAAAATTAAGAAGATATTAAAACATCATGTCAATAACCTTAAACCAAAGGCCAATATTTCTTATATAATATATAACCGCTTATAATCATAAAGCAATCAAATTATTCAAATAATTTATGACAGAAAAATATTATTAATTTATTCAAATCCATCACTTATAAACAGATACATACAAATCACTACAAATTAATTAGGTATCATAAGTCTAATAAGGCGATAATGATGATAATAGGATACGCTCAACGAATACGGGTGTCGTGTAATTAAACCTGGGTGTCCGATATTGACCTATGACGTCAATACCGGCATAAAGCGTCGCATCATGAGTTCTCCGTTCTTATACTCATTTAAAATGATTTGTCAATAAAATGATTTTGGTAAAAAATAATCTTGCTCATTTTTTATCTCACTCTCAGAAGAGGTAGGGCGGTTTCTGTATTTCTAACATGGTTTCCGACAACAGGAACTATATAAGGCGGCAAAAATTTAAAAACTCGCTTTGTCTTGGACCTAATATAAACACACATATATTTGCTCGCACTGGGATCGTACCCGCAACAATTGATGCATCTAGATTGTTCGGCGGCTACTAAAGCCACTGCACCATGTTTAATCTAACCAACATAAAAAAATGGGTCTGTGAAGATGACAGTGTTATCAGAAACTACTGGACTGAATTTGATAAAAAGAAAGGATCTGCAAAAAATGTGACGCCCTCCAATTTAAATGGTATGAACGTATTTCTTTGAGCATATGATATATCGATTAAATTAAAAAAAACGGTTGCTAGCTGTGTTAGATGCATATAACTGATATTCATGTTAACCTTATCAGTTAATATTGTTATAGTAATTAGCCCGTATACACTTATATTATTACAGAAAAAAGCTTTGAGTGGAAGAGCCTGCCAATTATTTGTGAAGGTACGTATAAGCCGGTTTGCCCGGGGCAATACCACTAATACTACAAACTGGCGCAGAACTATACCTAATAGTATCGTCCGAAAGTTTTCGTAGTAAACTAAAAATAAAAAAAATATTATGGTCATATAGTTGATGGAAAAACATAATTTTGAACTGTTTATAAAAACTTACCAATGTATTTTTACACTCGACCCAGGGGTTATGAATAATATAGAATAAATGGCATCAGCACTAGAAAAGGTCGTGAAGAAATATGTCTACGGCGGTGGATTTTATAGAAATACAAAACAAGTATTCAGACTGCACGACTGCACGAATGGCGCTATGGCTTAAGTGGTTGTCTCGCCACTGCCAGTGCGCCAAGTGTTCGATCTCCACACGGGACAAAAATTTGAGTGACTCACAAATTATTGTTGCGGTATTAGGTAAGAACTAGGTGTTCTTCGTAATCCGTTATTGTACTAGTATTGTAAATGAAATAATAGATAAACACCACTTATGTCTGGGTGTTTTCGTTTAAATGATATCTAACAATATATACTTATTCTGTATTGATTTTTAACTGGATAATTAATATGCAGGTGTCTGGGATTGTACCAAATATAACAGACGCGGATGTAAGGGATGGCTCATGAGCGGCAAAACCTAAAATCGACGCTTACATTATGATGTAAGACTTGTGTGAGGTTAAAACAGTTTATTGTTACACGCTGGGTTCGAAAGATAAGAATGTAAACAATATTACCGACTAAATCACGTTTTATTCTAACACAAAATTTAATTTAAATAACAACTCACACCATATTACGCTTTTCTACTATAACTAACTTTAAACTCTGTAGTATTTTCGCTTCCGTTCGCTCAGATGAACATTTGACCGCTTACGATTGTAAACTGACTCGGCGAGTGTTGGCCTTCCCCTTTTATACGTGGTTAAAGCGTTTCCGGAGTTTTCTAGAAAATTCATACCCGGTATGTAAACAGTACGAAGATTCGAGAATGTGGCAGCGTTATCTCTACTCTACTCGTACCGACGAACTACGTATTTCCGTAAGACTTCAACAGATGGCGCTGTAATAAAATATAAGACGGAACTGCCGAGTCTTCCCCACAATGCCGAGAGATGGCACTGGGTATAACATTATAATATTATATTTATCTTTTTATTTTTTACTACATGTTCTATATTTCATTTGGTTACGTACTTAACTAAAGGTAAACAATCTTAATGAGACTTTTTACACAAACACATATTAAACAAATAAATTACTGCTTAAACTAACGGTTCAATTGATTTAGTAATCGTTATTGTTGTATTTACATTGATCTTTAGCAGCATTTTATTTTTAAACTGAGTTTTAAGATAAAAGACACATCAAGATTGTTTCACTTTAGTTAAGTACCTAACCAAACGGAGTATAGGTATGATGTACAAGAAAATTCAGTTTCCCAACATTTTAGAAATATTCAAGTCAAGTATTGTGTCTGAAAAGTAACTGTTTAAATTTGGTATGGCATACTTCTGCCTAGCCTTTCTAAAGTGTTGTAGCCACAATATTGTAGAAATACAGACAAGAAGCAAATTGTACCACTCAAATAAAGAAAGGGATAGCGTAATGAAATCCTTATAGAGCAACATAAATATAAGTTATAATGGTGGTTCATATCAGTTGTATTAGCACTTTTTACGTGTTAAAGTATTGGAGCGATAGCGCGAGCAGTTCACACCGCGCTCTTAATCTGTATCTCGGGACCCCGTGTGACAGGAGCAAGGCGCACGGGATGCGCATTTACTAAATACGCCACTAAAAATACACGGTCTCAGAGAATTTGTTGCTTTGCGTTTGCTGAGATATAGTGCTAGCTATAGTGTTAAAACTTGTACCACTAGAGTGCGATTTTATAAGATTTATTTCATGTGTTTTCTTAGTTAAATGTTTTACTGCCCATTATAGCTTAACTTAATTTTCTTCAAGCTGATGCTAGAGAACAAAGCTACACAACAAGAACAAAGGTACTTACTGAAAATACCTGACACTTATCGTTTACAATAAAGTCAGTGAAATCACTTGTATGTTGAATTACGTGGTAGTGTTAAATTGTATTTAAGCATGGTTTTGTCAGTTAAGTCACACAAATCAATTTTATAAATTAGCTACTGACACTAGTTTAATTACCACGAAAAAATTAATTGAGTAAAATACTTACACATACTTTTATTTATTAGGATTATATAAAACATGCTTGCGTTTCAATACTCTGTCATTAAGACATCAGAGTGAATACAGGCCTTGTCTCAGCGCTAGTGTTTGTAATCGTGCCGCAGTGTCCGCTCGGCGCTTCAAACGACGCACAAAATTTATTGTTATTGGGCCGGCGCGCGTACATGCATCCACACTCCGCGGCTATCACGAGCGAACAACTTTATCGGGGCACCTCACTATTCCGAATAAACGTAACGACTTTATTTCGTGTAGGTGATTTTTACGACAACACAATAAATATGCTATTTTGATTTGTCTGACAAATTATGGTAAAGTTTCAAATTGCTGTGTATTAATATCTAATTATGTGAAGAATGTTTGTATTTAAGATATGTGAGACAAGGCTTTGAATTTATACTAATTGCTTTCTAAACTTACTTATTTTGTGATCTCACTTTTTATCAGCCCTTAACGGTAGTTACGGGTCTAATACCTTAGTCAAATATGATACAAGTTTATGTTAGTTTTCTACGACGCGATTGCCGTTAGAGATTTATTGACCATGATGATCCATCATCTATACATTAATACGTGAAGCAAAAACTTTGTATCTCTTTTTACGAAAATTGCAATTAAAGTTGGCACAGTTAAAGTTTATATGGAGAAGGAGTGGCGAATCCTAATATTTTTATAAAATATGTATTAGAAATACATTAAATTAATGAGAAAATACTACACGCACACACCCATCCATTTGACACACGCAGTTGAATCGCATTCGTAGTATTTTGGCATGGTTTGGTTGATGTCGTACAATTCTTCGTAACTATGGTTACAAACCTTAAGTACCTATTGCAATTTCACGGTAAATAATAATAACGATCAAACTTAAATTTAAATTAATTCAAAAATAAAAACAAATTAATAGAGACCGAATTTCGACCACTTGGCGACCGCTAGTAGTCAATAAATATCCAATGAAACCGTAACTAAGTCGAATATCATTTTAGATGTACCTATGTATGTTTCAACATACATCTAAAATAATATTCTAGTTAGTTACGGTTTTCAGAAACGTTGACAGTCCGGATTCCGAATTGACTATTATAATAGTTCATGCGAAGTCCCGAAGAGTATGGCCTTATTTTTATAAGCTTGATTATTATTTTATCGTCAATTAATAATGTTATCTAAATAGAGTGATTATATCTATATGACCTCTTTGCAATGGCAAATAACATTCAAAATTAACCCGTCTGTGAGAACCAGCTCAAATTGATTGTGTATCAGAAAAATGGCGGCGTTGTTGGCATATCTCGCCATCCTTCCCCACACCTAAGTAATTGTTACGACACAGTTTGTTTCGTTCATATTTTTTGTTATATAATAACTACACTTACTACCGAATTTGAAAGGCTTATACTTTATTTAGTATTGACAAGATTCTGTGTATTTAAGATATTGCTTTTATTTTAAATAAAAAGTTACGTGATGTAACATGTTCAATTATTTATCGACTACAAATTTTAGTACCAATTAAACTAAACAGTTAAGGTACATCAATAATATTTTAGATATCAAAAATAAATATTACATCCGTTC
The DNA here is from genome assembly GCA_963675205.1 of Catocala nupta. Taxonomy (NCBI): domain Eukaryota; kingdom Metazoa; phylum Arthropoda; class Insecta; order Lepidoptera; family Erebidae; genus Catocala; species Catocala nupta. The sequence goes on from OY776081.1 coordinate 17,686,923, forward strand.
CTAATAAAATGCCAATATAACTACATTTTCACTTTAGCGTCACATATAAAATTGTCGATATCGCGTCTTAACAGCTTAGCAGCCAGAATAACACCGTTGGAGTCCACACGTAACACTATAAAATTTCTGCGCCATCGCCAATTTGTTAATGATACGCAACATCTACATAATATGAACATTTACTCGCAAAGTACATATATAGCATAAATATAAAATACCATAAACTTCCATTCCCATCAAAGTTATGATTGGGTCAAGTAGACATTTTTATGTCTAATGTTTATATTAACGTTCGCAGCTCTGTGTGTCCTATTTATAGTTCCATATTTCATATTATTGTAACCTGGCGTGTATTTAGAGTTAAGTCACTATCTCTACTATGTACCATCCATACCCGTGGAGGATTAACGGTATAAGTAGGTGCCGCGTAAAGTGTTGTAGCTTTCCAGTTCTAGATAATAAGAAATTATTAAACAAATATTCTTGGACAGATTACAATCTTAGAAAATAAGGTGTATTTTCTACTTGTCGTGCCCGCGATTTAATACGCGCGAATACGTAAATATGTATATCACCTAATCATCCTAATGCACAGTAAAATTGATATATATACCCGAATATCTTATTTCTCAATTAATTTATGTGAATAAAGAAATGTTTACTCAAGCAACAATACGTCACTGAAAACCACATCTAAATTTACCAAAGTCTCGCGCTTTAAGAGAGTATTGACAGAAATACGTAATAACACTGCCGGACCCGGGAATTGAATCCGAAACCTCATGCGCAGTAGTCGCATATACAAATTTTGTGTATAGCCTACCTTGTGATCAAAAACAAAAATATCGTAATTATGTTATACTAGATTTTGCCCGCGACTTTGCTCGCGTTATTCTAGGGTTAGGTTAGATTAGGTTCGTAGCAGTACACTTTTCGCCTTGAAAGGTATCTATGTCCTTTTCTATTCCACTGACAACGTGTATGCAAAATTTTTTGATTTTCGGTCGGTTAATTTAGGCGTGAAAGCGTAACAAACAAACAAACAAAATAACATTCGCATTTATTATATCACATATTTAGGATTGTAGAGCATTAATTTTTAGTCTACCGTTTTGCCGCAGAGTATACGAGTGCCTTAAGATTAAAGCTTTATTTTATAACCAGCCGAGCTAAGCAGTTGGTACATTATCATCGACTTTATTATCGAATACGATAAACAACCGAACCTTAAAAATAGTGACTATTATCAAAGATATTTTCATAATCTGCGATGACTGAAAGAGACTACTTTAAACTTTTGTATATTACAGGTACTTGTTATTTCATGACGAGAATGGCGTGGCACGACTTTTTGAATCCTTAAATTACCTACTTAATTTTGTATTGCAATTTTTCTAGTTAAAGTAGAATAAATAAAAATCATTGCCTTTAAAGTTATAGTGACACAGAATGTTACGAGTACATTAAATTTCTCCTTTAGTGATATTATGTATATTTTTAACCCTTATATCAATTAATAACTAGGGTTAAGTTCCTATACCACAGTCTGCCTAAAATACATTTTAAGAGTTATATTGCTTACTCGCGAACCTGAAGAAAACTAGTAGCTGCCTTGACAGCTTCTATGTTTAAGCGGTTAATTCGCTATACTGCTAATGCGTCTAAACCAACAAGTAATTTTCGAATGCATTCAATAAATTTTCTTACATTAAAAGTCTTAGGGCTTATCCTACCACCTCCAAATAGCATTTATCTATAAGATAAAAGTCTCGCCATCTCTCTTGTTTAACCTAACAAGAGTGAGACAGCATACGATTTATCTTTCGGATAACTTTGACTTGTTAGTTTTAGGACTGGCTATTAGTCTTTCTCTTACCAATCTGCAATATCTTAATTCCAAAGCTGGCATAAAAACTATTTTGTAATAATAAAATATAATTATTGATCAATTAAAAACTTAACAAATCAAATTTAAAATTTAGCCTGTTATTAAAAAAAACTGTATCGATCGGGCGTCCATTGTTATTCCCATCTGGTTTTCTACAGCGCAACCATCGGCTTTCACCTGAATGATTGCTGATATCCGGGAAGGAATGAATCGCGGCTTAATAACAATGCGGAAAAAGCCTAATTGTCGACACGATAGTGGTAAAGGACCGAGTATTAAGTGTGTTACGACTCTATCTTCCGTTCATATAATCGTCGAAAAGGTTTATTACAGGATTCGAAATTCATTTTTTTACTAATGTATTTAAGGATAATCATAATTATAATTTTATTGATATATTATAACACTAGTCTCATAAACGTTGACTTTCTAATGTAATCCTCTTTAGGAAGTAATTTACAGTACACTAGTTTTTGTCCGCGACTTCGTCCCCGTAGACTACATTTCACGCCCGCCGTCGATTTCATGGATCATTGTATAGCATAGTTCTACTAAATAGAATTATATGGCAAATGAGACAGCGTTATCAAACTGAACACCAAATCAGAATTCTTTTAGTGATTTTAATTTGATGCCGAAACTAAGAGTCAATAAAACCTACTTCTAATTGAAGATATGGATTTAGATTATGTTTTATTGGTTAAGCCTTCTAGAATTGCTAAAATAAAAGCTAACAACAGCCATTGTTTAGATTCAGATCTTTCTAAATATTAGATTCTCAAAAATTTCTTCAATATACAGGCCCGGTTTGGCAATATTTATAGAGACATGTAGAACATGTTCATGCATACAATAGGCTGCCGAAGGCTTAGGCAGGCTTAAGTTCTATCCATACTAATCTGGGTATATTAGAAATGAGTGAAGCAATAGAGTCCTCATAGTTTCCATCTATACGTATAACGCTGTTGAAGTTCTGACATTTCGCATATCACACTAACACCGTTATACTCCTAGATGGGTGACTAGTTAATTATTACATTCACTAACGCCTAAATTTGTAGAACAATTATCTCCTTAATTTTGACTCTGTTAACAATAACTTGGAAAAAGAATTTATATGGTAGTATTGAACAGTTGCTTAAAAAGAAAAAATACAGCTTCGGGAGAGGATAAAATGACATACTCCATGTTATACCTATCAATTACCTTCAGTTGGAAAACAATATCTTGTTAAAATTTATAACCTATTTTTTAAATATTCTATTATTCCAGAACTGTGGAAAAACATACAGATTTTACCTATTCCTAAAAAAGAAAACAATAGTACAGTAAAGCTAAAGCCAATATCTTTGAAATCTTGTGTATGTAAGGTTTTCCATACCATGGTGTTAAAGAGGCTTGATTGGTATATAGAACTCTGCTTGCTTCGGTAACTACATAAAGCCGTCGGCATCGGCTCTGATCGTAATAAATATCTAGAAAAGTTACAATGGACACTTAGTCAATCAGTACTTATATACTATATATTGTAACATCTGCTCAAACCTTAGAACTTTGTTATATTATAATCGAAGCTTTCATCAAATTTTGCGTTGTTGATGACATCATTTAAAAACATACGAGTTAAGCCTTTGGTTTATGGCCCTAAAATGAGAACCTGAAAATGTCTCTACAATGAATACCCTAAACAATTGGGGTATTTAAGGCTATGAGTACTAATAATAGTAAACAAGACAAAATTTGTGCAATATGTCATGACCACAATTTTACCACACTTATACCCGATATTAAGCGAAGATGTGGTGACACACATTTTTTACTAGATCTTGCATTTGTGTCAAATATAGTTCGTTTCAATACAGTTACCTACTGACTGCTGCAGCTCACCATCGCATTGTATGATTTGTGTGACGTTATATTACTTCTTTTCCTTAGTTATAAGATGTAAACTATCATCTTATTTTTGTTATTTATTGATTACATTTAAATTAATTTAGTAAGGCACAAACCTTGAGTTACAGTTTGATCACGCACTATAACTTTCTGTCAATCTTACAAAGTCGTCTAGTGTGTGGATCGAATTTACTGCCATCCGCAGCTTATTGCAGTCGTCAATTCATTATTACTGTCATGCTTCACTCTATTATCCCTAAATACTGTATAACGTACCTAAACAACAGATATTTTAAGCTGCTGCTGTATTCAAGCTTAATTTTAACTTACATGAATCGGCTATGGTAGGAATACGAAAATTAAGCCTATGCAATTTTGTTTTATTTATCACCTAACGAAGTTAAAGGAAATTTCATAAAAATAAATAGTAATTCAGAAACCCCTAGAAATAATTTACGAATAAAATCAATCTATGAGGCTGAATTTATTACAGTACATATTAAAATAATTATTGTTCGCTAAATATTTACAAAACGTTATTGCACTTTCTTAAGAGACTACAATCTTTTTTGTAGTGCACCCAATATTGCAATACTAAAGTGTTTTCATTATAGGTACTTACTTTAAATTAGTACGTGGTATTGACAACCGCTATATCGTTGATCGATTAATAGAGTTATAAATATAGGGATATTAATAATGAAAAAAAAGTCCAGTGGTATAATTAATTATTTATTTTCAGATTTTTGTAATATTTAGGTACGTATGTAAACTTTCCTATATTTTACAATAATTATTTTTAAGCAATAAATAGTATACAACGCATGATTGTAACAATATGTACAAAACATAACTAAGGGGCCGCTCAGCTCAACGATGGAATGAAAAGCGCCCGTTAACAATTTTTATAAAATAGTGCCAAATTATACAAAACTTTAGTGAACTAACGACTCATTGTCTAAACAAATACATACTTTTGAAATGTACTTGACCATCTAAAAGTAGTGTAAATATATCTAAATTTGTATTAATCGGTATTAAAAGTGTTAGGAACTTTTCTCCTGAAACCGCACATTTTACCACTGATAATAATACTTTGGTATACTCCTTCTAAGTACCACGTGATTGTAGTTAGATACAAACCAGATATTACCCATGTCAACATATTAATAAGTATTAGTCTAAGGGCTACCGACTGACATTATGTTGTCTTATATAATTGCTCTACTGAAATCCCCAAGGTAGGCCCAAGAACACAATATTTTACACAAAAAATCACCATGTATTCTATTAATTCTTTTACCTAAAACAGCATAGTTTGTGCAACATTACAATTAATCTTTCTCATCTCTTTTAAATAATTAGCAGCTCAAATATCTACATAGGTATTTACATTAATTTACAAACTAACTGGAGTATTAGCACTCTAGAATCTTAATTTACATAATTATTCGGAACATGGACATTCGATAGGAATGATAATTGTAATACTTTATGTAGGTAAAATGTTAATAAATTAATTATAATGACTCTACATCAACGATCGTGTTTTGTGAGTTGTAATGGTAGATCATTTGAAGTCGGCGGTCGCTGTCTGCACGGACTCGGCGATCGCGACTGCCTCGCGTGCCCTTGTCTCTCACCTTCATTGTCACTCTCATCGTGGACATTTATCTCCTCATCGGAATCAGAATTGGATTCATATCCACGAGCTAACTGTATAGATTGTGCTGCTAAAAGCGCTGCAGCCGCTGAGTGAGGTACAAGTGATTTAAAAGCACTGTTTTCTAAAGCTGGGTGTGGCTTAAAGGCGCTGCCGTCGAACGTAGTTTGCTGAGACAGTGCTTTTAATGCGTTGCTGTCGAACTGCGCTTGATGTGTAAAAGCCTTCAGTGCATTCGTGTCCTGATGTGAGAGAGCCTTGAAAGCGCTATTTTCGCCGCCCATCTGGGGGGTGTGGTAAGGAGCGCGCGCGGGGGACAAAGAACGCGAACGGGACCGGGAGGGGGAGTGAGGGAGGCGGTGCGGGGGCGAGCCGCCACCGCGCTTGAGGAGGTTCATGCGCTGGTGGCGTCTCCATTTGGCTCGTCTGTTGGAAAACCAAACCTGTCAGTAACGGTAAATAAAAATGATTAGTATTCTGTAATGTGTTAACAAATTCATTAATGCAAATTGACAAAAAATGGCAATTTTGATCTGACAGAGCTGGTGGCTCTCTAAAATTATGTAGATTTACGTAAATATTCAAACTGTCAACGATTAGAAGTTATTACCTGAACTCGTGCTTCTGATAGTGATGTTTTAGAAGCTAGTCGTTCTCGGGTTGACACGCATGGATAGTGGGACTTTTCGAATTCCTTTTCCAGTTCTTCTAGCTGATCTTGGCTAAACGTAGTACGGTTTCGTCTAAACTTTGGTTGTTCTCCATCTAACGATCCAGAATCATCACCGTCTACATCTGTTTGGCAAAAGCAGTAACAGGTAAGAAAAAGCTCTAGTTACATACAAATAAAATTCATAGAAAAGGTATTTTTTTTTTGGGTTTGTTAGTCTATTTACCAATAAGTCCACGTCCTGATGACAAAAAGCCTTGTTGAACTGCGTCGGGATGAGGAACACCAGAGGGTGGACCACCAACGCCAGGTGGTAAAGGTAAGGTTCCCGGAGGCCATACGCCGCCACCCCCGGCCCAGGGAAAGGCGCCATATGGTGGTGGAGCAGCATACAGGCCATATCCAGCAGCTCTTGCAAACTCAGCAGCAGCACGTTCCGCTGCTCGGTTCCGAAGTATCCTATTGATAGAAGATACGCTGGGAGCTGTCGCGTTCGTACAGACACCTATGAACAAATAAACGTTTGTTATTAAAAATGAAAAAGTCTTATTCTAACCTAGCTGACCCGTGCAACTTCGTCTGCTTCTTATAAGATAATTTTACCCGCTTTCATAACATTTTTCATTGATGCTCCGCTCCTATAGGTCGTAGCATGATATTATGTTGCCTATAGCCTTCCTCGATAAATGGGCTATCCAACACTAAAAGATTGTTTTCAATTCAAGCCAGTAGAAGCGGGTTCCAAATGCTTATGTTAAGAATTAGTTATCATCTTTTGTGATAAGGTATTCTATTTTGTTAAAAGAGCACACGCGTATAAGAGGGTGTCATACGGGGTGTATTGGGGTAGAGAGGAAAAGTGGAGAAACAAAAAAAAGTGTGAGTGGAAAACATATTAAAAGGCCACAGAGTACCTATACCCATAATCAGAACAATCATTTATGCACAAAAAAATTCCCTTGTGGCCCACAAAACAAAACGCAGCGTCAGCGGCGAGGCGACTGTATGTACACTTCAACATCCGTGTATTCAATTTATGAAGATAGAAGTGCTAAAAGTTGTATTCACCAACTATTAAAGCGTCTATCTACATATATTTCATAAACGAACTTGTATATAATGCAATTATTGTTCGCGGGTTGCATGCGCACGATACTCATGAGGATTACATGCACGAGTTAAACGTACAGGTTACTTGCGCGGGTGGCTTGATTATCTCAACTTGCACATGCCACCTGTGCCGTGTTCATAAGTCATTAGATTCAGTAGTTGACTTGTAGTGCAGTCAGTATTGCAATATTTACTATACCTAATATTTAGTTACATAGGGATTAAAAAGTGCGAGCATATGATACAAATTTTACACAGAAATATTAACTTTATTTTCTTAAATTAAGTCTATGTATTTGCGGTGGTTGACTTTTAGTTACAGGGAAGCATCAAACATTAATTAGTTACCTAACCACACAACCTCCTTTAGATAACTTGGAATTTTGCCTAACCTGATATTAATTAATTAATTCTTGCTACCCATTTCTAAAATAAATATATTCCTATACCAACATACGCACTAGTGAATGTTGTTTGTCGAGTTAAGTAATATAAACGTTGATGGTTATACTCAAATGGTTTCACTGGGCTGTGTTTAACATTAATAAATGCTTTGGCTAGAGTAACATTTCGCTTTGCACACGCATATTACAATTATTATGTTGTGCAGTTTTGAAATTCGTAGTGTTTAAGCCCAATGTAGACAGTTAGTGAAATACTCTTACTACTACCATATATGTACAGCGAAAGTTCCCTGCATTATAATAGTATCATCCCTACTTATCTTGAATTTTCAAATGTGCAACTTAGATCTTACAATACATAATGACTATTTTGGAAGATATATCAAATGAAGTTGATGCAATCCAAGTGTCGCGGTCAATAATTATGAGTAATCAAGAGGTTTAACAGTGCAGGAAATATATATAGTATTAAGGTTTAACCAAACCAAATTATTCATATTATTGATGACATGCAGTGAGACAATACAGGCTGATGTCCCGCACAAGTCAAACATTTACACATTATATTATTTACATGTATAATATGGATGTTTTTACAAAAAAAGTAGATATATTATATGTATGTTTATCCATTGTCTACCCATAGTACAAGCTCTGCTTAGTTTGGGCTAGATGGTGTTGTGTGTGTCTGGTAGAATATTATATTATATTAATATACTAAATTATATCAAACGCCAGGTCGCCGTATATACATACATGCGATGACTTAGGATATAACTACTTGAATATGGATACAATCCTGCGACATTATATTCGTGGAGTATTCCAACAATATGCTATGCCACATTTAGTCATTCTAACCAAGGAGGTACCTAACAATTGCTATTACTTTATGCCCTGTGGTCTGTCAAACATCATGTATTACTAGGTCTAAAGATGATTTTGTTTTCATGTCAGAACAATTAGTAAAACACATACATAGGTATGCAGTAGCGAAATTATACGATATGACTAAGTTAACATGGCCTGCTTGTAACGTCTTCCTGAATGTAATTTTTCATGGTAAATGACGTATATTTCATTAGACTACTAAGAATACCGCAATAATTATGTACTTTAATGCCATATACAATGCTTAGACTTACTTTCTTGAGTTAATATATTTGTTATACTTGTACCGTGAGCGCTGGCCCTAAGTGAACGCAATTCTAGTATGATTACGATGTGCATATAATGACCAACTACGCATTAAAAACGAAGCGTCATTGGTCGCGTTTTAAAATCACCGACTATTATGACATTAAGTAGATAGGCACATTTAGCTTACGTTATGAGACGTCACTGTACTTTGAGTTGGACTAGAGAATATATTTAAATAACGTCGATGGTATGAAGTCACGGGTTTGATACCGAGATCGGGCAACGTCTTTTTAGATTTTCTGACAGGTTATTCTCAGTAGCAGCATGGAGTCTGGAACTGTGCCGAGTAGACGACAATTGTCTCGACCCTTATTAGGTGGTACCAAAAACTAAAGCTGGCGAAATGTGGGTGTAATGATCCTCTGCTTACCCCTTCTGAAATATATTCGTGAGATTATGATGTAATAATAATAGCAATAAAAATTACTAAACGTCGCGAATACATCAGCATAGTGAAGCCTAATGCTATCAATATGAGATTTTAAAAAATCCAGACAAATAATGTGAAAGATGGCTAACTAAGACTTTTATGTTTGATACATTTATAAACCTATAATAAAAAGGGTAAAGTACCTAATCCTGTACTTACTATGTTTTGTATTTTTTCGAATAACGGTTATTTATTATTTAAAGCAACTAAAAAGTCGATGGTGGTCTAGCTCCAATAAATAAATTAAATCATTAATCGAACCCACGAGTGTAGCTTAAATTAAAGAAACAGGTTTTTCATTTCGGTAAAACTATCTACAAGAGAATAATAATAAATTATGAAGACTTTGAGTTGAATTAGTGATAAAGTGATAATTTTTATTATTTTAAATTATACTATCTACAATAAGTTGATATAATTATACCAACATTTTTCTAACTATGTAGAGGACGAGCCTATTGCTTGTAGTAAAATTATGTTTGTCATATATCTACCTACATATTAGGAACATGGATGTTTGTCTTGGTCTGGGTGTTATGTATAATATGTATGTATTTACAAAAAAAAAGATATGTATGTATGTTTATCCATTGTCTAGTACCCATAGTACAAGCTCTGCTTAGTTTAGGCTAGATGGTGTTGTGTGTATGTGGTAGAATATATATATGCGGCGGCCAGTCTGGTCATCTGCGCTGGAGATATTATAGAGCACAAGTGTGTGCGCAAACACAATTGCACTCTCTGTTCGTTAACTCTCATGATCCGATAGGACGATAATCCGACATGACCGGCGACAGATTAGGCGCAGGACCAATGGCTTAACTTGCTTTCCGAGACACGGGGGTGTCTAACACCGTCAACTTCCTAATTCCGGACTGCTATTGAGATTTATTAACAGAAAAACCATCACTTTTTTTGGCCCGACCCGGGATTTAAACCCGAGACCTCATGCACAGCAGTCGAATTCACTACCGCTGCACCACAAAAGCAGTTTCTTGTTTGTACGAACTAATATGCGAATATGATACCTAATATATAATCTTAATCTAACCCAACTCCTAACTAATATAAGAAAAACGAACATTCGTATTTATTATATTAGCGAAACAAACAAGCAAAATCATGACAGTTTGTTTGTTTGTTTCGCTTTTACGCCTTAACTAATCGACCGATTATCATGAAATTTGCAAACACATCCAGAACTAAAATGTTGTTCTCGAGAGAGCGAAGCCGCAGGCAAAAGTATCATAATAATAATACCAGCCCTATTGATAACTACCACTACTAAGCAGAGATCTTCATTCCGTGTCAGAAGGGTTAGTCTATAATCCATCACTAAGATGTCACACAGGACCACAAATCTTCAAGAAATATTTCATTGATAATTGCACCCCGCTAGTTAGCATCATGTAATCTGCAATCATTTTTACAGACAGATATTTTATGAAGGATATAAAAACGATAATGATTCTATCAAACGTAAAACTTAAACGTAGGTACACTTAGTGGACGCTAGCTCGTCATTATATAGTGTAGCTTGTGTTGTAACATAATCTAAATATGTGAGCGAGTTAACTGCGTGCAGTCAGATCGCGTGCCGACGCAACCTTGGAGAGCCATCCCATGTAATTTTCAGGAAACACTTCGAGTAAGTGCCATAATTTAATCATAGCCTGTCCGTGTGTAATTGTCGTAGAATTCGTTGTGGAGCTACCGAGCGACCAGTGACCGAACCTTTTCCAACACATCACTTTGAATTTTAGACCTGTTCATATTTTTGTCTCCAATATTTTAGAGTAGAAGCATTTCAATTCGACTCTTCTTAATCATGTAGTAATATAGAAAGAGACGAAATATATTTATGTACATAAATTATTTAAAATAAAAAGCGATAAAGATCAGAACCAATTTCTCTTATATTATGACTTATGAGATGTCGAATATAACAATACTGCATAATTATGCTGTTTGTTTAGCTCATCAAATATTTACAGGGTACCGAGAAAGGTCTAAAATATACAAGGACAAAGCTGTATTTACATTTAACGGACTTGCATTCCTCTTTGTCACTTTTAATAAATACTTCTATCAACTAAACTTAATTAAAGCATATCACTCATTACAAACGGCAAAACAATTAGAAAATAGTGACCAGGTTACTTAGACAAATTGAAGCATAATGCATAATGATACCGCGAAGACGAAACAATTATTGTGTTTTCATATTCCGATATAATGAAACAATTCCGATTGCAAGCTACCTTACAAGTTCTAATTGTAGTATCAACAATTTACAGTTATTAGGTACAACACACAAAGCTGCTTTGACGTCCCAATGCTCGAAGACAATTATTTAGCTCCGTTTACGTCAAATAGATCTATTCCGTTTATCGATACCCTATCATTTTAAAAGGTACTAACTCAGAACAATTATATCAAGGAACCATAATTCAATGTAATTGCTTAATGATGTTGTTCACGTTTGCGAATAAACTGATGTTTTCTACACACGACTTGTTAAGTATAGAAAATTACTTGTTGAATAATAAAAATAAACGCCCTGTCAATTGTTTGTCATAAGGAAGCTGTTTGAGAGGTCGCCGACGTGAATGATAATTATAATAATAATGAACTGAGACTATCGCGATTTACAAAGACGAATTTAAAGGCGGTCACCGTTGGTAATGAAGCTCTATTGTGAGGTGGTCCGGCGCGCTTCGGCGCGCCCAGTGCTTGACGTATCAAATAAAATACAAAACGTACCTGTTATAATTTACTCAAAACACAAAGCCTTATATAGCATAATGGTAATGATCAGTTGCTCGGCTCGATCATTGTTAGCACGTCCAAAAGTATAAAAAGGTGCCCTCTACACAATTTGTCGGCTCGTAATCGGTGCGCTGAGATGATGGTGGATAGAACGCCTTCTGTACCGCGCTGGACGTCAAAAGCTTGATATGGCTGAGAACAGTATAATGGTGACTAGTCATCACTTAGCCGCCGAGATCTCTAATTATAATGGGAGCAACGTTTTTCAAAAAGAAAACAAACCGTTGAAAATCTCTTAACGTTTTGTGGGAGCTCAGCGACGCGTCGCCGCTACTTAATCTACTTCGTTCTCTATTCTCTTAAATGACAAAAAACTTCAATGATCTTTAACAGAACAGTTAAATTGGTTTTTGTCTAGTAACAAGCACGTAGCCTATCGATAGTTTCGATCGACATCGTTCTTCTACGCGAGCGTGTTTTCAATTTGGATAAGTCGATAATTTTGTAATAAAAAAAGGAGTTTCTTTAAACGCGTTCCTGTCAATGATCTGATAACATGTTATTTCGTCAGTTCGGACTTAATGCAAAACCATTCAGTTTTCGGCACTTCTTTGCTGTGCAAGTATCAATAACAATGTTGTAATCACTTCGCTAATATCAATAGCATTTTCATTTGCGTCTTTCAAATGTCAATGAGCGGCGATCAGTGGTCGTGGTTCGATTATTTGTTTAGAGCCAGATCATTATCCGTCAACAGGTTGCAGGTGGGAATGCGATATCTATAATTGTTCTTTTAATGATTTGGGATCGAGCCCGGGTTCTACATGCTTAGTCACGGCCATGCAATTTGTCTAAAGTCGTTTAATCATGATTAGTCACAATAGGGACCGCTTCTATTAAAAGGTTAGATGTCTACAATATAAAGAACGTCTTATAGTCCAGTACTCAGAGGCTGTCGGTAACGGCACAATTAAACGCAGTGGTTTTTCCTTGTTCTATCATTATACAGCGAAAAGCAATAAATTATCGAATTAACAAGTTATATGCGTGCGCGCGATATAAAAACGGCTTTACATGTGTATTGAAGGATATGTGTTAACAGTATAGCTTTACAATCATGAAACTATAAATTAAATGTTATTGAGCAGTGTTTATGAAATATTTGTACTCATAAATTTATACGTGTTTCTCACGGGTAGAGATAGAACCTAAGTTAATAGTTTATATCAGTTAATATAATATTTGCCTAAATTTAACCTGGCTTTAACAGATTACCGTTAAAAGTATATTATATTAAGAAATTCTCAAGATCAATATTAAGTAGAGCTAAAATCAAGTCTGTACGATTATGATGATGATATTTGCCTAACATTTATGTTACGGAAAAAGGAAAATAACGAGGAAATATCTCTACAACGTTCTTCTTCTTTCAGAAGACGCATATCCTGCAGGTAAAGGCATGTTAACAATAACGAATACAATGATATTTCAAGCTTATTACAACTTCAAATTGATTTACACCTCTCTCGTTTTCACCCGCCACACACTTATATCCGGGTGTGTAAATACTATAAAATAAATATAACCTATTGTGTAAACCTAATGTTTCTTTGATTCAATAGATGTCATAGACAGCAATTAATGTACACGTAAAATAGATATCATGCGTGTGAATAATACGGTTATTAATATCATGACTATGAACATCAAATACAATCATTTCCATAAAGATATAATGCAGCAATGAAGACGTGAAATTTCATTGATATAGTGCATCGTCAGGCAAGCAGTTTAAAAGAAGAGAGATGCGTTTTATATATCACAAGAAATATTAAGCATGTGATTTAGTTTCCCAAGGCATTCTAATAAAAAGCAAATTGGTTTAAAAATGTTAATGTTTCTGCGTCGGAGTGTTGTGGGTACCTGCCTAAAAGCGTGGCATGTCCAAAGATAAGACACTACGGCGCCGTCTGGCTATGGAGTGTTTAATCGGGTTAATTTATCGATAATTGACGGAAAACCTTTTTGTTTGTAATGCCGGGAAGTAACAGTAATTGTCACGCCTTTGAAGATTTACGCTCGTTTCTAAATTGAGACATTAACAGTCGGATCTCGTGCCTAATGGTTTGGAATGAATTTGTTTGTTTGTTTTACTTATACCGGTTCTTCGATACTTACCACTGGTCGCCGACGGATATTGGATTCTATCGGATCAAGCTAATTAGTTTTAGACAATATTTTTTAATGACGACGGTAATTAATTTGTCGAAACAGCGAAAATGTTTGTGTAAATTACAGTGTCAAATACCTATTTGCATATCTGTTAATAGTCTAATTGGTTATATATGTCTGTGAAATGTGGTATTTGAAGTGGTATTTTAGATTTCGTTCTTGTGGTACTTTGCTGTTGCTTATATACATAGGTATACATATGTCGGCGCAAGTCCATATAACCAATTATTTTAATACATCAATTTACCGCTAATTGACTTATAATCAGGTCTCTATTTATTTACTTATGTTATTTCACGATTACCACATTGTTTATGCGAGTTTTATCAGTTATTGCTTAAAATAATAGTTGTAATGGTTTGTAGTTGTTCGTGACGACAAACTTATTATAATTTAAACATTTATTTTGAATTACTTCAAAATAAATGTTTAAATTATAATGAGTTTAAAAAGTGTACAGCTATTGCTAAATACATAACTTGATTTTTAAGCAATAACGGATTGATTTCTATATATTTTTGTTGAGTTCAAAGTAATTCGAATACTTTTAAGTTCAAAATTAAATTAAAGTGTCAAAAAGACGTTTATTAAAACATTTGAACTGAAATTAAAATGTTCTAATTATTAAAAACGGTCTGTTGATTTTTGTAAAGAAGTAACGTAATTAAATTAGCTATTATGGAAATGTGTGTTAAAATAATAGTGAAATATTGTGATTGTGTATTGACCTCCCAACGTCCGCCATCTTGAGCGCGTTTGGCGTTGAATACAATATTCTAATACGAGTTCTCACAGAGGATTCACAAATTGTAATCTTGTGAGTACTAAAAAGTGTCTGTATAGTGGTCATGCTTCTAATAAACTGATTCCGTTAGATTATTATATTGTCTGAAACCGAAGCAATGGCTTTAATAATGTTTGTGTCTGTGGCATGGATTTTAATCTGTTCAATTAGAATAGATTTTTATAGAATTTTAACAGATTCTTAGCTAAAAATCTAAGTTCCATGTAATTCCATCCAGTGGAACTGAATATATGGTGCATAGTGTGTACTCCACACGAACAGTCTCGAGTAAATCAATATGTAATGACATTTTGAATATTACCTATCGAAACCAATATAAAATAGTCACATTATAACAATTGTAAGGTTATGTTAATTTTAAACAAGCACTTGAAAGTGTGATGTTTGTTTTGAGGTAATTCTATTTATTAAATAGTTTTTTTCATAAAATGGCAACACTGTTTTCATACTGGATTGGGGTTGATTAATGACACGACAGTATAAAGCGGGAGTTGGTTTGTGTCCGGGTTCAATCTTTCATGTACCTAAATCAAGAAATAAATATTGTGCAAGAGAAATAGTGGATTTTATTATACAATGTTATTAACATAATAAAGTAACCCGTGTTGTCTTCCGTGATATGGGAGGGTTTCAATATTTGGAATTATTGAAACAACGGCTTACATTAAATGCAGAAGAATAGTATAAAAAGGTAGTCAATTAAAATAAACGCAGTGTAATTTTGAATAGTTGGATTTAGGTACTGATATATAACACCGTTATCGAGACTCAAAATCGAACGTAGCTTACGTTACTTAAAATAATCTTTTTTTAACAGTAATCGACGTATATAAATAACCATATCAATACTAATATTACAAACGGGAAAGATTTGATTTTTTTGTTTTTTTTGTTTATGGGTTTTATATCTTTGTTAGGTGTAAACTCAAAACTAATCAACCAATTTTAAAAATACTTTCTCCAATATAGACAAAATTTTATTTAAAATATGTACGTTTGCTAACGTAACCTATCCTACTTTTACGCGAGTATATCCGCGAGCAAATGCTAGTTTTTAATATTACTAATCTCAAACGTTATCGTAAACGTATATAACGTAAAATTAAAAAACACTGGGCGGTATTTTGCTCATTTAACTAACTAACATGGATATAACTAATACAAAAATATAACACACGGAGCGCCTGATATGCCGAATCTTTTAAATTTCAAGTTTAATGTTCCACATCAGTTTAGCCTATAAAATTGCAGTGGGTATAAAATAATAATTCTTAATTGTGTGTCTTGTTCGATTTGCTTTGCCTGTGAATGATAACGTACCTAGTATGCAAATTTTATCAAAACTTACACGTAGAATTAAAACACTTCGATAATTGTGTTTCCTTCAGCAATGCTGTTTATTTGAACTTTGCCCAGTGGCAAATGAAGGCCAAACATTACAATTATTTCTTTATCTTGTAACTAAGAATAGTCTAAAATTATATTATTATGTATTTGTTCGTGGTACAAATTAGTTTATAAACAACACCTGATCATGTATTCAGCTCGGTTTGTGATATCGAAACTTCTGTAAATAAAGACATCATTTAATATTATAAATGTAAAAGCTTGTGAAAAAGTTTGGAGATTTGGATGTTATTACTAAATAACTCGTTAACCATTAAACGATTGTTGATGAAACTTGCCATACATACAGGCTGTCCGGTAATTAATGGATAACCTGGAAATATCTTATGGTGGAACTGATGGCCGTTCAGAAACTATATGCTACGACCATAAATGAATGAAATCCATCGGTTTTTTGTTGTTTTATTATTAAACACTAATTGTGCTAATAGATAGATAGTCAAAGTATGCTATGCTAATATAGCTTGCACTTTTTAATATATATATATATATTTTTTTTTCATTTTACTGGCCTGCCTTCAGCTCTACTATAAGACATTTCAAGGTTATCCATTAATTACCGGACACCCTGTATATAGCCTGCATCTAATCCTTGTCTTGGTTTAATATATTGGCCTTTTGATGCCATTTTATCCTGGTATTTTATCCCATGTGAGTAACGCGGGCGAAACGACGGGCAGAAGATGGTTCTAGCGAACAAGTTGATGTCCCAATAGTGCGCTAGGTGATATAAAATGTCGTGTGGTCAAATCGTTTCATTTTGTTATTGATGAAATACGTGGTTTAAAGCTAGCTTTACAGCTATTCCTAAGAAAACTCTTGACTGATAGATTAATTAAAAATGAAACGTTTTAATTAATTATACTTATACGGGTAAGCAAGTCCAATAAAACATCTTCAATACTTCATGACCGCTTTAAACACTGACTAGCAAATTTAAACGCTACAATATTTTACTCCAATTATTGAGTAAAAGAATCCGCCAATGGTAATTATTTGGCAACAGTACGAATAAGACAGCTCGCCCAGGGAAGTATCACTCTCTTGTAAGAAATCTTAGTGAGAATAGTGACACTGTCGCACGTTTTGAACAATAAGTTAGAGATCCGTAGAGTCACATAATTACATATTTAGTTTACCTACTCCTTTCCTTTTATACCATATTTAACATGTTTTTGCTAAGCTCGGCAATGCGCGACCGATAGTGTTAGTATTACAAGCGATCACTACAATAATTGCTTACTATCAGGTAGACCGTATGCCTGTTAGCCACCATTATTGTTTAAAGAAACATACAGCACGTATAAAATATGATTGACGTCGTAAGACTTCAAACATATTCTATTAGAGGAATTATTGTGATGTTTATTGATCGTTCTATTTCTACTAATCATGTATTCTTTCATATAAAGACTTCCATCAAAGCTCAAGTCTAATTCGGAGACAATTAAATGCTTCCTCCACTGCTGTCCCTCGAAAATAAAAATCACGTCCACACCAAACGCGAACGTCTAGAACCAGTTAACGAATGAGTGGCGTCACGTCGTCTAAATGAATTATTGTTGGCTTTATGGGGAACATAAAACGATGAGATCGGATGCAATCAAGCGGCACCCGCCGAGTCGACTGAGTAAAAAGGTGTCTGTACCTCCAGGGGGCCGCAGCAACCGTTGCGCTAAACGCCTACCCTACGCACACGCGCGCAATTATACCGGCTCGTTTCAATTAGCCCTCAATGGCCAGAGCAACAAAAGATATGCCAACCCAACATGAATTATCGCTCTTCCAATATCTAGGTCTGAATCTGAATAACAACCTGTCGCGCAACAGTATTAACACCCGAATGAAACTTACCGACAATAAACGATAATCGGAACGATTTATTTATGTACAGATAGCATTCTTGTGCAACATTCGACGCTTTCAAAACTTACAAAGCCTATTAGGTAATTCAATAACATGACAATAGCTCAGCAAAAACTGATCAAAACATTTTTTTATCCGATCAACTACAAGCAACGATTAAAGGTTCTCCAAAACCGAAATCCGAAATCATGACCGTGTCCCTCCCGCGCGAGCAACACTGTTGATGTGATGCACTGCTGGGAACCAATTTAATGCTGTAACAAATCAATAAATGTATCGGTTTATTGGAAGCTGTGTAGAGATCGATTTGATTTATTTCGACCGTACAATAACGGCGAACGAGGTGGGACCTTGTTAGTAAATGTCAAAAGAATTACAACAAAAAAGCATTCGGTCTATCTCGTAGTACATTGTGCCGTAGTAGCGGTTCGGAGAATTCGGAAACAAAAGGAAAACACCAATAAGAAACATACATTTAAAATATAATCGTAACTAAATGCGTATCGTAAAAACAACATTAACAAGGAATAATAAATTATAAAAGTGTTTTTATGGCGGACTCAAAACTTTTAACACCCTAACCGTAAAGTTACTCGTCATCCGTTTCACTAATTAATCGGCGCCAGCCAATAATTTGGACTACACGTAACCCATACAGTTTGTGAGCTAAGAATGCAATTAATCAAAATATGGTCAGTAGCTAGAGCCGGCCGTAACGCCTCGTAAACCGATATCGATTTAGTAGATAAGTTGCGCAAGCTATTGTCCAAAACTGCCTCGTCATGGCTAACAAAGACGGTAGTGGGTACCTTATTAAAATTTAGCCTCTCGGATGAGTCGCTCTGTTTTAATAACTGCTCCTTGCGGCGGTCGGCGGACGCGCACCGCCCTTGACTGCTCGCGTTTTTGACACTTCCTTTGTATTCGCCGTTTGTATAAATATTAAGTTAAAATAAATTGGGTCGCTCGGAACGTTTCATATTTTTGTAAATAATCTGTAATATGATGGGTTTTTTACTAATTCTTTTGATAAGGTTGTGATTGATAGTATTCAACGGAGTTCTATTGTATTTTATGCTTGAAGAAATTATTTTTTGTAATCCTACGTGCCGCTATCTTTAGTGTGGCAATTGTAGATGTAACTTTAATCAATTTAGCCAAGTTGAATAGGTGCGCAACTAAGCATGCGGCGCTCCAGGCACGCGCTTATGACAAAAGGCTCAACGGTTGAACGTGAACATTTTGTTATAAATTTGATTAAATTTTGATTACTTAGGGATATGTTTCTTTATTGGACAACAGACTACAGTACATGCCCATGTGTCGCTACATATTTTATACAACCTAATTATATTTATTATTCTGATCGGGAATTAAAATTAATTAACTAAATTAGAAAGCTAGATATATTTTCACAAGTAAAAATATCAGGTAACAAACGTTCTTAGTACGCGAATGGCCACAATTGATGAAGTAATAGGTAATTGATGTTTTGATAGGTACTCGCTGGCAGTAGCTTAAGGACAATTAATATATTTCATTCATCCGTATAGTGGACGACTACCTTATATATATTATGTTATTTGTCCGTTTAGTGGACGACTAGACACTTTGATTATTAATATTAGTAATTACAGCATGTGATAAATTATCGAATATTTGTCATGTGTCACGTATTAAACGAATATCGCCTGCTTTACATGTAACGCTAACTATTTGTATGCTCAATTGTTTTAAAGGTTTAAAGTCATATGGCTCAAACCGGATCCTTATAATTTTATCTTGTCCGTCTGTCACAGTTATTTTACTTGCTTTTTACTAGCACTACCTGTATTCATAAAATATGAAAGAAAAGTGTTTTCTATAAACAGAAATTCAATAAAATAGGGAAGTTACTAAGAAATTACAAAAAAAATATGTTATAAATCATTCATGTTGAGTTGTTATCTTTCAAGTACCTACGATCTTAAGGTTTAGGTCAGATAGTCTGGAAAGTAAAAAGTATAGTGCTTACAAAGTTACTTTTCTATTCAAGTCAATAGTTGGTGAGGCATGCATTTCTAAAGTCTTAATAAGTGTGCCAGCCGCCCGCTTTCAATTATTCAGCTGAGGTGAAAATTAACGGTAGGTACCTAAAATTTAAAATATGTTATCAATAATAATTGATTTAAAGGTTTAGTTAGTTAGTAGTTAGTAGTGTTTATCTATCTAAAGCTATTTTTGGGTATACGGTAATTTGAGTATCGACCGCAGAAGTATCAGTTATTCTTTAAAGTGTGTGTATTTGATATAAATATTTGTTTTTCCGTTAAAATCTATATTGTGTTTGCGTAATAGCTAACTTTATTTTACACACCTTAACGACAACAAACAATGATTGGTTTATATATTTCTTATATAAAACTAAGGCCCGGTATTTCCTTTTTAAATAAATTTAATACTCCCTTTTCTTAAATCAGCTACTTGTCATAACTCTGCCTTTAGTGATATTTTTTAAGCTAGACAAATGTTCGACGTTATAAATTATTTAAAGTTTTATATGTTCTCATATTAATATAAGCCCGTACTTTTTTGGAGAGAACACAAAGTCAATATTATGACCGGCGAGCAGCGGCTTTTTAACAATATTTGTTTATAGCCGACTCTAGTAGATGCATATTTCTACGGCAATAATAGTTATTGGAGTCTCAGTAGCCAGCAGGTGGTCCCAGCCGGTCAACACACTTTGATACACCGGAACCATCGACAGATCTAATAGAATCAATCATAACTACAACCTAGCTCATCGCTGGCCGCGCACCAAACGAACAAAGAGTTACAATGCAATAACGCCGTTCATATTAAATTATAACCGCAAAAGTTAGCTGTAAATTTTAAACGTTTCCAGTCGAGACACAACTGAATTTATTTAAATACGGCAGCATTTATGACAAATATGTGAGCATTTACGCAAAACAACCGACGCCCGGTGACGTGGGATCGCGTGCAATTTTCGCATACAACGGAGGCATGAGCGCTCACTGCGCTCGAGCAATTATTTTAAACACATTTCAACAAATGACGATAATGTCAGCCGGCCGCTGAGATAAGAACAAAAAACATAAAAAATAAAAGCGTTCACTGAGCAATTGTTCGACCCCTTACTCACAAGAACGCGTTCACATTTTCAAAATGGCACCTTTCAATTTTTACTTATTGGAACCCATTTTCCGAAATTATGACATCCGCATACTTGCGGAATTACATGGATATTAAATAAATATGTAAGCGTTTATCCACGCACCTGCTTTGGAGTCTAGAATATATTTTAAATTTATCTATAAATATTGTTTACTCAAGTCTTCGTATAAAAAGATCAAATTATTATACGGCCACGTAAATAAAACTTGTTTCATATAGACGTTAACCCAATCATGTGCTCTGAAGTTACGGCGCCCCCTGCGGATTTAATGACAGTGAACCAATTTAACAACTCAGTTTAGCACAGTGTTTCCCATCAAGAATGTTATCGTCTCCTAATCCGGTCCCCACTGATATCGTAAACCAGAAGTGGTCTTGTAAGCAAAACCAGTTCCAATACGATCGCACGCACCCTACCGAACTGAACTGCACTAGAGAAAACATCAAGGCGAAGAACGTCCTCTGACGGGGAATGCTTTAATTACATTTAATTACCAACGCGATTTTGAACTTTATATTGTGGGACTGTAGGTTGTAATTAGATGATGCGGACAGTTGGTTCTTAAGCCGTATTTTGTCTAAACAGACGACGTTTAACGTCACGCATGGGCACAAGAGGTGTCGTTGGTGCAATTATCGCAATTGGCTCGTTGGCCTCTGAGCTAAAGACGCCCATCGTACTCTAAGATATGTGTGCGCATGTTCGTGTGTCGTCGTTGCGATATACGAAGGGACATTTCAGTTAATGTCCGGGCTAATCGTTATGTTTACATTATCAAAGTGAGAAATTCGCAAGTGGCGCCAGATTGCAGTTGTTGATAATATATCGCCCCAGAGATATAAATTTAAAAAAATTGTGGACAGAGTTATAAAAAATAATGAATAGAAGTCGAATAATAACTTAAAATGAAAATATTAAATTTCGCCAGATGAAATTAAAATGTTTTATATTTTGATATAATACGAGGGTATATAAATATAGTTGCACATGTGTAACAACGACGGCTTATAATCAAAGCCCTGGGCTATAGTGACACATTTATTGTGCAGTTGGCCGTCGCTGCCGCGCGCCGGCCCGCGGCACTGCCCGACGCTTTTATTTATTACTTCATTGCGTAGAAATTTTGTCAAAATTGTTTCATTTGATCTCGAGATCAAAGAAAAACAGATTGACATAATTTTCAATATAATATATGTTATGGTTAATGATAGTAGAGGTACTCAACTTCTTGATTAGCGAGCTAAAGTTAGGATTCATTTTGATTGTCGCTTAACGTTTCAAATGGTATAGGTATCGAGCTTAATTCCTTTTTATGGTTATTTTAACGCGTCAATGTCAGCAACAACTTGCATATTTTATTATTTTATACACATGTAATTGGCAGCATTATTTTATTTATATTGTATACCTATATTGCTATTATGTAGTGGCAGTAAATGTAAATTCACAGGAAAAAATTTACGTGTAACTTTGACATTCATAAGTGTTACCTTGTAACCTAATTTGAATAAATTTATTTTGATTTTGATTTTGATTTTGATTACAGTATGTTTAAATGTATTTTGATAGGAATTCGAACCAGCACGTTTAATGCAGTTATTTCAATAACTTAGCAAGGGTATTGAATACGACTGATTAAGGTATACTTTCGATTAATTTTTTAACATGTATATAAGTTTAAATGTGCAACAATTCAATGTAAGCTGGTTTTATATGGCAAATAAATAATAGTTATTATTACATGTACAGAATTAACTAAGAAGTTATTGCCAGTAATATACTGGCAATAACTTCTTTCAAGTAGAATTAGATGAATAATAAATATAAACGTTGTTATAATACCTGCCTAAAGCTTCGAAGCTACACAGGTTTAATATTATACTGTTTTTTACTAATTAATTACGTAATGTTTTAAAATAATAAATTCTTGTTAAATGTCTTCGCCCATATCATTTTTTATTTTTTTTGAACATTTTGCAGAATAACAGTAAAATTGATACTTAAACTTTACCTTATGACATTAACGTTCTCAGACGTATACGACACTGGCTATTATATAGATTATTGGTATGCATGACATACTACTTACATGATTTTTTGAGACTATACCTACAAGGTGTTAATAATTGGAAAGCTGTGCATTGTTCTAAATGTTTAATATGTCTTATAAAATAAGTTAAGGCTGCCACTGCCTGTACGGCTATTTAATTATCGAACGTAATCAGGTTTATCGGTTATATAATACCTAAAACCTTGTTTTGCTCGCACATAGTCACAAAATCCAATAGAGTTCTCATATTACATTATATCCGCTGTATAAGCGGGCGGCCATTTACAAAACTATAGTCGTTCGATTATTTGGGCTTGCACTTCAAAGGCTTTGCCTATTGCCCTCCCAAAAACTATTTGACACTGATCTAAAGTTCATTACTCAAATACTTTAATCCTATAATTAGATAAGTATTCAGTTACTGGTTAGACAAAGCATTCACATTTTGTTCAGCCGACTAGATGACCTTATTTTGGTAATTTATTTTTAAGCTCATGTATTTAATCGTTGCTATTTTTGTTTTTTTAATCTTATGCTCAATATATAATTTTAGGCCAGTAGATAGCACCAACAATAACATTCTTATTAATAATCTTAATAATTTATAGGAGTATCAAAAATACATACTTTGAAGCTATACGAGCCCCAATGCAAAAATGTTCGTCTAGTCACACATTATGAAGAACACATTTTTCTTTTTAACTTTTTCATCGTTCCTAGAAAGACACTAGCAGTAAACAATTTATTTAATAAAATACTCCATATAAATAACGTTATTTTGGTACTATTGAAAAAAAGAATCCTTTTTTAAAATTATGTATCTTAGTTAAATTACTGTTTAAATGGTCACACAAAATAATTCGTCTAGTGCTTAATTGATGCAAAATAGTTCGTCTATGCCTAATGTTAATATACGTTTTTAATTGTTACACCAAAATTTAAAAATAAATTATCTTAAAAATAGAATTCAATTGTTTTTAAGATTTTTCATTATTTTCATAATTTTGAGCAATATGGGTCGTGGAAAACCTATCGCGGTAGAAGTTCGAAAAATTATTATTTAAAGCAGTGATAATGGGAAATCTGCATACCAAATCGCCAAAGACTTATTATTGCCAAGATCAACTGTCCAGTCAATAATCCAGCATAGCAAAAATAACGGCACAGTTTCGTGTTTGAAGAGATCAGGCCGCCCTCGTATTACGATTGAAGCTGAAAACCGTGTTTTAAAGAAAATTATAAAGAAAAACCGTCGTGCTCGTGCAGGAGAGCTTACCGTACAATGGCGTGATATGATTAAAAAAGATGTCTCGGTCGATACTTGTAAAAGAGTCCTGAAGAAAATGGGTTACGGCTTTTACACGGCTAAAGAGAAACCCTTACTCACATACTTCAGAAAGAGAAAAGGTTAAAATTCGCTCGTGATCACTTAAACTGGACTGCTGACCAGTGGCGTCAAATAATATGGAGTGACGAGTCCAAATTCGAGGTGACTGTCGGTGATGTACGAAAAAAAGTTATCCGTAATAAAGATGAAGCATTTTACCAAGACTGTATCAAGAGAAAAGTGAAGTTCCCTGCGTCTGTAATGATATGGGGCTGCATGTCAGCACAAGGTGTGGGTCGCCTGCAATTTGTAGACGAGACTGTTAATGCAGTAAAATACCAAAACATTTTAAAAACGAGTTTATTGCCGTCCATTCCGATTTTGAAACATCAAAATGCCTATGTTTTTCAACAAGATGGTGCTTCCTGTCATACTGCAAGGACAACAAAGGCTTGGTTCACCTCTAAACAAATACCTACAATGGAGTGGCTGTCAAACAGTCCAGATTTGTCTCCTATTGAGACAATGTGGTGGAAAATGAAGAAGATGTTGCGGAAAAATCCATCAAGGTCAAAAAAAGATTTAAAGGAGAAGACTGTTTGGGATTCAACAACTCCAGAAGAATGTGAACAGTTAGTAGCGACGATGCCACTTAGGATTAAATCCGTTATTGATAGTAAAGGAGATACAACCAAGTGGTAGATGAACTGTTTTGCGTGTTCAACTGCGATAGCCGAACTGTTATGAGTTATAATTGATGGAAGAATTCATATTTTTTTTGTAACGACAAAATATTTTATTCGAGTACTTCAAAGTAAATAAACTTAATTTAATTTACTAATCTCATTTTTATTTGTTAGACTCATTAAACCGACATTACTTATCTATATTACACTTACAATACATGGTTACATTCAATTTTCTTAGTAGACGAACATTTTTGCATTGGGGCTCGTAGGTACCTATACTATAGGCCCACATAAATTAGAAATGTGGGAACCGGCACTATGATCGCAGTGTTAGGTGAAATAAGTATGTATTGACACTGTCATTCGGGAAAGGAACTCTTAACAGAGTGTATGAATAAAATCATTACCTCTTTGGTACAATAAAAATAATTGTAGGAGATTCTCGCAGTGTACAATGTTACTGATACTGTGGGAAAATCCTAGAGCACCTTATTAGCTACACAATTCGCACGTCATTGCTCAGCTTAGCTGCTATCAAAACTCAAGAACATCTACCTAATGGCGAGCTGCAAATTGCCATAAATTATTTTAATAACGTAACTCGTATAATAATTCGATGATCAGACAAGTGGGTTTCATATCTTCGGCGCGGGCGCACGCAACGCGCCCGTGTAACGTGAGTCGCTCACCGGTATTACGCGACGAGCGTCCGACTTTTATAATAACTAGTGATCCTTGCTCTAGTGGAGAAACCATTTTAATTAAAGTGACAGCTAAAGAAGCTCATTTTAAAACTTAGTATTGGCCCCCTTAGCTTGCCTACAACCATCCCTAGATGTCTATAATTAAATATCTCTAGTTTGCCAGGATTTCCATTAAACTGTTATCTTTATTCGGTTAGGCAATCTTTACACCCACATATTTTAAAATTTGCTTTTACTGTTGTTAGATGCGTAAAATACATAGTTAAAATAGCAATTCAAGTATTATATACAATTCGATTTTATCTGTATGCTACAAACATAAGAAGCATCAGAGTTATTGACGCCGGCGGATACCATTTAAAAATTAATAGGTTCGTGTTCATGCAAATCCTTTATACTATATTTCGTAGCAGTAAACCGTATTCATTAACAGGCACATTTAAGATGGGGTACATATGTATACGTCCCGTGCAATCGATAGGCACCGTACGGTATTATTATACCTACAAGTATAAAACGATATAACAATGTATGCGTCATTTTAGCGGGTGCACGTTGAATGAGCACAGTTACACCGTGTCCTGGCCGTCGTGAGCGCCCGCGGCACTCATGGCACACGCATAGAACATATCTACGAACCAGGCTTAATGCCCATAATCGTTTGTTTGTTTCAATGATCTGGGAATACAAGGAGTACTTGGAAAACCGGATGCCTGTGATGCGCTCACGAGATCATGAAATTGCCGACGCAATTATGTCCACGATAATTAGTGATTAGAAAAGAATATGGTCACTTGATTCAAACGCTATTGATTGAAATCAGTAAATGGTCTGGATTAATTTGTTAGAAAGAAATAACTCAGAAAATAATATTACATCGCGTAATCTCTTTTCACATCGTGGTCATCAAAGGCGCCTACTGCTGTCTATTACTCTATACTCTTACAACAAAAACAAGGAATAATCCTACGACGTCTTTCTCATGACATGTGACATGCAAACCAGATTTATAAAATCAGTTGTATATAATAATATGATCATTATTTCTTTTATTACATCCACAAAGGCACTAAAGCAATTTCATAATCGTAAAGATCTAAAAATCTTCGTAATAATTTTCATAATGAAGTACAGCGAAATTATTGTTGGAAACTAAACGTGTTGTTAAATAATTTAATTGAACTTAGCATATGTTACGTACCTTCAGATATAAGCCGTTCACGAATCTCCCAGGCAAATATAGTTGGATTTTCTCGTTTATACTGTTCTATTTTGGACACTACTGCAGGGGTTGCTACCTTAGGCTTACTGCCACCAATCAATCCTGGTGGTCGAAGAGTACCTGGAACAATATAGATATCTAATGAAACGACGACCAATTTTGATAACTGGTCACTACAATAACAAAACCTAGAGAATCCTACAGAACTAACACAATGAAGCCAATTGTATAATGCGCTCAAACCAGTTATCATTAAGTCAATTATGAAGGTGAATGATGTTACAAATTATACCTATAATAATATATTGCTACCTACAATTGTGATGACAATGACAAATCCGGTTAGGTATTACATGTGTATGCAAGAAACGGATTGAACAAACTGTCACCTGCTGCATGTTAAAGGAAATAAAAGAAAACCTAAAATCAAATTAGAGCTCAAATAAAAATACCAGTGATAGCGACACGATACCGATTGATGCAATTTCATTGAGTGCTAAACGTGAGTAAACGCAGGTTACTTGTCGAACATCAATTCTTGCGATTCAATACTTAGCCTCGCTTTTTGGCCCTTAACTGAACAGTAATAAACTTCAAAGTGAACCTAAAAACTGCACAACAACGTTTGTACCTTTGCATTTAAAAGGACAGTGGACGTGCGTCTATACAAAAAATTGATAATCGTGCACGGCGGTAAGAATAACAATGAAAGCTTTAAATTAGTATTAATAATTACAGAATCATTGACATCGGCTAAATGAACCCTCTTTGCGACGAGACGAGAATTTTTAATTATTATTTATCCCTGGTTTCGTTTTGTACCAATATAGCATTTGGTATGAAGACAGAGTAGAATACGTATTAAAAACGTATAAAGATTTACTTCTGACGGTGTCAAAATTCAATAAAACAATTATTTTATATTTACGAGTATTTCATAACTGATGTATATTCAGACTAAATTCCAGCGCCCTGCTTCGCTGAGAACTTATGGAGTGGCTTATGATTCGAAGAGTTGATAAAAACGAACGTATTCTTTGGTGCCTAAGTCAGTTAGATAATGGATGAGTGCGTGCATCGGGACAATTACGTAAAAACGGCGCAGCGGCATTCCGGCGGGCAGCGCGCGGCCGCGCAGCGTTTTTACACTCCTGACTGCTCCTCCATACCGATAACACGCTGAATTATTCAACGCATTATTTATATTCACATTTTTGTCAACGCCATTCAAGATGAATTCATAAGGGTCTTTATGTCTTGATAAGACTAAAGCTTACCGACCGAAATGGTGCGGCCGTGCAAAAAGTCATTCTCGAATTTACACCAAGTCCGCGACACATCGCCTTAATAGGTGAAATCAATTTTAATATTCAACCACATTATTACTTGAAGTAGAACTTGTGTGTTCATAATTTTATTTATTAACCATACCTGCATAGTTATATGTAGCTACATATACATATTGACCATACAAAGCTCTAAAGTGTAGGTAATTAAGAAAAACGTGGCGTGATACGAAACTGTAAAGGCGAACGCCACATTTTGAATAATTATTTTAACATAGATTTAGACCATTGCGATAATATGCATAAGTTTATTTAAACGGTAATGGTAAATTAAAGGCTTTCAGTATACGAAATTAGAAAGTAAATGACTTTAGCAAAAGCTGTTTTATTAAAACAAACATGTAAACAATCAAGTAAAGCTATAAATCACAAAAATGGTATATTTTATCATTAGATATACTTAGTATCTTAGATTTAAGAAATAACCTTATACAATTTTATTCAAACTGAAAAAATATCACAACAATTGGAAATCCACGCGTAAAAGTTAATTTGATGCGAAACATTGCCAATTGGATAACATGTTTTGAAGTTAAGTCTTAAAACAACATTAAGGCGCGTTTGAGAAGTTCTGTTACGTGGGTTTTGGTGGAACATAAGAGCATAAACATACCTATTAAAATAACAGCATATCTTTATGATACTGATTGATAAATTTTAAGAGCTACCAAATATATTATAACTGGTTATCTATGCATTTCTGATTGTTGACGTTATGCACAATTATTAATTATTTAACTACATATTACCCATATTTTTTGCTATAGAACGATATATTATCTCTCTATACTATTATTAGAAGTATATATAATATGTATGTATAAATGTAACTCGGCTGTCTAAGTGTCTAGTTTTGTGTTGTTGCGATCAAAGATACTAGGCAAAAGTATAAGAAAGTAAGAAGTGTTTAATTGCTAATTAAAGTACGATTGCAATTTTAGACATTGCAAATGGATATAAATCTGCATATTATATCAGATAATAAAACTCTGCTTAGGTGAACATACCATTTAAGCTCAATTATAAACATAAAGCTATTACATCTTTGTCGCATACCTCAATTCCACCAGGCGACACCGGCACTTCAAACTTTGTAGTAAGTAGGCACACGCGAAACTGTGCCTTTCACTACACTTCGCTGTAACTATTGAAAACCATATTGCCGTCTCGTCCACCTCGGTATTACCCAGTACTCAGTACGCCAATAACCGTTCTTGTATTGATTGATAGCTAAATTGCGGGAGGCCGGCACACTGATCATTTTGCGATAATTAAATCGGCTAGGCAATCGCATGACCGGAGCCAATTACTGGCGTTGCTTAGGCAGAGGCGGATCGTGTGAGGCACTGAAACTGTTGCTAAATGTGTATTATTTGCGTGAAACTCATGCGCGCGCTCCCGGCGCACACACGATACCTACACATCACTATAGGCGTTCCACATCATCAAATATATTGTACTAGCGTGTGTACACGGCTTTGCCTAAGTGTTTTAAATTGATTAAAAAGCTTAATTAAAAGTACAATATGTTAAAATGATCATGTAACATATCATATCATCACTGACATTTTACAAGTTATATTTTAGATTTCAGCTTTTAAACTGCGGATGGCAAGACGTTCACCTCGAACTTATTGCCTTTTATCACGGCAGACGATTTTGCCAGGCCTGCACATCGAATTGGAGACAGCAAATCCTCGTTTAATTAATACAATTAGGGCTGTCAACGAGTTGAATTCTCAAGTGTCTTTGAGTACCTATTTCGTGAAATAGTACTTTACCGTTTAGTATACATATACGAGATTAGTAATACGGATTTCTTAAATTCATTGATTAATGTTAAAACCGATAGCTACTCCAGATGTCCAGATAGCTACTCTCGAGATATAATATGAATGTTTATTCGTGTAATCCAATAACAACACTCTCCATTTGAAAAAACAATAATCAAATGTTTCAGCAGTTTATAATGGTACCTATAGCTTTTCATACAACGAAGGTGGCAATCAAGAATTATCAAGAATTAATGGAATAAAAACTAAAGGGAGTACCTAGTTAAGTAACTTCCAGTATTCCTACTTAGCGGACGAAACGAAATAAGTGTTCCCTTACTGTTCTCGTAAATTTGAGTTAATAGTAGCTCTCGTTTAAACATGAATTTTCTTATTGAAATGTCCTTTAGTCTACTTAATTATTACTATATTTTACACCTCTGCATCCACTCAACCCGCAATAATAGCTTTTTTTTTTAAAAATAATAAACAAAAACACACTTGTTATAATAATATTAGTTAGGATGTTGAATAATAATATGTATTTTTCATAGCTCGTGTGTAATGTGATTATTGTAATTGGGAGACTAATCATGATAATTCAGTCTCATCCGCTATGTATTCATGTCGTAAACTTTCTACATTGTGAGTATGTAGCATCTTCTACATAACAGTTTTGATATGATATGTGCTATATATATTTATAGAAAATACGATATATAATATAGTAAGATACTACGACATTTCGTACTATATAAATTGTAGCAACGGAACTTTTGATTGTTTCAGTTTAGTGTATCATAATTCATAATACTTATTATTATGATACACTAAACTGAAACAAATAAAAGTCCCGTGTTATATACAAGCCTGGGACCGTGCTACCATCTTTTAAAGTATTATTATGGCAAGCGCGTGAACGAGACAAAGTTACACACTCTGTGCCCCAGTCTCATGCATGAAATAACAATGCTTTAGGAGATGGTGGTATGGCCTGTGGTTATATTTAAGAATATCGTATATTTGGTTTATTGCTCTTATGTTTTAATAGTGACTTTTTATAACACAACATTTTAAAATGGTAATGTTTCAGAAATTCATTTGCTATACCTATTTTATTTTTGCATTATTATGTTATTTTTTAATATTTTCGTTTCTTTACTATTTCACTTAAACACAGATGTCCTAAACCAAGCCATATATCGATATTATCAAAGTTTCCTATGTAACAAATTAAATCATTTGAGTTCTTTAGTCTTTACCTACAAAATATTCTGCGAGCCGAATCCCAGTTTAAAATGAAAACGTTATTTTCAAGTAATATTTCTGAATTTTTTGTGGTTACTTTCTTTGCGGGTTCGACAATATAATGCATAATAATATGGTCATATTTTCTGTTATACGTTTCATGTGTATAATATGAAAGAAGGTAATAAATTGTACTACGAGGCATCCTACATAGAAACGTCATATTTGCTATGGTAATGAACGCCTCAGCTAAGTGCAACGCGCGTAAATTGAAAGTTTACTGCTCGCCATAAACGCGAGAGAAACTACATATTAAACATTAACAATACACGTATAAGGTGTCGAATAATTCGTTCAAGTTTTTGTTATATTCCATTTAAACAGACTTATGTTGCAAAACAAAGATGAACAATTAATCATCACCGGCGCGGTTAAGGAAACGGAGTCACAAAGGGCACAATGCACACTCAAAACGACTGTTAATAAATTTCCAAACAGAAGTCGTTTATGGCTGCTTTAAGTCATTACACGGTACCACTACAAAGATCTTTTTAAACGACACATAATAGGCCTGAACCTAGTTAATTAAATTTGTATTAAAAGTATCCAGAAGTGGCTCCTTATATCGGCTGGCGCTAAAGGTAACCGCGCCACAGTACTGCACTGTCATCCAGTTAATAGATCAAAATCTTTACCGGCGAAGTGGGCCTGGATGACCTGATTTATTTAACATAATGCAACGCGTGTTAACGACGCTTTGATTCGGTGATTGATTGAGTTTTTTGTACGAACTTGAATCATTCGCGCTTGCTCCTTCGGAAGCAATTATATAATCATTTTAAACTCTATTGAAATTAAATACTTGATGGGTAATTACTGAAGTCTTCAACATTGAATAGTTACACTTTAGTATTAAAAATAAGTAAGTTTTCATGTAAACTATATGCAATGCCCATTATTTCTCACATAATCTAGCATTACAGAGGCGAAAGTATAATCTTTTCATCAGATATTTTTTTTATCGGGATAACTATATTATTTTGTGATTATTCGAGTAGTATTGGTTACCTTCGGCAAATATACTAAAAATAAAGGATATGGCTTTGTATATGTGGTGTTATATATCCTTTTATTCTCATATTTTATAAATCAACACCGGCAAAACAATAGCCAATAGTATTAATTCAATGAACTATTCCTTGTCAAAATTAATTTTATTATATATGCACTTTAAACTGACGTGTCACTTCACTAGACTGTTACTATTATCACTAGTCACATTCAAAGAAATAGTTAAAGTGTCAATAATGTCACCCACTTCGACATTACTCCAAGTCAATTGATAGATCTCTATGAAACTACTAAAATAACATTCCATTAATGACGACGTACATTAAAAATTCAAATTATCCTAAAAGAATTGGAGCGGAAAAAGAAAAAGCATGTTTTCTGAAGCAAGAATGTCAACTGGGATAATTCAATTTTGATTATAGGACCAAAGCCTAAATACGGCTTCATTACCGGCCTCGGCGATCCGCGGACAATCATCTTGAGTAGGTATTATTAGTTACCAAACAATTTTACGTACGACGAAATAAAATGACCGGTTTAATATGAAATTACTCACTCTGTGATTTCATGTGGTTTTTTAGATTCATAAATAATTCGAAGCAAACGTATTATTCAGAAATGCTTTACTCAAAAATAGAAAAGCAAATAGAGCTCCGGAAGTGTGTTTAAATCTATTCCGTAGAGACAAGTATAGGCAACTTTTCATATTTAATGACACATTTGGAGAAATGATCTATTTTTTCATCTCACTGATTCGTATGCTCAACTCAATCTGTAAGAGGCAAACTAGACAGAGCAAGGGCAATTTATTCGTCACTCGACTGGCATCGCAACCGACAATTTAGTACTCAAACTCGGCCATGGAGCGTTATTTATGCGTGCCCATTTCCATGCCGTCAGCTTAGAAATTGTTTAGGCTAGATAATAAGTTTTAAGCTAAGGCTATGTACTACGTTAAATACTTAAGTGGTCGGACATGACGGCCCACGGCGGCTCGTAGCTGGGCTTCCGTGGGAACCCGACACGTGACGTTATGAAATCACCAGCGGCGAAAATTGATTGACACTACACTTCTCTGTGCTCATAATATACGTACGAGTACCACTATTTGCGGGACTGCTATTTGTGACCGTTTGACTTATTTGTAGCTTTGACTGCAACTATGTTAACGCGGATAACGAAATGGATTGTTGTTATACAACTATTTAGACAAGAATTGGATGTTTTGGAAATTTCAGTAAGACATTCATTAACTTGTTGAATACCAGCTCTATATTTTATTTGCAACATATTTGTTGAATATAGATAATTTGTTATTATAATGTCTGTGGCTGTGGTGTAATTTTTTTATTATACTTCTCGCTGAATTATTTGTACCGGTAAAGTACAATACAATATTATTCTATGTGAGATTATTCTGGTTGAAATGTGTCTTCTTCTATAACAAACATATGCATCAATTTTGTTAATTGCCAACTTTAGATTAGAATATGTGCTAAAGTAAAAATTCCAATGTGTTACAGTTATTTTAAGACGGGACAATATTAATAGAAGATAAAGTATCACAAAACGAATTCTCTTGTTTCCAACTTGTTTCTGATGACGTATTTTTACGAACTTGGAGTTCGTAAATGTGATATTTGATATTAATGTGTCGCTTCGATGTATATTGTTTGATATATGTATACCAATGTCAGACACGTCAATATATTAATTATAATCTACATTATGAACTTGTTCATACCTAAGTTTAAGTCGTAAATATATTCCGCATGTAATATTATTACAAATGTAACACTACAAAGCGTTGACTTTACTTTGCATCCTATAAAATCAATTTCTTAGTCTGTACCGAGAAACGTTTAAAATTGAATGAAGTACAAAAACCTGCACATTTGGTAAGAAATATGAATGTTCAAACGGCGTAAAATAATACAGTGCGCGTTGTAAACGGTCGAGTGCTTTTGAAATCGCCCGTTCACGAGTCCTGAGCAAACACAAAGTGTTGTGTGTCCTAATTACGTACTAGTCACCGAACTAATTCAACAAATTAACTGTGTACAACCAAGTGTCTGCAATGTCACAGCCGACTCACGCTTCACTTCAAACCTACCTTGCTATTATAATACGACAATTAACTCTATCCACAATTGTTTCTTTAATCAACGAATGCAATAATTACTATGAACAGTTGACAAGCTTCAGAACAATAATTCCATGTTTCCTGTTGCGTTTTTTATGCTTACAAAACATAAACGATGAATGCGAATGCAATTAATAGCAGCTCCGCGCAAAATCTTCAAGCAAAGATATTGAAAGGCAGCTGTAATAATTGTAAAGGAAACAGTCAAATAAAGGGTTGTCGATTTGAAAAATCGTCGATGATAAGATACAGCAGTTCTCACATCGAAGATCGGGATTGTGTTGGGAGCGAATGCTCGCGGCGAGGTGGGCGCACCCCGGTGGCTTATAATTAACACGCTGCAAGTTTTATGAATCGATTAGGATCTAAGCTTTCGTCAATAGCAGCTTTCGTCGCGCCGGACTTAACCGATGCTTTATCCTTATCGATGATTAATTGCGATTGAGATTTTTGCTTTAACCGTGTTATTAGAAGCGAGTTAAACACGGACCGCATCGATCGCTTTACAATTGCTGAGTTGTCATTGGATAATCCGATATCGTTTATAGTGGTAATAACGGGTTGAGTGCCGCGGGAGCTTTTAGATTGCTTTTATTCGACGTGACTCTGTTTTAATAGTATGCATCTTTTATAAGGAATTTTACATGGAAGAACCACAAATGTTATTGTTAAAACCTTACAATAATGTTAGTTATAAAAATAAAATCATAATCTTGTTCTATTTAAAAACGTATTTATATGAAATTTGTATAAGAGATATTTTATTTTGCACATAGCGTGGTAATTACAAGTAGGTAATATGCAAAGCTCCCGTTTACACGTAACACTCCGGGTCGCAACACATATTGATCATTCTAAGCGGGCGGGTGAAGTAATTATCGCAAATAACTTAGTTGCGGCCAATAAGCCCCCGAGCCATTGCTATAAGGAACGATTGTATAAATCAATACAACACTGAAGAGCGCCGACGACATACTCTATAAATAATACATGCGTACGTTAATTATAGTGGAACAGATACCCAGTAGGCATAAGTTAACTTTATCAATTATCTTTCTTCGAGCTTATGTTTTCAACTTTTCTAATATTATAATGTTATTTGAACTCTATTTCAAAAGACATAGAGACCGTAATTTTCAGTTGAATATACAGGAATAATAATAAGGAGTAAGTAACGCTCTAACTGTGTATTAGGACTATTTAGGTTGTTCGTTCAACTAAAACAGATGTACATATGTATAATTGACGTTTGAAACTCTTGTACGACAAGAATATCACATATCAAAATGACAACAATAAAGAGTGAAGTAGCTCTGTTGTTTTTTTTTTTAAATTTTATTTTATCTAGGGTTTTCTTTTTAAAAAAAACATATCAAACCCATTGTACATATACAAGAGCTTAACTAATTATAGAAAAATGGCTATCGAGGAAGTCGATGCTGAGTCCGCGGTATTAGCCGGTAAAATGCTGACGTTATTTCCGAAGTAGGATAACTCAAAGCACTTTGCAAAATTCCTACATCCAATCTATTAATACCAAACTTTCTCATCATGGACTCCCTCTCGACCTCGCTTCTGACACACTCCATCAGCAAATGTTGCACATCTTCAACCCTTCCACAAGTCAGGCAATTTGGCGAATTGACTTTTTTCATCAGATATGCAAACTTTGCCGACGGATAGTGGCCAGAGCGAAGTCTAAAAGCCAATTTTAATATAAATCTATTTAACCTAGTGTTTATAAACCAAGGCACACGAGGAGGCTCACATTGTATGGTTTTATACCATACGCCCTTTTCTTTACTTCGCTCATCAAAAAATTCTTTCCAAATGTCATGACAAATGGCTTTATATTTTGGTATCATTTCATGGTGAGAAGGGGCAACACCTTTTAGCACACCATCTTTCTGTTGTTACATTCTTCAGCGTTCGCTCCTAACATAGCCCGTGAGATTTTGTGGAGGTCATCTGTGACGTAATTTACTTAACCTATTGAGTTGCATCGGCAGACCGGCATCCAGTCATAATAGGTTTATAATTATGGCTAGCATTCCAAGACTTGACAGGTTAAATCACATTGGGCACGACATCTTCTGTTCTACTTAACAGAATCATATAAATTACATGTAATTTGAATTTAAGGCTGTACCCTAAGCTATTAAACTAGGAAAACTACATAAAACTACATAAAATTCGTTCATTTATTTGTGTGTTAATCTCTAACTAAAAACAGACAATAGAAAAACTTGATTTGGCTTCATAAGCCTTTAATTAGTTAGTTATTTGTTTAATATTCTGTGAGAATAAATCTATATCAATATGTAAATCATATATCTATCTATATAGATAGGTACATCTACTTTAATATTTTAAAACTATAGATAGACAATAGACGCTATTATTAAAGGTTTCTCGTCTGGTGTCATCAATGTGTATAAATTTCTATTTTGTTACTGAGTAATTGATCATTATCGAGTCAAAACTGTTGCAGGTACAAAAATAGGATTCCCTCACCTTAGAAATTTAGAGAAATAGGTTTATTAAGTGCAAAGTGGTTAACTCTTTGCACTTAATAAACCTATTTCTCCAAATTCCTAAACCATTTCGGAGATATGCAGGCGTAAGTCACATGTGTATTACACTCACATTCCGCTAGCTATTGCACATTTCCAGCTACCATGCTGCTACTAAGAAATACCTGATCTAAAATCTTAGTGACACTGCCCTATCCGGGCACCGAACTAAAATACAAATTGAATCACACAATATTATTAGAATATCTTGCAAATACACTGAGTTGAAGAAAATACTTCGGTCTTTTTTAAGTTCTGGATCAATACCATGGGTAAATATCAGTTACTATACAACAAAACGCTTTAATGTCAGCGATACCTCTATCAACCTAGTTGTTGCATGCATATGACGGAATCGC
The DNA here is from genome assembly GCA_963675205.1 of Catocala nupta. Taxonomy (NCBI): domain Eukaryota; kingdom Metazoa; phylum Arthropoda; class Insecta; order Lepidoptera; family Erebidae; genus Catocala; species Catocala nupta. The sequence continues at coordinate 17,724,945 of OY776081.1, forward strand.
ACACTGTATCGATAAAATATTCATACATAATCGCTACGACAAAAGAGTTATCGAGGAAGGTGATATTACCTATCCAGAGGAGACGCTTTGATGTCCTACATAATAAGTTGGTTTCTTTTAAATTACAAGACTTGGGCCGTTTATTTTTAGGTACATATTTGAATAATATATTTGTTTCAGCTGCCAGTTACAGTAGTGTATTTAATAGTTTTCAATAGCAGTTATATATAGTATAGAGCTTAGAAATGTGCTTTGTAAACGGTAATAGACTCGTCTTCTATGACATGGGATACCTGTATTTGCACGTATTTCGTGGATATAGCTGCGAGTGTATGTTAAGTTGTTTTTTAAAGCTATTTAAGAGCCGCACAAAAATTAAGCATGTAGAGTTTTATTGCACGATGCAATTTTGGGTGCCACTTTCGTACTACCAATAGGCCGAATTTTGTGAGTTTGATCGTGGTATTAAATTATACGAATCACAGATACTTACTTCAATTGTGGATGGTCTCTGAATCTGTTGCTCAATATTTGTAACGCCTCTTCACGACAATATAATGTAGTCGATAATGACAGACATAAAAATGATGTAGATATGATATAAGTCATGGCTAGAGTAATTAAATTATTCTATTCCATGGCAATAATAAGTACTCACTTTTACTGATAATGTGAAACAAAGTTTCCTAAGCATGGTATGTGCTTTTGAAAAAGGGTGACCCTTTAACATGATCAGAATATCATGTTAAACTCCTTGACGGACTACCCGGATTTTTACGCACTTGGCAGATAAAGGACACTTACAGACCATTGAGATCATAATATATGTACTAACAATTATCTTGTTGAAATTAAACTACTATATACGGATTTTATCGCGTTGTTTTTTTCACACTTTAGAATTTGTCAATTTAGAAACTATTACACTACATACTACTACTATTAAACTTTACTAATTGTTAAGCTAATTAAATTATCAAAACTATTTATATTTAAGTTTACACTTTCCCCGACGTTTCGGTTGCTTTTTACCATGGTCACGGGGAGACTAAGATGGTAGTTCTCTCAATGTTCCAGTGTAATTATTTCAAAGTACCCGAACATAATTTAATTATTGGTGTTTCTATTTACGCAGAATGAGCTCAAAGTATCATGAAGTCTAGCCGTGGTTTGCTTCTTCTTGGGTTTAACTATTTGAATTACTGGATCCCAAGCTGGTGGTATATTTCAACCATCTTCTCTATTGAAATTAGTATGTTTTTTGATTTCAATAGCCTCGCGAAGCATCCTTGGCAGGAGTCAGTGTTCTTTAGCGAGAATCTGTAGTTTGTCAAATCTCAGGCAGTGGTTGGTCCCCTGTTCACACACAGCAGACTTCAACAAGCGTTGGTGTTTTACATCAGCTATGTGTTCTTTTATGCGGATGCCTATGCTTCTCTTGGTTCGACCAATGTAAGAGAGTCCGCAATCACAATCTATTTTATAGTCGTTGCATCTTGTAAAAGTAGTTGGCACTTGACGGATGGTAAAAATTTACTTATCTTTGTTAGCGGCTTGAAGTATGTGTTGATAACAACACATGTTATCAAGTTCAGGTATAAAAATATAGAATCTATTCAAAGGTTAAAAAAATATATAGTTAATGTGATTTATAAAATAAACATGACGCACAACGTATACATACGTGTAACAGGCCAGTGTATGCCAGTGCTAAATACAAGGTAATCTTTAACTGAAAAATATTACAACTTATAAGTGTGATAGAAAACTTGTTGCGGCTATTGTGAATCTCTCTTATCACTTTTAATAACCTATGATTAAATACATTATGATATAATTGAGTTGATTTTCATTTGTCTTGATTTCAGCAGCGAGCATTCCTATTGTCTGTAAGTACTCCTTTAAAGAAAATGGAAGATGTAAATTACACGTCCATTATTGCATCACAATTAAACAGAATCTCAGGGTTGATCGAGAAATAAAAATCTATGTTATTTTTAAATACTAGTCAGTTATACCATGGTATTTTAAAGTACGCTTCAAGAATCCTGTTTTGTTGCACTAAACGAACTTCAACCAAGCGATGAGCTATATGTTATATTAGTATATTAATAAGAAATGTTTAATTATGACCTAAACTAATAAAATAAAATAAAGGCTCTATATCTAGCTATACTTTTCTAAGGAACAATCATATTTTAATCCTTACTCTAGCAATGTAACTAATAATGATAATTTGATCTGTGAACTGGGAAGTAACTATGTCTAGCTAACTGCTTACCAAGCAATTTGGTTACAGCACCTTGCTGTGAGAGCACATGATGGGCAATGTCGTAATGCCTGAGCCCGAAGCGGGACAGCTCGAGCAGCCTCTGTTGTGACAGCAGGGATGAGAGAGGGTGGGATGCCGCGCCGGGGTACAAGGGTGTGCCGGAGCCTCCACCAGCGCCGCCGCCTGATGATGACGGCGATACAGGTACTGAAAGAAAATAAATATAAGGATTATTTTTAGAAATTGACATTATATTCCACTGAACAATCCAATGTAATATGAAAAGTTCATATCCTTATCAGGCCTTATCTATACAAATATTTTAAAGAGAAAAGATTTGATCTATCGTTTATTTGTTTGTAAGGATTTAAATTAAAAACTATGTATCCGATTTAAAAAATATTTGTCTATTAGAAAGCTATATTATCACCGAATAACATAGGCTATATTTTATTTAAAAAAGTACTGTTACTAACATAACCTAATCTATTTTTACGAAGCCGCGAGCAAAGGACTAGCCTTTGCTCGCGGCTTCGTAAATATAGGTAACCTATACAATAATTATTTTTAAAGAAGTTTTAAACGAACGTAGTATCAGAGTTCACGTGTGTCTTATAAATGTTTGACAGTGCTTAACGTTTTGACCAATTGCTTTTAACTTGACCCTTTAAAGCCATATATTTATATATTAGGATATAATTAAATGCCAGCCGGACAGACTGTGTTTTGTACAGAGTGAGTGCGACTCTTTCTTTTTTCTTTCCACCAGACTCGCGCCTTGACGTATTACTTCGGGTACCTTTTGAGAAAGTCCTAATATTAAATGACTTACAAAGCTTAGTTTCGACTTGATTCGCCTGATAATCTTAAGTTCTGTCATCAAATGAAGACCTTACTACAAAATAAAGATAAGGAGGTATTCATTATTAAAATATTTGTAATTGAAAATAGTAGCAGCAAGTAAACAGTTTTTAAATAGGTACAATAGAAACAAGTACCTAGTTTTTATTGAATTGTATGTCATGTCCCCATTCAGTTAATATTTACAGCGTATGAACAAGTATTCTGTGTCGGTATGTCGCGTTAAAACGATTAATAATACATTTTACGTAAAAGGATTAAGACGTTAAACACATAAATCTTGATATAGGCTCAGTGTTGAATTGAATATAAATAAATATTTTAATGATATTCGACGTCAACGGCTATATTAAAATATACGACCTCTATGCGCATATTAGTTTAATCGGCATGTTGATCGAATGTATTATTTTAAATAAAAATATTTATAAAATGGCATGTCATGTATCATCATCATATATGTAAAAAGTATAATAAACAAACAAAGTATTTTTATATAATTTGTTGACGCTGTTATGTTTAAGATGTGTCCAAACATTAAGCGGCAAGAGCGCGGCAGCAACACGCGGCGTTTGCAGGACACATGTCTGTCGCGCTCTAGTTAGGACGAAGCTGACGAATGTTTGCGCGACAGTATAGCGCCACACACCTAACACACACCGCGCGTTTCAGTTGGCATCAGAACTAAAATGAAAGCGGTTGCGTGTGTCGTAGCTCTGCTAGTTATTAAAAAATTGCGGAGAAGGACTAAGAAAATATATTTTAATGAGTCAATGCTGGATAAAACTACTTCATCAGCGGAGGATAGGATTATTCTTATCATGTAAAATGTGAAATGCCTCATAAGCAAACCATTTCGATGTGTAGGTACGACTTGTTTCTGCAATAAAATAATATGTACCCACTTAGTTAAAAAAAATCTAGACATGGTTCTGGTTCTAGCAGTTTGTAAACAGATGAATAGGTAACAATTGTGTCATGAGTATAGTTAGTAGGTCTAGAATTAGATTTACACCAATGTAAACCACACCATAATTATATTAATTATTAAAAGATTAAAACTAACTCGATCCAGTCGTATTACCTACTTGTTTTTCCTCTATTCCTATCTCGCCTATAGGAATTTGAAAGACTTTTCATTTTAGATTTTACCTTTTTTATTATACCAAAAGAACAAAACCATAGAACGGAATCTCTACTAGTGATACGTATAATATAATTGGAATGATATTCGAATACAATTTTGCAAAACGCGATGCCTAGCTTGCTTAGTCCATATGCGTTTGAATATACGCATGCAATTGTGAACATCGCTTGTAGTGTAACACCCCGATTTAGAAATCATCTCTCTACAGGAGAACTCAGTAAAGCAGCGTTGTGTTATGTCCAGTGAATGGAGTAAACCAGAGCTTCTTAAAGAGGCGCCGCCGCCGTTTTAAGCAGCGGGGTCAATAATATTAGAAGCGAAGAAGAGAGTTTGCCTCTTTTTTTGCGCACTAATATTTGAATGATCTTGTGATAGTACTGTTGCAAGCATCAGAAAGTACAGCAACCGTTTATCATTAGACGCACTGGATGCTTGTTTGCTATCACAGGAATTTGCAAAAAATATTTTTATTAAAGTGGTCCTACAACAATGTTTTGACACATTTAATTAATACCTACGATCGGGTCACGCCATATTTCTGTGTCATAACATGTTTGGAATAGAAGCTGAATGACTTATTTTGAAGTTTAGCTTACACTCGATGGCATACAAATCAACTATTTTTTTTTTAACAAAATACACAATTTTACTGTAGGGTTAGGATTGAATATATGTATCACTTGACCAGTTGCGAGCTTGCACTAATGCTTAAAAAATTATGTTTAATAAACTCGTTTTTCGTAAGAAATTGTTACAAGATATTTTCTTGAATCTTGAATTTGCCTTAAGCCTTTGAGAATATAAATTTAACTGTTTATATATTTCCAGGCGCCGTTAAGGTACCCGTCAAACAATCCACAATTAACCAAATAAGATTACTTTTATACGCATCATGAACAACAAAATACAATGAACTGTTAACTTGTTAAAATTGTGCTGTTCAAATAAAAAAACTCTTTTGTACCAAAATTAAGTAGGTATTAGAAGCTTTAAATTGTTGTTTTTTTTTTTTATTTTGCTCGTCAAAATGACCACACTCCGCCTGATGGTAAGCAGCCGTATGGTCTAAGAGCAGTGGCCTCCACATCGTCCTCATAGCAGCCGAGGCGATGTTGAGGTCTCTACTTTGACGGCCTGAGAAGATGCTTTTTCACGCCCCGCTTAAAGGACCCAGGATTGAAAGAAGAAGGAAACACGTGCCTTGGCAGAGAATGCCATGCCTTGATCGTTCGGCAGAGGTAACCCAAACTTGTTGGTCTAGTCGATTCCACCGTGTAAGGATGGCATCTGAGCCCAGCACGCGTTGTTCTGGATAGGAAAGGGGAGGGTGGGATAAGGTGGAATAACTCTTCAGAGCACTCCCCGTGGTATATTCTGTAGAAACATGCCAAAGAGGCAATATCCCTACGGAGTTGCAGAGGTTCCAGTGAACTCGTGACCTCTGGATCTCCGATGATACGGACAGCCCGCCGCTGTAACCTGTCAAGAGCGTCTAGCAAGTACTGCGCGGAGCCATCCCAAAGATGAGAACAGTACTCCACGCAAGGGCGCACTTGTGTATACAATAGGCACAGCTGCCCAGGCGCGAAGAACCGCCTCACCCTGTACAGAACTCCGAGTTTTCGCCGAGTTTTGAATATATGTATATACCTAACTTTGTTTCTCTTATTAGACATGAAGAAAGGACAACTTTACACTTATCTACTTAGGATACTATCCTAGATCCCAACAAGACAAATAAACACTGAACAATCTGAACTTTGAACAAAGATGTCCTATTAAGAAATACAAAACTTACATTTTATCTGATACAAAAACAAGCAATAAAAGTCCGAAATGTTTCTTGTATGGATGCACGCGTGTTTTTTAATAACATGCGAATGACAAATAAAAACGTGCGACAGTGTTGCTTCAATGTCACTTCGCTTATAAGTATATGCTTGCATCAATTTATTCGATTTCCGAACAAACTGTTCGTACATCTTTAAATAAGTATTATTATCAACTCTTTACTCGATATTGAATAAATAATTGAAATCAAATGCTAATCGAGTGATGAGTGATGACTACACTATTAGGTTATTTTACTCGTAGCCTATTACAAAAATATGACAAAATTGAGTCATCAAAACAAATAACTACATTTTATTAAAAATAGTTTATAGTGTCCGTTGATGTCATACCTATACCGTTTTAAGTAGGTATGTGTGTTGGGAGCGCCCTGGGCAAAACATTCAGTAATCCGCGTTAGAGCCGGCGACTCTGAGCCCGCTCATTACGTGCATGTGTCATTACAATGCCGTGTCAAAGGCTGCAATATCCACCTTTATTACTAACCACGTTGTACTAAACTACAGAGCTCGCTGTTGGAACTGCGCCTGTATGTAAAGTGCAACAGAAAACATATTTACGTTAGTCCCGCTGCCCTGTTATCAGACCTATACTCATAAACCCTTCCTCACATTTTAAATAAGAAGGTGTAAATCTAGCAATAAAATAAATAACTTTTTAATAAGATTAAGAAATATAATTTAAGAAATCAGACAGAATGATGTAAAAATAAAATTTTATAGGCTAACAAACTGGATCCGTCGATGGCGTAAATACAAAATTAAAATGTCTCCGACGCACTAAAGCTTCGATCTCTCAACACGTATACATACATATTTGTATCCACGCAATTTGTCGTTAACACCAACCAGATATGCTAAAGGCCCATCGTAACAATGCTTTCTTATGAACACATCGTAACACATTCAATTATAAATTAAGCTATTAACTTAATATACCATAATTTGTTTATCAGGTTAAGCATCGAAATTAATGCAAGTGGCATAACTTGTCCATAACTTAACACTTTTTATTAGCGAGTCAATAAGGCAATTTCGTCAACGAAAGTATTATCAAGCTTTTTAAATAACGAGCAATCAAAAATGACACTTGTTAGTGCATCGCTAAGACACATTTTAGAAAGACGAGCTAATTGTGATCGGGCGCGCGGGACTCTGCTACGACGTATAATTTCTCGTGTAATCGCTTTAATAATGGGAGAAAAAAGTGATATTATCTGCCCACGGTCAATAAATTAACACCGTTTAGAGCAAAAATGTAGATTCTTAGTGTCGCTACTATTATAAATAAATTGGACTCAAACGAGTAGAGGTTTTAAAGGAGATTGCTCGTGTCGGTGAGTGTTCGTGTGTGTGTTTTTATTAGGGTGCGTGAGCAGTGAGGCCTTATTAAAATATTTCGAGTGGAAACTGGAAGGACCACTTAGTGGTACGCGGGAGTTTCACGCCTGAGCTGATACAACATTAAATCGACAAGATAGCTTATTTGTGCTGAGCTGAGGATTAGTGGCAATAAATCACTGATTAGAATGTATTGACTGGCGTTGACTCCGCCGCGGCACACGGGTCCGCGCATTATTTATTGACCGACAGTTTTTTTAGGCTTTTACGATCTCATTTTATCTATTTGTTAATGTTTAACGATCTAAACTAGACAGTTTGTTTATTTAATTAGCTCCGTCACTAATGCAAATTGTGTTTCTGATTATCTTTAAGATATGTGTGGTTAAACTTACTTTTCAATTACATATGGAAATGCCACTGTCGGGTGTCATCGGTGACGAGTACTAAGAAAAAGCCTCCACGGCAATTATGCTCCTCGGGTATAGGTGAACGCACTTACACAGTTGGATGTAGATAATGATCATAAAAAGCAGTGCAAATTAATGAACATACGAGTAATATGGCACTATCTGTAAATTTATTAGAGCGCACCTACACTATTTACATATTCGTACAAGAGGCAATATTTTTTGCGCCATTAGTTTAATTGTATAAACAAAACCAAGTTTGTTGGTCAGCACAGCTGTGCAGGCGTCGTATAAACATGCAAAGTGATGCGAGGGGAGCGCGTCCACTTCATCGCGATGTTAAACAGTTTTCTGCAAAAAATATTATTTTATCAGCGAGCCTCACCACCATTAATGTCATCACGCTGCGGAAAATTACCACCTTTCATGTAAATTTCAATACAAGATCGAAAGTGTACTCGATATTGCGCCTTTATGATTACAAAGAATTACACGCAACAACAATTCTTTTGGAATTGTTTAAAGATACACAAGAATTATAAACATGAGTTGGCTTAAACACCGCTTCGCTCAATTCTGTATTAAAATGAGAATTTCAGTAATTCGCGTTAAATTGTCTGTGAAATGATCGAAACAATAAAAATACGGTAAATATAACGGATATGGAGCGAGGCAGATATTAATAATTCTGCTCAAATCGAAAGCCATCAAAACTGTGATTGTATTATTACATTTACACTTGGGTATATTGAATTGATAAAATATTACCGTTAATAACATCGAAACAGTGAAACAACTTGATGGAAATTGCATTAAACATAAAGAATAAGGGTAACCAGTTTAAATATCGCCAAAAATACATTACACAATTGAAAAACAAATAGGTATATACCATGGATACAATAGGCTCGTCCCCTAAAATCATAGTTAGCGATATATGAATGTTATACATCTCTACGTACCTACTCCTTCATATACTCACTCCTGTTTTCCTTAGAGGGTACGGTCCTTACTGTGAGCCAGGCATATCATTCTTGCTTCAATTACTCTATTATTCACTCTTTCTAGTCGATTTAAGGTTATGTTAACTTTGTCTTTCTGCATAATGTCTGCGATCTGTCAGAGTAAGAGTTCGCCTAGTTCCTACCTTTATGTCATTCCCATTCATATTCGCCTTTTGTTATAAATATTTAATCAATAACCCTTAGAGGTGACCTAATGGTTAAAGCTGTTAACACCTACATTTTTTTAAATATTTTTGCCAAATTTTATTTCTGTCAAAATGCTAATGTCAGCTCTATCAATACAGTTCATATGAGCATGCTCCTTTACCCAAACCTCGTCGTGGTTCATAACAATATTACAAGTTTTGATTGAGATATTTAATCTGTTCTCGTGCGAAACAAGTTATTTTTTTGTGTTATAAGTGCCCCTGTGATGATTACATTAAGTTAGGTGCGATAGTTACGACGGTATCATACGTTCTAAGTGTTTACTGACTTCATATCAGCCTGGCTTTTCTGTGGAATGACTCTCCAACATTCTCAAATATGTAGGTAGTTATTTACGCGCAGGCTTGACATATGCTCCGAGCCTACAAGGTGTAACGACTTAATGACAGTGACTATAGCTTAGAGCACTCAGCTAAATACTTATATACCTTAACAAATAATAGTATAAATTCAATACTGCATATGTATTTTGTGTTTTCTGGTTTCTTTGTAACATAAAAGTTTCGTTAAAGGTTACACCGCAGGACATGCAATAAAAGCAGCTTTTTTAACACAAACAGGGTAAAACGACTTTCTTATGCATTTGTATGGGATCAAACGACATTACTGTGAGAATTGTATCGCTTTTGCAAGCTGTACCTTGGTTTGTACGGTGCAATGTTACTTACACAGTGTTGGGCAGTTTGGCCAACTTTAAATTTATTACGTTATTATCATGTCTTCCCAAAGACTGAACGTAGATAAATAACCTAAACTGTGAAAATATTAGTGCTTTAAAATTAAACCGCAACGGTTTTTATAAGAAAGAAAATGCATTTTTGTGAGTGTGTCACGAATATATAAAAGTAAACAAACAAAACTGTATGAAAAATACGGTTTATTGGGTTTACAACATTTTAGCAATATATATTTATAATTACATTAATCCACGATACCTAATCGCTCCGTGACGATGGCTGCTGAAATGCAAGGTATTTTTGAGCTTGTATCAAAATAAATCGTGACATTTAACCTTTCAACCTCGGCGGAACACCGGTGGCCTCACACGATAGATTATTAATGTCTGGTATTCTAAGATTTGTCAGGTTATAGTAGTTTATTTTTCATAGAGGAAATTCATAAAAATTCTTATAGAAACGAACTAAGGGGGGATGGGATACTTTAAAATTGATATAAAATAATTCTGAGACCTTACAATAGTAATATGCCTACATAAAAAATAGTTAGCCTTGAGTAAATAATTTATTTTCAGATTAACATAATAGAAATTGATGTATGTAATCAGATTTCTTTAATTTTTAACCTGACATAGTTAAAACCCATCTACCTCATTCTCTCGTTATTTACCAAAGATATGTTTGAAATTTCAATTTAAATTATAGGTATGCCAGGTCAGAAATGTATTATTAGGTCTAACATGCATATACAGACCCTGTAGTAAATATGGCAGCTCCTGATAATGTTTTATTAAAAAACCTATTCACAGTTAATTTGAAAACTGGTAATTATTGCCATAGATAAATGGAATGAATAAATATAATAAGAATATACGAATTCATGTAAAGTTTAGGTAATTTTAATATTTCATCATCATTCGTTCTCCAATAATGTTAAGTGCATTATACGTTTGTCAGTCTATTCGTACATTAAAGTCAAAACAAACTTATCTTGATAAATAATTTTATTCTTATCTGTATATCACCATCCTCACAAAAGTCAATTAGAAGCTCTTCCTACGGCGGCTTAATCGGCCCAGAACATTAATTTCTTGTTTACCATCTCTTAAGTACATAATTAATATTAATTTAACACATAAACAGTCACAAGAATTTAAAAACCGCATATGTTACACCTTAAAGAGAATTTATTTTAACATCGAACATTCTTACTCATAAATTGTAATGTAAATACAAGGCAATGAATAAACCAAATAAATATAGTTTTATGGCTTGTTATAAACCATGGCCAGCATTATAAATAGTTACACAATACAATGCCTAAGAACTTAAAAGGCAGCATTAATTGTCTTTGTGTATGTTACAACAACTAATAATGTGAAAATTATTCGGTACCATACTAACTGCATCGAACATTCGCTCGAATTACTCCGTATAAATAATGTGCGTCTTAAGATACTTTTCACTACGTATTGTATCGTGATACTGATCATAATTATTATCTATGTCTCAAACGATGACGAATGTTTATACTTTTTAATACTTACATAAAAATAAATCGCGGTGTCTAATCTGGTTTAAATACTTTAAACCAGATTAGACAGTAGAGATTCTACGATTCACGGTTCCGCCATAGAAATATAATGAAATTGTATTATTTATTATCTATATATTAATACGTGAAGCAAAAATTTGTACTCCTTTTTACGAAAATTGGGTGGACGGAGGAGTATGAAATTTGGCACAGTTAAAGTTTATATGAAGGAGGAGAGGCAAATCCTAATATTTATATAAAATATTCATTAGAAATAAATTAAATTAATGAAAAAACACTACACGCACACAACCATGCATTTGACACACGCAGTCGAATCGCGTTTGTAGTATTTCGGCGTTGTTCATCTGACGTCGTACAATTCTTTGTAACTATGGTTACCTATACTTTATTTATATGTAATAAAGAGAAAAGAAAACAAAGTAGCAAGCTTAGGAATATCGTCAATGAAAGAGTATAGTCAAGTAAATAATAACTTGTTTGGAAAAGATAAGTAAATTTACCCTGTATAGCCTTGGCGAAATCTAAATGAAATGTGATTATAAGGGTAAAGTTATAGACAATAAAACCTTAATAACGATCAAAATTTTAATTTTAATTAATCATTGCGCGGATGGAGGAGTATGACAATTGGCACAGTTAAAGTTTATATGGAGAAGGAGTGCCGAATATAATATTTTTATTGTAATATTTTTATAAAATATGCATTAGAAATACATTAAATTAATGAAGAAACACTACACGCACACAAACATGCATTTGACATAAGCAGTTGAATCGCGTTCGTAGTATTTCGGCATTGTTCGGTTGACTTCGTAGAATACATCGTAACTATGGTTACATACATATGTATGTATGTATGTGGAGTAGGTGATAAGTAAATGAAATGAGATTATAAGGGTATTGTTATAGACAATAAAACCTTAATAAAGATCAAATTTAAAATTTCAATAAATTATAGGCGAATTTCAACCACTTGGCGACCGATAGTATTATTAAATGTACTAAATATTAGAATATTCATAAAATAATTATGCATCTCACTAAAAATAAGCTAAATCTACACGGACTAAGAAAATCTACAAAGCTAGTTATTAAGCCTACTTTAATAGTAATGTAAAAAGGCTGTAATTTTAGTATAAACTACGTTAAGGATTCACGGCTATGTCATAAAAACTAGAGGCTGAATATTTACCATATTATTTTAATTGTATAGTACCTAGTACCTTTAACCATAGGCGCAGGATGTTCAAAGTTATTTAACACATTTAAAACAAAATTGGTAAAGCTCATTGATACTTAATTTAGGATTTGGTATGTTTTTTGTCCAAGAGGAACCTATAAAACGTGCAAAATTACAAGTGTGTAATAATAGGGATTGAAGTATAAAGTTCCCCCTCCCTAGCCTTTATTTTTCCTAAGTCACTTGGGGTCGGTTTTTCTGGTCTAATCCGATTTGACTGAATATCAGATTTTACATGGAGCGGCTGCCACCTGACCTCCGCAACCCAAAGGCTTACGATACCCTAAGGCTAGACCAGTGTCAGAATATTATAGGGCACTAACTTCCCAGTAACGACTACCATAGATGTTCATGGCAGCCGGGACCGACGGCTTAACTTGCTCTCCGAGGCACGGAGCAGGCGATAATTGTCAATCAATACGCACAGCAAGTATGAAGTTGTCATTGTATAGTAATATATATTTTGAATTGATAAAACCTTGATAGTGTGAGATTTTCGAGTGAAACATTTTCCACATGATACATATATGACATTTTTTTTAAATGTGCAACATTCGATTTTCGACTTTCAATTGTTATTTTATTCAGCTTAGACGGGAAAGATGGATACTTCGAAAATCTGAGTCATTTTCGAATACGAGTTCCGATGCGGGACTAACGCGGCAGAAACGGCTCGTAATATCAACGCTGCGTTTGGAGAGAAGACTGCTAATGAACGCACTGTGCGTTTTTGGTTTAAACGCTTTCGTAATGGAAACTTCGACTTGAAGAACGAACCACGTGGAAGACAGGTGAATAAGGCTGAATTGAAGGAGATGGTGGAAGCCGATCCGAGTCAAACTACCTAGAAATTAGGGCCATGGTTTAACGTTAACCTACTTATAATATTGCCTCATTTGCATCAAATTAATAAGATAAAAAGATATGAAAAATGGGTGCCTCATGATTTGACTGATCTGCAGAAAGAAATGCGTGTTGAAACTCATGTTGCCTTATTGAATCGGTACATAAATGAAGGAATATTGGATCGAATTGTGACAAATGACGAAAAGTGGATTCTTTACGATAATCGTATGCGAAAAATGCAATGACTGACCCCAGGTCAAACGCCGCAACAGTGCCCTAAAGCAAAGCTTACCAATAAAAAGGTAATAGTAACTGTTTTGTGGTGTCTTCATGGTGTTATTCACTATAGCTTTTTCAAGTCTGGTCTAGCAATAACAGCAGATGTTTACAGTGCCAAAATTCGAACACTGATGGCGAAACTAGCATTGAAATAGCCCCGACTCGTGAATCAATCTTCACAATTATTGCTCCATGATAACGCAAGACACACACTATAAACACTGCACTATAAACTGTTGTAACTCTACAGTAGCTGCAATTAGAAACCAAACGTCATTCTCCATACTCGCCAGACCTTGCTCCAACGGATTATTATTTTTTTCGTGATTCGGACAATTTACCACGTGATAAAAAAAAATCTTACCAGGACTACAAAATGCTTTCACACAGTTTGTCGAATCTAGATCCCCAAACTTCCCTTTAGATGGCAGCAATGTATAGATAATGAGGGTAAATATTTCGATTAAATAAATATGGTACATCTTAGAAAAAAACGAGTTTCAATTTTTCAGTACAAATCGGCAATTTTATACATTAACCCCTAATAGTACGTTATACTACACACTACTCACCCATAACAGCTCAAAACTGTTAAGTTTTCAGCTATTGTGGGAGAGTAGGTGTAAAGAAGCTCGAGATGGTAGATACATGTAATTACAGACTACCAGTGCGTTGTTATATCTAGATTATATTTGATAGTATTGTTAATAATGATGGGCAAACTTTATTTATAAGTAACATTAGTATAAAAACTAAAATATAAAAACAAGTTTTTGCCATAAATAACGTTGCACGGCATGCTTGACAAACATCATGCAGTGATCCTGTATTCCAGCCTCGTTGCATATTCAATGTGCTCGATTCGCGAAGATTTAATAGTCGGTACAGACGGCATCCGCAGCGGAAGTGAGCTTTAATATAATAAATGAACTCGTTTATTCTATAAAGTTTATTCCCAGGCCTAAATAGGTATCACGAAAAGTTCGTGAGTACAAAAGATGTAGCTGAAAGTCTCAAAGTTTGTATTATATGGTTATGGAACTGTTATGTTATTTACTAACATTAAAATATAAATTTGAATTAACGTTAAATCATAGCTGACAGTACTAAAGACACATCAGAATAATTATTACATACCTACGCTTTAAATACAGAGTATAAAATAATATATCATAATAAAAATTAATACGGTGCCGTAAGATTATTCTAGATTATTTGGTTGTAAAAGTCTCGATATTAAAGGACTTGTATGACTCTTAATACAATAGCATTAAGTAGTTGCTAGTTTTAGCATGTATGCGCTGGCTGAATCGAGTAACCGCTCTCAAAGAATATCGTAAACAGTAACAGTAGGTATTATATATGTACTGTAGCATTTCGTACAGTGCGTGAGAGCGCTGGGAGCCCAAACTTTCCGTTGGCTAGAGTTTCCTTGATGTTGTTTCTGGGATACCAAAAACACGGATTCGTCCATGAGCGGCGGCTACCGCTCATCATTAGGTAGGCGGCTGGGCCGTCTGCAGCCAGCAAGGAATAAAAACAAATCATTGATAGTTTTATAGGTACTGTGACTAAATTTCATGATTGCGTTATCTTTTTATTAATTAAATATTAGTTACCTATATATATGTAATAAATTAATAATATATCATTTAAACCGTAGCAATAAATAAATAAATAAATATTTTACCACATACACACAACACCATCTAGCCCAAACTAAGCAGAGCTTGTACTATGGGTACTAGACAATGGATAAACATACATATATACTTTTTTTTTTTGTAAATACATACATATTATACATAGAAACACCCAGACCAAGACAAACATCTATGTTCATGCACACAAATGTTTGACTTGTGCGGGAATCGAACCCGCGACCTCAGGTGTAGCAGTCGGTTACACTAACCACTATTATCTAAGTATATAAAAATAAATTGAATCTTGTCTTATTAGAATAATTATGACGTATCCACTATTGTATAAAAAAAGATCCTAAAATATTTTAAAGTAAATTATAGATATTGAAGTCTATGTGACGTAGTTAGCCGGAATTGTAGGGAATTATAGACTGTGTATAGATGGATCTAATACATGCTACATCACTAATGCACAAAAGCGTTATTTTTGACACCATATATATACAAAAGGATTACTAAAGTAATTAATTAATCTTGGAAAACATATTAAGTACAATTAATAAATTACGTCTAAAACGACTTATTGCAGAATTTTTGAACAACACTTGAAAATGTTGTTTTTGTATTAATAACAAATAAATATTTTCAGTTCTTGATAAAAATAACTTATCAATGTTACTTATTAAGCCGGCCTTCATTTATTTGAACAATCGTTCCCTTTAAAATAAAATATATTTTGCATTATCTTTTTTGTACTTTTTTTACAAATAAATTATCTTATCCTACAATTTACCCTTATGGCATTAAATTGAGGCAATACAATAATTATTAAATTTAAAATCAAAGAGAGCAAATGTAAATTATACATATTTTCTGCGGATTTTAACAGTTCCAAAAATATTTTATTATTTTAACCTTTTTAAATAAGTGTATTATATAGATAGCTATACATTACAAAATAATAGATAGTATTATGGGTGGCACGTCACATAATTATGTAGCTAAGGAATGAAAAATAACATTATAGTACATATAAGCATATAGTCTTAGGCGGGACTTCAATAATAATGTAAAGGACTTGTTTATTCAAACTTAATCTATATGAATTATGCTCTTATAGGTTATTTGAAGTAATAATAATAAGAATAAATTTTTTATTGAAACAAAAAGTTTATACATTTACAGTGTCAGCCCTGATTCCCAAACTAGTGTGAGCTGTATGTTGGGAAACAGTCCTTTCCAAAAACAAATTATACAAAAATGTTACAATAATATAAGTAAGATAGGTACATAGACTAGAATTGACTTGAAAAATCAGAAATAAAATAAAAATATGTAACTTTTTTGTTAGTTTACGAGTGAATATAGTGGTAGTAGATTATGTGTGCATGTGTGTATGCATGTGTGTGCGTGTGTGTGTGTAGGTGCGAAAGCTTTAAATGTATAATAAATTAATGGTACAGTTCCAACTACAATATATTACAAATATTAATATACAATTATATGTTCCATCTTCTAATATTTGATAAATATCTAAATACTCTAAGTCAATCACAAAACAGTAGTAGTGAATGCCTCTTATAAAAACTACGGCTCCGTATAATGGACAATTATTTCTTTTTCAATATGCCAATTAAGCTAGATAAGATTGTACCAGTGTTGCTAACTTCAATCTATATGGTGCCTCTTTATTTTGAATTAAAGAAATCAATTCTCATCTTACTAGTAAGTCACGTCAAGTTTGGTTTGTAAAACATTTTACGCACTAGTACATGGCGCTTAAGAGTTACAAAACCAATTTCTCAACAACTTGTTGTAATTAAATAAATAATCCGCTTAACATTACCTTTTTCTATACTGATTCGGTAAAAAAGGCAAATAACAAACACTAAAAGTGTTATTTGTTTCCTTTTTCTATTTGAAATTTAGCAAATCACTGACGATTCGATTCAACAGAATAAACTTTATATTGTTTTCGCCTAGCTCCGCCTATTCCTGTCTGTTGTTGATGGAAATAATAATTGCGCTTTTTAAATCTAGATAATAGCTTTTTTTGAGCTCAGAAACCTACGTGCCAGACCGTGTTAGAAGATGTAATTAAAATTTATTTTTAATTCAGTGACAGCACTATTTAAAAAACGTTTATAAGAGCATTTCTTCTAAAGACTTTTGCCGAATTAAAACCCTGAGAGTGCTAATTTTTAAAGTAAATCATTTATTATGGTGTGTTGTTGGTTGGTTGATTTTGTTATAGATAGACCGTAACTAATAACACAAAAAGCTCGTTATTTCTGCACGGATATATTTTGATAAGCAGTTTCTGTATTCTACCGTAAATTTACACAATTAAATTAAATTGATAAGTCATCCAGACAAAGTCTCACGCCTGTTTATTACCACAGGGGCGCACATTTTACCAGCTGTTCTTAGGTCCACGTAATAGAAATTTTATTGACTTGCAGATTTTTATTATTTAAGTCAAATAGTTAAATTACCCAAGTACAAAAGTTACAAGCGATTTAAATCTGGTAATAGGAATAATTATCAAATGACAGAAAATTAATGTACAATACAAATTGAGACGCTTTTGAACCGCAGGTGGGCTTGGAAAATAGCAAGATATATACTATACAGCTCCACGTTTTAATATATCGAAATTGAAAATTTAATGTACTACCTTATTTCGCAACCAATTTTGCTTTTACTATTTGCTCTTGTGTGCATAATAATGTACAAAATCAAACTAAGGCAACTGCCCTATTACGATTTGTTCGATCCAAAAATAGAAAACGATCTAATTGTATGTGTGGCATGAAACTGAAGAACAACTTTCTTATACTTTCTTATCTGTAATTGCAAAGGTGGGATCACATTTTCTTCACAACCAAGAACACTTAAATACTTGTAATAATGTTACTTCACACACGACATTACGAAGATTTT
Organism: Catocala nupta; assembly: GCA_963675205.1. NCBI lineage: Eukaryota > Metazoa > Arthropoda > Insecta > Lepidoptera > Erebidae > Catocala > Catocala nupta. Next base: position 17,743,244 of record OY776081.1, read on the forward strand.
AATAATACAGATAGAGCACTCTTTATTTACAATACTATCGTTATTCTACGCAGATGAAACAGACAGCTCTCAGCGAAGCAACTAATGTATACTAACCATGTATGTACCTAGGGTCTCTTCGATCAAAACAGCTTGTAAAACAAAGCTACAATGTCATATTTTGATAGACAGTGCACCGTTATTGTGTAATTGGCTGAAACAATTGCAGGAAAAGATATTTTTGTATGTTTTGCATCGGGATTATGAGACCAGCTAACCCTCCATATGCGAAAGCTTGTTATGATGAAAGTAACATAAATATTGATTTATAATAATAAGTATTTATTGTTCAAAGAAAGGTTACAGGTATGTCAATTTGATGCCTTAGACCCCACACTAGGATTCCCTGTGTGGTGGGATCTAGTCTCTTATAGTCCGAGACATATACATTTATTTTAATCAAATTTATGTTTATTAAATATTTTGATTAAAGAAGAAAAAAATTTAAAGTAAATAATTAAAAGTTAAATGTTTGTGTCTACGTGTGTGTGTTATGTGTGTATATGAGGGTGTGTGTGAGTATTTTTGTGTGTGTGTATATGCGCGCTCATGTGTGTATTTAAGTGCTGAAAGTAGGGTAAAATAAGGTCTAAAAATAATTTCTTGCGTTCGGTACTGTAATTATCTATATATATATATATAGTAGCCAACTTTTTATTTTATTTTGACAAGCCTTTTTGGTCAGAAAAGCTATACCTAAAATTATTTATTCGGCACCCGTAGGATATTTTAAGTATTGCACGTTGTGCTCTTTCTAATTTAAGAAAATTAGTTTTAGCAACCGCATCCCTGGTGACAATACAATACCCAAGTACTGATTGACACAAGGAGAAGTATACCATTTTTATTAGTTTATTAGTAGCTATCTTTGATAAATGTCGAAATACATATATGTAATAGTTTTCTTACTCTAGCACAGGGTACGTCTACATGTTTATATCACGTTAGTCTGTAATCTAAGTGAACACCTAGGTATTTAATATGTATTCATGATATCATCTGTATGTTACACTGTTGGACAATTGCTACTAGAAGGATCAGAACAAGAGTGCAGTTTTAAAACAGTTGGTTCTGTAGGACTTGTTTGCTTAGATACATTAAAATAAACAGCTTTGGTTTTGGCCACATTGAGGGTAAGGAGATTATTACTTAGCCAATGTACAACAGTCTGCAAGCCATTGTACGTCACTCCAAGTGTTGCCATGGAAGACAGTGTCGCAGTGTCATCAGCGTACGTGCCAAATTTTGCTTGTGCTAAATTAAGTGAACATAATGAATCAATATAGATGATAAAAAGGATTGGCCCAAGGACACTTGCTTGGGACACACCAAAATGCACAGTATTGACGTCACAGCAGTGGTCGTGCATGACTACACATGTTTTCGCTCGTCAAAATAGGATCTAAACCAATCTAGTGCAGATCCACGTATACCAAGAAGAGCCATGTTTTCCAACAAGATTTGCCGTGAGACGGTATCAAAGGCCTTAGCCATATCCAACAAAATACCAACACAAGCTTTTTCATTGTCTAGCTTTTCAGCTATATGGTCAACAAGTTCCGAAACTGCATCTTTAGTGGTTTTTTGATAAGCGATTATCTTGTTCCAGATAGGCTAGAAGTTTTTTATTAACAACTTTCTCCAGAATTTTGAAGAGTTGTCAGTGGAGAAATCGGTCGGTAGTTGGCAGGATCTAAAGTATCGTCACTTTTATATATGGGGCAAACATTTGCAATCTTCAGACAATTAGGAACGGTGTGAGTTGATAGGCTTAAGTTACACAAAAATGTAATAGGCTCAGCAACAATGTTAATGCATTTTTTTATAATCGTGTTGTCTATGTTATCACAGCCTGAAGCTAACGTTATTTTAAGGTTACTCATTATCTTAGAAATTTCGATTTTATTCGTCGGAGTAAAGTAAAAAGAGTGCCTTTTATTATATGACCTATTCAGAAGTTTACACGTCTTAGCCAGTTCTTTTTCAGTTATGTTAAGATGGTTGAGACTTTTGTATGCTAGTTGTTGACCAACAGTAGTGGAATAATGATTTACTTTGTTGAGATTAAGTCTAGGATTATTGTTATTAATCAAAAGGTGAGACTTTTGGACATTCGGATTCGAAAAATTGCAATTTTCTTCATTTGTCTTAACGTAACTTTTGTATTCCTACCTTCAGCACCATTTAATAATTTACGTTCATATTCTAACTTAAGATTATTTAATAAATTGTTACAGTAGTTTCTGTATTTTTTATATTCTAATTGTGTAATTGTATTATGAAGATTTTGCTTCTTTTTAGCTTTGCAGTGTAACATGTCTCTTCGTCTAATACAATTTAAGAGATTCTTTGTGATCCATGGTTTAATAATAAAGTTTGCACCACGAGGAGTATGTTGTGTAGTGTATTTTGCAATTATGATTTGTAGCTGCTCAGTGAAAAGTGTATTTTGCAATTATGATTTGTAGCTGCTCAGTGAAAAATTCTGTTGCATTTGCAACGTCGGTGTGTGCATACAATAGATTCCAGTCTATACCTTCAGCATCATTGACGAAACTGTCATAACCAATTTTAGTGATTTGCTTTTGAGTATGTATGGTTGGTGGTCGTTTATTTATCCCAAAAATAACTCTCTCTTGGTCTATAATGCCTGAGTGACATACAATAACTATTGTTTAATTATCAGACTTAACCAGAACGTGGCTCAAACAATAATCGCCTCTAGTAGGTAAGTTATGACAAGAAAAGTATCCCTAGTGGCTAGTTACATCTAAGTATTCGGTGGAGCGAGTATCAGTATATCCTGATTTGATATCAAGATTAACGTATCCTACAAAAGCGCATGTATGACCTTTGCATATCTTCATTACATTAATAAGAGAGTAACAGAATATTGTGATTTTGGAATAGTACGGAGACCTATATAATGCTATAATTGAAAAATCGTTTCTAATCCGTGATATAAGACAATTTGAATCTTTAAAAGGTGGTTCTATTATCGAGATATTAAGTTCGGGTTTAGCTAGTATAGCTATGCCATCATTTTGATTAAAATATATTTTAGAACAATGATAGTTATAGTTGCTGAGGACAACCTCAGCTACAAAGCTAGGAGATAATTCATCTAGCCGGCATTCCGTTAAAATGATTATGTGAGGCAGAAAATTAAGCCGAGATAAAAATACAGTAAAATCATTAAAATTCTTGGAAATACTACGAATATTTTGGACTACAATAATTAATCTACTATTAATATCGCCAAGAGTTTCTTTACAATTGTCTGGACTTTCAAGTTTAAAGCAGTTTGTATTACGAGAGGAATCTATATCTTCTATTATTTGGGAGATATTATTAGCCATTTATAATATTTATAGTTGGAAAGTTGTATACGCTTATATATAGTGCATAAATCATAACGTCTAGTAAATGTGTTGTATATTGGTTAAGGATATTTATATTATATTCAAGGATGACAACATAGTTGGAAATTACTAATAGCAAAGCTTTGTAGCAACAGAGTTGGCTAGTTAAATGTCGTGTTGTATGTGTATGTGTAATGTGTAAGTGTGTTGTTGCGTGAAAAAGTAAGTGTAAATTATGTTTTTGATGTGGCATACCGAACGAGTATCCCTAGATAGTCACTTGCTTGCTTAAGTGACAATAAAATACTTTCATTTTTAATGAAGATAGCTTTATCACCTTGGTTCTTACGGAGAAAATCTTTTCCATTGGACACCCAGCAGTAATGGTAGCCCTCATTTTGAGCATGTTCTCGGGCAATATACAGCAATCTCATGGTTTTAGAAGTCAGATACTCAGAGATAAAAATTGTCGAGGATCGAAGAATTTAGTAAAAAAAACTTTGTATAGTGTAATAACTATAAGGCTTTTAGTCTCCATGTTCAAATGAAAACTATAATTGAATTAACAAGTGTTATGTTAGGTAAACAGAAAATCATTTCTATTCAAATTCTTTAGATTTTAATTCATATTCGACGTATTAGAGCAGAGCTTTTAACGTGTTCTGTTGACATCAGTCGGCGGCATTCTTCAATGGTGCGTGTTAGGGCGAGCACACAATGGGGACACCATCGGCATCCCAGCGGCGCGACGTGGCGGCACTGCTCCACACAGAGCTTGCGTCATACGCACCTCCCGCTCGGTGTGAACAAGTGCTGTTCAGTTTATTCATTACTGTATATGAATGTTTTAACCGACTTAATGCCTCATTAATACATTGTAGCTATTGTCTACTAATTAAGGAGCATCGTCTCAGTTTACAAAGCCACCTGATTATTATGCGTGATCACCATTTAAATGTTAATTAGATTTATTAAAGCACCTGATCAAATGCGTCTCAGTATAAACGTTGAAGTGAAAAAACATTCCCCACGATGTATTGTGTTCAACGATATTTATTCGACGTTTATGACTCAGGTAATTGACGTGAAAATATAAAATATTTTCAATTACGTACATACGTTAATGCCTCGCCAATTGATACATCCATCACTTAATTTATGTTGCGCGTTTACATTTTGTCAACATTATAAAAGGTGAAGTATCTAATTAGGAGTGAATCAAAAAAGTTGTTTTATTATCATGTCTTATTTACTACTAAGTTAACTTGAGACGAATTCTGTGGAAAAGTACTCCTGACAAGGCATATGATTTCTTTGACTGCTCAAGAATGTAGTGATCTCAGTTGGAATCTCGGCACTACACCAGTGCATGGGAAAATTTTTAGTCCGCTGGTGGTTGTTCCGAGACTAGGTGTTTCTTGTATCCTTTATTTTGTAAAGGCCTTCATGTCGCAGGTATTGCATTACAGGCCTACATAAGACATTAAAAAAAGGAAAAAGATAGATAACACTAACCCAATCTATGCCGCTCCAGATATGACAACAGAGGAGCTTAATATTGCCAATATTTTTATTTTCCCGTTGGTGGTGTTTTTTCGCTGAAGTAATTATATGCTGCATAATCTATACTATGGATTGACAGCTAACTAAACATTTCATGTAATTACATATCCATCTCAATTACGTCCTTTTTTATAATTAAGTTCTGCCATACCTCCGTTCTAAACGGGTAACTGATGTTGTCCAATTATTTGTTACCGTCAATCAAAACGTTTCTGTATCGCATACAAATCGACGGGTGAATATTGAGCAACCTTCACCGGAAACGCTACCGGGCAATCTAGCCGCCGATCTAACGATTAATTAGTTCGATCGGGAGTACAATGCGGACAATGTTGTGCGATGGTTGCCACTTTTCGCTCACTCATGGCGGCAGCTGGCTTCAGCGATGACAAATGACATGTCTACCCCACCCACTTGAATAAACGCCAGCTATAAAACTAAACTTAATTAGGTGATTTGTAAGATATACAGCTTATTGCCGACTGTTGTGTTTGGCCATTTTCTGCATTATGGCGATCTAAGTGCAAGAAAAACGTAAATTATCGCAACAGCTTGCTATTCTTTTAGATCTTTAAATTAGGTTCCAAGTATACAATATTTAGTTTTAATACAGTACCATAAAGTTTAATATAGTTCAGTCAGGATAAGAAATAAAATCAGGTGTTAACTATTAACTGTAACCCAACTTAAGACGAAAGCTGAAAAAAAGGAAAAGCAAGCTAAGAAACTCTTGTTAAATTTCTACCAATAACTTCTCATAATCTAACTTTTCACTGATTTTATTATGGATTCTGAATAACTTATAATTTCGGTAAATACAAAAAATATATAGAGCGTTTATTTCCTTTACCCAAAACGCTAAATGTATTGTTAATACAGTCACGAAACAGAGGTACGTGAAAAATGTATGTATGTCAAACTGTAAAATTTAATAAAAGTTCTTGGATGGACTTTTAAGCCAAAAAGTGGAGCTTTTGGCGTCTTTGACAATCCAAGTAGACGCAGTGATGAAAAACAAACTCTCAAGTGTCTGTATGTAATTAACTTATTTTAAGTCGGAGGAAGCGAGTCTTTGCCTCCGTAAAAGGCAAAGACTCACGATACGCGATATTGTGTTAATATTAAAATTAAGTTATCTAATGCCTTTTTTCCTTTTTTCGATATGACTGTTACTCCTGCTAAAAGACCTGGGTACTATTATGTAATATAAACAGCAATGAGCTTCTTTACATCATACCAGCAAAACAGTTGTAATATGAATCTTGATATTGCTTTAAGTGGAAAGCAAAGCGCAAAATTACTTTTATATCGAGAATTAAATAAAAAAAGCCTATTACGAAAACCTAAATATAAAAATTATAGATTAATTTAGAGTAAATATCCTTTAATTAAGAAAAATATATAGCAATGTACTCGACTTTTATTTGATCGATGGACTTTTACGATAATGAGTTAGAAGGTTTACTTTAGTGTTCAATATATTAATAAATATCATATTATTTTTATCATTTTATAGACACCGGTTATCACATAAAGATGTAGTTTCCTTAGAATTAGTAGTATTATAGAATTATGAAAAATAAAATAATTTAAGCTTTCAACGTTAGATCTGATAATAGTACCTATTCGTTATTTTGTTAAGTATTCTATATGAGTACGTTGGCAAACAAAGAATAACGATCGGTCGTTATTCTTTATACACTTCTTTTACTTTTCTTAAATCAATTGTTCATAATTAACCTATTGGGACATAGCGGCACATCGATGCCTAGCCGGACTTAATAGATTTTAATTTACGGCTGCCATACAATAACTGACTATGTTGTCAATATAATATGTTTTAAAATCTCTATTAACATAAATTATAATTGAGGCTATGGCTATTTATGTTTTCCCTATAATTTAAACTACGATTATAATGCCAAATATGCCAAAATATTTTAGCGATTCAATGTTCAGTAACAAATATAGATATTTTCACATTTATAATATAGTTGCTAGACTAAAGCATATCGAGTATTCATTATCTTTGCTTTATTTACCAAAGAGTATTGGAGATCGGCTTTCTAGTCTAACCAGATTTGGCTGAATATATTCATATTGAGCCGATATTGATCTCGACGGAGGAACTGCCAACAGCCGTTCCCAGAGGGATAACCTTATTCTAAGATATCAAAATATTATATGATATTTGATTTCGTTCATGACAGGCTTTACATTTTCTATTTGGTGCAGAGGGTTATGACTTTTCATAAGCGAATACCTTAGGAATATGATAGTGGCAAGTTGTTTTAGCTTTTGTATCAATCGTTCTACGCGGCAGCTACTGTACAATGAGCTACTAATGTTTGTATTATACTTAAAATATTATTTCTATTTGAATTTTCCTGCGCTATCAGACTGAACAGATAGAAGAAGCAGAAGCAGCGTCAAGGCAACACAATAAGCATATTTATCAGTGGCGGATACGACCGAGTCGCTGGCTCATTTAGGTACTACGAATGGCAAAAAATTATATAAAGCCTGTACCGATGTCACTGTTATATACTCATCGTAAAGTTACCGAAAGAATCGTTCACTTATAATGTTAATACTAGATCTACATTCCACGCATTTATTAAGGGTATTTTATTGCCATGCAAAGCCTGTAATTTTAAGCCTAATGTAAACTGCTATATTGTTTATTATAAGTCTTCGTAACTGTTCGTGAATGTTCACGCTGCTAGAAGTGATCAACCAAGATCAGATACACATAATTAAAATAGTCATTTGCAGTAGATTCTTATCTAATTCATATTATTATTATATAAGATGCTGGATTAACTATGAGATGTTATATGATTTAAAGCACTTATATAATAAATAGAAAATACTATGTCATACGGAGCTGTTAAAAGTTCCAATATAGGTAGCAAATAGCTGATACCAATATAATAGCATTTCTATGTTTTTCTTCCATATCTTATTTGATACAGTTATGTAAAATATATAATTTATTTTTGTAGCACCCCGGAGTTAAAATCTCTAGTCATCACAACAAAAAGAAATATAAAAATATGGATTGATGAGAGGTTCAAGATATCACTTCCTACGCGACAGTTTACTAAATTTAGTTTTTAAAACATATTAAAAATTAAGCTTAATTTTAGAAATGCTATCTTCAAACAAAAAAATGCAATATGGTACCTCTTTGGTCTCATATTATAAATTTTAAGCTATATCTTAAGCAAATGGCAAAAGCGGCTGATGAGTAGTCAGCTTGCTATTCCAACCAAAATGCTAGAAATAATTGTAAAAGTCTATGTTGCTATTATATATATCAATAGGCCGTTTAGTGACAAAATTATTGAAGTGTTAAGGAAAGGAAATTAAACAAACACGCGAAAATGCGCTGGTAGCTTACAGCAATTTGATGCGTTTTATTTTCAGGTTTAAGTGTTGCTAATCATTGTTTGAAACTATTGATGCGAATAATTAGTCTAATAGCTGCTTTCTATTACTGTTGTTGTAAAATTAAACATAAAGCTAATTAGCTCACCCGATGAAGTAAATTTGTGGTAAATCACGCTCCTGTATCCTCGAAGAGGTAGGCAAAGTAGTCACCAACATTTCGCCAACTAAGTTTAAGTTCCATAATATAAACTCTATTGCTCTCTATCCAGGTACTCTTTCATACTTGGTGCTACTAATGTAAGTTTCTTTAGGTGTAAAAACCCTAATTTATTTGTGACTCGGCTATCAAACACACGAGAATCGTATTTTACACAAGCGATGACTTGTTTAAAAAAGATTTGAAATAATTGCTTATAAAAAGTAATCGAAGTCAACTTTTCGAAACATGTATAAAATTAATTTTAATAAATTAATAATTTAATATAAAATTTGCGTCACTGTGCGTGTTGGCCGGGTGCAGTGAAAGGTACTGAAACGGCATCAATATTCACGGTTAAAATTAAAAGTTAATCATAATTTGCAGTCCTATTTTATCAGCAACAAAAATGTATTTATATTTAATAGTACTTTTCAGAGGCACTGTGTAATTAAAGTTGTTCGTGCTATCCTTTAACGCTTAGCTTTAAAATAATTACTTGTATTTAAAAAACTACAAAACATATGTTTCTAAATCAATGTTATCAATCATTAAGTGGCATTTCAAAGATTTTTCTTGGAATTTTTAGAATTTGCAATTCTATGCCTACTACCAAGGTTAAAAGGGGGTGGACATTCTTTACGACTTTATGCGCGCATAATATGACACCAACTATTCACTTACATGAACAAATCATTTCAAAACATAAAGTATAATAATTTCGTTTATAAGACCTATCTAAAGGTAACACATTTGCACAGGAGTTGTCACTATCGCTATACATATACCTATGGAGTTCCAACTTATCATTGCATAGCGATTCTTATAATACACCTAGGTTTCAAAGTTCATTTATGCAGTTACAATAGGTAGTCACCGGATAAAATGACTGTGGCAGAGAAACAGTCGGGCATAACGATATTTTAAGGGTTCTGTTTTTGCCATTGCGGGATGGGAACCCATAGGTAATGTTAATATTTTATGCCAAATATAATATTTGCTTTGCTTTTTTATTATAATTAGGTAGGTAATAGTACCTATATAGATATAAATACAGAGATCCAAGCAGTAACTGTTGGTCTCGTCAGTCAATCATTTTGGCTTTTGTCATCTTGCAATAATTATTGAATGAGATGTAAAAATACAAACAAACAAAATCATTATATGTATATATTATTAGAATTAATATAATAATACCAATTAACAATAAATTGGTATGTAATAGATATGATGAAAAAACAATTTACGCATAGTCTTTTGTAGATATGAGAGTTTTAATAACTTAATGTTTTATAAGGCTCAGGAGAATTTGGTATAATTTTGGCTGCTAAACTTATTATTAAACCGGCCAAGCTTGAATCGGTCTCGTGCATCGTCGCGAGCCCGATCCACAGTTTCGTTATTATTATCTAGGTTTATTTTAGACCTTATTAAAAATAGTCTACGTCTAAAGCTTTTATATTTATCAATAAACAAAAACTAAAAAAATCCTAAATTATATTTTTAAAAAGTCTCAGTAAAATGTCCTGCCCCAATTTGAGCTATATTCCATGCTTAAGGAAAGGTCCCGCTATGGCTTACCACTCAGAAATACAATTATAAGATTTATATCTAAATATTATGTGGACGTGAACAGACTACGAAATATTAATTATATGTTTTATATATTTTAATAATTTATATATTATTATTAATACTCTGACGGGCCAAAAAAGCTAAACACGTGTATTAAAATTATTTATTCATCGGCTAAAAATATTGGATATTGTGACGAAGGACATCTTACATATGTTTTAAAGATTAGAACAATTGAATATATTTAATATTATAAATAAGAAACAGAAACTGCTCCGGTGGCGCAGTGGTAGGGTAAGCGACTGCTCTGTAGATGTTTTGTGTTTGATTCCCAGGTCAGGCAAAATGTTATTCGGTTTTTCTGTCAATAAATTTTCAGTAGCAGCAAGAACTTTGAAACTGTGTGGTAAATAACAAAAGGCTCGCCCCATATTACATGGACCTAAAACCATAGCGAAATATGGGTGCAATACGCCTCTGCCTGCTCCTTCAAAGGGTATAGGCGTGAGACGATATGGATGTATAAATTATTAAGTGTGTTTTATTTTATCTTTATTATATGTAGCAACTGAGTAATAGATCATCAAGGTAGCATAGAAATGGATTACTGAAAAGAGAGTCACAAAATATGTAGGTACGAGGGTTACTATGTGATAATTATTTTTGCGGAAATATACACTAATAAACGCACATAAAATAAGAAAGGTAATATGAACTATGGTAATAGATAAGTAACTATTTATAAATGACTTTGAAAAGTATAACGTTACTGATATTAAAATGAATGGGCCGTCGGATTAACCGGAGAAGTAGTACTCTTTTACAGAATATCAACGTGGCACTGATATACATATATTATATTTTCTTATTCGGTGAGTGAGAGCGCCGGAGGCTAATCTGAGCCTTGATCCCTGCCTTTTTGTTTTTTGCAGAGTAACTGCTTACTATTAGGCAGTAGGCCGTATGCTTGTCAGCAAGTGGTTTACTGTAGGCAGCAAACCAGTCTTGTTTTCTTGAGTCACTTGATGCTAAAACAGAGCTATATCGATGAGCAGGGTTATCGCTTACCATCAGGTAGGTCGCTAGCTCGCTTTCCACCATCAACAAGAAAACAAAGTCACACTACTCCTTGCCTGTGTGTAATACGTTTACTGCCATCTCGAATACATGTCTAATAGAGTAGATATAGGGGCATATAGCGTTATAATATATTTATCTCATACATACATTTAAATTGATTTTGATTTAAAATATAACTAGAATTAAGCTAAGATGAACACTTGCAAGTTTAAAATATTATAAATATGCAATATTGTGAAGATGTTTTGTACTCGATCACGATTGAACTGTTTAACGAATTTAAATAAACCTTGACACGTCGGTAAACCTTAACGCCCTGGATTTACATTTAAAATGACCTTTTGCCGGTTATACCTTCCCATGAAATTCATGCAGATGAAGTTGAGGGCAGAAACTAGTGAACTCTATATTTCATTAACCTTACAAATATATGACATTTTATTACATCTTCGAGGTATAAATTATTCTTCGGTCTTTTAACCGCGAATCCCCACGTCGTGTAAATAATAAAAACATATGATAGACTTAGATTTAATTATTTAAATATTTTATTACCATATCCTTATAAGATCAAATCGGACAATCAAAGGCATAAATATTAATATCTATCTATAGATACATAAAAAGTCGTAAGCTGGTTTGTTCTGTATATTTTTGCGCGGTAATCTCTACAATAGATAAACCGATTTGAATATGGTTTTCTGTTATATTAAGATAAACTTAGCCTATCATTCACACGCATATCAATATAATTTAAATAAGTTAACAAATTAAAAATATATGTCAGTTTTAAGTACGTTAGGACAACTATCCGATGCATGCTTGCGCGTATGACATGGCAGGCACAACTTGTAAATAATATTTAAAGTAATTAAAAAACAGATACAATATTTAGTAGTTACGTCATCATGTATATTTGATAGTGTTGGCACAAGTATGTTATAATTATATTGCATCGCTTCTAAGCATATTGTACCTACTACTTATCGTTAAAAAGTTGCGCATTTGGTTGTATTGTCTATACTGTACACTGGGTTGGTAAATCGTATACGGACTACGGTCCATCTGATGGTAGGCGCTTGAATGGTAAGTCATGCCATAACCTATCGATGATTTCAATAATATATTTAATATATATACTAACGAACTACGATATAAATGGACTGAAGCGCGATGTACGCAGTCTGCAGTTAACGCCGTCTATACATAACTTTCTTATATCTGTGCATTACATAAATAGATACATAAGTTGACGCTTGTATATCCCAGATGGGATAGGCAGAGTTGCATCTCAGCCAAGTTTACCTAGATATAATTTTAGGTTTCACGCAATAGGTATATTGTCTTTTACTAGGCAAACTATTACCCTCCGTGATGCTGCTAACAATTGCTTATCAGATAGACCTAATAAGAATTTATTAGATCCGGGATCAAACCTTATGATTGTACACAAACACATATATGCTAACTTTTGCAACGGGACCAACACGGTACATTTCTTTGAAATGTTTTAAGCTGTATGAAATGGTTATTATAAATATAATAAGTATAATTAGATCTAATAAATAAAATAAACAGATCAGTATTACTGATCTGTTTATTTTATTTATACCTATATATATATATATGTGTGTGTGAGTAAAATTTCCAAGCAGTGACACATATCAAAAGGGGAAATATTAAGAGTAGTAAACTAACAACTCTTAACTGAATTAGTTTACAATTAACTGTTAAATTATACCTGATTATTTAAAAATGTTCATTGATATGAATAAATAGTATATGTAAAACATCTTAGTCATTTTATAACATGCTAACCAAAAGTTAGAGAGTTTATAAACATATTATAATAGTATGCTCAAAGCTCCAACTCTAGTGGAACTGTACAGTTTATTTATGGCTTATTAGTTTAGGTACCTATATTATAGAAATTCATCTATATTTAAGGTACATTTATTAATAATATTAAATTAAAAAAGAATAACTTATAAATAGGGTCTCATAAGTTTTTTTTTTTTTAAATTAAAGCGTCTGTAATTTTCTTCTTCTCACTACTTAATTAACAAATAAGTAATGAAATTGAAAACTTTAAGTTTGATAAATTTTAAAGGTCTTACATATTTATATTGTTGTTGTTAAATATTTTGTTTCAGAAAATAATTGAGTCCACCAATATAACTTGTTTAACTTACTAAGTACATATAGTTATTTTATGCATCATACATAGGTACATGGTATCTTCTGATAGGCTCAACCCTTTGCGTGAATGTAGCAAATGGCCAGATATAAATCTAGTAACTTCGCTAAACCCAATAAGTCATAAACTATGATGTTCATAAGAGTTACTTTGTCACCTAAATTAATATATGATTTTTGACTTTGAGTACATTGTCAATAGTTTATAAGCTCATAAACGGTGCAGCTTGGTATGCCATACTGTAAAAAAATATTTTGTATGTTCTACAAAATTATAACAAAATGCTAAAATATTACATAATCGGTTTTTAGGTTGTTGATATTTTATAGTTGCCCGGCAATTTTAATTTGTGCCTTGAATATTATTTGAACTTTTTTCATTACAAAAAAATATAAAAGAACCTCCGCCATAACAAATATTACATACCTAAATATTTCTATAACGTGATTAGAAGATAACACTTTATAGGTACCTAAACGAGGAATAGATGTTATTGTGTAATAGGGTTGATAATGGACTGAAAGTTATTTTATTGTTGACATAAAAGCAGTATTCTATTTTGAGTGCTGCTCGACATCTTACCGTTAGGTGATATGTTGAGGGGCTGAGTGATGGCAGCGGGCGCTGGGGGTGCTGGCTCCATCTTCCAGGGGGCGCAGCACGAGACAGGGGAGAACTCGGGCGTGGGGCCACTGCCCGCCGATATCAACATGGTCGAGCCACCTTCCAGTCACGAGCTCGCTGCAATGATAGCATGCGGCACCAACCAAATGTTCACAACAAAAAGTCCACCGTATCTATGAACAGTTCGCGTGGCCTATCAACTGTGTGTCTGATAAGACAGGTATGAAGCACCTATGCCACTGGCGGCACTCGTCCCGCACGCGCTCGCTTGAAGCTCAGCCAGAACACTGAAGAGCGCGCTTGTCGGCCCGGCGCGCCCACTCGCGCGCCTACTCCCATTTGCACGCCTCAGAAAAATCTCCGCCGCCAAACAATAACAAAAAACTACCTCCGCCGACTCGAACCTCCGCGCACCTCTCACTCTAACGTTCTTAATTCGATTTCCGAACGCGTCAAAATTACAACAGCGCTCGATTGCAACGCAGCCTTCTGTCCCGTTCTTCGATTTTTAAATTCAAACATTACAATACTAAAACAATATTCGTCTTAGTTCTATAAACATAATGACTATATTATTTTTATGTCGCGCTCGCTTATAGGACCTTTTTCCACGACGTACAATTGAAACTACTCCTACTCGCACTCGTTCGGTTCAGCTTAAGCATGAACCGTATGAAAGGGACAGGTGCTCTACCGCTCGGTAGAATTACGGTAGTGAGCACAGGTGATCTTTTACCATTTCTTCATATAGAAGGTGTTAATGTATATCGCGCTCGTTCTCTCTTACTACAATATACGCGTGTTTGGTAGAGACAATAATAGGGTGTCGATTAGCTTCTTAATTAAATTCGGTTCTAGTTGACTATGCTTAGCATCCGTTTTAATAGTTACAATATCGAATGAGTTCCATTCTAATTAAGTTCAAGAGTAGATACAATATTTTAAACTTTATCGTCTTGTATGTAAACTTTTGCAGATTATTTATTCATAGATAGTGTGGAAGCATGTCACTGGTGTAAAGGTACGGCAGAGGCAAGTTAAATATTGAATAATATTATTCACCTTTTTGGTATTAAAAGAAAAGTCACTTCATACGTGCAATCTGTTCTGAATATTTTAATACAAAGAAAGTGCAATTAGTCGGTCGGACGTAGAATAGTAAACACAGCTTGATGGGTCGCTAGATTACAGCTTACGGATTGTATCAGTGCCATGTTTTTATGTTATAGGTAATTACAGGGAAAATATCGATGCCGCATCGCAACTGACGCCATGACGGCCCGTTGTATACGTACGTTTTTATCCACTCTTTACAATTAAATTGGAACAGTTTTCTTTATTCAACAACTTGAATCAATCTTTTTCGTTGCTGTTGTTACCGGTAAATGTATATTACCTACCTATGCTTACAGAAATTTTAAAATAGCATTAATTTTATTTTTAAACGGAATGATTTTTTTCTGTTTGTTATATTAAAGTAGGTACCTAAGTTTCATTTAATGTGTAGCTTTCGCTTAAACATTGTATTCATTTTATTTAATAAATTATAGTTTAGTACTCTTACTAATAATTTAATTTGTAATTGGAGTCATCATTAAAATTGCCAAAAAGCTTTTAGAGTATAGTTCAAAATATGATCTTTATCCATCGTATAATTTATTATTCTAACACTTTATTTTGTTGTGAAAAGTAGGACCTGTGGTGTAAGTATCCTAATATTAAGTAGTAATATTTAATACCAATCCAATAATTTAATATCTGTATTACAATATATTGTTATTATTCTCTTTAGGGTTTGGTATTAAATTTAATTCATAAAAATAGTTCCTTTAAAGCACTAACATAAAAAGCAAAAAAATGCTTGTTAATGCGCATAATATAAACTCTATTAATTACCTTTAACCTCACTTTCATCCACTATCTTCAGTTACTCTATTATATATATATCTATAACTATACTAAATCAGCCCGCGAATACGTCCGCGATTTTATGTACTTGATTGTTATTATGTATCATATCTTTGGTACTACTTCAAGGTATATTAGATGAAATGCGTCCTTTTAAACTAAACACTATGCTACCAACATACTGTCCGAACCAAATCAAAATCCCTTTGTTCCTAATACCGGCACGAGCAGACAAAAATTCTTAAAATGCTTGATTTGTTCTCACAACTTCCAAATAATACATCATAATAAGTTCAAAATATACCTATAACGTCTTTGAAAAGATTCAACATCGGTTTAAAATAGCACAATAGACACAGCTACTCATTTTTTACAGTGTCGATATCGTGCAAGTGATAACTTTGGTGTTATAACCACCTTAGAAGTTACACTAACAGTTTTTTATCTGATGAGCCACATGCTTGTTTGCCACTTTAATACTTATAAATAAACTAACCGATTTATTTTTCATTACACAAGTAACAATTTGCTAACGCTACTTGCTGCGCCACGTCTAATTATTATTATCTAACAAGACTGATCAATTTGCACTTCTAATCTTAATAGCTGTTATTGTACTGGTTACAAAACAGTTAATCAGATTCTCTATTATATATAACTGGTAGGCTTGGTAACAGATTTATGCCGAAATACTTATCTACTCATTATATATATATGATAGATATAGATATCAATATATATATGATAGATTTTATTAAAGTAATTTCGATAAAATTTGTGTTTGTGTGAATTGTAATAAGAAATAGTTTTATTTACAAATTGCTCTATTTCGTCTACATTTCACCTGCTGAGATACGGCTTGACAAATTTATAGTAAATAAGAGTAGGTACTGCATTCGATATATCCATGCACTTGCATATTTTTTACGCTGCTGCAAGTCGGATCAGCATAACCGATTTGTAAAACCAAGCATCTGAACGTACCTACTATAAGAGTTTCTGAAAACGAAACATAAGCATTTTGTACCTACATGACTGTTTATAATCTCATGGTGTACACGTCAAATCAAATCATTTTCGTATGTTTACTGAAAAAGTTAATATAACCTGATAAAATGATTTCATTTTGAAATAGTATGTATCTGCACTTTAGTAAAAATTTAATAACAGCTTTGTTTTTCAGAATAACAATATAAAAATAATAAGAATTCATAATGTTATATTTTACACTATCTACAAAGGTGATAAATATTGAGTATATGTACATATATATGTTGTGTTCTATATAGGATTTAACTCACCCATTTATATATAATAATAAATAAAAATGCAAGTTAAGGGACTGCTGTCGAAATTAGTCCACCGATTTCAGTCCGTAGGCAGTTACAAGAACACCTTATAAAGTACGTATATGGTACTTTTTCTTTTTAAGTGCGTCTCTCGTACAGCCTTCTTAGACAGAGGCCGACAAGGAGGATTTAGTGCGGCGATACGGCGTGGGTGTCGTCTAATGAATATATTTATTTATGTTGTGGCACCTCTTTTATCTTCCCCGAAGGTGTTTGTATCGAGTTCGTATGTGCCAGTTACGATTAAGCTGTTACTAAGTGTTATTATTATTGTATCGTTATGTGCTTATGTTGTAATTAGTATAATAAGTTATGTGGGTAATCCGTCATTCGTTAATGAGTTACATTAATAATGTTAGGTTCATTCTTTGTTTTTAGATTGTAAAATAGAATATAGCCGATGCAATTATTTATATGCTTAGATAAATATTATGTTTTTGGAATCGATTACAAAAAATAAATATACATCATTATAATTTTCTACATTTTTGTCAACTAAACTTTGCAGATAAGTGGATCACTCATAGCAATTTTAAGATAAAAATTATTTGACTGTTTAATGTCATAATCGAAAAGGATGCTAATGACTCTCATCATCATCAATTAATCAATGTCATTTGGCATTCAAATACTAATTATTTCCCTTAATAATATTTATTCGTCTATGCTCTAAATATATAGATAGATTCTACTACGTATATAACCAGTAGCATTGAAAAGAGTTTTCTAGTAGGAGTATTTACAAGTTTTTTTTTGCTTAAATATAAGTTTTCTATCTCTGGATAGTCTAGCGGTAGGAAGTGAAAAGAAAATGAAGTAATCATAGTTAAATCAGCATAAATAGTAGAAATAACTAAATGCAAATGGTTTCCTCAAACCTACTAAAATTACAAATATGAAAGCTTGGGTTTGATATTTGCTACTCAGTCACACGTTAACAGTGAAATGTACTTGGTACACAGATATACGACGTTTCACCCCAGCATGCGTGTCCGTAGGGTTCATGCGGTGGGTAGAAATCAGTGACTAATAAGACTTTCAACAAACTTGACCTAACGTTTTCCGCCGAAAATTTAATATCTTGTATAACCGGTATATCATGCTTTACCAAGTATTGTCCTCAATCCTTGGACCATTTTTTTTACGTGTTGCATAAAAAATGTTAGTATAATATTATAAAATACAGAAAACTAAAATCATAAAGCGTCTTTAGCTGACTTTAATTTACGTTTTCGTAGGCTATGTTTTTACTGGCACTGTACCAAATAAGAATATTGTTTCAATTGGAAAATTAGTCGAATGAGTCATAATTTTTTATTAGTGTCTACCTATATCATTTTATATTTATTTATTGGAAAAGGCAATAAATACCTATTGTACCTATATACCTTACCTATATTGTACCTATATATACTAAGTGTTAGCATAGAGCAATATATAAACTTAAATGAATAACTTTTTACTAACTGTTACATTATTTACATGGAATAAACTTGTATCATTTGTAATCTTTTATTATTATAGTCTTATAGGTATGCAAACAAAAGGTCAGCTTATACAATATCTTTGTCGGTTTATCTTCTTAAGAACTCTATTAAGATTTTACCGTTCTCTTATAAGAGAGCTTCTCTGTTAAGTTAATTATTTTAGTTAGGTATATAATATTAATTTTATCTAATTAAAACTATGTATGGTACGGTACATACGTCGTTTTTATTTATCTATGTCTACTGACATTATAAAGCTGAAGAGTTTGTTTGTTTGTTTGGTTGAACGCGCTAATCTCAAGAACTACTGGTTCGATTTGAAAAATTATGTGTTTTTAGTTGTTTGTTAAGTGTCGGATAGCCTATTTACCGAGGAAGCTTATAGTTTACATAGCATCACGCCCAACGGGCCCCCGTTGGGCGCAGTAATCATAAATGCGGGTGAAACCGCGGGCACATCCAGTTTATTATGTAGCTCATTTAACAAAAACATAAGAATATACTGATGATCAGTAAAAGGCATAGATTATAGGGCCTATTCTCGTTACATAGATTATTCCGATCTAATCCAATAAAAGTTGAATGAAACCTGAAATGCAATTACCTATGTTCTCAATTGGTGGTAATTTTAATTTAGAAGAATAACATTTCTGATATTTATAAAATTAAGATTAGATCTGCACTCTATTTTAAACAGTTTTAGTGCTAGAAATGGATCTCTGATGCTATATAAAATCAATTAATACCATATAGACGGATATTATATATATATTTTTATAACTATTGAGCCACGCTTATAAGTGATAAAAAAGTGATTTTCATTTGTTACAGAGAAAAGCGTAGAGTTCATTGCCGTGTCAAATTGTATTTTTATAAAATGTACGGCGACAAAAGCATTTAAAAATTGTTTAAGCTTCGCTTTAGTTGACATCTTGTAGTTGTAAACTTTCCATATGCGTTCCATCAGTAACGCCATGAATAATCCAATAACTTTATATTTATACACTTTCATATTTGCTGTTGCATTTCGATACAGATACATAAATTATAGCGATTAGATTTAGTAGAACAATATGAGCATCTGTAAGAACGTAAATAATTTATGAATAATGAATTCAGGTCAACATTCATATAATCACGTTTTAATATACTTTATAATTATGTATATAAACTAGAACTGCACAAACGGCGTAGTGGTTAAGTGGTCGCTTCGCCACTGCTACTGCGCCGACTGTCGTGGGTTCCATCCCCGTTCGGGACAAACATATGTACCTATATATGTGTGTGATCCACAAATTGTTGTTCCGAGTTTGTCTATTATTTGAGTCCGTGGTTTAAATGTACCTATGTAAAATCCGCCGTGACACAGGAATTATTTATAGGGAAAGAGTTGTATTTTGAAAACAATTACAAATAGGTATAAACAATAAATAATAAATTGAGCTTATAAAATAGGTTACAATTTAATTGTTAAATTTGCTATTAACTTTAACGAGTTTACGTGAGGTAGTATATCTTCTATTGTAGTAGGTATATACCTATCTGTGTTTCGCGGTATCACACGCAATAAATGACGTTGATGAACTATTATCCCCCGAGAACGTGTTACCCAGATAAGCAGTATCCTATCAATTACACCTGGACATGTTCTATCAATCTAGCAAGATTAATTTATAAGCGGTATATAGTCCGGCTAATCAGTTTTTACTAAAGAATTGTCTAAGGGGTCAGGTATGCAACTTGTTGATAAGCTGTGACTTAGAAGAAATGACAAAGCAATGTAGAGAATAATAAATACAATTTTTACGTCTAATCAGGTTCTTCTAACGTATTTAGATATACCATCGAACTCATAAAATGAAAAAGCAGAAAAAGTTGACATAAATCTCCACATTGGCTAACTATATACCAAAGTCTATAAAATTTAATTAACTTTAGATATATCAATTATAAAATTGCGTCTTACATATTTAAATAAGTACCTAGTGGTTGTAGTACCTACTTCTTTTGATCTAGTTCAGTGTCATGTGCAATATGTTTATTAAAAAGATATTTTATAGAGTAATGATGATGAATGATTAAAAAATATAATATCAACCAAAATGAAGAGTTTTGGTTGAAATTATAATTTTTTATATCACAGCATATATAATTCATTTGTAAAATTATATAAAACGTCATCCCATATCTCTTTATTTATTTTAATCTACGTTGTCTATCTACTCAACAAGGCCGTTTCTTAAATATCTGACACTATACTACATAATTTACTCCCAATTTCTAATAGTCCCCTCATTCAGAAGCCCCCAGCAAAAAACACACCCGATATAGGCTTTTCTTTATGTGTCTTTCGCATTAGCACCCGACTCAAACAATACCACCCGCACAATGGACTAACGAATCATCACCCACAGCACATACTGAATCAGGATTCAACACATCGCGTGCGCAGCTTTACCACCAGCATTACTTGGTACGTACCTCTTGTTTATCGTCGTTATCTATGTTGAAGTAAGTGGGGTCAGAGTAAAATGGTTGCTGGTTACTAAACAGAGCGACATTCGTCGTGGTTTAGGGCGACAAAGCCGCGGCGTCACCAGAGACAGGTCGTATTAACATGATAATGTGTTCAAAATATTTGTGCTATCTATTTTGGACCACCCAAGATGGTTGACACACGATCTAAGGCTACCTGCTAAACAATAGGTGCGTTTTCCATTTCGCTCAGTTTCTACCTGATTACTCTAGGGTCAATATTGAGGCTCTGTTTTACCACGTATAGCCAAGTTCAAATATCTTGTTTCATTAAAATAAACTTATAATATTATGACGTATAAAATTACTTCTTGACAGACATGATTATATTGCATCACTTAAGTAAGTACTCAAAACAGTTATGTTTGTTCCTTTGAAGACATAAATAAAACTAAACAAAGCATATACGGAACAGACAAAAGTGCATTATGTCTACTTACCCAACTATTTTTTTTGAGTATCTGCCTCGTAATTGATTGTCAGTGTTACATCGCCTACCAGACTTATTTTAGACTCCATGCTGTTATTGAGAATTCGCTAACAAAAATACTAATGATAACTAACTAACTAACTATATACCGAATTATATTATAAAAGTATTACAGAAACTAGTAGAAAACGGTCGGGCCAACAAAAAGTTATTGTGTTTTTCTGTTAAGAAATCTCAAGCCCGGAGTTAGGAAGTTGGCGGTGTTAGACACCCCCGTGTCTCGGAAAGCACGTAAAGCCGTTGGTCCTGCGCCTGATCTCTCTCCGGTCGTGTCGGATTATTCGTCCCATCGGATCATGAGAGTTAGGGTACAGAGAGTGCACTTGTGTTTATGCACACACTTGTGCACTATAATATCTCCTGCGCCGATGGCCAATCTCCGTTAAGATTAGCCGCCGTGACCGAATTTCGGTCAGGAGGACATTATTATTATTATTATTACATATTATATACCTAGTCTTACGACTATATCCTCAAAGGGAAATGTACTATGGCCACATTTCAAGATCTCACATGGTAGATGGCGAGCCTATTGCCGCCTACTTGGCACAGTCCTAAACTCCATGCTTGATGCTTGATACTGAACATTTAACGACAGAAATGAAATGAAACCTCATGCACAGCACTGGCTTTTACTACTGCTCCGCTACCGGTTATAAATAATAATCAACAATAGGTAATTATTTCACTGCATGGATGGCGGTTTTTATAGTCATCTGGATACGACTAATACGCTAATGTTCTGGTTGGATTCCCAATTAGGAACATAATAATGTGATATATTAATTGTTGTTTGGAATATAATACAAATTGTGTAAATCCCCTTCTAGACATGATACGAGTACCTAAGCCCGCATGGCTTAGGTATCATGTCTAGAAGGAAATTTATCTGTTTAAATAAATAAAAACATGATTCAAGTCAAGATTAATATTAATTATTAGGTATCTAACAATATTTTCAATACACTTATAAAAATATTATTATGAATCATTCATAATAATATTTTTATCATAAATTTTAACAGTATCTAGTTAATAAATGATTGTGATCCTAACACACTTTTTTCTGTGAATAGCATCAACATCAAACTACGTAAAAGTAAACTTACATACAAATCAACGTCATTCAAAAATAATTCCATGATTAATAATTAATTTTAAACTAAAACTTAAATAACATATGACAAAATTACGAATGAAGCAATTAAATTAAAATAAAATAAAACTTTAAAATGCAATGTCGTTAAACTAAAATATCTTAATATTTGTTAAAGAACATTGCAAATGCGAGTAGTGAGCGTGTGTAGAGCGAGGTAGAGCCGCGTGCCGGCGGTCGCCCGCCCAATGGGCGCGCATGCGGGCGGGGCGGCGCGTCGCAGGCCCCTCCCCGCACTCGCCACGCTCTACAATGCGCTATTCAACGATAAAACAAAGACCATTCTAACACAAATATACCTACTGCACTACGTCATACTATACCTAATGTACTACCTACATAATATGTTCATTTATATTATGTTTAAATGTTTATTAGCGTAAACCATAAATATGAAAAATAAATGTTCTGAAGTATGTAAAATAATTATTTATTTTATTTAAACATTAAACAATGGGTACAAAATTAAATAAATAATCAGGTAGGCGATGATTTTCTGTCACAAGCAGGGAACAATAAAATTATTGTGAAAATATTGTATCATATATTTTCACAATAATTGGCACATAGCTTGTAGCATATTTACCTATGTCAATTCAGTAAATATTAGTCAATTGAATTATGTGACAATATTGTTTATTTATTTTATATTTACTTTTTCAAACCAATGATTGATTAATAAATATCTAGAACACAAAAAAATATATAATCATATACTACGGTGTGTGGTCCTGGTTATTTGTAATAGGTACTACACGTTAGGTACACGTACGTACACGTTTATGTCCACATGCCACACCAGCTCCTTACAAATACAGAATGTATCTAGTACATAAAACAATGTTATGTACCTATTTATCTATAGCTACGAGAAATATATAAATAATAATATATTTATAAGATGTTACTGAAGAAAGTCGGGCTTTATAGATGTATTTTTATTTGAAGTTTAAGCTTAATAGAATTTATAATTTATTAAAATATAAAAATTTACAAAGTTTGCAATCAATTAAATTTCTAACAAAATTGTATTTACCAAAGATTGAATAAAAATGCGTTTCTGCTTATGATAAAATATTCCCGGTATTGCATAGAAGTACCTATGCAATGGCATTAAATACCATACCATAAGGTCTCAGTTTCAATTGCTGGGTCCAGAAGTGTTATAAGGTTTTTTGACAAAAGGCCCTCAGTAGACGCAAGAAGCCTGAATCTGTACCCGGACATAAAACCCCCCCCAGACATAAAACCATAGTGGATGAAATGTGGGTGAAATACACCTCTTCTTACTTCTTCGGGGATGTAGCCATGAGACTATGAGTGTATGTAAATAATAATTACCAATGTTTTTGGTTGGTAATGGGTAGGTAATATAAGGAACAGTGCTTTATTTTTTGGCTATTGGTTAACAAACGACAGCAAGATGTTTAATGCGAAATGTCGATTTTCTCGAGATTGTTTCTTTCAGTCGTCACAAATTATCGTTTTATGTCATATACTTCAGGACATCTATTTCAACAACAATATTTCAAAAAATACTGTTGAAAATGAAACTTATTGATTCAATAAATATGAAAAGCACAGCGAAACCGCCATTCAAACTTGGCACAACCCTATCGTGTTGCGTTAGAACGGCGGGTAATTACTTACACCCTTACCCAAGATGATCGAAGTCAATTACCTATGTTTACATTATTAAACAGCTTATGGTCGTTTTCAATACGAAGGGTATTCGAGCATGGTAGGTACATAATATAAGAACCTATACCTACGCGTTGCCAACTCTATAAAAAAGGAATTAAATTGGGCTGATTGGATACAGGCATGTATGTAAAGATCTGGATTTAAAAAAAACCGCTTTCTTGCCTTGTGTGAGCTTATTTGTTCAAATAGTTTTACCAGAACTCTTTGCAGCATATTATGTCTGTTGGATGTATTTGTTCACTACACAGAGTCTGGATTAATGTAGTGGGATAAGTGAGTCCTGAATCGTGGGTCGCGAAATGTATGTGTAATTAATTCACCTCCACCTATACTTTCGGGAGAATACAGGTTTAAGTATATATGTATCGTTAGTTATTTTAACGGTTATCCTATTGAAGGACTGCCCTATTTATTTATAAGAAGCATAACTGTTTTTTGAGTAGACAATGAAATATTTAATGCTATTTTACATCAAAGAACATTGAAATTTCAATCATACCTACGATATAAATTTCACATTAATTTTAGATATCATACATCGGTATCGAACTAAACGATTTGAAACCTCGTTACAATTACGATACAATATGTATTTTAGCCACGTGTAATTACAGCCTAAATGGTAATCATAAATTTATTAGAAGGTTGTCCTCACGTTATATGATCAAACTACGAAGTCATTTACCAACCTTACCATAATTTAATTCCTTTACAGCTTGTTATACCCTCCCCGCTAGCTTATTCGTGAAATTTACTGTAAATGTCAAGAAAACACACTTATATTTTCTTGATATTTAGGTAATTACTTACATTGCAAGACGTGGTACCATGGTGAATCATTTAAACGTTCTCATGAAAGTTTTATAACTAACACTTACTTTGACAAATTAAACTTGATGGTTCTGGCAATTTAAATTGAATGGATGCTCTATTCAGAATGTTTAATTAAATGTTTACGGCAATGGATAGGTATCATGTAATTTAACACACACGTGCCTACCCAGGACCATCGTATTCATATAAACATTGGAGGGGCTTTAATATAAAATATAATTTAGACAATAACAATTTGCCATGAAACAGTAAGCGAAACGTAACGAATATGGACCTTTGTAACTTTTCACGTAGAGTCTATAACCCCAGGTCAGGAGAAATTATTAAGTGGGTCAGTCATACCGCTAATGCCATTTTGGGGAGAAGGGCAACTACAGGCTCCATGAAGTCAGTGCTAGTGCACGTACTAAAACCTTAACATTAAATTTACATCATGGTATTAAAAGAACGTGACAGATTCTCTCAAATTAAAAATTTGCAGAAAAAGAGTGGTCTAATAATCTTGTTTCTTGTAGTGTCGCTGCTATGATGAGTGTATTGCATTATGATGGAGGTGATCATAACTGGCACTATGAATGTACTAAAAGTTTACTAACTCTTTTTGAAGTAACAGCATCAACGGTAATCTTTTAAACCCTACGGTTGTTTGTTATTGACCTTTAAGTAAATTTAATTAAATTTGCTATTACAATAGTCTATTTAAATCAAATAAAATATAATTATAATATGGCAAACAAGCATACATGATACATCCCTCCTGATAGTAAGTGTTTACCGAAGCCTATGTGCTTGCAACACGAGAAGAGTCGCTCGCTTTGACTAAAAAGTCACTTTTAGCGTAAGAGCTAAAACTGCAAACTCTGAGTAAGTTTAGTTGAATGAAATGTCGACTTTAAGGTTTACGTTTTGCTGCCGTCGTCATCTGTTTTAGTTTAATGTTTTGATATATTACTTGTTACCTACACATTCAGATCGCGTTACTTGGAGCGGCCGACAAAGTATGTCAATCACTTGGCATAAATATTCAAAACATTCATATATTTGTACAAAAATAAAGTCTAATTATACTAAGTCACAGTCACAACCTAGGTAAGTAACAAAGACCTTCACCGACCTATTTCTTAGATGGTTTACAACGCAATTAAAATACCTTGCTG
Organism: Catocala nupta; assembly: GCA_963675205.1. Taxonomy (NCBI): domain Eukaryota; kingdom Metazoa; phylum Arthropoda; class Insecta; order Lepidoptera; family Erebidae; genus Catocala; species Catocala nupta. The sequence continues at coordinate 17,769,893 of OY776081.1, forward strand.
TATGTGGCTCGATAATAAATAAAGTAAAAGTTTAACAACACGCTATATGTTAGCCCGCCCACTAACATATGGCGTCTCGGCGGAAGGGGCGCGAGGCGCACTTGCCTAGACTGCCTACCCCGTGTTTTAACTCGCCTAATTGTTTCCCATTTACATACATTAACAGAAAAAAGCCGCGCAACTGACGCCCAGACTGCTATGTAAATAAGTTCTATGTAGCCCCCCGATATTACAACGAGAATCGCCCCGACCACGTTCATGTACAAATTACCAAGTTTAATAACGGAAATCAATTGCCGTATGCCTCTGGCTAATTATACGTTCCCCGATCGTCCATGGGAATGTGCCACTGAGGTATTGGAACAATAACTGCCGTCTCACATTGTCGAAATATCAATTGTAAATAGTTTAATCGGTATTATCTATTATTGAGAAAAGACGTCCGATAGTCTCTCATTATCCTTTCAATTCAATTATGAGCCGCTAATTACGAAACGGTTAGGTAATTAAATGACGGTGAGAACCAAAAACTGACAATGGATAGGTAGGAGTTAAATTGAGTTCCAAAAAATTATAATGGAGGCAACGTGGAAGGTTTTGTGAAATCAGTATTAGATTGGTGCGAAGAAACGCATTGTTCTCGGAGCGTGTGTCTTACGTAGTGGCAGACGTGTGCACATCCAATGTCTGCATACGAGTTTTATCTCCACAATCGATCTTTTAATTTCCCATAATTTGTTTTAAATGAGGTTTATCTGGGTCATAGTTTTCTCAATGAACGTGCAAGAAATAAAATACTCATTCGGAGTTCATGACATTTTTAATTAGATATTGGTAGATATTATAAGTAATATATTAACGGCAAGACAATCACATTATAGTTCCTTCGCATTAGATTACGCATAATAATTGAAATAAATGTTGACATTTTTATCCAAATAAAATAACATAGTTTTATCCCAATATATGTATTAATGAAAGATTAGGCACCGGTATAACGCATCCACATTTCGGTAGCTACGACATTAATTTAATGCAATAAGCCAACAATCTGTATACAGCAATCTGTATACAGAATGTAACATAAAGGTGTGCTAATATATGTACTTATTAGGATTACGATCCCATATTAATTCTATATATCTTATATCAAATTTTATTTATTTTTATCATCTTAGCGTATCAGCTTAGCTTTACGATATATCGATGCTAAAAGTAAATAAAAAACTAAATTTAAATGTTTTTGGGATGGTCATCCAAAAATGTTCTTACTTAAATATTTTTTATACAGGCATATAAAAAGTACAATTTCAAACAGAGTTTATGGCATTGCTAGTAGTTACTGGCAGCATAATAAACTCTGCTTGAAATTATGTACCTACTTTAAAACAATATAGTGCTTGGCTTGCTTGCCATTGGTGATCTGTGATACCAGGGTAACATTCTTCAGACGCCAGCTTGTCTAAAAAACAAACTACGTACAGAAATATTGTTTTGCCTATAAGTGTTTGTTACACTATTGTTATTGTTCGTGCTCCTTTTATTATGTATAAGTGTAATAATAATAATAATAACATTTATTTGTCAGAATATTGTCAGATTGGTTGGAGTTACATAATATATAGTACATAATATTCTACGAACGAACAGTGTACAAATATTCATAATATAATAAAAAATAAAATCAAAACGTCTTTACAATTTAACAATGATTAAAAAAGAAAAGAGAAAAGCACAAAAAGATTATCTTATTAATATGCATGTTATAAATTATTAATTGTTATTATGTAATAGATAAAAGCATGAATAACATCTACAATTAGTTTTCTAAATTATAATATCATAATCTACTAAATTCGTAACAACAAACAGTATTAGTTTTGTAGCTGGATTTGTAGCTATTTAAAAAGGTTAATCATAAAATAAGGATTTAATAATGGTATTATTAATCATGTCATAGGTTAATGGGTAGCTTATAAAGTTATTTTTCATTGAAATAGTCACTTATATGATACAGACATTTATTTATGAGTGCATGCAACTCTTTCTTGAATGTTGTCATGGGGAGATTCTTAAATATGTGTGGTAATTTATTAATAATAATAATAATGTTTATTATGTAATTTGTTTGGGTACATTTAGCTTGTATATGTGGACGCTTGGGCGCACAACTACATCATTGTGTTTCTCGAATGGCTTGTTATATTTATGTATAAACAGGCATGTTTCATTGATGTAAACAAATGTTGGTGAACCAAATAAATAAAATAAAATAAAACACTGTACTATTGCAAGGTCTTTCGTTAGGAGAAACTAACAGACTTATTTTTTAACAGATTAAGTTAATTCATTTCAAGAGAAATTGATTACATAATTTTCAAGTACAATTTTAACATGAAAAATATTGTCAATATATATTTCTTTTTATTTTCGTAATATTATGACATTATTATTTTGATAATGCTGGATAAAGTTATTTGTTAGTCAGAGGATCTAGGCAACGTCAAAATATGATCACGTTGAACATGCTGTATAGCTTCTAGTTTTGTCATTATCGCGTGTTAATTACACCGTGAGGCACCGGAATAATCGTGTCGGTATTTAGCAATTCAAAATCCCTCATATAGTTATTATGTTTAAATATTAAGTCGCATGTTTGAATCATTGTCGAACAACAAAGTTGTGTAGGTACTCGTATTTAGTGCATATACTTAAGTTAGTTAACTATTTCTTGATGTTTTATTCTGATAACTTAATATTAAGAATGAAAAAATTAAGAGATCTATTAAAAAAAATATTGATTGAAAATTAGTAGGTACCTACACTTATAAAGTAGATCAACTCACCCGAGTTGAACCACTGGTAAAGATACTTTCTCATAGAACAACCAGTTGAACCATTATTTTGTTTTTTTTTTTCGTGGGGAAATGCGCCTGATGCATGCCCTCTCGCCACAAGGGGAGGCGAGAGGGTTATGTCCGGCTCTCCCGTACTTCGGGCCTACGGACCAAAGCCCCACGGTGTGCACACTCGCTGCCTTGTATAGTGGATGGGCCGCTGGCAAAATTACTACCTCAGCGACCCACCCAGCAGTCTAGAACTCCTCGGCGACGCCCCGGCATTACATAGGGCGTCGGACCGACTCAATGGCTGGCGGACGGGAGATCCCCGTTCCCCCGGCCGCGGCCTTCATTATGGCGGCATTAGGCGCGCGTAAGCGTGCCTGCGCCGCCCGGTTCGCCGGTGACGGCTCGGATCCGCAAGGGTACTTTCTTCACGGATCCGCTCCGCCGCCTCCTTCTGCGAGATGACGTCCTCGCAGAAGGACGCGACCGCTGCCCACTTCCTCTCGCTGTCGACCATGGCTTTGATCACGGCCGGCAGCGAGAGATCCTCACCCACAACCTCAATGAGTTAACGGCGCTGCACCGCCCAAGCAGAACATTGCTCAAACGTGTGCTGCGCCGTGTCCTCCTCACAATCGCAGTGGTGGAAGACGGGACTCGGTTCCCTCCTAGCGACCGTGTGCAGGTATTTGCCAAAGCAACCGTGCCCTGACAACACCTGCACTAGTCGGAAGGAAAGGGTCCCATGCTGCCGCCCTGCCCACCGCTCCAATACTGGCTGGAGGGCCCCAACGGTTCTGAAACCGGCCAAGGGCACCTCCAGCCGTGCCTTCCACTTTAAAATCATGCCCTGATGGGCTCGATTGCGCGCGCACTCAATCACTGTCGGGAGGGGACGACAACCCGTCTCCTCCCGGACCGGGTAACTTTAAGTACTTCCCCGTGGTACAACCAGTTGAACATCGCAGTTGTACCACGAGTCGGGAGCGGTAGAAAATGATGTAGATATTTCAAACATGCAGTTTTCCGCACGACGTTTCTTTTACAGCGTTAACACTATCGATAAATGATATATATATAATATTATAACTTTGAAAGATCGGAGATGCGTATCATGGGTTCGAACTCGAGACAAGAAGTAAGTAGGTCAACGGTCGTGGTCGCTCACTAGGCTATCGCAAAATAATCCACAAAAAAAAAATATTGTTATAAAACGTAGGTACACACAACAAAATATAGAATTTCCCATCTATTTATGTATCTACATAAACAAAAATAAATTGCCACATGTATAACGGAGCATCAATTAAAATACATAGGCACGACCGATTTGACTGATTTTTTTTTATTTGTAATTATCAGGACAAAGTTTGTATGAATGAAAATATGCGAAATATCCGCAGGAAATGTCGAAAATTAAATGGTATTTTTTTTTAAATTGAATTACTTTATACGAATTTTATTGCGTTGTTTATTTTTTATGAAACACTATTATTACACAATTTTATTAAAAAGTTATTTGACATAACTATGTACACTTTAGAACATTGAGACAACCACCATCTTAGTCTCCCCGTGAACATGGCTACTAAAAGCAACCGAATCGTCGGGGAAAGTGTAAAATTAAATCTAAATAGTTTTTATAATTTAAATAGCATAAATAGAAATAAACAGTATCTATTGAAGTGTTTAACAATGGTACTCTAAAGTTTCAAAATTATGTAATAATAGTGTTTTATAAAAATAAACAATATAATATATAATAAAATCTGTATAAAGCTGTTTATTTTCAATGTATAACATTCGCGTAAACGTAAGACAATATTATGGTAGGTATTTTTATATGGAAAAACATTGATTGACGTTATGATATTGAAATCAATTATGTGAAATGTATTTGTGTATTTTTGTATAGATTGACAGGACAACGACTGTCGGGTTAGCTAGTATTAAAATAAATATTATAAGATCGCATATATCTCATCGTATATTCACTGATAAGTATATTATTTGGCAAATAAATTACTTGATGATTACTATAATAAATTAGTGATGTAAGGTTCCATGGCAATGTAATACACATATAGATATAGACGTGTAGTAGGTATACAGCGTTACTGGACATAATAATCGCTGTATAAATAATGACTGGCAAAGATAATATTTTACTATATTTGACAACGCAACGTTTCGTAACTTATGTAGGTTTATCAACTGACAAAGCAACATGTGCTCAGGAATAAATGATTTCATTCGTTCTCTCTTCTCGTATTTGACGCAGCCAAGAGAGCTTAGTATAACCTTGTATAACCAAATATCATTCTATGTAAACTGGCGTAATACCTAAAGCTACCTAGGATTTGATAATACCACAGTACGCATCAAAACTACTTATTACTAAAAACATTTCGTCTGACCGTTTCTTGAAATTGCTTTTAATTACGAGTTACGTGTTACAATATACTCAATGACGTCTGCGTGAATCAATCGATCCGTGAGGTTAAGCAATGTGTAGCATTTTTTTATTAATTACTTTCATTCCACACAGAACAGAAATATTCTAACTATTGGTCTATAAAAGCAAGCTTTTTTTTTAAATTGAGAGCTTTCAGTGAGATTCCCGCCCTAGTCAAAATGATTTTTACCATGATATTTAAACCAGAGAACTACCTAATAAATAGGCTAGGCAACTACTCAAGAGTAGTTTCCTAGTTTAGTATAAGATTATAATGCAACTAAAACTAAACCTACCATACTCTGTACATCACTCGCTTGTTGCGGCAATAATAAAAACCAAAGGACTGTTTAGCGAGACTCTACGTTGTTATTATGTGAACGACTTAAAGAGCGATTTTAAAGGGATTATATATTTGATTAATAATATTAAATTACTACTACTTGCATAATACTATATTATAATAGTACTCATGCCCTAGAAACTAAAAATCTTTTACTTTATGCCAGTACATTCCACGTTCGCTATTCCCCTCGACTAAGAAGTTATCCCATAGTGCCAGAGTTGCCTTATGTAAAACAAAAGACGCGCACTTTATAGCGTGAGACCTGAAGATAATAGGTACTGTAAGAATACATAGCGTAATGCTAATATCTGCCTAGCTTTCCGAAATAGGTCTACGTCTTTTTACCTACCCTATTTGAATAATAATATCTAAAATAAATATATACTTCTACAAACACATACTACGCATATAATATATGTGTAGCATGTTCAGTCATGTACCGTTTGAATAGAGGCCGCGTTAGTACAATAGAGCGGCTATCTGCTCCGCGATCGAACAAAAGCTACTTACAACTGTTCTTAATCGTCATTTCACATACGCTCTCCGGTCTGCACTGACATGAGACGTTATTCTAACCAGAAAGTAAGTACTCACTACGTTCACACTGCAGTACACTTGGCTATAAACTGCTTCAAATTTTATTTATTAGATAATTAATTGCCGTAATAAATATTATAATTTGTATAATATCTGTTATCAGTTTAAGCTATTCTTTTGGTATACTAAAAGACAGCTTGAACTGATGATAGAAGTGAAAATTATGTGCCAAATTGCGGGTTTCAACTCCATTAAATCCATTACCACACAACGAAAACCATTTACTCTTGGTGCAAACATTGCTTTAGAAAATTTGTTTAAAAATTTCAGGTTGAGGTCTTAGCTTAGAATCGGCTTTTCTACTTAGGCAATTAGTAGTAAGGATGCTAATTATACCCGGTAATCGTTAATACACTCGCGACCATTGGATCATAAATGTTACGCAAACAAGCAGGTTAGCGTAATTTCGTACATAAAAGTGGACTATCCACTAGTACTTATATGGTGATAAATATAATCAATCATGGTTATATTTTAGTTTTTAAGTTCTACGTAATATCTATGTTAGTCTATTGGTATTAACCTGAGAATAAATACAGTCAACTAATTTAACCACAAGTACAGCTTTAATAGTGTTACGTTATAATATTTTTTCTTCTCTTAGATATTATAACGTAACACTTAAGTACCAACTCTTTCTTAAAGTGACATTCAGTAAGACACTTATAAGTTATAGCCTACTAGATTTTACCTAATCTTCTCCCTAGCCTTTATTATTCCCAAGTCACTTGGGATCAGCTTTTCTGGTCTAACCGGATTTGACTGGATATCAGTTTTTACACGGAGCGGCTGCCACCTGACCTTCCGCAACCCGAAGGCTAACGATACCCTAAGGCTAGACCAGTATCAGAATATTATAGGGCACTGACTTTCCAATAACGACTGCCATAGATGTTCATGGCAGCCGGAACCGCCAGCTTAACGTGCTCTCCGAGGCACGGAGTAGGCGATAATTGTCAATCAATACACACATCATTTCGGAAAGTCATATAACTTCCGAAAGTCAGAGGTGCGCGACGTGGGTTCGAACCTGAGACCCTCTGCATTGCAGTCTGTTGGTCTTCCCACTGAGCTAGCGCTGCTTTTACTACACTAGATTTTACCTAATATTCGTGTTAATCTTGGTTATGTCGATAAATTCTATTCCTCGCGAGCAGTACTTTTTTCACAAAATGAATGCGAAATTTCATGATGATCGGTCAAATAGTTAAGTAAATAATTTTTCAGATCTTATAGCATCTCTTCTTTAACTGATTGAATTTAAACTAATTTTGCTTAGATAGTGTACCTATTTATTAAAGCTCTTTATCAAAAGTTGTTTTTATACGTTCTGTGAATAGGCAGAGGGATTGATAGATATCGATGTTAATTGATTACATGACAGACGCGAATTATTTTAAGACTTATCGGCTGAGAAAACTTAATCGTAATATAAACCTTTCAAGATCATGTTTCTATTTTTATAAAGGGTAATAAACAGCTACAATATACAATATGTTTAAATATAGAAACTGCATAATAGTATGTTACAATATTGCAGCCCACTACATTATCCACGATTTAACAAGAACAGTAGGTATGAGACAAAAAGAGCCACTAAAAAGCATCACATCGATAGTAGGTACGTTTAAATATATTAATTAATTGTGCATATCATTAACAAATAATTATGAATACAATGAAATTAAGGATTTAGAAACATTAAGCTAGGAATAATTAAAATTTAATAATGGAAAATATTGAAATTATAATAATAATATTAATGAGATTATAATAATGGTATGATTACAAAGAGAAAAATAATTAATTAGATAAATATTTAATAACATTTTGTTTGAATTTACATATGAAGATATCAATAGAAATAAAATTACTATTATAAGAATCTACTATTCGTCGAATAGGACAGCGTTATCCCGAGTTGGTTCGACATGAGTTTAAAGCGAACAGCGTACCTGCACGGACACTTCATTTATTTACAGTACGGGGAACAGTGTAACATAATTTGTATGTAAGTTCAATAGAGTCAAATTTGTTATGTACAATGTTATATAACACATTAGCCTCTAATAACTTGCGCCTAGATTCTAGCGTCAGCAGATTGTACTTATGTAATAGCTGTTTGTATGTTAGATATGATCTGCAACATCTGTAATGCGTGGCGCGAAGGAACTTACGCTGGACTCTTTCGATCGCATCTACATACTTCCTATAAAATGGGTTCCATATAGACACGGCATATTCTAACTGCGGTCTTACAAGTGTCTTCAATAAGTAGAAATAGTTGGAAGAGCGTTTAAATTCAGTAGATGACCTCATGACGAAACCATACATTTTAAATGAGTTATTTACAATTTTGGCAACATGCTCATTCAGGGAAAACTTGTCATCGAGCCGAGGTCTTTAACCAGAGAGACACTATTTAGCAAGGTATCATTAAGCTTATAATTAACTTTGACAATAGTGTTATTTTTAGTGAAATTTATCTTGTGACATTAGCGATGCTTAAATGCAGTTTGTTAACAAGGCAATGTGCTGTGAGTCTATCTAGGTATTGTTGGAACAAGAGACAGTCTTCCACATTGTGTATTGTTTCGAAAGCTTTCAAGTCATCGGCGTATAAACGAAATTATGAGTGTTTAAAACAGTTGTTAATATCGTTTATATATAAATTAAACAACAGGGGCCCCAAAATTGAGCCTTGTGGAACACCAGAGGCTTTATAACACAACACTGCTTTAGACTGAAAGCCATTCACAACAACCTTTTGTGTCCTGTTTTTTATATAAGATGAAAACCAGCGAAGCAAATTACTCTATATATATACCATTAAACGCTATCTTATTCAAGAGAATTTTATGATCGAACTTGTCAAAAGTCTTTTTAAAGTCTGTATGAGCGTCCACTTGTAGTCGCCTGACAATATTTTCAAAAAAAAGTTTGAGAAAATCAGAAGGTTTCATATTGTGGAGCGCCTTTGAACGAACCCATGCTGTTCACAAATTATAACATTATGTAGGATTGGGTATACTGCATTATGAACGAGCTTTTCAAAAAGTTTTGACAAGGTCGACAGAATAGAAATAGGCCGATACTGCTCAACATCATATTGTGAGTCACTTTTGTGCACAGGCGTAATATTCACCCTTCGGCCCTTACTTAAGCATTTATTATAAATAATATATAGTGGTTTACAAATAGTATTAGCGGTGGCCTTAAAGAATATAGCTGGATAACCATCGGGGCCGGCCCCTTTACAAGGGTCGAGTAGTTTCAACTCTTTAAGTATTTTATCTTCCTCGATATGTAAACTATCAATGAGATTGACAATGGTGGAGTTTTCCGATGGCGGGGTCGATGTTGAGAGTGTGGAGGTCGCGGGTTCAAAAACTGACAAAAAGAAGTCTAAGAACATATTGCAGATCACTTCTGGAGTACTTGACTTAACATTTTGATATTGCATCATGGATAGGATACCAGATTTATCTTTCCGATTTGATCTACCACATACACACAACACTATCTAGCCCAAACTAAGCAGAGCTTGTACTATAGGTACTAGACAATGGATAAACACACATATATATTATATATATATATATATTGTAAATACATATATATTATACATAGAAACACCCAGACCAAGACAAACTTCCATGTTCATGCACACAAATGTTTGACTTATGCGGGAATCGAACCCGCGACCTCAGGCGCAGCAATCTGTTACGCTAACCACTACGCCATATTTTTTCGACGATCGATAAGTAACAAGATCATCTTTTTGAATACCGCTCGGCATTCGGAAAACTGATTGTTGATGTTACTGAATTTTCCACTTAACCCAACGCGCTGTTTCTTTTTCATAATTTAAATGAGTTGCTGAGAGAACCAAATGGGAACCAAATGTACATGTTAAAATAAAATGAGATTTAGTGGGTTAAACAAGAATAAATGTATGTTAGTATCATCCCTTTAAAAAATAAATCAGATTCTAAACTGCGTCACTAAGTTCTTTAGTTAGAATCATATGATTTTGCCATAGTGAATTTCGCCAAAGAGTACAAAAATCTCTTGAATGTTATTGCCACTATTTATTTTATACTCGACGAGAGGAAACTTAATAAAATCAAGTAATATGCAAATTGTAAAACAGTAACGGTATCTACCACTTGGAAAATACAGCTTTGCAACAATTATCACCCGATGAAACAATCTTCTATAATGTAACTGACAAGCGGACCACTTAAACCAGTGCGCCATTTATGTCGCACTTTAAGATCTGGTGCAGCCGTTAAGGCACTCCCAGCTCCCAATATAAAATGCACTAATCATGTAAATACATGCTACATTCCGATCATGCCAGCGTGAGACATGAATGAAAAAGCTCTAGAAACAGGTGTTAGATATTGTCAAACACAACCCAGATCCACTCTAAGTATAACGCTATTGTACCTGTCTGTACACCATTTCGCAAAATAAAGGAGGCGATTTTGCTCGCTTCGCGGTCCGCACTGGCCACAATGGTCTGGCGATATGCATAGATATGCCTTAAACGATGCAGGTCATGCAAATACGCAGGTACAACGCTCACACACACATCACACCACGCTTTCCAATTGCTCGCCATTGTGCTGCCTCAGGAAATTGCCTCTCATCTCATCATTTACATCCTATACTGTTGACTTTGTCTGAACGGTTTTTGTTCGCAATGTTTATAGGAAAAAGCAAATGTTAAAATATTTTTCTATTTATGTAATTTTTAAGACTAGAGGGTGCATATGTTTCTGAGGAATGATCCATTTCCAATTTATTTATTGTTATGCTTCTGCCGACGTTTATACTCGTACATAGTATCTGATAAAAGAAGAAAGCATAGTTGAATAAAATCCACATATTTCAGTTATGTTTCGGTCTCATATAGTATTGCTCAACTCGGGAACCAAGGCTTCTATAGAATAGTAAGCAATCTTGATACTTTAAGCCTATGAACCAACGAAGCATTTGGTGATTACCTACATCATTACAAATTAATACTTTGTGTAATGTGTATATAAATCAGTGACAATGTTTACGCTCTTTCCCTGTTTGTCGTTGGGAGTTTCAAAAGATTCACCTGTTCCTTGCGAGTCTGCAGTGCGAGTACCTACATACAAACCACAGAGAAAGGCTTGATTTTAATTCCATATTTAGACACATGATAAAATCTATTTGGCTTAATGTTTTTGTTCATATCTGTAATTAATAGGTATAACTTTATCCTATATAGGTTAGTCATAGCCCATAAAAATACATTCATTAGACATGGTTATAAACATGGTTTTATAATCGAGACCAAATTGAAACTCTTTTCGGATACTAATCTAAGTAAAAATGAATTCAAACCTACAGAATTCAGAAGGACTCAAAAACGTTCCTACCGTAAAAAGCAATAAATAAATTGTCTTAGTTTACATACATTCAAATAAAAGTAGAACATAAAAACATTTAATGGATTGATCCACATAAATTATTTTAATTTCCTAGATTTCTAATAGGAAGACAAAAAAAAATATTAAGCGTATTTAAATAACTTAAAATAACAACACATTATACATCGAAAGTTTCTTATACAATGCTGTTGTTCAATAAACTATTGTACTCATCCCGCATAAATAGAAATCAAACAATAATCTACAACCATTAAATTACTTTTATAAAACAAACCAACCAAAAAATAAATAATCGGTTTGAATAAGATGCACCACGCTGATGGCAATCGGTCGTACCTGTTCTATAAGTTTTCTATATAATTACCCACATTAATTTATGTTTCGTAACTAATAGAAGTACGTGAAAGCAAATCTCTTCCGGCCGCTTCCGTGTATATTTACGTACAATCTTAGGTACAGTTTATTTTTTAATTAGTGGCCGCTTTTTCATAGGTCGGCGTACATCAAGATAGGCAGCGGCGTTCGTGTGAATGGCCTACGGTTGCCTCTGTGTTACCTCACGCATCGGGGACTGGCTCACCGATTATATGCAAATGAGATGTCATAACACGTGAATAATTACAGCCAGCCACGACTCGCCCTTTCGGTCGGACCGCACAAATTGGATTTACGTGAAAAGCAAGTTCTAGCCCTGCTATGTCGAATTGATGTATGTATTTTTAGGGTGATATGCTAAGACGGAATGTATAAGTCAAACATATTTTGATGATATCTTAGTTAAGTAGATGTCGATGTTTTTGAATAAGTCGATGTCTTTTAGGCTGAAAAATTATATAAGTTATACGAATAAATAAGTATCCCTTTATAGATTTTGAACCAACTTCTAAAAAGCTTTATCTGGCTATATATTACGCAATATCTTTAATCCTGATTACGCAGATTTTACAAAATAAGTTTACTTTGACGGAATTTGACTTCTCCAAAAATAACATAAGGTATATTTAACAGTATATGTCTAAAACTAAATGGAAGATAGACAGCTAAATGCATAATACCAATGAGCATAATTGTTAAATATAAAACGCCCATAATAATATGTGATCTAATAAAGAAACAACCTCAAACAAAGTGTGGTACAGGTAGTTGAAAAACGCCTACTATCTGAGCCAGTATTTTATATTGTTCATTAAAATAAAACGTAGGTAGTGTCGCGCCACTTTTCACGAAAAGTCTCCGCTGTGGAAATTGCGACTAACGTCGGAGGGCAGCGTGACCAAGCATGCGGCGTTAAGGGGCGCGCGGGTCGTTATGCTAATAGACTACTATACCGCCAAATTTTTACAAGCACCACACACAACATCGTTTGAAAATAAACTTTAAGATAGCAACACAAAAGTTAGTTTTTAAAACATATTGAGAAGTATGTACGACGTTTTAACCCGCGGTTGTAGTACAGGTCTGCGTGTCCACTGCCTGTAGTCACGATAGCGGGAAAATGGACGGTTGACTACGTTTATGGCTTACCCGCTTGTGCTCCGATTTAAGGCTTATATATCGTCGTAAATACACTACACGTAGCTATGGTGCGATAACGCGCCTTAATAAGGTTTATTTTCTAAACAACCGTAGTTTCGTGTCGTTGAGGTTGAATTTTACGATCCTAAGCCTTTTAGACATCGTTTATAAGTGGGCAGTTTACTGAAGCAAAACACTCTCTCAATTTGTATAAAATCTCAGTCCTGTACTAATGCAAAGCATCTCAAACTTTGTTGAAGGGATTAAATTGTTAAAGTAAAGACCTCAAGTGTGATTAAAGTAGATAAATATTTTATTTGAATGATGCTTCTAACCGATATTGTGTATTAACTACCAACCATTATATAAGGAAAAGACAAAATGGATGATAATAAGATATCAAAACTAATTTAGTTTATACGTCTGTTGATATTTATTTACAATTTAGACTTTAGTTATCACTTAGATATAAATCGATACCTATGACCGAATAATCGAAATCTGTAGTACCTAATAGTGGTTCGCAAAATTACCGATAGGTATGTTTATGAACTAAATGCGATTAGAGTGAGTTTACTACAGTATGTTTATGTGTGTTCTAGGCGTAAAAGGTTGTCACTAATATATATATATATATATATATTTTAGTAATGTACACCTGAATAATAAACAGTTGTAATATTATTTACTTTTGAGTACTTCATCGAGACATATGTTTAGATATCTTATCTACATTATTACTAATGATGTCGTGCTAGAGCCTACAACATCCTACTTAAAAATAATATTATACTCGAGTGATTCTGCCTTTATAAGCAAACTAATATGTCGTATCCTCACTTTTTTTATTGATGTTTTTAACTCAATCTATTTTAGCCGAATTAGATGAAACTTCGCAAACTGATAGTAGGTACACATCCTGAATTGCAACATAGGATAAATAAATCCTGGTTGGCATTCTTGTGAGCTCCAGGTGAGCTAAGGCGCAGGTAGGAACTAGTAGCTAATTAATAATTTTGTATGGTATTTATGGACAGGTATATCCAGCGGTAGCTTCCTCCTATTAACCTATTGATTGAATAGATTTTTAATTATGTCTAGTATTTTAAACATGACAGATTAATTTAAAAAAAGGAGTTGTTTAAAAACCTTCTAGTATTATACTCTACATGTAAAAAAAAACAATATATATTAACGGAGAAAAAGTACAGCAATCTATATATAAAAAAATGTTTCATTACAATTACAAAATCCATGCTCGATTGTCCCAACAACGCAATTCGCATAAAGGCGAACAAGTTCCAACATAACTTGATACAGTACTTATATAATAAAGCCGAGCACTCCTGGGAAATATGCACAAGCCATATGACACGGAAATATATTATATGGGAGGTTTATGGCATTCAAAGTCACCATTGACAGCGTCCGCGTTAACCGCGAGGAAAAAATCAAGGCTCGAACAGCTTGTAACTTAACGTGAGAATTTTAGAGAACAAAATAACAGACAGCCATGAAGTGAAAAAAATCACAACAAAAATACACGAAAGTAGCTGTGGTTTTGTGGCTTTATGCTTTATATGAAATAAAACGGGCTAATAATGTGAGCGAAATGAAAATATCACAATGGGTAATAATATATGGCATATTTGCTCTTTGTTCGCCTTGGTACACTGAAACGTTTTACAACAATACAGTCACTTTAATATGCGGATAAGTGTTCCATCACAAGATAGTTTATCCACACGTAGCATAGTAATTATTTCTTCAATAGCTCTGGCCTTGCTGTGCTGCTATTCACATAAGAAGGGTAATTATATTCGATTACTGATCAATAACTTGAACGGTGTCAGTACTTTTCGGTAAACTTGAAAATAGGTTAATAGTTTCTACGGCTATTAGACCTTTTTATAAGATTTTGGTGATCCGTATGGTGGCAAAGATGGCCACTTCATGCGTATACTGATCCAATCATTAAATAATAGACTACATTTGATTTGCCCGCGATTTCATCCGGGTTGACAGTCGCAGTTCGCAACGCCGATCATGTGGATCACATTTTGCACGAAAACTCCGGTTTTACTAGATGAAATTAGAAGAATTATAAGTAACTTATATTTAAGTAAAGTTGAACCCAACAATTCCATACTCGTAAAATGGTTTTGCGCGAAGCTCAGAGAGCTCTAGATCAGACATGAGCGAAACATTGTCTCGAATTCGGCATCTCTTAATTTTGTGCATATTGTATCATTGAACTTTTCATTTCTATACGTTATAACTGTGTTATAAGAAGTATTTCAGTAAGAATTGACTTTCTTCTTTTCTAATATGAATGCGAATGTAAGTTTGTTTGTTTGATTGTTACGCTTTTACGTTTTAACTACTCGACCGATCAACATGAAATGTTGCATACACGTTTTTGGGGTTACAGAATAAGACACAGGGTACCTTTCATCAAGAAAAAGTACTGTTACAAACCTAATCTAAATTTACGCGAGCAAAGCAGCTGGCAGAGTCAAGTAAACGTTTAATATTGTCTTCTGTTTACGCGAATGTTATTCATTGAAATTAAACTACTATATTATTATACAGATTTTATCGCGTTGTTTATGTGACACTTTATTACATAATTTAGAAACTGTTAAACTACTACTGCTATTAAACTTAACTAAAAACTTTAGTAAAAATATTATGTTGCTTGTATCTCGATCTTTACTATAACTACCCTAAGTAAATTAAATTAGGGATTTCATTTAATAAATAATCTACACTCACAGTAATAGTATTTTACTACATATGTATTTTACTTTGCATCGTAACTCTTTTTATCTGTAAAGCCTAACAACACTAATAACACGAAATACCTACCAATCTACTTGAACTAACAGAGTTGCCATTGATGCGGTTTCGTAAGCATTTTAACACACACACACCGCTTGCATACCTATTACCTACGGCGTTAGCTGAAAAGGCACGCCTAGAACATATTGCATATATATTTCACTAGGTAGAAACGGATCCATTGCGCTTTACTGAATCGTGTAAGATTCTCATTGTTCATTAAATAGCAGCAGTTAAACGGAACCCGAAGTAATTTAAAAACCGCTTAAATACAGCCAGGTCTTATACACCATGAATTTTACGACACAAAAGTCGAAAATGCGATTCGAGATGAAGCTTTTGTGGTTACAGCGTTTGATCGGTAATTAGGGTGTTTAATAGCATAATAGCTGGTAACGGCTTTCAATCGAATACCATTGTGTTTTTTTATACCTTTAAAGCACCAACTTGTTATTGTACTCGTGGAAAAAACTTCGGTGAATCGGTCCTTTTCTGATAATTATCTAATGCTATTTAATGATATATAACACTAATTATATCATTAACCGTAAACATTTGATACTTTCTACTTTCGTTTTGGTAAATCGCGCGGATACGTCTGAAGGCTGAAGGCGCAGGTTTGTTTGTACTTGTAGCATATCGCGTTATTTAAGTTAATTAGATTAATATCTATTAAAAAAATATACAAGTATAGTCGGTTTCGATCGCCTATCTTAGACAGAGCTAAGGAGGCATTTGTTGTAGTTAATGCTACATGCTAATGTGGTCACCTCGTCACAAATAATGTTTATCGGTTTTATGGTTTAAAACTCTATAAAGCTTATTTATGTAATCCTACCTCCTTTTAAAACTAAGGCATTATGCCTGGATAAACAGCGATGCGTTGCTTTTCTTATCTACACGGTACTGGGATGACATGGTAGAACATATGTAAATTTATTTTAAAGTTATACAAGTACAAATACATCAACAAATAGTCGATGAATCACGAATGTACTTTGTGACTTCAAGTATGTACAACTGTAAATATTAACATGAAGTTTATAAGTCCTTTAGTAAGGGATAATTACGATTATACGAAAGAAGTAGTATACGTTTGCTACATTTATGTAATTAATCCAACATAACTCGCTGACTTGTATGACAACTTCACTGCATGCACAACTACTACCGCAAATTTGACTCTTACATACTATACGCTAATTTTACTTTTATGTCAGAACATGAAAGTTGTCGCCGAAATGATCATATTATTATACATAGTGAGCTGTCATCGACACAATAACAGGTATTGTATATCTTATCTATCTTTCATGTAGTCCGAAATAAGCGGGTGTCTATCAAACATGACTCGTACGACAGGACGTTAAAGCAGCCTTCTGATAAAGCAAGATCATTTTACTAAGCGGCAGGGGTGTTTAATTTGGTGGGCTTTTTGCGGAATGTCCCATTCGAGGGGCAGGTGCGGCCGGTCTGCGCTCCTCGACAACGCTAATGAACACAATGAAGACGTATTCCTACGAGTATATCCGGCGTTGATCGATTGATTTACTCGCTGCCACCGCGCTCGAGCTTTTTGTATTCGAATGTCGCCCGCCATTTGCATATCAGACTCTGTTGGAACGAATTTTAAACAAGACGTACGATGGGAGTACTGATGTGCTAGATACGCTAAGCCGAGGGGTATCACTATTTGCATATGACGGAGCTTTATAGCTATTAATTCACTACCTTTTCAATACCGGAGGGGAAGGGTAAGATAATTTATAAGGTTTTGCATGATAAATAGCTAGAGCATGATTCTGACACGATTCTTTTTTGTAATTTTCTAGAGGTTTATCGGCGATATGTGACGTGTGTACGAAAATCGTGTCATGTAGGATGTCAGCTTTATAGATTACTTATAAAACTCACCGCATACGACTTTGTTTTCGTTTTAAATATACGACGGCGTTCAAATATTTAGTGTAATTTTTTTGAGTTGCTATACTACCAAGATGTCTCAGAATACCAAGTATCTCTGACGTTATTATTTATTTGCAGCTAAGCTATATAAAACGTCTAAATCATATCTTTAACTCCACACTCGCACTGCTTATCAACGTCGACTTTTTGATAGAAAATGATATATTCAATTCAAACTATACTATCTCTAAATTCGAAATAATAATGACATTACGGAAAAACAGACCAGAATTAGAATTACCATGTCCATCATTTGGGTGCGACCTCACTGAATCGAAACGCTTGTCGGACAAGGTAGCGGCAAAGTCACCAATCAAACTACTACGCCATATGTGCGAGCAAAGATAATATACAAATAAAAAAGATAATTAAACGAGTATTCCCTATCCAGTTAATTGAGCATATTCAGATAATACGCGACAACATTAATAGTAGTGTCTGGTTGCGTGCAGAACAAAACAGATCGGTGCTGTAGAACACGCGCGTCATAGGAAAATTACCGTTCAAAGTGTGTGTTTACCGTCGCGGGGTACAACAAAGTGCACTCTGGACAATTGTCTTGTGCTATCTGATGAGGAAACACGAACATTGTGCGCTCATACACGGTCGTGTTTAAACGATTGTGAGGTGTCAATGCGAGACGATGCCATTGTGCGACATTCGTATATCGCCTCGTTTTGTTTGCTGTGTTGTTATAAATGGGTTATGTAAGAGCAAAGTTTTTCGTTAGCTTTATGGTTCTTGTACACGTGCAAGTAATATGCGCAAGTTGAGTTACTTGCGCGTGTTCTACGAGCCGTATATTAAATCGCGCAAGCTAAATGCTAGTAGTGACTTGCGCATGTAGCACGCGCCAGCTACTTATGTCATGTACCCATAAATGTACTGGTTGCTATACCTAGCTGTGATGTTATGTTCGTGAATTGAATGGTTAAATAATATAATATATTCTACCACATACACACAACACCATCTAGCCCAAACTAAGCAGAGCTTGTACTATGGGTACTACACAATGGATAAACATACATATATACTTTTTTTTTGTAAATACATACATATTATACATAGAAACACCCAGACCAAGACAAACATCCATGTTCATGCACACAAATATTTGTCTTGTGCGGGAATCGAACCCGCGACCTCAGCCGTGGCAGTCGGTTACACTAACCACTACGCCATCGAGGCCGACAAAAAGTCTCCCATAACACAGGAATTAAACCAAGTGTGTATTGTGTGTAATCTATACTAATATTATAAAGCTGAAGAGTTTGTTTGTTTGGTTAAACGCGCTAATCTCAGGAATACTAGTTCGAATTGAAATTTTTTTTTACTGTTGGATAGCCTATTTATTGAAGAAGGCTATAGGCTATATAACATCACGCTACGACCCACGAGGGTGGTGAAATAACGATAAACGTGGGTGAAACCGCGGGAGCATCTAGTTAATCATAAAGAAAAGATAAAACATTTTAACGACCTCATATGTTTTATTTTTTGTTTATTTTTGCTACGAAATTATGTTTGCTTAGAAACTTTTTACTAAAACTAGATTGCTTTAATTACGATCACGTCTAAATCATTAAATATTATACCTCAATTTTAGGAGGAATTTGTGGAGATGACTGCCACGTTGGTATATTGACATATATCGTAAAGTTCCGAGTTCGATTCCCGGATCTATAGATCAATGTGTAATTGGGTTTTTGTATAATAAAATTCGATGTAGACACCGATCTCTTTAACAAAAACAGATAAATTTAAAGGATATACCATCAAATCTTATATTATTTTAAAGTACTGGCTGCAGTTATATATACGGTAGTTCGCATTAACTGATGAAATCGATATATAGAGATGAGAGATGAGAAATTTTACATAAGATACATATTATGTTAAATTAAAACCGCTTTAATTGGAAACTGCTGATAGACAGCCATAGTTCTTCAAAACAACCGGGACCGATGTCTGTGTATAATCCCCGAGGCATGGAGAGATGTTACCTTTTGAAAATTCAACTGATGACCGTGTCAACGCTTGATGTATAAATCTGTAGAAAATAGAATAGTTACCCATGTTTGATTAAGTAGATTATTTTAAACACAAGAGCAAAAAGCAATCCGAAGAAATCTTTTAATGATAACGGTATCAAAATTGGTTGCAAAGTAAGGGAGTAATTAATATTTTAAATTTAGATATAAAAAAAGGAGAGTCGTAGTGGGGATATCTCTATATCTCCCTCGTACCTCTGCGATTAAAAAGTGACTACGGCATAAATTGTATCGTCCATCCTTTTTCTATTCTTTGACAATAATAACCCTACCAGATTTGAATGGTTTGTCTCTAATTTATTGTTAAGTGGATTTTAAATATTCTTTGTATTTCGTAGTTTAGATATTGTAACTTTTTGACTTAAATAATAAAAATGTGAGTCAACTACCCTACTATCTGTAGATTCCCGCAATATATGCATCTATCCCTGTATTGCAATGCACACTTTAATAAAAAAACGCGCGTCGACAAAAAGTATATCAAGAGAACCGAGCCAACACATTTACATTAAAGTCCCCATTAAGCGCTTTAATCATAAGTTTGAAACGAATTCATTAACTAACAGGACAAGTAATTATGCAAAACAATGTAAAACTGATATGTTAATTCGTTGTGTGGACGATTTACCACCCCCGCAGAACATTTGTACTTGTTGGGGTGCGTTATCATTATCTACATCATATATCGACGTCGGCTTCTCATCGATACGAAACTCTTAAACATATGCAAATATATATTGTAAATTGTTTGTCTTTATCACTTATAGGTATCGGTTTATGTTATTTGCTTGATATTAATTCTTATATTATCATAGTTAAATGCATAATAAGGTATGGTTCTATTTTAAGATTGTATGGTGAGCTGACTAACTTAAACTTGCGAGCTTAAAATATCGCAGTAAAAATTAAAAAGCTAAATTACTTACATTGATATGTAAACATTATAATATGTTTTTAGAATTATCTATCTTCATTAAAAAAATATAATCGCCTAGTGGAAACGCAGAGGTCTCAAGTTCGATCACAAGGTACCTTTGACATTTCGATGTTACCTGCTTATTAAATTGTTAAATATCGCTCGCTTTCATGGTGAAGGAATATATCGTAAGGAAACCCACTTGTGAGAGATCTACCTAATGTTTTCGGAGATGTGTGTCTGCTAAACCTAACAGTAGAGTTTGGCCCAACTTCTCATACTGAGAATAGGCCTATGCCCAGCAGTGAGGCAGTTTATATACAGGGTTGATAATATAGTAAATTTTTTATTAAATTTTTTTGTTTACCTTGTTATTTATACCAATACAGTCTGTAATATATACACATAAAGATGCGCTTTTATGTTTTTAGTTGTAAATATGTAGTCAAATTGTTATCATTTGTATGCCTTATTGTTGTATTAGAACACTAATTAGAAATAAGATCTTTGATCTAGTCTACTAGCCAATTTTATTGACTCTTAGCCATGGAGGCTAACATCCTCCATATAATGATGAAATATTTTATCTCTTTGAACATTCACATTCCTCTTCCTCCTATCTCCTGCTATCTGGACCATTCATATATTATTCGAATACAATTTTGCACACAAGCAAGCGTATTTCGAATACAAGCATACAGCGTCCACAATTATGCTCAGTGTCGTCGACACATTCGAATGCAATTATGTACTTACATCGCTGGGCTAGGTCTGCCACATTGTGTTTGTCTACAAATTAAAATCTATAGTGCAGTTGCCCTCGCAAGCGACGGACCTATCTGCCTAACTCCGTTATAAACCGCGCAAAAATCTGCATCAAATTATTTTATTTTATATTTATAGAATAGAAAAAATGCTAACGATATCTGTATGTTAAAAAACATTGTAACAATAAAATAAAGGCTAGATCGTCCTAACTAATTGATATCACAAATTATTCTAATACAAACTGACTCATATCGTTGGTACCCCACAAATTATAATAAAATTTAAGTGTTCAACCCTTCCGATTTTATTTGAATACATTATAACCCTAACTCACTTTTGACAAGCTGCTAATCATATTCAAACGTGCACCTTGCGATACTCATGATGTCCAACTGTTAGAATTTTAAAACATCAAGACCCAAGGCACATAATTTGAAGGGTTCGACTTGCCTAAAAAGAATCTGACGACGAAAGCAATATGCATAGACAGGTGTGTTCATACTGAAAAGTCTACCGGTGTTGGAGCGGACGATAAGACTGCACAAGCATTTAACTCTTTATCTTAACATTTATTCAACCAATAATATTCCTAAATGGAATTAGCAAAGATTAAGTTTGTTCTATGCCACAAGGTTATGTTTTATTTACACTAGTAATATTAAACGATTATATAAAATAAATCTACTAATAATTATATGTTATCTCTGTCATCTTTCACCAGTAAAATCTGAATCCTAGCATGTTCTATAAAAACGTAGTTCATGTAGTAAGATAAGTTATCAAGTGTTGGATACTACAAGCACTTAATATACATATCTATGTTAGTTCTACGTTCTTCAGATAAGGACAAATAGACAAATAATATTGGCTTCAAACAAAAGTGCGCATGTATTTATCCTTAAGTCAATAAATCAAAAATGTATATCATGTAATAATAAATCCATTGTACATCCAGAATACGTAATTAAAACGAGCATATGATTTCTTGATTCGAGATTCGTACTAATAAAAATTCTTAATACATGCAATCATCGTGAGTAAAGGCGGAGTGTTTGCCTCGATGTAATTAAAATCCCATTAACGGAAACCCATGGTGATCACCCCGTGACCATCGCCACCCATATCTAATACTCACAAACATTCTACATACATTATTTTAGGCAATATAACATCCAAAATATGCAGACACTTAAGACGTCATAAAATGGTCGAATGTCTGATGTAAATAAAAGGGGTTCATAGCTGTTAATATAATGGACGGATACAGAAATTAAAATTGTATATAACGTTGTTGGATGGTTCAAAGAAAGGCATTTTATTGATGTGCCTGATAAGCAAATATGGAACAACTGTCGGTAGCCATTGTTTTAACATGTGAAAATATGTTTCATTCCGTTGAAGGTATTAAATATGGATGGTTTGTTTAATTAAATTCAATTATATGAGAAATATATAAAGACTTTGTATTATAATTGTCCGTTTAGGATGTGAGGAGGTGTAATTATCTACTGTTATATTGATCAAAGTAGCTAGAAGGAACAATTCTCGGCGATAAAGTACGAGTACAGTGAAAAAGAACACATTTGAATTGGAAGTAGAAATCTCACAAACGTTCGCACTCTGAACAGTGAGATCTAGTAGCGGTACCGTCATAAAAGCCCAAAAGCTTTGCTTGCTTTACTAAAATGATGATCAAGAATACGTAATCATTTAATGTATCTATATATAGGTATATTATCTAGCATTTGGTCAGCACATCTACGATATGCAATAAGAAGTGAAGGATGAAGAGGGAACAAGATGGGTTTCATTACATTTAGTGCCAAACAGCAAATTGGATTGATTTTATACGAAAATGTACGATATGATAGCTATAAGATACTAATGAAAGCCGCTAAAGAAAGTACTAAGCCGACGGATAAAGAAAACGATGAAAGTAAGGAAAACATAAGCGCCATGTTAGGATTGGAAGTTCAAATGCTCAGTCTTCTATCGCCATACGTACGGTACATAGTGCGAGTCCATCTATTGCATAATACAATGTTCAACGTATAATAATAACTGCTTTTGTTTAGCAGCAATTTAAATTGAGTCATTATTTTTAATTTAATGTCAAGATCACATTGAATTTTGAAACATGTGTTGACTGTTACTTGTTGACAAAGGTGTACAAACAGGCGGCTGGGTTTTACCTATTTCCCAATTATGTCTACTTTGACCATTTGTTAAATTGTAATACACACAAGTATATTAAATGTCGACAATAATATGGATGTCGTGTAATCATCTTTTGATATATTAACAAGAATGCTACTGTTAAGCTTTATACAAAACAGATCTCATTGAGATTAAACACTTTATACGGATTTTGTCGCGTTGTTTATTTTACTTTTACAGTTGCTTTACAGCAAAGCAACAAAAAGCAACCGAAACGTCCGGGCAAAGTGTAAACTTGAATATAATTAGTTTTAATTAGAAAATATATAGCTTAAATAGTAGTAAAGTTCAATAATAGTAGTGTTAGAGTTTTCAAAATTATGTAACTGTTATTACATAATTTTGAAAACTCTAACACTACTATTATTGAACTTTACTGTAAAATTTAAAGTAAAATAAACAACGCGTCAAAATCCGTATAAAGTATGTTTAATTTCAATGTAGGTATAACATTCGCGTAAATATAAGACAATATTAAACAGATCTCAGTTAAAATCGCCGTTAAAAGCAAGACCTAGCAGTTTCCTTTATCCCATCTACGAAAGAGATAATGAGGTTATGCCAACGTCTTATTTACAAAGCTACTTTTTTAAATAAAACGAGTGCCCACATGTCGTCAAGGCGAATTCGCTAAATAAAATTGTATTACACATCTTTAAATATGATATGTATCATCACGTGAACTGAACTTCATCTAAACGGCTGAACTGATATTGATCAAAAAAATGTGTGTGTTTAAGTGGGTCCGTGGGATGTTGTGATTCACAATTTGACCGGGTGGCCGTTGACCTAGGTGGCACTGCGATCGGGTTTCAGTTTATTTTTTCGTTAGAGCAAGGTAACCTATCTCAGGTTCGTTATTTATATAATACATGTAGTCATTAAGTTTAGGTATACCTACTTTACGACAGTTAGGTAATTTAATGTTTGTAAAGTGTTCCACGTGTCCACTACATACGTATTTCTTATGGTATGCAAAGAGATAGAATGCAGAAGTTATTAAAAAAAAACTCATTTAAGTATTTAGGTTTATTTGTCAATGGGCTGCTAACAAAGTACTACATATTTTATGTATTTAATCTGACTACATTACAAAGATTAACAATGTGATTAAAATGTACGCAAAATCGTTTTACCGAAAGTATGTACAAGTATATTACAGCTAAAGAATATTTTCTTACCTGCATTGTTAGTACATGGCATTGAAAGTCTCGATACAGCCAATGGGGACGGCAATAAACAATTAATTGCTTCAAAAGGGGAATACGAAGTGAAGCTCGCCAATGAATGAGCATTAGGGGCACGGTACATAACGTAAATTGTGCCAGTCACTAAGCATTTATGTGTCTGAGCCTTTAACCGTTATGTATCTAACTGTATCATGATCGTTGTATATAAAGCGTACATTAAAAAGAACGCCGTGCAAAATTACGATCATTGTCATCTCGAATTTTTTAATGTAATTACTTATGATTGATACAATTAAAAAACATACATCATAATATCCTGTCTCTATCCCCAAAAGGTTAGGCAGAGGTGTATTATACCTACATATTGCTAGCAATGTTTTAGGTCTGAAGTAGGTAATAACGTGCGAACCTATTGCTGTCTACGAGTGCAATACCAGACTCCATACTGCTACTGAGAATTCTTTGACAGAAAATCCCAATAACCCGGATATCGATAGCATATTAGTCGTTCGGTCTATAGTCTGTATATACACAGATTTATTTAGAATTTTAAGTAATTTAATTGTTATATGAATATGTTGCTACTGCTGTGCATAACGTCTCAGATTAGATTTACGGGTCGGCCACATTGTTATTAGATGTTCCTGTCAAGAAATTTTCAGTAGTTAGAGTCTGCCCCTGTAATACTTTACCGGTACCTACGGCAAAAAGCTCGACTACTATGATGTGGGACCTTAAACATATGAAATGTAAATGTAAAAGGTACATCTGTGCCTATTCCTCTAGGGATATAGGCCTAAAACCATGTATTAATAGGTATATTAATATTTCTAGAATATACATACATACATACATACACCTGACAACAACATAAGCCTAGCCGATTAGATCATTTCACTCCTAACTCAAAAGTCTCAGCTTCTGACTTTTGGCAGACCAGGTGTTACTTACTAAGTAAATAAAATTTAAACCTGATTAAATAACCCGACTCATTGTAATAAGAAGCTCGTGTGTAGCATACAATTTTTCAGCCGTGATTCTCTACACAAGCCAATCCTATTTCGTTTATGAAGTCCTTCTTATTCCTTAAAAGGAAACGTAAAATTAAAACAGTCGTAGAGGCTTTGTCGGCAAGTGGCCGCGTTCAAAGGAAAAGATGATTTTAAAATTATGCTAATTGTTTACCGTGGCTTATGTGCAGCTCGCCACAGCCCATTATGTCGCAATAACAACGTACCATACACTCACAATTTAGAACTACCGCTTCAAAATGTTGTATAGATTGTACAAGGTTCCGAGCTCTATTTATTTTTTACTGTTTACCTTAAGTTGGACGAAATGACTTTTTTTAAATGACGGTTTTCCAGACTATTTAGGGGTTAAGGAACTTAAAGATGTTGATAGTGCATACCTCAAATCTATGCCTTATTTACCTTAAACAAACTGCCTCGTTACTTAAACATTTTACGTTACTTTATTTATCTGAAATTATTTTATGTTTCGCCTAAAAATAGTTTTCTTTCTGGGTACATAAACTATTGGTTGGGGCCAGTGTAAAAGCAAGAGAGATAATTTTATTTTACGCTCCTGCCGCTGAATGTAGTTAAAGTCGCCGACGTTACTTACATTTAGCGGCAGGACCCTTCTGACTGCCATGGTAACTAAGAACAGTCAATATTGTCAGCTTTCTTAAATTTGACGAATGTTTTATATTGCAGGATGCGAGAAGTGATTTCTCTATTGCTTTAATAAATGGACATTAATCTTGTTCACCTACAAAAACTCGACTAGTACATGTTTCTTAAATTATTTATTAGTTTAGAAATTATATTATTACTGTAGAAAATAGAGCATTTTCATTATATAGTTAAAACAATCTAAGCATATTCTAATTCAAACAATATACAACTAATTGCTCTTAGTAGATTAAAAATCTGCTAACTTAGGATTCGGATATTGCTCAATGCAATGCAATATGTGGAACTATATGTTGTCTTTACTCTTTTTCACGTGCCGGCTGGTATATAGAACAGAAACAGATTTAGAAAATCACTATGATTAAACTTTATACGGTAGCGTTTATTTCATAATAACTTTTAACACGAGAAAAATAATTATTAAAAAGTTTTCTCCTTTCAAATGTTAAGGCTGTATATTCGATTAACTTAAACTAAATCACTAAGTTGATATACTATCGTATAAATTCGGTAAGGTATCGAATGAGCACTCTTTTGAACCCAAGGTACGTCGTATAAAAGTACTTTTAGAAATTATATTGTACATTTTATATACCTATGTCAAATCAAATTAAAAAGTAGTAAATCAAAGTAATTCTAAATATCTTGTACAAATGTCAGTCTATTCTGTGTGTGTTCTAAGTCCTAGTACACGGAAGCGTGCTACTGTGCGCCTCCATTGTGTAACGGAGGCTTCTCAATTGGTTACCACACGCGTAACGCGCGACACCTTCAAAAGCGAGCCGCGCTATTGTCACCTGTCCATACTACGCTTTACACAACACCCGGCGTCACTGATGTAGGTACTTCGCTTTTTATGACAACAACTTTAGTTCATCGTACTAGATTTTTTGGAGAAACTGAGCAATTTTGGCTGCAGAGGTTTATCAGTAGGTATATTTGTTGTAAAAGTATTAGGTATATAAATATGGATAGAAAGGAACTGTTTGACTTGATATTATAATCTACTTTCTACTACCATACCACTTAACGCCGCAGCAGGGTTCATACTTTTTACCCGAAAAAGTCTACGTCTGGCGTAAAACTTTCAGTGGTTTATTCTCACATGTAGTTGTAGGCTCTAAACTGTAATAACTCGAGCGGTATCGCCCAAGATCCGTGATTTGTTTACTCAAACAAGGTTTAAGGAGCGTATTAGTCACTGGGTAGGTAGTGGCTTAGCTGAATATTGCCCTTTATTGCTGAAGTCCATAGACAGCGCGTACCACGTAACAAATGGACGTGGTGGCTGGTGATCCCTCACCAGTTTGTTTATCACTAACGTCAATTAAAAATATGATTTTGGACATATTCTTTATTTAAGATGATATATTTAAAAACAATTTCATGTTAATGATGTTTAATTTTTAAATGTAAATACAAGATTACTAACGAACTCCTCTTTCATACAACCTCCGTACTAGATATAATAATTGAGTCGTGAGGAGTTTTCGAAGAAATGGACGAAAGAGCACCCTTTCAGTATGTCCCAATTCTAGGTAATTAAATTAAACACTGAAAAGACGCGATCCAATTTCCAATCGGAAAGTACGGTCAACGATCGAATATAACATTCAGTGGTTCTAATTAATTTAAATCAACAAAATATACAATAAGTTGCCTGTTTGTTATAAAAAATACATCAAACCTTTATGGACATGGCATAACAATACCGTACAATAAAAGTGAATCACATAAATCATAACTTCACTTTAATCCCAAGTCACATCCATTGGATCCTCGTCAAGTATCACCAAGAAGTGAAAAATAATTTACGACCTTCAAAAAATCATAAACAATTAAAAGCAATGTGTCAAAATACTAAAGTATAATACGATCAACGCCTTAACGACGCGACGGCCCGAGTTAATAATAACTCAAGAACCCACTCCACAATGGATGTCACTTGTAACGCGGGATAAAAAATACTATGAACTTCTGAAGCAGTTAATAGGGATAGCGCACAATAGCACAGCGGTGGTAAAACCTTTGAATGAAGTCGACCCACTAATTCATATATATACGGTTTGTCCGCGCCTAAAGGGTTCGCTTTATCAAATTCCTTTCTTTAATTTTCATGAGCTTGTCATCGTAGACCGCAGTAGGTATATACTGGACAAGAATACTTGATAGGTATAATCGTAGATTATTTAAGATATATGGCGTGGCAAAAGACCGTTTCTATAACATCGATAGGTATATAGCACATTGATTGATATTATTACTATTACGATTGAGGAGGTTGTCGGTAATCCGTTTATCAGAACCAGCAAACACTCGCTGATTAATATCACCAAAAACTCAAGTGTTCACCTTACCCATGACCCGAGTGTCGTGGGCGGGATGCCCACACATTTATATGCTACTTAAATAGAGCCGAGTCTATGTGGGCTTTGCATTCATTATTACAATGTTTCTATTATTTTCTAGAAAGGGAGTTATTGTTAATGCGTCAATAGGTCTTACTTTTTTAATAGTATCTGTCTGAACTCATCTATTCGGTGTATGAAATTGTTCATTTTAAAAATATAGGAACCAAATATACCTAACGCATACGAATAATTAGACACTTTACATATATATATTACACAATATTATAATATTGTTTTATGTAATTAGTATAGGTAGGCCATTGAGGCAGTGCGCCGAGATCTCAGCGCTGCTATATAATATTGCATGACAGTAAAACCCATTCACATATTGCCAGACTGTGAACTGCAATATCGGCAGTTGCGCAAGCGTTCATAGTCAGGCCACTGGAGCAACGAAGCAGTTAATCCTATTATACTCGAATATAAGAATCAATACAAAAGGGATCAGTATCTAAATGGCTCATTAAGTATAAGCACGCTCCAACCGCACGACCGTATTCAATACATCAGTGAGTCAGTCTCCAAGAAGAAATACACTTAGCTATTCATTATAATCAACAAATGATGTTTTCATTGCTAGACAAGTTTTGTGCTCATCAATAAAGTTTTAGTCCTGTCGGGGCATCTCGGCGCTAAATAGCTTCGTGCAATTGGCCTCTTGTATCCGTACAAGTTGAAGCTCAGACGGACTCGGAGTATCGTAACAAAAGCTCAATCATATTTACATTTAGTCATCGGCTATTAATCAACACAAGTTATGCTGCACTTGAATAGGGACCTCGAGACAATCAGTGATAAACTGATAAAGAAATGTTACTAATGTAAATAAATGGTCAGCGATATGTAAGTGTCCGCACTGGGAGAGCTTAATTTGGAGTCGGCTTCTGAACATTGACAAACACGGTGTATTAAAAACGATTTAAGATCACTGAGCTAATTTTAGTATATAGCGGTAGTGAACGCATTGCTGTTCATAAGGGCTCAAATTTGATTTTCGAGTCGAGGTAGAAACACGCATCAAAGTGATGAACTGATGGACATAATTATATGGTCTGAAATATAAACTTTAATCTGTTAATGTATTACGATATGGACATTAGCGTGCAGTCTTAAATTAGAATTCCAAGACAATCTTCTTAAGGAGATAACTTATCTATTGCATCTATAGCTAATCTCTCTATAATAAACTCTCTACTAATTCACTTTAATCTATTTAAATCAATAGAATAAAAGCAGGGCAAATAGGTATAGATACCGAAGAATTTTATCAAACTGACAATCAATATGATTGTTTCAGTATCCGTACTATAGTAGAAAATCGAAAAAGAATCCTATGTCTATAATTATCTTAATGAGTGTAGGATTTTGAAAGTGTATAATGATAAGCAAGCGCCAAGCTCAGCAGGCCCACCAAGTCCCTTGCGATTACACAGGACACACAGCGCACACAGCAGTTAAGCGACTTATAGAGCTCACTTAATTTTACTGACATATTCAATTAGTATTTACTATAACTGCATATTATCAATTAACATCACTGTTTTTAATATAAATAAATAGGAATAAAAATAAATAGGATAAATAAGATAGGAGCAACTGATGACGGCATTTTTATATTTCATAAAGACATGAATATTTCTATTTCAATATTAGCTTTCCTGACATTAACAGAGGTATTAGCTTGCGTCAATAAAGATAGTATGCACTAAGTCCAGTTTCTTTAAAACTAACATTCTAAATAACGATATTGACGCTGTCTCCATACTATCGAGCTTATAATATGGTCGTAGGTGAGCGCGCGCAATAACAAATGATACTAACAAGCAGTCGATACAAACGTCTGACTGACGCTAATCCTAAATTATAACACCCAACAGCAACTAATCATTCGTCATCATACACATTCTTATTTTACAAACTGATTCCCACTTCATCTGCACGAACTAACTGGAGCTATTATTAAAGGGAATAGCGCTTATTTTCATTTCTGAATCTACAATGTAATGTAGTAAAAAGAGAGTAACAAACAGAAAGTGAATGGCTTTCAAGAGATTTATGTAAAGAAGAAGGTATAGAAAGTACAAAACCGAAAGATATGTAGTTCAATATTTTTTTAGTATTACAATTAGACGACACTGCCTTTGTTAATTATTTGGTGACGATACCAATAAGCCAGTTCAACGGGGGAGCCACCACCCTCTTACAGTAAACCAGCGTAAGAGTTGAAGCACAGGCACTGCGTTTTGCGTGCTGATTGACAGTTCTGGAGCGACTCTCATGGCTTGCCTTTTATCCCATCTTAAATACGTTTGTCGAGATATGCAACGCGTGAGCAATATCTGCCCCCTATATTACACGCGATATAGACTACTTAACCGCTTAGCAAAGCAGATCGTATACATTTTTCCACCTTGATATAATTATAATAAGAGATAAACTTAGTAAAATAAATAATTTATCATAGGCATAAATAAAATAAGAGATCTAATAATGAAGAGATGTTTTCTTTTCTGTTTCACATTAATAATTAAGGAACATTACAGATAGAGAAACAAGGCGTATAAACAACATCCAAATTTGGAACAACTATTTTCGAATCACATATTTTTATCTTCTATTTCGCACCCGCAGCGCAATAGTGGTGGCGTGAAGATCATCTTTAATTTTATACCATAAAACGATTGTCTGTCTTACAGTAAGTTAAGTCATTTATACAATCGTGTATTAGGTCCATTTATACTGACTATTCAAAAAGCTGTCGTACCGCTTTTTATTTCCGTTAATTCTTCCAGTCATGGCTTCGTCACAGAATGCATTTGTATTTCTCAGGGAACGGTACAACAATGTTAAGATAATAGTTATAACATTTAAGCACTAGGTCAGAAGCATAATAAGGAGGAAAAATATCAAAAGCGGCAATGAAAGCTAACGACACGAGAAAGAAATTAAGTTTGACAGTAAATAGAGGTGTAATTCAACGATGTTCGTGCGCACGAGTCGCGGTATCGACAGGATAATAGGCGAAGCGATAGCGGCCAATACCCGGACCCGGCCAATACCCACCGTCATCTAGCGCCGATTGCTTTACAACTTTATTAATCGTATCGATTACTGATAGAACGGTTCGGTAAGCAGTCGAATGGCGAGGGTTAGGTAAGTAGAGTTGCTCTTATCGATATTACATTTATATTATATCAAGATGCCTAGGAAATACATTTGTAATATAACTATGATACCCTAAGACCCTAAGATACGTAGGTATGTATCTATCGATCTACGTAGAAAATATGAGGCTATAAGGTACACGTTTTGTGCCAATAAAAATGAAGAAAGGGGTCAACCCTTTTTTGTGAAGGTTCTCAAGACATATAATATTATGGAGACTGTGTACTTCTGTTAGGAACAACATGATGTGTGGTACGCATAATAAGGTGACCATATAAAAAGTTTTACTTGGTTAAATTCTGCACATATTTCAAATTTCATTCGTAATCGTCCATTTTTTTATCAAGCCTATACCTATCTCGTCACCCATAGGGGTGGTGGTTGCAAAGTCCATACATTATACACACAAAATGCACCCAGCCTTAGAACCATTATTTGTGAATCCCACTCAGCGCGGCGTTTGCGCCAAGGTCACCATTTACCCGCTATGCTATCCTTGTAGTCACCGTTAAAACAGGTTACCTGTATAATTATATAAACTCTTTATCATTTCATTATATATGTAAACGTGCTACAATAATATTATTACTGTAAATGTCTATCATAGTCACCATATAAAAGAAGGCAGCCACTAAATACCCTTTCAATATGAAGGCATGAAACCAGCGGCAGAAAACAAAATATGTATACATATGTCTGATTAAGCGTGTCTAATGGAAATATGTCTAAGATAATAAATACCTAAACTTTATTTTAATTTGAAATGCTAAGGGAATACTGTGATGGACAAACTTATAAATAAAATGGCTCAGAAGTCGTTAAAAAGACACTTTTTAAAATAATATTATTTTTGTTTTCGTTTCGCATACATGGAATAATTTTCGTGCGAATCGTTCCTGTCTGAAAATGCAGGTGTCGATTCGCACGTTTTTTAATAAGAAAAATATCAAAATACAGTCGTGAACTCACTACTTTCTCAATAAAAGCTCAGTTTTATATAAGTAATATGTATATGTATTTTACGCAGTGTTTAGTAAAATGTTGTTTTTAAAAAAATATTATAATAATAAAAAAATTCAGACGGGAACGATTCGCACGAAAATTTATTCCATGTGTGCGAAACGAAAACAAAAATAAAATTATTTTATAAAAGTGTCTATTCGCACGATATGTGCGAACAAATTCGTGCGAAACGACTACTAAGCCATAAATGTATTGGCCACGATAATTGGGTATATAACTACTACTGTTTGTTCCTTCATAAAGATTTCTTAAACAAGACTATTTAATAACATAATTATGTCATAGAAACGTTATTATTGATATTTGCATACAATATCTATTATTTAGATCTTGAATCTGCTAATGATTTCGATCTGTCAGAAGTGCTATGGTTCCGATATGTTGACTTGTCTGTCCAGCAGTCTGCACTATACTGACACTAATCAATAAGCCATAGGTCAAAATATCGATACAAGTGAAATCGTGAGGTGCACTAGAGTGACTTTCTATTTGTCGACGAGAGTCAGCCCTAATGTCGGGAACTGTTTTCAGCGTGTTGAAGGCTCACTCATCGAGTTCAAAAGCCAACAGCGGCTATCTGTTACCTCGCCATAATGTCGGGGTTACACAACCATTGCTACAATTTCTTAGCGAATAATGCTTCTTTGTTGTTCCTATTCAAACACGCCGTATACATAAAATGCATAATAGAAGATTGCAATCATATTGGATACTGCACTAGATATCCCAAGAATGAAATTTACATCAAAAGCGATGTCAACATTTATAATTGACATGTTACGTGGATACCACCAGTTAGTTTTGAGTGCGTAATAAAAATATCCTAAGCAGGTTCATGATCCCTCTAGATTCTTTTATAATTGCCACATGACATTGGTATCGCTAGCACTGACAACGCCACCGCGTTTCATATCCATGCGCTACATAACATTTTAACAGATTTATTGTTTGCCAACCTAAGTTAAATAATAAAAGTGTGCACTGTTGAGGTTGAGACATATAATAATAATAACACTGTTCATATTTCAAGCCGAATTTTTTTTTGCAATGTGAACAATATATTAATGCTACATTAGTTTTGCTTAAGATCTTAAGGTCTTTAGTTTTAACAAAAATTTAATGGCTTCATGATGTAGCGACACTGCTGACGCTTTAGTTTTATATAGTCAGGCGCAAGTATGCAATAGCGCCGCGTGGCAGTCATCTCCCCGTAACTACTGAGTTAGGTCTTAGTTCAATTATTTATATTAGTAATTATAAATATATATCCATGTCTACGATCAAGTTATTTCATTTGAACACCCATAATGAAAGGACAAATGATTACCCCCACAACGGCATTTCGTACATTTCGTACAATAAATAGTATTAACAATTGGTTACATGTAAAATAGTCATATATAATATAATTATATAGGGCTTAGTTTACAGTTAACACTTAATTTAGGTACTATTTGATAACCAAATTTTTACACACAACATCGTATCAAATAATATTCAAATACCTTCAAAATAATCTGATGAATTTAATGACTATTAAATTATTGTATAGTAGGTTCTGTAAGCTACTACACAAAGGGGAAACAGCCGTAACCTACATTTTTGATTACCACGAAACGAAAGAATAACTAAAATAATTATAAACACCAGCCCCTTTTTTTTAATCAACGTTAAAATATAAAAAGGTATTCCGCCTGAAACAGTGAATAAGTACTTATTTGTTCAATAAAATCAATTCACCGAACCTTTTTAAACAGGGTGTCCCAGAATATGTGAATCAAATTGTAATGGGAGATTTCTTAGGTTTTTATTTTCACACAAAGGTCATAATTATTTTTATTTTTTTTATTTTGCTTATTTGAAAGGTCCTTACCTAAGGAATCGCCCGTTACATTTTGATTCACATATTCTGGTACACCCTGTACCTACATGAATAAGTAATTCTAAAAATACAGATAATTTTATAGCATCAAACATATTATAATGCTCTATTATTTATCCTAGCAAGGCTAGTACAAAATATTTTAAGTTTATTTTCAAATACGAAAGAAGCTTACGAATAATTTATATGATTTTGTATACAATGGTTTTTTACAACTATGGTAGTAAACAAGATTGCTTTCCATCTGATGATACGCTGCTAATAGCACAACGACTCTTGTTACTCCAGCGGTTTCAAATGTTGCTGATACGCAAGAAACAAGTCGCCAATTTTTAGCTGATACGTAAAAAAAACGTCACGTTGTCAGCTCAAAGGACAAGTATTTTTGATCCTGCTGACAGCAAGCGCCGAACTAAAAATCAGCGCTCTGTTG
Source organism: Catocala nupta (assembly GCA_963675205.1). NCBI lineage: Eukaryota > Metazoa > Arthropoda > Insecta > Lepidoptera > Erebidae > Catocala > Catocala nupta. The sequence goes on from OY776081.1 coordinate 17,805,643, forward strand.
TGGGTCCCTATCGACCACAATACAGCATATGCTAAGTGCGTACCAATTTGTCACAGATATCATGTATAAATTTGGGTTTTGTATTTACTTTCCTATTTTTATTTTAAGCGATTTCTTTGTACTTTATCTGTGGCAAATAAACGGATTTACTTTCTTTCTTCTTTCCTTAAAGAGCATGAAATCTTTTCTAACCGTAATACATACATACATACATAAATTCACGCCTGTTTCCCAGAGGGGTAGGCAGAGACTACGGATTTCCATTTGCTACGATCCTGACACACTTCTCTGGCTTCATTCACTTTCATAACATTCCTCATACACGCTCGCCGGTTTAAGGTGCTCTTAACCTGGCCTTTATCCAGAACGTCTCCGATCTGATCAGAAAACGTTCGCCTAGGTCTTCCCTTTGCAACTGTTCCATTCACACTAGCCTTATAAACTTTCTTAGTCAGTCTGTTCTCGTCCATTCTTTCTACATGCCCAAACCAACTTAACATACCCTTTTCTATTCTCGTCACTATATCCACTTTTATGCCGCATCTCTCTCTAATCACACTATTCCTTATTCTATCTTTCAGAGTCACACCACATATATTTCTCAGCGCTCTCATTTCTACAGCATTTATTCTGCTCTCATGCTTCTTTTGCCATACCCAACTTTCACTTCCATGCATAAGTGTAGGCACTAATAGTCCTCTATGAACAGCCAAACGTGCCTTTTCGGATACATTTCGACTGTTCATATAAGCGCGTAGAGCGCCATTCACTTTATTGCCAGCAATCGTTCTTCTTTCAATATCTCCCTCATGTGTACCATCCCTTGTAAACAAAGTACCCAAATATACAAACTCTTTCACTTGTTCCACTTGTTCTCCATCAATCATAATATTGCACATCGTCATGCACTCCTCCCTTTCAAATACCATTACTTTCGTCTTGCTTACATTCATTTTCATTCCTTTTCTCTCAAAAGCACCATGCATAATAGTTACCATCGCCTGTAACTCTTCCGCCGATGACGCAAGTATTACTTGGTCATCAGCATAAAGTAGACATTTGACAAGTAACTCATTCATTCTTAATCCCCATTCACAATCTTTTAAATATTTCAGACAATTGTCCATGTATAGGTTAAACAGCCAGGGTGACGCTACACATCCTTGTCTAACACCTTCTTCGATATTAAACCATTCTGTGTAAGTCCCATTTATCCTAACACAAGCTCTGGAATCTTCATAAAGAGATTTCAGAGCTCGTGTGAGGTTGCTATTCACTCCATACATGGACAAAACCGACCAAAGTTCATTCCTCATCACTTTATCATAAGCCTTTTCCAGATCCACGAATGCGCAATAGACCTTTTGACCTTTGGCCAAAACTTTCTCGGCTATGCTCCGTAAGGAAAAGACCTGATCCGTACATCCCATACCCTTTCGAAATCCCGTTTGTGCATCCCATATTTTCTCGTCGGTTACTTTCACAATCCTTTCAATTAACATTTTCGCATACAATTTACCGACGACGCTGAGCAAGCTAATGCCTCTATAGCTTTTGCAATTTTGCTGTGAGCCTTTTCCCTTGTATAAAGGTACTATGACGGCCTTGCACCAATCACACACGGCCGGTATTCCAGCACAAGTTAAAAAGGCGGCACAACTGATTTACTATGAGACCCTGTCCAGCTGTCAGCATTTCGACTGTAATCCTATCATAACCACCAGCCTTTCCTAATTTCATGCTTTTCAATGCTTTCATTATTTCATCTATACTAATAGGGCTTTCATCATTCCTATCATTATCATTCATTTCGAAACTTTGCCCTTGCCATTCCTCTCTTTCAAATAAACTTTCAAAATATTCCTTCCATCGATTCAGTACGCTCTTTTCTTCATTCAGTAAACTTCCATTCATATCTCTGATCGATTTCAGCTCTGTGGTTAGGGATTTACCTCGAACCGAGCGAATGGATTTCCAGAAAAACTTTGCGTTAGTCCGGAAATCTTCAGATAATCTTCTATCAAACTCGTCTTTCATTTCCTCTTTTTTCCTTTTAATCATATCTTTCACTATCTTCTTCATTCTTATAAACTTATTCCTAGCTTTATTTACATCCTCATTCGTTGCTTCTTGTATTCTTTCATTGGCTCTGACAGATAGCCAGTCCAACCATGCGTGCTTCTTCTCACGTACTACCTCTTGCACATCTTTATCCCACCACGCATTCTTAGATTTTATCATTTTCCTCCTCTTGCTCACACCGCACACTTCTGACGCTACAACAACCACTTCATACTTAAATGACTGCCATAATTCTTCTATATCATCAATGTCACTAAATCTTTCAAATCTTTCCCTCAATTTATTGTTATACTCGTCTTTCAATACTTCATCTTGCAAATTTTCTACTTTTATTCGTTCTTGGGCACTTGTTTGGGTAGGTATATGGTGTCGCCATCCTTTGAAGAGGCCCCGTATCCGGCTCATAACCAAAAAATGGTCGGTATGGACACCAATACCTCTATATACCCGAGTGTCCAAGACATTCTTTCTCAATCTTTCATCCACTACAACAAAGTCAATCATACTACTTCTCACATTCTTTGCTTCCCTTGTATACTGGTGGATTCTTTTGTGGGCAAACATAGTGTTTGTCACACAAAGACTCCACTCCAAACACAGCTCAAGCAACCTTTTCCCATTCTCATTCACACTTTCGTCTCCATACTTGCCTAAAACCCTTTCGTATTCTTCACGCTTTACTCCCACCCAACCATTGAAATCCCCTAACATTATCAACCTCTCGTGTTCCTTGCATTTCCTCAGGACATCTCTTAAACTCTCCCAAAAATCTTCTCTTTCTTCCCGTGCACTCTGAGACATACCCGTTGCCATGTTTACGGGTGCATAGACCCCTACCATGAACACACGAGTAATCCCCACTTTCATTCTCATCCATAATAACCTAGCATTCACATATTCAAATTCTTTTACGCACTCATTCATTCTAGCAGACAAAATAACACCAACTCCCTGACAGGCTCTGGTATTGGTAGGCACGCCGGACCAATACGCCGTGTAGGGTCCATGCCTAGTGGTGTTACAACCTTTCCTTTTCGTCTCATTCACGCACAGGACATCAATCTTTCTCTCATTCATCATCTGACATACTTCATTCAATTTTCCATCCATCCCTCCTCCGACATTCAATGTAGCAAAACGGCTTTCCGTAGGCCACTGTTCGCCCTCGCGAGAAACGAGACGTGACGGGTGGCGGACCGCGTCGCCGCCATGCGGATAATTTGTATTTGTCAAATCCATAGGCGTTCACACGATTGGTAGGGAAAATACTGTCCACTTCCGCAGAGCCCTTTACGGAGGTAAGGTGGATCCATCCTGTGCCCTGTGACCACCAACACAGGCACCCTCCGTTCAAGACCAGCTTTCCCTCTGGCCACGAATCCATCAGCACGGGTCGGTTAACACCTTGGATCGGGGTTTATTTTCGGGTCTGCTCCCTGAAATTTGGTTTGACTTCGGAGTTTTCCTTCTCCTAGATAGGTTGCAAGCCAATGCTAACGAGGCCCATCTCCCCGGGTGTGATTTCGGAGTTTTCCTTCTCCTAGACAGGTTGCAAGCCAATGAACACAACATATGGTTATAAGACTGCAATCTTTTAACCCGGGCTTAAGCGTATTGCCGATCCCTACTCCTATAAGGCTATTTATATTGTACCAGCAACCTCAAGAATTTTCAGCAACCAGCAATTATAAAGCCTAATGCTCCCACGCTAGCGTTCCTGAACTACACCACTAGTCTGTTTACCTGGTATAGACTAGACATGTATCCTACAATTACATTCAGCCACCTAAGTTTGTTTTATACCCTATGTTACAAGGTGAAGCCAATTGCTGTCTATGCGATTCAGACTACATAGACTTTTCCAACCGAAATGCCTATTAATATATAGCCCGATCTGGCCAAATTCAAATTACATCGAATTTGTAATAAAATCTAGCAGAATAAAACCCGAATCAAAATCTACCATTGAAATTGATCACAAATAGACAGCTGCTAACAAACATTAAACTTCGTTAACCGTCTATACGGTAGAAAAACTAAATCTATATCATGATAATTCATATGATTGGCTCGAAAATTATCAGTTGGATAATATACCAGTACAAGCGAGCGTTAGGTTTGCCGCGGGTGATGCGCGCGCCGCCAAAGAGCCTCTAATAGCTGCCTGTAGGACAAAATACAAACACATTAGCCACCATAACGTGCACGGAACACAGCGCGATGTGGAGCCTTCCAATAACACTATATGTAGGAACTTATGCACTTGGCAATAATCGTAACTTATGAGTTGAATTTCGATTTTTCTATTACTAAATGGTAAACAACCGTACAGCCAACGATTCGATTAGCGGTTGTCATAGTAAATGGTTACATAAGAGACCTGAAATATTATTATCGAATAATAAGCCTACTAATATTTTGAATGTTTTAGTTTCATGTTAAATTTCTATATTTGATTACTAATACCACGGCTACTAAACTACTGTGCTGATTTTAATTATAGTTTCAATGTTACTGAACCAAGTTACATTATTATTTTTAATGGTACTTAGTTACAATGTAAAGCAAATATTGTTTCAAATATTATGTTTTTTGGGAATTGAGAGTAATAATAAAATTCATACTTAGCTCCAGTGCATTAGATTTCGTCGTCTACGCGAGTAAATGTAAGCTTCGCCTAATCTCCTGCTTGCGGCTAGCGATCCACTCAAGCGATCATCTCGCACTCATCTGGCCTCATCCTAATCCATTATCTAAAACAAAACCTTATGTACCTGCCTTTAAAGAACATAATGTTTCAAACAAGTGTAATTAATTACCGCTACATGTTGTCAAAGTAAATTGAACTTTAAGTCTATGTTATAAGATAAGGATTAGATTATAAATGGTCCTAGTTGGTATCCTATAGGTGCGTATTATCCCGAGATTAATCAAAATCACGCGAAAGGTTCCTTTGTTGGTGTCAAGTTTACAAATCGCGGTCTTACCGTAACTCGCTTGACCGTAATGACTTGCAACTTGGCGCTCACTTTTGTTCTTTACTAATGATTGATAACCCCTTTATTTGGAAATAAAATGTTTAGCATTATGGTGATGTGCACCTGCGTGCTTAATACTGTTCTTCTTTTTCCATAATATGCTCCATTCGTTAGTGTGAAGAATTTTTTATATACACACGCTTCTATATCTCCGAATGGGTCGCCAGTTATGTATTACAGACGTTTTGCCAGAAAAATTTATCAAGACTCACTTGATTGGTGCGTCTACTAGGTATGTTTTCTGACCCCAAATTGTGTTCGGTGGCCGGCGATTAAGCTCACGCACTTTGTGGTGCCTAAAAATAGAGGCCAAATGTGGAAATCATATTCTCCGCAGTAACTACTCTGTTGTTTGGCTGCAATCTTTTGTAGGATGGAACTTATTTCCAATACCGAATGATCCAGTTAGAGCAAAATCCAAAGTTTGTACGTCTACTGTATCTTTTACTGGAAATGCTCTGCCTTTCAAACATCGTTCATATTCATCACCGCAGCAGTAACTTTCCTTTCTACGTGGAATAGACACTGTCCAGCACGGTGCGCTTAGAGATTTATTCTCTTTAGAGATATAATATAATTTCTCTTACGTACGTGCAAGCTCTGGATAGGACTACCTGTCACAGTGAAGCTTATCCTTCAGGAACACCGCTTTACAAGATTCAAGTCATCGCCTGCGGAGATCGTAGTAGGTACTACGATCTCCGCAGGCGATGACTAAGCTATGTAGACTTCTGACATAGCAAAAGCTGAGCAAACGAGATTTCGATGATTTCATCTGCTAATAGTGGAGTAAACAAGGATATTGCTGTAAACTATCTGATATCCAGAATATTCGCCATTTCCTTATTAGGATATTTATAAATTGTTCTGCAATATTACTTTAACAGTATGTTAAAAATAATATTTAATTCCAAATATACTAATGACAACCATTTGAGTCTACATTAAATTTGACTCATAAAACTAACTAACTACTCCCATGGGATCAATTTGCACTAGTTTTTAGTTGATTGTGAGATTCAGGTTCAAATACCGGTTCAGACAAATAGTTATTAGAATTATATGTTTAAAAATTCTGAATGGTAGTAGAAACTCTGGAGTGCCAAATAGATGATAATAGACATGCAGGAGGCGTGTTTATTTTGTGGGACTTAATCGAGTAATACGACTCCGTAGATAAATAATAAGTCTATATAAGTAATAATTTACAAATTCGAACAACGCAAAGATTTTATGAGTATTTAATATTTATGCTCATACGTTGTATCTCATGGCACAACTTTAATTTATTAATACAAGTCTCACTTTATTCGAAGTAACTACTTACTTTCGCAGCAGTTCTCTCACTGAAATATGATCCATTTATCACAGGATGATGTTTATAAACCTTAATACTCCTTATTACGCGAAGGCAAGGCGTAAGTGAAATTAAGTGAATCACGTAGTAAGTGCGAGCAAGACGGTTTAATGTGATTTCGCCTCTAGTTATCATGTATCAAACATTGTGTCCGACGTCCTTAAACACCGCTTAGCTTTTAATAACAAGTCGTTAGAGTGAACCACAGGGTAGCTAGCCAACAGATACTTAAATTTATTCTTCAGTAACGGTTGCCCGCGAAAACGTTCGCATTTTTTGTCCTAGCATAACAATTTATCATTATCTCGATCACACAATATATGGTCTAAATGTTATCTTAATTGGTGACAATAGTCTATATAGGTATTCAAGAATCAATGTTAAAAGAATAAAGTAGATTTTAAAACAACTTTGGTAACTTGTATAGGTAATCCGTAACAAAAAGGACACCAACATCTGCTCTCAATATAATTGATTGTAGTTGTAAGTAATTGGAGAGCATGTATATATTTTAAGAAAAATCTAAATCTTTAAGAAGGGTAGTTAAGCTGCCTAATCTTACATTTTCCTTAGAATAAAATCAAATAAAATATAATATAATTACATTTATTTTATTTTAGAATGATAAGAGCCAACACACACTAAGTCTCTTTAACATACCTAACAAGAAACTTTATTTACATGCTCTTTGTTAATTATGTATTATCGTTATTGACTAAGTAGGTATTTATCAATCTTGAATACAAAGAAATGATGAAACATAACTGTAATAAAACAGCTTATGTATCAATGCAGATTAATCTGTATTCTCACAGCGCTCTATGAACCTCCAGCGACGTTGGTGCTCCATAATGATTGATGGCTCCCGAATCCCGCGCCGGCGGCAAACCTGGGATTTATCGACGCGACTCCCAGCTCTGACGTTTGCATCCGTTCCCGCGCGAGTCCGCATTCAACGTCACGTGGTACATCACTACACGTACTACATGACATAGACAGTCGCGTCGTTTCTCTTGTACTACTCTTTTATAAGAAATGGTGATGGCAAATACAAATTTGTAAAATTTGTACTGATTTTTTTAATTAAAGAATTCCTATTAGATATGTTTACCTAATATGAGGTTATTAGCATCGGTCTGTACTAGGATATGCTTGCTTGCTGCCTTCATTAACTGTATATCTCACAGCTTGTGCCTACCTACCATATATTATAGTATACCCAAACATAGTTATTGGCCAGCTGGTGTAATACATATCCTTACCCCTTGGGTCCTGTCTGCAAAAGAAACAAATAAAAAAGAAATCACAATTATGGTCGTCAAAGTTTTATGGTTAGTAAATGTACTGAAATTTGAGAATCGTTGTTGACGTACAATTTGATTGACTCCTATTGACTAATAATGTTTAACCACAGCATGCCTATCTATTTTAGGTTACGATATGTATAAAAACTATAATGTTACACGCACCGATCATACAGATTTTTGAACAGACTTCAACATGAAGGACGTTAATAATTAGGCAATATGTTTTAATGTTACGCAATATCTTCGCAGTCTCTGAATTGATTTTGCTTTTTATAAGAAACAATATATTTTTGAATGGTTCTTAATACATGTTATTAATATTGCACCTTACGACAAACAACACACGCATTGAATCAAGCGATAATTTATTTTCCAATAACATTATTCGTGTTCATGTAATCATAAAACACCCTTACTTTCTTATCCATACATAATATTATAATTATGAAATTTCTAATGCTGGTTTAACCATTTTTGACATCAATGGATTGACGGATTTAGGCCAGATAGACATAATTATAAAAAGGTTCTTGTGAAATAGACGTTACTCTATTTAGAAATCGCAGGTTTATATACCTGCAAGCAAGTTTAAATATGTTAGGCAATTCAAATATAGTATAAATTGCAATATTTAATTCATTATTTTTTTCTTTTTCGCTGGTAAGTTGCTGAACAATTTGGTATAAGCAAACTCTAAGGAATGACGTAGAGTACTAAAAAAGCAATCCAAATCGTATGTAACAGCTGGTATTGTATAAATCACTTTCTTAAACACTACCGTGTAACACAAATACATATAAACAATCAAACGCAGCCTGCCAACAACCTGTCTACGTGTTAACCCAAACGAGGATATCCTTTAAATAAATCACACATCCCCTAATAAATTCCTCACCCTACATATTACAGCGATAATCTGAGCCTTCGCAAGTGCAGTTATTACTTAAAGATTTATCGTTTTCGCAGTGATTATATCCAAAAACTGTGATATTTGAACCCTTTTGTTTAAAACAGCCGCCAGGCAAACAACGGACAGGTGAAACGGTCACCGGCGGAACACATCGCGGTACAAATCAACCTTTCTTTACACTTTTTGTGAAGTTTTTTGTAAGCCATAGGTAAATGGTGTCCAGATAAAGGTCGAACTAACACCAGCAGTAATTAGAGACGATTAATAATCGGTTATCTTGATCACGATTCGGATAGCGCAGTAATTCAACGTGGTCTCATAGAAATTATTACGATTTCTGACTTTCTTTTGTACCTATAAATTAAAAGTAAATATATATTTTTAGGCCACGAACCGTTGCGTAGTCTTCGAATAAAACCGCGCGATCAATCTTATGCTCGCAGCGAACTACATTTTGAAGTTACGTGTCAATTGAACACGGCGTTTGTTCCATCGTACGTCGAGATCAGAATCGTCGATATGACTTCTATGTTCAAAATCAATTTGTTGGAATAAAGCTGAATAAAGGCATGGCTCATGTCATAAGTGGTTTTTATCTACGATCGGGTTGCGTCGGCGGCGTTTCGCGCATGCGCCGTGAAGGAGCGCGGGAATGCGACGTCCGCGCGCCAACTTCTCCGAACTGCATCACTGACCATACCTTTATTATATCGCTTCAACGTTTCGAGAGATGTGCAACATTGTAAAACAAGACTTACCATTATCGATCCAGATTTATTAACTACATATCAAATCTTTAGTAACTTTCAGCCATAATCAATGCACATAACACCATACTATTAATATATTTCTAAATATTTATAACTCTTTTAAAATAAAAATGCCTTGTTAATCTTGATAACCTACCGTACTAAGCAAAATATGTTTTTATATATTTGCATCAATAGTGCGATTCCGGCCCACCTTTCGCTTGTAACTCCCATGCCCCTTTTTATAAAACACACACAACTTATGACAGTGCGAAGCTTTTCATAAAAGCGTAATATTTTGAATGGTGCGGTGGCTACATAAATAATGTCGACAGTCGATGATTTCGTATATTGTGTATGAGTGGACATCGATATTAAGCGAGGTAAACATTGTCCGTTTGAAGGGAGAGTGACGTCCTGACATGCGCAGTGGCGGCCGGCCCCTTGCCGCGCTCAATTGATGCATCGGTTGCTCACCCACCGATTCAGGTTTATACCCATAATGTAGCTCTTAATACGTACCCAAGACATGATTTAACTTATATCAACCTTTTTTTGCTACTATTCAATTCATCGTGAACAAACTTGAATATTTATTTATGTGAGTATAATATTTCGACAGGCTAAAAGACTATAAATGAAATGTATGTTAATAATATAGATTTTGTTAACTTTATTTAAATGTTTTTTTTTTGTGATTGATAATGCCCGCTCTAGGAATTATTATTGTACCTATCATAGGACTTTACAAACAATGGACACTGAATACCCAGACGGGAATGTAAAATTTATTAGTGTATCACAATATGTACAAGTTTTTGTCCCGAGTGTGGATCGAACCAAAAATTGGCGCGCTCGTTGTTGTTAAGAGGTATACATAGGTGCCGATCGGGAACGGTTAGTTTTGAACTAAATCAACCTACTTAAAAATCTCTCAGTAGCTGCTCAGCATTGTGAAGAATGATTTCAACTTGACCAAAAGATACACAAAACAAGAATTCTTTTAGTAACCACCAAATCTTAAGTAACTGATTCTATTTCTTTATTGTATCCATTTGTAAAAAACATAATGTTAGATAAATATTCTTTAAAACAATCCTGATCTGACGTCAGTAGGTACATAATATCAAATCTGATAAGACATATCTATAATTAAAAATCCTAACATTTCAAACATGCTATGTTGCTATGCTATGCTTAATTATCTTAATTTTCCAGAATAATTTTGTTGTTAGGGAGACGACTCCCTACACGAGTATCGGGAACATTATTGAGTTGTAAATATTCTAAAAGATAGTCAATGACACCTCATTACCGACTAAAGGGTGACAACTTTACAACTATTATAAATTGGGCGGTTAATTTATAGATGTTTTGCCTCCTGAACCCTGCTCAGTTCAGATAACGCTTTACCATTTGTCCGAATTTATTTATTGGTGTAATAATAAAACATAGGATATAATTACTGAGAATTATTTTTTTACTTGCAGACTAACAAGCTGTCAGTCTTTTATATCCTTGAAATGTTAGAGTGAAATATCATTCACACCTATGTGCTAACGGCTAGTTTAGATGTTACGTACCAGACACAATTTGGATTCCGACCTGAAATTTTAGGGGAATACGAGATGCCTTATACAAAATGATGGTTTTCATGAATAATTTTTGAAGGTGATGAACACTTGTTTTTTGTCGACCCTGAGAATAGGTACTAGAAATGCCATGAAGGAAAAGTAATGTGTGAGGGAAGTACGTAACACTTCGAAACTTTTACCCACCGAGTGAAATGCAAGAACAGTATTACTACCCTAGTTTTGCTACCGCGCCGTCACCAAATAATTGTTAGTCAACGTCAATACAAACGTCAAAAAAAACTCTCAATCAAGGAATCTGCACAGTCAGCAGAATTTGTTGTCGGCGTTTCTTAGGCCTAGGCGCTGAAATGATCTAACCGGGGACTGTTAATAAAGCAATATTTACGTCATTAGATCTCTCTTGAAAGTAGTCCACCAATAGACTAATGGTTAGTTAGCATTTCAATGCGATAAACAGTCACTTATACCTACCGTAGACTAAATAAATAGTCAATCATCAAATACCCCTATAATTTCACTGTTTGGCAATGACCGCTGACAAACTTTCAGAGCGAGTTTAAAATTTTAATACCTGGCATAAAATATTTATCCAAGTCGTTAAGCAGACAAGCCATGTGCCAAAATGCTTCGAATGGCGTTGCGTATTTTGGTAAAAGTTTTTAGCAGTCGGCCGCCACGCGACACCGTTTAAATGGCATGCGGTTTTATTGTGGTTTCCGAAACTTTACAAAAAGGATACCAAACTCTTTTCACCCTTGCGATGTCACTTTGCAAATCTATTAAGGCTTTGTTTCACTGTCACCTGCTTCTGTGCCCTCCAGTGCGTCGTTTAGTATACAATTTAAAAATAAAATTTTATGTTATTTTGTAACATTTTCTATAAAAAAGTAGGTATAGTGGTATTTATGATTACTTACTTAGTGGTTTTTGCGAACAGCGTAAGTTCCAAAAACCGTATCAGAAATATTTATAAAATATTTGTTAATTTGTTGATTCAATAAATATGTTTTGAGAAAGAAAACAATATTAAAAAACATAATTTAGGACTAAATTTATCCCGTAGCATATTTTTGCACTTATATTTATGGTGGAACGTTAAACCCGACTTCGATTGCCGAGTCGGCAATGTGTTATTGGCTTTTTCTATCAAGAAATTCTGTGTAACAGCGGTGTTCTTTCGGTAGACAGCAATATCCTAACCCCCTATGTCTAATGTAGTACCTATAACATAGCTGGCGAAATGTGAATGTTTATAACAAACAACCTTGGGCTACGTGTTCCAGGATATATGTACTTGCTTAAAATCTCGAGCAGCGATAGCTCGGTGGAGAGACCAACAGACTGCAATGCAGAGGGTCTCGGGTTCGAACCCACGTCGCGCACCTCTGACTTCCGGAAGTTATATGACTTTTCGAAATTATGTGCGTATTGACTGACAATCATCGCCTGCTGCGAACTTCGGAGAGCACGTTAAGCCGTCGATCCCGGTTGCCATGAACATCTATGGCAGTCGTTATTGGGGTAGTCGACACAAAAGAACCCACTGGGTCAAACTGTCGCCGGTCTGTACTGACTAGCCCACACACAAGATAAGATAAGATACAATCTCGAGGATATTGAAAGTGCAGATTTATTCAAATACCTACAAGACTTTTTTAGAAAACCGCATTTTAACTTGGATGTGAGAAAAAAGAGGGCCTAGTTAAATATGCGTTACACGGCTACGTCTAATGAGCAGTTAGTTTACATTGAAATAGCTGCGTCTTTTTTAGTAATTTGACAATAATAATAAAACATTTTATTTAATTAAATTTGAAAGTCTTTACAAAACACATTGTAATGTGGTTACTTATAGTATTAAATTTATATTAAAACTATATTTAATCTGAAGGAAAACATTTGTAATGAAATTGTATAATAAAATATTGGGCCCAAAAAAATTGTTTATCAAGTTTATTTTTACATGGTTGTGCCTGAACTAGGTAAGAGCCCTGTGTTTCAGTACAATTCACATCACGTCGATGTATCTAAAAGTCTTCTTCTATCTTAATTATTAAAAAAAAAAAATTACTAGCTCTTGCGCGCGGCTCCTCCCGCGTGGTACCTACATCAATAAAATGTAGCCTATGTCGTTTCCCAGGTTTAACTATCTTTGTAGTTACTTTCGAATTTATAAGATAATAATAATAATATTAGTTAGGATTTTAGATAATGAATAGCAGCGCATCAGCGGCTTTAATATATGACGAATATCCTTACGTCTATATTGATGGTAAAAAGAAGATTAAAATGTACCGATATATTTTTGATTTGATTTTACAGGCTGACATGATGATCAAGCATAAATCTTGACATTTAAACACGATAACGTGATTTGGTACACGCCGTGATGCCTGTATAACCCTAAAGTTATTTAAATACTTATGTGATTAGAATTAAGTAAGGCCATGATTTAGCAGTAGGTAATAATCAAAATACCTAACATCGGTTGAGTAATCAGACTTCTTTAAAAGTGGACTCCGTAAATGTTTAGTGTTGTGTTCAACACGCGATCCGCGCTTCACGGAAACCTCAGGTAGGCCGTTAAAGCAAGCTCTGAACAAATAATTATTTGTGTAGTGTATATAGAACTAGCTATGATTAAGTAACAATCGTACCTAGCTTGCTTTAGATTTGTTTGAGATATTGGAGATTACCACGCCTATATTACTATTTATATGTGTATGTCGCAGGAGGAATTATATAAATTAACACAAAACCCAACCATGGCATCATTACTTGAAGATGAATTTTTGCCCTGCACGGCAATCCAATGTACATTTTATTTGCTATAATTTGACGGGAAGCATGTCTAATATCGTCTACCGGGCACAGTTCAAGTCTACTACAAAATATTTATCTAAAAGGATAGAATCAGACCAGAAGAGCAAGCGAGAGAGAGCCTCAAAAACCTGTGGTCTGTTGCGCGAGAGTCATTGTAGACGCGATCTACTCTGAGAATATTATACACTAAAAGAAAACGTATTTGAATCTCCAAGATATATCTGTATAAATTGAATGTCGATAAATACTCATCGAATGAAACCCACCAAGAATCACTGGTGCTTGTTGATCCTACGCAAAAGATAAAGACGGCTACTAGTTAAGCAGCTGTATAACCACAGGAATATAACATAACATTATTTGTCTGTGATTTTCTACAAATAATGGACTTTTCTTGGCTTAAAGAATCAGCATTGCCATTCAACGTGGCAATGCAGTCTTCTGAGCACTTTCCCGATAGCGATGCTGAGAAATTTTACGACGCTGCCTAAACCAGCCATATTTTACTCAATTTTACTTCTTTTTTATTTATACGCAGTTAGGTTTGTTAATATTAGTTAAGTTGTAAATAGTGATTGTTGCTCTTGTTTATGTAAATTATTAATTTCAACAAATAAATAAATAATATTCTGATTTATATAGCTTTGATCATTGTCGTAAGGCTCTATCATTGGTTTAATTTAAGGAAGGTTTTACAAATTAATGAAGGCGCGACTAGCAAAAGAAACGCGCTAACATATGACAATAATCATATCTTACAACAAAATCGCCTCACTCCTCCGTTTTAACTCGCGCTGAATTAAATAAATTGTTACGTACGATTAAACACACGTATTTGGTTCAAAGGAATTCGAATACCTTAAACCATAGCTATGAGTTTTTTTGTCGGCGGCGGTAGGTAAGCCAGCAAACCATCGGTAGCTGCCTCCGACCGATATTTCATGCGCAGGTTAGTTCAAACAAATCGTACGGTGTCCCAACGCATCATGTCATTGTTTTTACGTCACCGGTCACGATCGAAATGAATAAACTCGATATATCAGACCATACACGATGTCTTGTTTAGCCAATCAGCTTTTTTTATAGATTCGTGTAATTATAAATGCTAAGTAATGTCATATTTGATTGTATTGTAAATTGAGACTACTATGGTTCAGTGGCCTATAGCATGTACAAATTTCGTTTTCAAACTATATGATATAGTTAGTGATATTCTGAGCTGTAGTCGACAGTAACAGCATGAGACAAGTCTGAAACTGGGCTAAATAAACTATAATAGGCTCGACCTATAATTACTTGAATCTGCTAGTGGAATTTTAATATTCCTGCGCTATCTTTGCCTACTGTCCCAAGGAACTTTTCTAATTTTGAATAATCAGACACCAAAACCATCTGATAATGGATAGATCAATGAACGATCTCACAATTCTTGGTGCACTGTTGGTGTTGAAGTGAGCACTTAAGCCATAAGACATCCATGCTTTCTAACTGACTAGATCGCACAGATGGCGCGGTGGTTAAAATGATCCATCCAATGACCTCGCTACCACAACTGCGTCGGTTATTGGGAGTTCGATCTCTCTGCCGAGTTTGGATGTTTTTGTGTCCGTTGTATATTAGAATATTTTTCCAAAAGAAACGATATGTCGTCTGCGATTTGCGATTTGCCAGTAAGGGACTGGCGTGATACCATGTAATTTGCAAACATATCATGAATCGACTATTTATTAATACATATTTTTTATTAGACTTTGGAACTGTTTTTACCACATATTGAACAATCAGATTATTTTATAATCATTTTTATAATTACGAAGTAATACCGAGCGCCGCGTGGCTTCCGACGATTAAAACAATTTCGTTCGAGGCTCGCTTTATTCTTTTTGTGAGAGGCCAACACGATATCACGTTTCCATAAAATCACCGAAGCGACTATTATTTTATATTCGTTCTTTGTTTTATGTAGATCTTAAAGCCTTATTGGACTTTGAGCTTTAGCCATAAATACATAAAGATTGCTTTCGGAATTTTAGTTGTTACTTTAGAACATTTCGCATTGCCTGCTCGGAGATGCCCAGTAGCCTAGGTAACTCGATAAGGTGGATATCGGTCTGCCTCCGCTTGAGTATTCGGTACGATTAAGATGAAATTGCTTTTGTTTTAGTATTTTCAATTTTTGGGCATATATACTTTATTGAGCGACGATGAACTTTTGAAATGATGTCGTAACTTGTGCATGCATATTTAATTCTGACACGCAGGAGTGCCGATACACATCATAAGTATACTTATACCCAATTCCTTTTTTTGTGATAGTATTACAATATCATCAAAGGCTCTTTGATTGATGGAATGTTATGGCTAACCTAGTGTTCGGCAGTTTACAAGCCGGCTATTGCTTTTCACATCTAGTCGTCAGGACTACAGTAGAAGCAGTAATAAATTACTTTCGAGTCTGGCGACCGATGCTGCCGTTGAGGCAAAACAGTTTTTGTTTGTTTTCCAAAAAGTTTTGAGCCCAAGCGCACATGGTTATTTTTACTTCGATGATCGATTAATTTGCGACTGCATTGATGCTATATCGCGTTGCAGCGACTCTGCGTTAGGTCCCTATTGCAAATTCGTACAATACATGTTATTTATATATTGATGCTACATAGTAGGTATTGAGTCTTTACCCGGCAATTCGGTGTCTTGAATAAAGAAAATTGGCAACATTGTGTTGTCATACAAACTGTTGAATTTTTAAATATAGAATGCTAGTAATGCGTCTAATAAATAAACTAAGGGATACAATTATTTGACTTTTTACATATCGCGAATAAAAATAATTTTTCAAAATAACAATTGTATTTTATTATAAAATAGGATTCACGAAATTAAATGTAAATAAGTAACGTCAATTTCCAAGACCAGGCAATTAAAAAGTCCTAATATATGTATCATTACGGCTCTTTGTTTGACTTAAAATTTTAATCGCTACTGTCGCAATAAGAGTCGATCAACAATACCTACTAGCATTTATATGTGTGTGATTAGAGGCTTGTGAAATTAACATTTATAGACAATTTCGATTATCAAAAATGGTATAAAAAATTATAAAAATATTACATGTAAGTTTTTATTATGAACTCATTGCATATACCTAACTTATCTTTGTTCTTTTTCAATCTCAATATAATTTTGTTTCATTTAAGTGGCAAACAACTTTAAGATTTGCTGGACGGTAAACAACTTACATTAACATAACTTACGTAAAAGTAAGCAACAACATATTATATATAAGTATAATATGCATATTATATTTATTATATATTAATAATTAATTAGAGCGATAGAGCATAGTGGAACATTTAATTTCGCTCACACTGCGCAGATCTTGTCAAATGAAAAGTACTGAAGTTTGAGGAAACAATGTCCTGTTAACAAAACGATATTGACCTCTTGCGCTAATAGATCAGTGACTCGACTGATGTTGCAAATCTCCATAGGCTGCGATAACCGCTAATCAAAAAGCGCACATTGTTTGGCGTTTGGTTGTTTCGTAAGAAAATATTGTCATTTTCCCTTACACCTTTAGTTCGATCATCATGAGTTTTGGACTACGTTTTCCGTTATATACAACTACGCGTTAGCCTGTAAACATTAACATACCTATTAGGTTTCGTAGGCACCGTTCATACATACAATATGTTAAAACTTAACTTGTTTTCTAAAACAAAACATGTACCGCCTTTGTTTTAAGCCTATTAAATTGCAAACACATATAATGAGATCACACAATAGATACACACATATAATGTGGAGAACAATACAATCATGGTTCTCTACACAAAAACAGCTAAAATGTTTACTTTTCTCGGGTCTTTGCGAGTGAATTCCCAATTTTCATTGAAGCATGTATCATACGTGTCGACCATAATTATTATGGATGTGTCGAAACAAGAAAATAGACCATCTGGCAATTTGTAACGGTCCGTCAGAAAAAAAGGCAAACCTTTTTCCGTTGAATTCAGTAGCTTTTACGCATGAGTGGAGTTTTTGTTGTGTTATCTAATGTACCTGTTGAACGAAACCTTGTTTACACGTGCATTTAACACTTTATCACTGACACATTTCATGTGATTAGATTTGCAGCTTATTGTACAAGGTTTTCTTATATTTACGTTTCTTTCAAGTAATCGCCACGCTGTGAGAGCAATGCGTGACGTATTATGTGCTCGAAAACGTCTCTAAATACTTTTAGTAGGATACACATGTAGTTAAGACAAGGCCTGTTTACTTTCTATTGGTATTTTTTTTGTGTATTACCCTGTGGCATGTCGATTTGTATTAAACATCGATTTCCTCTATACAGCATAAATAAATTAATCTAGAATCGAATCAGGAATCGGTCTATGTAGAGTATAGGTAGGTATATATTATTATGTATTTTTTAGCTCGCACGTGTCTATTTCAATTATCGATACGCGTCTAGACACAAAGAGATAATAAATTCTACTATTTTTCGATCCAACACTGCTTCTTCGTGATAACGTAAATCTAATTTGATTCACTGAATAGATCTAGCATTTCAGATCGATCTAGATATCGATTCTTTTATTGCAAATAATAGATATCAGATCAGCATCCTAACATAACTATTAGCCAGCAATTAGGAATTCTTCTTGCTTTAAAGTCTGAGAAATAGTTTTTGACATATCCTGCATCTCTGTAAGCTTTCTGTGATGTATCTATTAGTGGTATGACGCTAAGATATCTGATGATTTTGGTGAAGTAATAGCCTATTCCATCTGCTCTAAGACGAGGCCTGTACCAACCACAGGACAAATTAGCAAATTGATTCCTTCTGAAATTGAATTTAAAACAAAAGAAAGTAATTCTTTTTTTGTCCATGTCTGTTTACTAATATTTAAAACAACGTCTATATAAAGTTATCACAAAATTATGCAATTAATTCCATCTAAACGTAGACACGAAGGTACCTTTAATAAAGAACGGATAATACTAAAATTAAACATGAACAATACAACCCAATCCCGACAATCAAAACGATTAAACAGTTTTTGATATACTCTCCTTCATATAAAAAATAGAGCAACTTAAAAATAGTGGAGTCTCCCACCTACGGTGTTCCCACTGGTTGTCAGTCCCTCACGTAACCAAATACAGGATGATATTATAGGACGCTTTATCAAAGCGTTTATTTTAATTCGATCTGTCAGAGATGAGACAAAAAATGCTCGTCTCGGGCGGCATCGCTACTGGGCGCGGCGCTGCGTGGCGCGGGCGCCTCGTAACGTGATCACGCCATATGAATTCCAACTGTCTGCTTGTGAGAAAATTTACAAAATCTTATATTTTGTACGATATCAGCTAGCTACCAAAATCATACTCGCTTTTCATGTTAATAGTATCTAATTAATGTTACATGAAACGCAAGATCACTTATTTGTTTCATGATCATTTATACAATTCAGATACGCTTAGAATATTTTAATACTTAATACAATTATTATATTAATTAGCGACAGTGTAAGTCTCACCTTCATCTATAAGAAGAAATAAATAAATTACTGATCAAAGTTGCACAGTTCTTGACTGCACGGATATCGTAGTGATTTAAGTGGTCGCTTCGCTATAGCTACTACGGGTTACATACCAAGGGTTCGATACCCACATGGGGCCGAAACATTTGTGTGATCCACAAATGTTTTATTCCGAGCCTGGGTGTCATGTAAAGCCCCCTGCAGCACAGGATTTATTGATAGAGCGAAAGTTACGCCAAAATAGGCAATATCTTCGGTTACTTCCAAATGCTGCAATATTCAGTAGTGTTGTGGTAGATGGCATATATGTATAGGTACGCATATATAAACTGTTGACAATCAAAACTTTTTAAACCTATTTTGCACTCTAAGATATGGTTCCGTCACAGGTACCCAAATGTGAAGCGAGTTCATTGGCTCTATTTATTGTCGTGGAGTATTTGAAGCTCATGTAACGCTCTCGATAAGTGGCGGTGTCGTGTCGTGGTGTTGTAAAGTGCAGGCTGCAGGCAGACGGCTCAGATTTCGCGGTATAACGAAGGCGCGCGCGACCGCGCAATTTCTCCGCCGCAACACTACGCCTGCGCTGCGACGCGCGCTGGTCGACTCTTACCTTGATTCCTATTGTACCTATTGTCTAACGCAATGCCCTACAAAACGGTTTCACTGAATACTAGTTTAATAAATCAATGATTGATTAACTACAAACCCCGTTGAAATAATGATAATCTTCTATTTTGGATTGCTGAAACTGACAGAAATCTAAGCAATAAAAAGTAACGTAACATATCTTAAATACTAGTTTTATTAAAACACAATAACCTTAGTTAGCAAAGAATTAGGAATTGTAGATTTTATAATACATATGAATGTAAGTCTAAAACTAATGAAATAATTACGTACCTACGTAGAATATTCTATATTAGATAATAAGAGTCCGAATGCTACTGACTATCTTAGCAACAATAGAAACATGCCCGTAGCTACCCATTATTAACCGATATGCCTGTATAATTTATAAAATTGACAAAATTATATTCCGGTAGTCCGTGGCCAGTTATAATATTTTTTGTGCGTTACACCCCCGAAACACAAACCGAAAAAAACACCCAGCGCACGCGACACGCGATCCATAACTCCGAAGTAAAAAATTCTAACATCGATAATCAAATCTCTGCGAGTTCGTTGGATATTAAACGGCTATAAATTATCTTAATAGCTTTAAACTATTATATCTACAACCAAGAGCAGTAAGCACCTATCTAAAACCTTTGTGTGGAACAATCATTTCGTGAATAGCAGCGAATACACGGTACCATTGTAATGATCGGTTGACCACTAGAGATGGGTCAAAATATTTAGCAAATAATTATGTCTTAAAATAGCCGTTTAAGTAAACGGCTTCTGACCACAATGGGTCTAATAATACACTTTTTAATGAGGCTCTATATGAACTATGGTTTTGCTTTCGCTAATTTTAGTTATGCCGATCAACGGCGCCGACTTTAATATGAAGTCTTTTATAGTATTTTTGACATGATGTGTATTTTTTGTTATCTTTTTTTCCTACGCGGAAATGTTCAAAGATTCTCTGCTGTCTGGGTTAAACATGCGTGTTATAGTTTATTTAATAACGCTTAACACATTCAAAGTAGTAGATCACCTTTTTTCGCCAAACTTATTTTATATACCTATTTCATCTAAGTTTGTGACGTGTGGTTTCACTAAGAGCATCTAAAAGTATCAAATTGAATTTACGACACGACGACGTTTTGACCATGTATAGTCAATTGGGATAAAAGCCATTTTTCTGTGTCTTTTTAAGATTATTACAATATTTTTAACTCCATTTGGCAGTAATAGAGCCTTGTTGATTCCAGCATGAATGGATGAGAACTACACTCTCATAGAATATTGATGTAAAGTAGCAGTTCCTTTCCTTCCTTCTACTACATACTTGCACCCAGTACCTAATTTTTTCGGTAAGTTAAAAGCCCACACGGGATAATGATTTGTTTGATACATAAATGATTGTTCTGATTCTGATTGTAGTTTGTGTCCGTTATCAAGTTTAGGAATGGCAGATATAATTACAAACCTTTTGTGTCTGGCCACCAATGTGCCGCTGCGACTAAATAGGTTATTGAAATGTTTGTTAAGTCTTACGCAATACAGAGCTTAATTCAATGCCAGAGTTCTTTTTTGAAATGTTTGTGAAGTCTTCCGCTACACAGAGCTAAATCCAATGCCAGTGTTGTCTTTTCAAAATAAAATAAAACTATCGATCGTATTCTTCTTTTAAAGGTGAGTCAGTTTTATTTCAGTTTTATCTAATTAGATACACACCTATTAACGTCTATTGGACAATTAAAACTGAATAACATTTTGGTTAACTCGGCAAGTGAATCGCGATCAACAGCTGCGTCTGACACATTTGCGCCACTGAATCAATGAGGCACTTAAAAATATATTATAAAATAAAATAAATTATTTATTTTAAAATCTTTAGAAACGGTGCATTTCGGCTACTCGGCAACTCTGTCTGATGGCGGTAGTTTTTGCTTTGGCACCGACTTCAAAGATAATCAATAAATTAGTTGTAACATTTTTGTTGTGTCATTGAAGGTAATTATTTTTTCTTCTTTCTGGTCTTACGATTATATTTTATTATTAAAACTATTAATTTAGATTACCTTGGCTCACTCAAATACTAAATACATATTGAGTTTTTGCAAAAGAACACCGGTCAAGTGTGCGTCGGTCGGTCAAACAATATGACCGATATAAAGTTATTTAGTTAAACATCGCAGATAAGTGGTTAATGTTATGAAACCCTATTCGACCTAGTTCTTCTATTTTAATTCTTTATACTTATAAATAATTAAGTAATATTTTTTTTATTAAATAAAATCTATTTAACTTCTGCTTTTGCAACAAAGTCGGACAAGCTTAATTTATAACTAGTTCTCATTTCATGTCAATAGTACAATTAGTTGCTGATATAAGCAGTTGTGACAGATAGACAAACGGACAAACAAAATCTCACCACATGGGTTTCTTGCTTTTTTACCATGCAGAACCCTAAAAATTGCAGATGGATAATTGTGTTTTTATGTTAATTTATTTATTCTACCAAGTGATCGATCGCAGCCATATTAACTAGGAAATAATAAAGCTGACCGAATTACCTATTTAACTATATATAACATTTTTATAGTTTTATAAATAGGTAATTATGTTTTAAAATTTATATGTACCTACTTGTAAATACAGAGACCTAATAATTGTATTTTGTTTTAACAAACATTCATTTTCAAGTAAAAAAGTACTAGTAGGTAATATTTTATGTAATGGGGTCAGTATTTCTCTAACAAATTAAATTCAAAGCGAGTAAATCAGCGAGAGAATTCTAATGTAGGTAAAACAACAACCAAATTTGGAAATCCTTCTTACTCACTTTTCGTTAGGGAAATAAGTAAGTGTCTGTAGTTATGTAATGACACCTATAATTTGTTTTCTTTTATGCAGAGACAACAAAAAAGGCAACGCCCACACTAGGAATATTTCCTGTGGTACGGCGACTTTACAAACTTTGAAATAACGAATAGGTACAAAGAATATCCAGTTGAGCTATATGTGGAACACACAGATTATTGTCTTGTGTCAGAATCGAACTCACGACATCGGCGCTCTGACAGTAAAAAGCGAGATTTTAAATGCCTGCACTATCCGAGCAGTCAAATTATATTTTTAGTCTTCCGCAGTTTGTATTCGGCATCTGTACGTTCACGTTTCGATAAATAAATGACCGGTATTTCTTTATTTTATAAAATAGGCAAGTAAACGATCATTTACAACAAAAAAAATGTTAAAATATCTTACTCGAGCCACGTAACGGTATTTATATGAACTACCATCTAGTCACGCATGTCTATCCAGTTATTCAAAGACGCCATCTATTTTGAAAAAAGAGAACTTCTTGTTATGTCTGTAACGTAAGACGTAATTTATCCAAAGAGCAGTATGTTAAAATACCGCCATCTAGTGGAGCTTCGTTTAACTATTATGACACAGGGCATATAAGAAATTGTAGCAAGCACAAAATTCTTTGTGTAAGATGTGCCATCTTTTGAATATATATAAAAATAAATTCTATTCATATTTCGTAAACGTTACGTAGAGATACGTGTAGATGGCAGAACTAGTCAATGTTTAGTTTGATAGGGTTTTCGCTACAGTCAATTAAATGCTGTAGTTACGCGGTATATCTAAGTAATTATAAAGATTGGATACGTAAGTGGCTCCCTTGAGTGTTGAGAGTAGCTGCTACTTTAATTTAGGTAATAACTGCTTCTGTATTATGTAGATAAGAACTTACTTATATACTGTAAGATAATAATAAAAGGAGTACTTCATATAATTATACCTCTCTCAATCTCAATAGTCTCACTTCGTTTTAATAGTAGCTACTGCTATAATAGATTTGACATAGGCAGATACCTACCTACTTACTAGGCACCTATAAGTAAAGAACTAACCCATTGCCTTTTTTCTACTCCAATCTGCTTACGTCACAACATTGCAAGCGTAAACGATTTAAGAAGTTAACCTAACCTAACCTACTAATTGAAATTAGGTACGGATTTTGTCGCGTCAACAACAAAATCCGTATAAAGTACCTATTTAATATCAATATACCTATAACATTCGCGTAAACATAAAACAATATTATGCTTACCTACTAATAATTAAACGTATAATAAGTATATAATACCCAAAACTAGGCTTAGGTACCTAACTAAAATTACGATAGGTACTGATTATTCGATAAGCTTCAAAAAAGATTTCGTTAGTTTATATTACGTCGTTTGGACAAATAGTTTTCGATTAAAATAATCCAACTCCAGCACTAACCCGTAATCGATGACTATATTGTTGCTAAAAAGGATGAATACATGTTTCGGCATCGATGAATCTTAGATCATTTCATACACAAATAAATCGCGATAGAATTATGATATTCTGTAGGTACTGTATCCATAAAAACCTGGCACAACTATCTTAATTATTTAACGATTCATTTTTTATACAGAGTACCTAATGCACAAACTAAGAACAGTGTATTAGCTAGTAGTAGTAGTAGTTACAAAAAAAAACATGCGAGGCAATCTTTGGTCACTGCCGATAGAAGTAAAAATAAGTAACTAGCGTGCGGTGACGATGAGGCGAGTTTCACGCTTTTTGTTCACCCAAGAAGTACACATAAGTATATACACAGTATACATATAGCTCATGGAAAGCGTTCGATAACGATGACGCGAGTTCCATGATTTTTGTTCACACAAAAAGTGCTTAAAGCGCCTAAAGAAGTTTTCGCTTCAATAATAATTGCCGCTATTCATCAAAACTGCAATTTGGTTCACTTGTATTATACTCTCCACTGAATCGTTAAACGATCTCGGACAGACACAGCTGATCCCATTGCGGCATGCGAATGAGTCGGAATAGTGGGAATAACGAGCGACAGGATAACTCATCCTAATATTGAACGAGATTTATGTATTTAACTAGTCAAAGATAGAACTGTTTATATCGAGATGTTAACATAACAGTGGAAAATACTGTGCAAAACATAATAACGAAAAAATATATTAAACACAGAACAAAGACCTCTGTGTTTGTGGTATTAGGTGCTAGCACCGACTAGAATGTTAGCAGAGCACGGCATACACAGTATTTCATGACGTGATTCTACCAACGTTGTTTGTACAAGACGCGAATAGCTGGCAAGTTACATATAAAAACTACCTACTCACCCGGGCTACATAGGCACGTTAATCATACGGATTACTCACGTACTTCGCATAGATCATTATCAGAATGCTCATAGCCCGTGCAAGTCTCTAAACATTCGCATTTTATCCAAGTAATGAATAAGAACTATTAGAGCTAAATACGTATGTATACGCTGCCATACTTACCATAGTATATCCGCCATGCTATTCTAAGCTGCCTTTAAATTGGACACCAGGTAGGTTGGCGCTATTATCACAAAAGCTCGACTTTCATACAAACTTAATTTTTTGTATAATTGCAGTCGCAATGCCAATCTTGCCATACCGGTGTGTTTAAAATAGGTAAGCACATTAATGCAATGTAATCGTGCTTGTTAAGGTAACTGTGCACATTGCTAGCGACCGCGTCGATGGCGATGGCGCAGCAGTAGCGAATAAGACTACTATACATGTGGTCTCGTGTTTGATGCCCGTTTGGTCTTTACAGACTATAAATATGTTTAAAGCTGTGACTACGAATTACAGCTATATAAGCAGTTGTAAAATACCCTAAATATTCAACATAATCTTGATTCCCCTTTTAAGCAAAATTACATACGATTCGCTTGATGTTAAGTATTGCGTATTGCTTTATAAACCAATTAAAACGACGATGTGGTGATTGAATATTGACTCGTTTATTGTTACTTAATTAAGGCTTATATACTAAGTTATTATACATACGTAGTACGGACCTATATAGGAAAGGGAAATTATGATGTTTACTTTATTTGCATAATTAACAATATTAACTATTATGTATTACGGCACGTAGTATTTTGCTTTGCTAATAACAAGTTATATATATCACGTTTGCATGTACTATACTATACTATACTATGATATACTATGGCTTTCGCCATAGATATTCCCCCCTTGAAGAAAAAAAAACTAAATTACACATAGTAATAATTAGATTAGAAAAAAAATAATAATACAGATTAATTTTATGCCTACGTTTCTAAACAACGTTTGCGTCTCTAATTATTTTCGTAAGCCTCTTCTCGATCTTATTGCTTACGAATTTGAATACTATGACTATGGTTGCGATTGTACATATGACAACCCCTGCTATCGTCATGAATATTATCCAGCTCCGGATCCCTTGTACTTCCTCGACCACTTGGGAGTGCAGGTTTAATAAATCTTCTGGTTTTACTGCATTGTTCTGCACCATGTTGAATTGTTCCTTCTCGTGGCTCGAGTTTGATCCCATGCTATGTGTTGTTTCGACGCTGTGCTAAGTGAATGCATAAAGTAGTGTTATTCTAGCTTATATATTATAATTGGAATCTAACCGTCGGGCGGGAGATTCTACCAGAACGTGTTCTTGTTTCTATTTTCTTATCTGCTTGTGAAGTTTTCGTTATCTGGTCGTCTATTGTCCGTTTGCTTATCTTGCTATCGTTTAACATGAATGCAGGTTTAACTCTATCGATAGCTACACTTTTTTGTCGTCCGTTTATCAAGATCGTGAAGATCTTATCATTTCGACTGATGACAAGATAAGGACCATCGTACGGCGGTGTAAGACTTGGCCGTAATCGGTCACAACGTAAGAAAACGTGCTTACATTCCGATAACTGTGGGTGCACGAATATCTTGTCGTTCTTACTTCTACTGTCTTTGTGGAACAGAAATCATGTGTTCTAAGTTGTCCTTAATTTCTCTGATAAAATCTGCGTATGTTGAGTTATTATGTGTCTCGAAAAATGCTCCAGGCAATCTAATTGTTGAACCGTATACTAATTCAGCTGCCGAGTATCCTGTGTCTTGCCGTAAACTCGTACGTATGCCAAGTAGAACGGTAGCTAACTCTTTTGTCCAATTGATTGTGTTACCTCTTGCTATCAATGCCGTTTTCAATGTTCTGTGCAGTCGTTCTACTTTAGAGTTTGACTGTGGATGATATGGGGAGGTTCGAATTTTATGAATTCCCATTAAGTTTGCTAAATTTTTGAATATTTCAGATTCAAATTGGCGTCCCTGGTCTGTGGTAATGTATTCAGGGCATCCGAATCGGGTTATCCAGCCTTCATATACCGTTCTGGCTACGGTTTCTGCAGTTATATCAGCTATGGGAAATGCCTCTGGCCATGAAGTACAACGATCTATCATTTTAATTATGTATCGTTTGTTTTTAGAAGTGGGTAGAGGCCCAACTAAATCAATATGAAGATGGGAAAATTTTCCTGTTGGCATGAATTTGCCGAATTGTGATTTTGTATGACGATGTATTTTTGCTCGTTGACATTGTAAACATGTCTCAGTCATCTTATTTACGTCTTTATTCATATTTTCCCATGTATAGTTAGTTGAAATCAGTTTTCTCGTAGTATTCTTACCAGGATGGCTAATGTTATGAAAACTTTCGAAGATAGTTTTCCTGAATTTGAGGGGCATAAAAGAGCGTTGTTTTCCTGTTGATATATCGCAATAAATCTTAATATTTTTATCTGGAAAATGTATTAATTCTATTTTTAACGATTTATTGGCTTTTAATCGTTTTAACTCGCTGTCATTCTTTTGATATTTTTCTACCTCGTACCAATCGATTGCAGAGGGTAAGGATATCGTTTCGATAACTCGAGATAAAGCATCGGCTACCAAATTCTTGTGGCCGCTGATGTGCTGGATATCCGTACTGAATTGTGATATATAATCCAGATATCTGATTCGTGATCCGTGTAGACCGTAAATTCTCGTCCTTCGATGAGTCTTCTGAAATGTTTTATAGCCATATAAATTCCTAGTAGCTCTCTATCGTAAGTAGAGTATTTTGTTTGGGCTTCACTTAGTGATTTGGAGAAAAAAGCTATCGGCTCCCATTTTTTGTTTCTTCGCTGCTGTAGTACAGCGCCTACGCATTTGAGACTAGCATCCGTCATTAAAGCTATTTGCGCGTTGCTGTCCGGACATGCTAATGTAGTTAATTGTCGAATGTCCTGCTTGCAACATTCAAACGCGTGGTTTGCTTCGGTATTCCACTGTATAACTGTCTTATCATTTTTCTTACAATTAATTAAATATTTATTTAATGGTGCTTGATGTTTTGCTGCATGTGGAATACTGCTTCGGTAGAAATTAATCATACCCAAAAAACGTCGTAATTCATTTATCGTTTGTGGTTTAGGGTAATTGTTTATGGCTTGAATTTTTCTATAGTAGGAGTCAACCCTTGGCTCGTTATATGATAACCGAGGAAATCAATTTCCGACTTGGCAAATTCGCATTTGTTTGTATTTATTGTTATGCCGTGATCATGCAAGCGCTTAAACACCTCTTCTAAGTGTTCATAATGTTCCTTAATATTATTTTATCAGCGATAAATATGTCGTCTACATACACGAATACGTAGTCCAAGTCTCTGAATATGGAGTCCATAAATTTTTGGAAGGACTGTGCTGCGTTTCGTAACCCGAATGGCATTCTGATGAATTCAAAAAGTCCAAAAGGGGTTATAATCGCTGTTTTCTCTGGTTCAGCTACGGGCAGAACGTGAAAAGCTTTCTTTATGTCTATTTTGCTGAAAATTCCTTTTCCGCATGCCACGTACGTAAAATCAAGTAGCCTTGGAAGTGGGTACCTGTCTGGTACTGTTATTTTATTTAGTGCGCGGTAATCTCCACATGCTCTCCATTCGCCATTCTTCTTCTTGACTAAATGAAGTGGCGATGCCCATTGACTGCTTGACGGTCGGCAAATTCCCATATCCATCATGTCTTGGAATTCCTGTTTTGCAATTCTGTATTTATCAGGAGGTAATGGACGCGCTCGAGTAAATACTGGGAAACCTTTTGTTATTATTTGATGCTGTACTTGGTGCTTGGTAGGTAGGTTCATCGATCTAGGCTTTGTAATGTCTTCATATTTCTCTAACAATCGCTTTATTGGTTCCTGTAGAGAAGATTGACTGATGCAATGTTTGCTCTCACTATTTTGGCAGGCGTTTCCAAACCTGTCTTTTTATCGATCAGTTTTTTCCGTGTATATCTACTACTAATTGATAATGATCCAGAAAATCAGCTCCCAGAATTGGCATCTTGACGTCGGCAATGGTAAATGTCCATTTAAAGCTTCGGCGAAGTCCTAGGTTAAGCATTAAAGTGCGTTCCCCGTATGTATTTATAGGGCTGCCGTTGGCGGCGAATAATTTGTATTCGCATGCTTTGCTCTCGTTATTTGTGCGATTGATAACCGAAATGTTAGCACCCGTGTCGACTAAAAATCTATAACCACTGTTTGAGTCAGTTATAGTTAGACGGTTTGCTGGGTGAATAGCACAGAGACCCGTCGTTTTCTGTGCTATTTCTAGTTTTCCGACGGCCTGATATTTTTGTTCATATTCCACGAACATGGCTTCTTGCATTTATACGAATCTTGCTTGAAACGATTATGATAATAACAAATTCCATTATGCGAGCTTCTGTGGCGCGACCTTGACCGTGAGTGTGACGTATGGCGTGAATGGAATTTGCTGCGTTGCATAGGTTGATCCTCGCGTGCGCTACGTAATGCATTTATTTCTATTCGCATAGCTGCAAGTTGTGACGATATGTTTGTTATTAAATTAATGTCAACCGATGTCTCTTGAGTGGTATTCTTGTTGTAGGTCAAGTTTTCATATATTTTATCGGCTAACTCGCTCAAGTTGTCTAATGATAAATTGTTTGTAACCGATATAATCGCTGTTAGCGAAGCGGGAAGTTGTCTTAGCCACAGAAGACGAATAGTGTCGTCGTTTATATTTCCACATCCCGCTTCCTTCATTTTTCTCAAGAGCTGGGAAGGCTTTTGGTCTCCGAGGTCCATTTCTGATAGTAGTCTGTGAAAACGTCGGTGTTCGCTCTCTTCGTAGCAGTTTATTAGACGTTCCTTGATGGTGGAGTACTTATTATCGCTGGGAGGATTAGTCAAAATGTCACTAACCTGATGGACTACCTCTTTTGGTAATTTAGATATTACCATATTGTATTTGTAGTCTTCGCCCTGTTTTTGTGGTGCCAAGATGGCTTCAAACTGAGCGAACCATAATCGTGGTGAGTCTGTCCAAAATTGCGGTAGTTTTTCCGTGACCGTGATTGCAGCAACAGTTTCGCAGCCTGAGTCGCCTTTTGAAGGAGTTATTGGTGGAGCCATTTTTCTTCTGACGTTATGAGGATGTGATAATATCGTAATACTATTGTTCTCTAGATTCACCGCTGAAAACCAAATTGGGTTCCGGTCGTCCCGGTATTATATCAGCACTAGAGACCAATAGATCACGTCGGGGTCACCAATTATTGCGTATTGCTTTATAAACCAATTAAAACGACGATGTGGTGATTGAATATTGACTCATTTATTGTTACTTAATTAAGGCTTATATACTAAGTTATTATACATACGTAGTACGGACCTATATAGGAAAGGGAAATTATGATGTTTACTTTATTTGCATAATTAACAATATTAACTATTATGTATTACGGCACGTAGTATTTTGCTTTGCTAATAACAAGTTATATATATCACGTTTGCATGTACTATACTATACTATGATATACTATGGCTTTCGCCATATTAAGCTTTTACTGTACCCTATGGACGCTTGTAGCACCGTCATTGGCGCAAGGGACATATGTTTATACCATTGATGCTTCTGAAGCACAGCTCCTTTGCAGACCGCACGAACAGGCCACCCGCAAGTTTATTTAGTAACGCTTATCTGTGAGATACTTCAATGCCCACAGCGTTCTTTAATGAAGGTACTCATTTACGATATGTAAGTAAATAATAAAGAAGAATCACGATGGATTTGACTCAATTTACCGTCATAGAGATGTATAAAGCTTGACTTATTCTGAAACGGCACAGGCACGCCATGACTGCTCCACCGTAACCTTATGTATGTTTGCTAGAGGTAACTTAGTTATTTCTAAAAAAGAAACAATGTCGACTAAAAACATTTAAACCGTTTAATGTTAGGCAAATAACATGCTTCCGTATGAAAATTGAAAACAATGCCTCTCGGAAATTGTTCGTATAAAACAAAACAGATGTCTCCATTAATAGAATTATTTAACACAAGCCATTCTCGGCGACTAAGCGTTGTGCTGTAATTTTCCTCCGCGAGTTTATTGTGAAATTAATTCGCTTTACGCGAAGTCGGCAATATCAATATCTAAACGATAGCTCTCTATCGTTTAGACATTGATATTGTATACTAAGTATAAGAAATCAATATATCGACGCTGGAAAGGCTAATTGTATTAACGGCCACTGTATGGATTGTTCAGTAGAACGATTTAGTTTCAAACTTTGCAAAAAAATCATAACAAATTAACTACTTAAGTATTCTCATTGAAAATCAGAATAGTTATTATGGAAAACGTTTACTATGAAATGTAAACATAGAAAACAATGTAGGTGTCCTCCTGTCCAATATTTTTGCGATAATACAATGCAGTAAATAATCTTGATTAGGTAAAATTTACTTAAATAAGAATAACATAATCACTGTGGTCCGGTAAAAGATGTTTAAATGATCAAATAGCTGCATAAAATTAACTAAAAAATGTGTTATATTCTGTTCAGCATACTTCCACATCTAAGTAAAATATTTTAACGTGCCCAGTCAAGTCAAACGATGAACACCAGATTATCTTATCTTGCATTAAACTAAAGTTACCGTTAGGCTCTAGGGATTATCTCCCAATATGAATGACTTATGGAAGTGACAGGTAAAAATAAACTACACAAGTAATATTTTGTAATAATGAATTTTAATCACAAAATCAAGAACATAACTTTTAACATAACTGACATACGCTGTGCGTAAAAGTTCCAAAAAAAACATAACTTTATGCATTAACAAAAAATAAAACTACACAATTCTGAGATCAATCAGTCTTATTAAAATGGAAGGGCAATATTTTATAGGTACTTAAACCTAAAGATAATTAATACTAGTGACATCTGATATTATAAGTATAAAATACATACAAATAAATAATTATGCGTAGTAGATCTATTACTGTAATAGGAACTTAAAGACTTTTAAAATACACAATTTTGAAATTAATCGGTGTTATTAGAATGGAATTGTTTTTAAAATAATATAGGTACTTAAAGCTAAAGAGATCAGATATCACAATTATTAATTCAAAAATAATTCTGTACGTTTAGTGAAAAGTGGTGTAACTTGAAAATCATGATATAGAGATATTTAAAGAAGAAGTTTTAAAAAAATCGTACTCTTTTTATACTTAACTAAAATAGAAACTAATTATATTTCAGTGATAAACAATATCTTTGAACATGTTTCAACGTAAGAAAAATTCATTAATTTATATAGATTTTTTATTTAAAAAGAAATCAACTTGTTTCAGTTAATACAACAAATATTAACGTCGTTTTATGTGTCAATTAATTTAACACTGCCCAAATTAATCGTCGTCTTTCATCACGCTTATTATTTGGTCCATTTTCTCTTCATGTTAATTCTCTTTCTCTATTATAGTAATTTTCTTCTATTTTATTATGATCTTCTTCCTCTGTAAAAATAATTAATTTTTCCATCCAGATCACATCATTTTAATCTTATCGATTTAATTTCTTCACATTACAGTCGTGCTCTTTTTTCGAAACGCTTCATAATTTTAATTAAGCGAGTTTTCATTGTTGTCTGAAGAATAAACGGTAATTGAATTATTAATACGAAATCAAATACAGTGTGAGTTTTCATAAAGTGCACATATGAAAATGAATGAAACTAGACATCATTTTATCGATAGGAAAAAAAAAAGTAAAATATAATATTCTTCGATTTATACCTATTTATATTTTTTCTTTAGTAGTTATGGACCTTGTACCAAGAAAACCTTGTAACTTTTGAACCAGGTGGTTACTCGTGTTGAAACAAAAACAGTAATAATACGCAATGTGTAGACAATAACGACGGTATACTACTCACATCCAAAAAAAATACCGGTGGCATAAAAATAAGGAACATTTTAGACCAAAACTGAGTTTCGTACAATGCTTTTTTAAACATTGCTAAAAACTTCAAGAAAACGTCTCCATTGCCCCTAGATTTTATTAATTGACGTTAATCTGTATCTAATAAGCTTTAAAACAACATATAAACCACACCTGTATCCCAAACAAAACAGTTTTTATGAAGGGCTAAACAAAGACCTTGCCGCCGCCACGAGCATCTTTGTTTGAAAATTGCATTATCTATCTCAGGTAAAAAATTTGGTCTTGTCTAATCCTTTGCCATAAATTACTAAACATACACTTGGGCTGCAAGTGCCACTTATTTTTCTGTAAAGGTACTAAAGGTATAAGTAATAAATAAAAAATATCAAGTAGAAATCAGCACGTTTATTTAGTTTCATCAACTTACAATAAAACTTTTAATGTAGCAAGTTTTCAAAATGACTATGACGTTGTTGTAAACACATATTACTTCGCAGCAAAATCTGTTGCGTTGCTCGTCTTATCATTGTTGGATCTTCCTTTATGGCACTGGCGCAGTTTTCAATTAATAAAATCTAGGGGCAATGGGGAGGGTTTCTTCAAGTTTTAACAATGTTTAAAAAAGCATTGTACGAAACTCAGTTTTGGTCTAAAATGTTCCTTATTTTTATGCCACCGGTATTTTTTTTTTTGGATGTGAATAGTATACCGTCGTTATTGTCTACACATAAATAACCGCAAAAGTCACTCAGATATTCCTGTTAGTGTTCGGTACAATAATACAGAAACAGTTGGTCCGGAGGGCATCTGCAACCTATTCTCTTTTTTATTTCATTCAGTTTTTCAGCGATCAGATGTTTTGGACTCAATTACCATTGATGACATACTGGGTTTAGATGCTATAATGCATAATAGCACTATTATTAGTGATATACATATATTGGAACCGGAGGGATTAAGAGAACTGAAAAATCTAGATAGCACCAAGGGCTCGGGCCGTGACAATATTCCTCCTGTCTTTCTTAAAAACACTGCCTCAACTATATGTAAGCCATTGGTAATCTTGTATAATAAATGTCTAATGGAGGGTGTATTTCCCTCAATATGGAAAGCCGCTAGAATAACTCCAATACACAACGGAGGCATGAAAAAAGACGTAACCAACTATCTCCCAATGTCAATACTCTCTACCATGTCAAAAGTTATGGAGAGGTTAGTACATAATAACATCTATCCCTCACTACATAAAACTATAATACCATAACAGCATGGCTTCGTTCGCAAATGCTCCACCATGTCTAATCTAATGGTTTATGCTTCCGAACTCTTCGACAATCTAGATGCCAATAAGCAAACTGAACTGTCTATACCGATTTTCTCAAGGCATTTGACCGAGTAGATCACAAAATATTACTGGAGAAACTTGCATTCAACGGTATCCGCGGTAATCTCTGGAGATGGTTCAAGTCTTATGTTACAAACAGAACCCAAAAAAGTGGTCATCAATGGATTTGAATCTGACACGGTTGTCACAACGTCTGGTGTGCCGCAGGGCTCAATTCTTGGTCCCCTTTTATTAATTCTCTTTATTAATGACGTAAAAAGCTGTTTCCAATACTGTAATTTCTTATTATACGCAGATGACCTTAAAATTATTTTTATTATTTTATTAAGACATTGATGATCAACGCAAGTTCCAAGACGACCTTCACAGATTTACCAATTACTGTAATTCGAACAAACTACAATTAAGTATAGATAAATGTAATGTTATCACCTTTTCTAGAAAACGTACGCCAATGACTTATAATTATTCTGTAAATGGCCGATACCTTGATAGGGTTTATACTATTCGGGATCTTGGAGTCGAGCTGGACACTAAGCTGACACTGGATACCCATGTGGATAACATTTGTAGTAAAGCTTACAAAATGTATGGCTTTATCCTACGATCCAGTAATGACTTTGTACGGCCGCATACCTATCTGTATCTTTATAAAACTTTGATCCGCTCGCAGTTGGAATATGCTGTATGCATATGGGATCCACTGTATAAAAATATTCTGATAGTCTCGAAAATGTGCTAAAGAAGTATTTACATTGTATGCAGTACAAATGCTATCATAATTATCAACCTTACCGCAGTTTGTTACGAAAGTATAAGCTATTGGACCTTAAATCTAGAAGAATACAGATGCAAGCTATGTTTCTGTATGATGTTTATCATGACAGGTATGACTGTGTCGATATTGTTAACAACATTAATTACAAAGTGCCCATAAGATCAAATACGCGTACTTGTCGCGCAAATCCACCTTTTGCTATACGATCTTCACGAACTAACGCAGGTAAACGCATACCCATTACTCGCGTGCTTGAAACTTATAACCGCAATTTTAGTGATGTTGATATATATGCTAATAATGTAAACATCTATAGAAAACAAATTGCATGATATCTGTAACTTACCCTAGTTATGTATATATAAGTTTAGTAAATAATGTATACTACTCTCAATTTGCACACCTATTTTTAAGTTTTAGTAATAATATGTACTACTCTCAACTTGTACACCTATTTAACTGTTTAACCGTGGTAAACGGAGTGGATGTCACAATTATTACATTGTATAGCCTCATACCATCTCGACATAAACATTATTGTGATATTGTAAAAAAAAAACTTATTAGATACAGATTAACGTCAATTAATAAAAACTATGGGCAATGGGGATGATTTCTTGAGTTTTTTAACAATGTTTAAAAAAACATTGTACGAAACTAGTTTTGGTCTAAAATGTTCTTTATTTTTATGCCACCGGTATTTTTTTGGATGTGTATAGTATACCGTCGTTATTGTCTACACATTGCGTATTATTACTGTTTGTTTCAACACGATTAACCACCTGGTTCAAAAGTTACAGGGTGATTCTTTGCAACACAGTTTTGACATGTTTTTGCCTGAAGAACACATCTACATATACATATAAACTCCAATTTGAACATCGATTTCAGGTGTTATAGTTAATGTAAATGTCTATCGAGGCCTAGTGTAATTAATTGAGATTACTTAAAACAAGCAATAATTAAGTCTGCAGAAAACAGTTAAAACTAATTAATTTGATGTGTCCTCATGCCGCTTTTTGATAAATTATTATATTTTCTACGATCTTAATAAAGCAATATAATAAAATAAAAATAAACACAGCTAAAGACTTCATGAAGTCTAGCTGTGTTTTGCTTCTTCTTGGGTTAGACTATTTCAATTACTACATTCCAAGCTGCTGGTACATTCCAAACATCTTAACTATTCTTCAACTAAGTATCCTAATTATTATTCTCTTTTTGATTTTAATAGTCTCGCGAAGCATTCTTGGCAGGAATCGCTGTTCTTTTGAAAAATGTTCTTATCTTCATTGGTGGCTTGAAGTATGTGTTGATTAAAGCTCTCTTCGTTGGTGTTTATTCAAATTCAAATTATTTTTATTTGTTAAACACAGGTTTAGAAAATATCGTACAAAAACAAACGGAAGTACCTATAGTGCATAGCTGTGTCTTGTTAATACAATCGGTGTTCAAAAATTAAAATTATAAAAACATAAACACACAAATAAAACAAATCTAAGCCTAAATTACATTTATAACACCAAAACTAAAGCATAACTTAAAGAATTAACAAAACGTGTCATTTAGAAAGTCCTTGACAGAGTAATAGCATTTGTCATACAATGAATTATTTAGCCTTTTTTTGTTTACCATCCGTCAAGTGTCAATTACCTTTACAAAATGCAGGGGCCTATAATAGAGATAATGACTATGGTCTCTCATTCGTTGGTCAAACCAAGAGAAGCATAGGCACCCGCATAAAAGAACAGCAATTCTTTGAAAATAATACAAAATAAATTAACGGAACATTTTTTTAATTTAATAATAATATATTTCAAGATTGGAAGATATTCTTATGTACGTTTTAAAAATACAAAGAACATATTTATTTAATTTATAGTTAGTTAAAAATAAAGCCTGGTATTGTTTTAAATATTAAATACGAATTTGCCACTGACGAATGTATAACAATAATGCTATCGCCGGAAATCATTGTTTAGGGTGCAGATAAAAGCTATATTACACCAAAATTATCTTGCTTAATTTTCTCCTTAGAGGGACATCAATTAGACCACAAATAGCATTTTTTTACTGTTTAAATAGTGTGAAAATATTAAAACTGATATACATAAGTCAAGTTGTATCACTTTTGCACTGAGGGTACAGAATTATGCGTAGTAGACTTATACTACTGTAATATGAAATTTAAAATATTAAAAGTAATTGACACTATAGAAAATTAAAATCCAAGGATGCGCTGTCTCCATAACATAAAAAATATAATTAAAATTTTGCATCCAACACGTTCTTCAATATTTTCTGGCACCGGCACCGTTCGGACGAC
Source organism: Catocala nupta (assembly GCA_963675205.1). NCBI lineage: Eukaryota > Metazoa > Arthropoda > Insecta > Lepidoptera > Erebidae > Catocala > Catocala nupta. The sequence goes on from OY776081.1 coordinate 17,843,298, forward strand.
ATTTTAAATGTTTTTGAATATCTAATACGACTAGGTAAAAATATTTATGAACAGCGTACTGCGACAACGAGGGTGACGTCCCTCTTGGACAGCGCGTGGGTGATTAAAGCACGTGCGTAACGCTCGGCTCTCAGCTAACGCGGCCTACCGTGAACGACAGTCTTGAAGTATATTTATCATTCTTTTTTGGTGGGTTTAATTAATTTTAAGTAAAGTAATGTAGCTGATGTGCTATAAACACATTAGAATAGCTTTAAATAAAATTGTATGATCGACCAATTTATTATTAAGGGCTGTCGACAAAATTGGTTTAACGTCCAAATGATTGTAATTAGCAGTGATGTAAAAGGTTTTAAACGACTATAAACTATTGAAATTAAACTACTATATACGGATTTTATCGCGTTGTTTATTTAACACTCTATTACATAATTTTGAAACTGTTACACTACTATACTATACTATTAAACTTTACTAATTTTAAGCTAATTAAATTATTAAAACTATCAAATCTACTTGTTTTTAAGTTTACACTTTCCCCGACGTTTCGGTTGCTTTTCAGCAGCCATGGTCACATGTCCCCGTGACCATGGCTGCTGAAAAGCAACCAAAAAATGGTTTCTTTTGTTAGTGTTGATGTGACTATAGAGTATGAGGTATAGAGATCTTATTTTCCATTAGCACCTCTAATGGTGTAAGAAGCGGTGTAATTTAAACGTTAGCACTCATTGTGCATAACGCTATATCTACACTGCATGGTAAAAGACGCAGCGCACGAGCTTATAGTGATTGTCGATTCATTCGAATACATTTGTGCACATAGCTAATTGGAATTAACTCATCTGAAGTTTTAATTCAAAATGTCTACAAATCAACATTATTGGGTCCTCTCTATTTAGGGTCGGAGTTATCAGAGCACATTTATCAAGTACATTGCCCCATTTATCTTGTTCTTTACGATTACCTACCTTTATTAAGTAGCACCTGTTGACGTCACAACAAATAGGCTGGGGCTACCTAACTTGTATTTATTTATGATTGCAATATAAATTTCTGTTATCCAATTAGGTCAAGTTATTGTGAGCAGCAATATCTAATTGGACGATTGGTGAGACTGGCAGAGTAAAGATAACAGGTTCGATATTCAACGGGGGGTCAACTTAGCCTAATAAAGGTATCGGAGTTGCGATAACTCGTAGTTTTGGATCCTACTTATTGCGCTACTGACGTAGTGCGCACTCCAGTATAGACAACAAAGATGTATTGGCTTAGCTAAAGGAGTTTAAAAGATTACTTGACTGCATAAATGGCGTAGTGGTTGAAGTGGCCGCGTTTTCACTGCCACCGCGCTGAGTGTTTTGGGTTCGATCCAAACACGGGACAAAAAAATTTATGCTCCATAAATAGTTGTTCCGAGTCTGCGTGTTCTTTATGTCCGTTGTTTGAATGTTTGTAAAGTCCCTGCGATGTAGGAACTATTCCTAGTGCGGGAGATATCGTTTTAAAGAAAATAAATTTTAAGAAATTACTAGTATTTTAAAAGCCAAAATGCTAATAAAATTACCTTTAAAAAAAAGAAAGGTTTATCTGGAGCAATAAATGTAAACACATGCTTAGTTGTTTCGTTCGTTGGGTCTCACGGTCGATTCTCTGGTATAGTAGGCCAAAGTTATGTTTGTAATAATAAAATAAAGCTGCAGCACATTGTGAGTAGGTTAATAAGTATTAAGCTTGTCTTTTATTACGCATAGCTGGCGAAATATAAGTGTTACTCATATCTGTCTAATCCCTTGGGACACGTATTATATTATTATATATACCTACTATTATAACGCTGTGTATATACATTGGTGATATTTCAGAAGACTAAATCGCATCGATTACTTGAAGATGTCTAAAACTAAAACAATGGCTTTGACATCTTTTGGCTATATTTTTGTTCCTAAACGAATTACTATGCGGTTGAAGTTCGATTTATAATCCTAGTCACGTTTCACACAATTCCTTGTAGTAGAACTGAAGATATCCACGTAAATGACGTCGTCTGCCAACTGTAGTCCACGCGAACCAACTCTCGGACATGATCTAATGAAATTTTACTAATTTATAAGCTAATAAAATTATTTAAATTTATTAGCTTATAAATTAAAAAAGTAAAATTCAATAGTAGTAGTAGTGTAATAGTTTCAAAATTATGTAATACAGTGATTATTAAACAACGCGACAAAATCCGTAGGTATATAGTAGTTTAATTTAAATGAATAACATTCACGTAAATAGAAGACAATATTATGATCTAATGATATAGTTTATGACTAAGAGTAGTAGTAAAGCACTTCAGTAGTGCAAAGTTCTGTGTAGAGATATTCAAACAAATAAAATCGATGCGTCGGGTGCGTCTGTTCCTTTTTTTACTTGTGGGAATGCATTGAAATTTACCCCTCCGGGGCGACGGAGAGTTATGTCGGACTCACCGGGGAAGAGAAATCCCGGTAATACCGACTAAACCTATCACGGTGTTCATTGACATAACTAGAAAATAAAATCCCCTACTTTCCTCTTGTCATGGGTCCCTATCTTCAGGACCCTAGTAGATAGGGTTTCGGGCGGAGAACTACGGGTCTCCCCCTTAGGATCAGGGTACTACGAGGTCAGGCTAGCCCACTGCGCCTCGAAAGGCGTGTTCTATCGGCTGCCGATTAGAGTACGTGGTGCCTGACATTGAGGTAGGACTCGTAGTGGCTATGTGGTTAGCCGCAGAGGACGACATGTTCGTTGCTCGGCAAGCACGTGGCGTTCGAACGTCGGACTCATGCGCGGCTAGTGCGACTGGTCGGTGAAATGGCGGCGTAAAACCTGCCACAATGCATCTCGGGCGATTGCCTGCTCCGCAAGTAAGAGTCATGGCTAGAGTGACTCGGGCCGTACCCGGCTTGTAGGCCTATTTGGGTAGACGTATGTATGTACGTCGGGAAGTGAGCGTGCCTTATACAGCTCCGGCACCATACCGGAGATATGGGAGGCGGGTTCTCCGTCGGCTGCAGCGAGGTTATCCTTAGCAACTCTCAGAGTTGCTAGTGGTGAGCGGCTTTATTGCTCTGGCACCTATCTGTACAATAAATAGTGCCACTTGGGTACGAGGTAGCTCGCTATAACGAGAACCGGATCTCTGGATTTGGGAACAAGACCTGTCTATAACAGAACTGGTGCCTAAAGGTGCTTTCGGCCACTGGAATGTACAGCGGCTCTCACTATATACCGAAAGGTGAGTGAGTGGGAACGCTGTATCATAAACTTGAGTAGTCGTAGAGGAAGGGTCTGTCCTCTTGTGGGGGAACGAAGACAAAACGACACAGGGGCGCGTGTGGGAACACGCACGCTGCCTCTCGGACCTGGTGCTGATCGGGTGGCAGGCAGGCCCACGAAGCCCACCACCCCCGGTTAAAACCTCAGGGTGGCTGGTGGTCATCTCGTGCCCTCTGGCGCCCAGTTCTGCGTTTGGGGAGTGGGTTTAAACGGTCCCTCTCCCGCTCCGCCACCTCCTTGATGAAATCGGGTGCGTCTGTATGATAACTTTCCACAACTCTCTCTTTCTACAACTCAAACTACATAATGTATGCACCTACTGTCTTCTATATCTATATGACTTTTCTCACATAAATTGGTTGTGAAATTATTTACAAACTCATACCATAATTTAGCTCTTTTAGCCACAATAGTATTATAGATAATTGGCTCCAATATTGTAAGAGGGTTGTAGACAGCGAAGCATTCTAAACTTAGTGACGTCAGTCATAAATTAGTCCAAAGATAAATGTTGAGAGTTCATAATTCACTTCAGAAATGACGTAAAAAGGCCATTGTGAGTGGTTCGTTCGTAGCGTGTGATTTTTAATTCATGAATCAGGTGTTTCCCTTAATAGCTTTCCTGACCTTTTACACCCCATGGACAAGTAATAGGGCGTAGGAAGACCCCTTTGTTTAAAAATGTATCTTATGTGTAACTACAAAATCAGATTTCACTTTAGTATTATGCGGCTTTTATGACGGTTTAATTTGTTTAGAACCTTATCAACGCTTACTTTTATGGGTCCTTTTTTAGTAGCCATGATAACTTGAAAACAGATGATGTGAACGCTTGATAAAATTATATTCTGGTAGTTTAAAGGACAGTACGACGGCGACGCTGCCAATGTGCGGTGTTTCGACGTTTTTATTGCCATATATGGAAGAATATGATGTATTTTGAAGATTAATTAGAAAAAGGTTGACAATATCTGCTTCGTACCGGTACACTTCAAGTTGTAGTAACTAGGCCTGGATAACATAAAGTTGATATCCATCTTAAAAGCAGTTCAGCGATTTCAATGTTTTTCGTATTTGGGTTAGGCAATCCGAAATCTCTTAAGCCAATTATTTTATTAACATAGGTAAATAATTTAGAGTTCCATGTGCATAAAATTTAAAAATGTTTAGTTAGCAACTCTTGTGTTAGAGGAGGCCTATGCCAAGAGGCACACTGAACTACGAGACATTTTTTAGTAAAATACAGAACACAATGTTAAGCGTATTTCTCTCAGAGTTCAGAATAAAAGGCAGTTTAACTATTGTATTGTAAGCAACTACTATGATTATTAATAACACATTAAGGCGTTTAAATAATAATTAAGGAAAACAAGTAATATTTAAAGTTTGATTCAAATTATACAGATCGATATTGTATCGTATAATGTTACTTTAATGCTTTCGAATCTATGATACGACCATCGATGATAAGCCACGAGCGAGTTAGAACTAAAACTTAAAAATAGGAACGAGTTGGTGAGCAACGAAAAGCTTATGCGTAAGTGAGATAGTTTTAACACTAAGGTATTAGCGACTGTTCAATTACTCATACCAGTAATTATTGCCTAAGCACTTGCATGCACTCAACATTTATCTTTGGTTTATCTAGCGAGGCTTTTTCTTACTGCCAAGGGAGCGTTGCTAAGTCAGTTTCTGGATAAATAATAGCGACTAGCGATAGTAGCGAAAGTGTTCTTGATTCTTAAATCGAGAACTCTTTCTTTCGTTCGTTCGTTTACGTTTTTGCGTCTGACTGCGTAGACTATTTACCTTGTTAAATAGTCTACGATGTAGATTGCTAACTATTTATAAAGATATTTACTGCTTCTTCGCTTGCTCAGGAACAGTACTTTTGTCTGGATGAAAGACATCATCGACATATACCAGTATTATTATTAAAGTAAAAAATTCTGCTCTCAAAATTTTACATCATTTGTGTGTTTCTTGACCAGTAGAGATTTAGGCTACGATCCATGACTTAACAGGTTGCGTTTCTTATACATAAACGTGTTTCACTTAACAGGCAAAGGGTATTGAGAACATTGTTGATTCCCAGTCGTTTACATGTCGACGATGGAAAAAGAACTGAATTGAAATATTTACCTGGAAAACTCCGTAAGCATTTATATTTATGAGACAAATTTATATTTTCTTAATGTTGGGATTGATTCCTTATTATAACTTTGGTTTATTCCTGAGGGATCAGACAAAGGTGTGATCGATATTTTAGCGGTAATATTAAGACACCTCTTTATAGAATGTTATTGCCAACCTGCATATACAATGCTGCTCACGGTAGAGATAAAGAACAGCGTATTACGTGGATGCCCTGAGATAAATACTTGATAACATTTTGCGACGTAGCGAACAGTGAAATCTTGGCCTAAACATGGAGTAACCCAACTGAGGAAGTCCATGATACACTTTATAGAATATCGCAGCTTATCAACTTTGCACCTTATGTTATAAACCTACTTATGTCTATTAGGTCTAGAATTTTATAACTCAAATCGAAAAGTCCTCAATACTTTGATATCTCCGTAGCGACGTGATGATACTGCTGAATACTGCGAGCTTAATAAAAGAAACTATAAAATTGATTAATTTACATTGTTAACAACTAGCAGTACATTTTCACTTAATATAATTTGCATAGAATTTATTATAGCTAATCTGTTGGAATGTGTCTTATGCAAAATGCAAACTGTACTGATACTGCAATGCAGTATTTTGCACGAAGGGTGCAGTAGGAACATAAGTGATCATTTCGCTACTGCAAATAAGTTAAATGTTTGTATGTATATATGATACGAAATAGTAATAGCACATCGTTGAAAATATCTGCTATTCACGTTAAGTATTTATAAAGCCCATTAGAGTTCAGGTAGTGCAGATAGCGCGATGGTAATAAATAATGAAAGCAAATGAAAGTACATACACTGTACGTGTATGTATTTTCATTTGCTTTTATTATTAAGATGAATTACCAAGTGTTCATGTATGGCCAAATTGGGAACTATAAGAAATAGCAAAATTTACTTAAAAGACTTTCAGCCTTGAAAAATTGGCTCTCGGCGCCAATTTTAACTCAAACCATAACATAAGATTTCAAAATAATTAAAGAATCTTGGACGGATTTAAAAAAACTTACATTACATTGTTATTTGCGCTATTTTATATTATCTACTTGCCGATCCACATATACATTAGAAAACTCTACATAGAGGATTTTAAAATAAAACAACATGTTGCAATATCACAATTTAATGGACAATTATTAAAAATACAGAATATTAGCTATAATATTTTTTCGTAAATATTTATTTTAATGTTTTTAATAAGATATAAAATAATGTTTTTGAAAGTTCATATTTCAATTTTGACAGCAATATATTTTTACCCCATTAGTCATTACACATATTATATTAAGGCGCATACTGACTTGTTTACTTAAATATTCGGAGAACGCAGTTTACGTCATCACGTTAGCCAGGTGACATGCGGCTGTAAAAATAGCAGCGCGATATCATTATGTCACGTTGACATTATGAATATAAATGAACAGTATCACAAATCAGTACGCATATTTAAATTGGCGCTATAATATATTTCTATGACACGAATGATACACGTAATAAAATATAAAGAGATTATTAAAGATTCGATTAGTAAATATGCGGTCTGCCTACTGCAGGCCGTGGACACAATTTAGATAGAAACAGATAGCGCAATACAACTCGCCGGAGCGGACGTACATACGCAATTTCGCGTGACACATAGCAATTTTAGATTAATTAAACGATGTTGTCAAAAATAAAAGAAGAAGCAGATAAGTAAGTACCGCGCGCGTTGTGAAAATTCGAAAACGGCCCAATCGTAACTATTTGTCTTTAATCTACTGAAATCAAGGCGACGAGCAAAACATTGTAGCCACTGAATAATAAAATTGAAAAGCAACAAAAATGCCTTTGTAATTCATTATACTCATACAAGGAATATCGTTTCACATTTAAGTATGCAATATATTTCGATTCTATAGTAGGTATATTTTCAAATATTTAAGAAAAGGTGGTGCAACAAATTAAATTCTTCTAAACATTTGAAGTACACAGTAACACTTGTCAACATGTATGCAGTTTATCGAAAGTACAGACTGCGCGATCAGTTTAATACCGCGATCAATTTTAATATTATTGTTACAGCCGAATATAGACTTGGTCAGAGATTGCTGCGCGCTGTACGTAAGCGTATGCGTCAAACATCTGTGTCTATTTAATTTGTGCCATTAAACATCGCGAGACTCATCAGACTAATGTCATTACGGAATAGTGAGGAAGGAATCCGATAGAAATGACGTTAAATTTTGTTAGTACGGATCCCAGTGTTGTCAATAATACTTGGCAAGAACCGTATCGTACGAGTATGCAAATTTGATTATTGTTGCAATGAAATGATGTTAGCATTGAGTCGGTTGTACCTAACATAGCTCAATTGCATTATGATATTTGATCAAATTTATCATCGCCTTTATCTATTAATAGCGGACCCTGTCTATGGTGTTCATAATTTTACTGTAATAATTTCTGTTAGAATTATTTTTCGTTTGCGTCATTTCTAGAGATACCTTCTGGTAATTTTATTTTATCCACTTCTTTCGTTTTCACTATTCCGTAACTCTCGTCGTACATACACTCCGACTACATAAGGTATAGTACATTAGATATTCAATAATGCAATGCGTCGTTTCTGGTAAAGATTGGAATGCATAATAATTGAGTATAAAGATATGTATACGCTCTACTAATGACTAGAAACACGCTAAGACTGATTATTTTATTAATTGCAAATGTTATTAACAAAATATAGGTATATCTAATTGCAGCTCCTACAAGATAAGAAATGTATTTATAAGGAACTTTTTTTAAATATATGGTAAATTTTTATTCCAATCTAGAATTGATGCTGACTATATGTGGTAAATAGCACGTTCTACACTACGTATAAAGTAAGAAAGAGTAATAGTGGCTACAGCGAGTACATAATACAAAGTAGTAGAGTCATCGGTAACATTGTTCCCATACGTTAATAATTGATCGCTTCACGAACTCACATGAGGCAGTTAATTATACATTTGTTCATGTAATTGTCGCTCAGTTCTGATAAATTTTATACAAAATCACTATGAAATTGGCACCAATTATTATATATTACGATGTCACATTTGACAAACATAAAGTTACTCGTAATTTAGTAACAATTTTGAAATAATTACTAACAAATCTTAGAACTATTACGAGCGAACTTATTACGAAATTATTTAATAAATAATATAATTTAATTATACTTAGTAAACAAAACATAAATAATTCTAGATCAGATGACCTATAAAAGTGTTTAGTCGTACTAGCCAAATATAATCAAAAATACATCAAACATTAGACGTAAACAACAAAAACAAATCTATACACACTTAAATATTAAATTATAGGACAGCTGAAAGAGTGGCGAGATGTGTTTTATACAGTGATGACATTTAAATATATTTGGATAGTGTTGTCAAATAGCCCACTTAGGTTTGCCTTTAAAATAAGGACCTACCGAGAACTTCTATCATAAATCTGTCCAACTTCTGTCAGAATTTTTTCGAAATTTTGTTCTTCAGTTATACTGTTTCACAATTAAGAAACCCAAAGTATGATTGATTCGTTGGATATTTTATAGTTTATTTCAATATATTTTTTTAAGCAAAGTAATGAGCGACTTTTGCTTGAATTTCTGCAAGTTGTGTCTGACAAAACCAATCAGGATGTTGGGCAGTGAAATGTATATTGATAGTTTTAAATGTCACTTTCGAGCAGCCCAGGGCGCTTGCGTGGGTCTTCACTGTCAATAAGCGCGATATCCTCTGCGTCATGCCCCACGCTCTCTCCCATCAAGTTGGCCTGACCGTTCTCGTTAATCCTAACAGTTTTACCTTTATCATCATCTTCCAATTTGAGGATTTCGATTTCAACACCGGTCTCATCTTTATCGACCGCCGTCCTACTGTGGCGACGGTCAAGTTCCTGTCAGGTGGCTCGAATATCGGCGTATTCGTGCTCCTCATATTGCAAGCTCTTCTCGGCGAGGCGGAAGCTTTCCAGGAACTCGTTTAGATCAACCAGTCCGTCCTTGTTGATATCCATCAATCGACATATGTCCACCAACTGCTCTTGAGTCATAGGATTCGGCATGTATTTGCCGATTAGTTGACAGGCTTCAGAAAATTCCTCCAGTGTTATGAAACCTAAAATACAAATTTAAAATTTGGTTTATATATTTATGTTTATATTTATATTTATGGCCTCGATGGCGTAGTGGTTAGTGTAACCGACTGCCACGCCTGAGATCGCGGGTTCGATTCCCGCACAAGTCAAATATTTGTGTGCATGAACATGGATGTTTGTCTTGGTCGGGGTGTTTCTATGTATAATATGTATGTATTTACAAAAAAAAAGTATATATGTATGTTTATCCATTGTCTAGTACTCATAGTACAAGCTCTGCTTAGTTTGGGCTAGATGGTGTTGTGTGTATGTGGTAGAATATTATTATATTATTATTATTATTATAATTTTGTATTTTATAAAGTTAGGACAGGAATAAATACATAAGTATGTCTGGTTAATAAAGAGAACTAAAAGTAATAAACTCTAACAGTAATTTAGTTGCTATACGTAACTGGAGATGCACTGTTACGTTTGGTCATTTACATAATATTAGAAAGTTACAAAAGAAATATCAATTATACGTATTTGTATACCTTGTTTACGTTTGCACCTGGTCGCTATATGAAAAGTTGTCTTGTCCGCGCCCCGTCCGGGCTACGACCTTGCGCTGTTTTGTTCTATATCTCATATTTGCCTCGCGCCCAAGGGCTTATATTAGTTTCGGCCCTTTAGGAGCCCGAAAATAAGCGAGCTTAGCCGAAAGTATCGTAGTAATTTGATTTGAAGTCCGATTCAAATAAATTTGTAACCAAAATAAATAATCTTATAGCTACTATACCTGAGTTGTCCTTATCCAGAATTTTGAATATAGCTTCCAAGCTGCTCTTATTTTTATACAACGTTTCCACGACGTTGGAGTCAGTTTTACGTCCAATTTTCTGTAAGAAAATACGATAACATAAGATTTTTAGTAGAAGAATTTTATGACATTTGGATTGTTAATGTGACACCCTTGTCCGTAAAACTCGGTAAACTCGATAGGTGTTTTGACTGTGTGGCACTAATGACTCTTGTATATGACTTTCGCAAGTTCACTAGCGCAAATTGTATGTATGTTCTTTGCCATTGTTGATTTTTTTTATTAATTTTCCTTTTCACGTTAAGGGTAGCATAAACACGTCATCCCCTTGCTATTTACGATTTACTTAAAAATAAGCTTTACTTTAAATAAAAACAAGTAACTAGACGAAATTATTTAAAATAAATCGCCGCGTCGCGTCGCGTCGCATCGATGACTATTGATCTCGGTCGTAAGTCCAATGCCTAAATCATTGGACTACTGCTGCATTTAAGTAGTTAATCGGTATAACCGCAAAAGTAAATACAATATAATATTATTAGGCCGGCACTGTCCTTAAATTGATTTGACCACAGGTTACGGTTTCAGGTTGTATTTTCGGTTTACGGCTGAACGTAAATTGGAAACAAAATTGCAATCGTGCACCCCGATGGGAGAGCGGATTGCGTGGATGATTGATATCGGTCCTACTATGTTATAACACAGTGTACCGCTGTGGGCTATAGCGGTATAATAAAATTATTGACCTGTTTCTGCTATCAAAACCAAACAGAAGATCTCTTTGTTATACATCACTAGTGACTAACAAGCGGTCTGATGGTCAGATCAGGTTACCGAAGCCTAGTGGTGCGTGTAATTGCTTTTGAATGGTATTCAAATATAGTTCTTTAGAACAAGATAACTACTATGCCAGGCCATACTATTACAGCCTGAAATGCACAATCGCTAAAATAAATAGGTTAAATGTATGATTTTATTATATTATGTATACATATATATTAAAATACATACATAAAAGAATTCACTAACGCTGCGCCACCGTGACACGTCCCGGGTAAATGAACCTGTGACGTCATGCTACATGCATGCAGTCATTTGCTTTGCATGAGATCCTAGGTCTATATGAGTATTAGAGCCGTGTATTATTGGGTATTTCTGTCAATAAATTCTTAGTAGCAATACGAAGCCTGACACCGTGTCGAGTAGGCGGCAATGAATACACTCTCTATTACTATAATACGTGTGCTTAAAACCATAGCTAACGAAATAAGTAGGGAATATACCACTACCAACTCTTACGTGGATATGCTTGAGACTACTTTTTTTTAAGGTTCCCGCACTTTTCAATAATTTCTGTATCGCGAGGGTCTTTACAAACATTTAAACAACGGACTCAAAGAACTCCTAGACTCGGAACAACTATTTGCGGATCACACAATGTTTTGGCCCGTATGGGGATCAAACCCACAACACTCGGTGCGGTGATCGGATATTGAAGAAATCACAAGGAATGGCAAGTAAAATATACATCATTTTGTCTTGACATTTTCTCCTATTCAATATTACAGACGAATAAAGAAAAATATGGCGCCTTTCTTAGGTGAGTTCAGAAACTAAACTGTAACGTACACTGTAGTAAATACAAAGTTATCATTCCTTGTTCGTAAAAACACTGTATACAAATGGAGCATTTAATGAAACCATCTTACCTGCGGCGCGCTATATCAGAACATCGTAACAGAAACGCTCTCTTTATATATTCATAGAAATTGGAACGACATTGGATGTTGTTTCACAACACAAAAAGAAGTCTTGTGTGCACGGACTATAATGAGATTTTGGTACATACTTTTAAATACATGTAACGTCATTTATATATTTGTAGCCTTACATCTCAATGTTCCCAAAGGGTAGGCAGAGGTATAATAAAACTGCATTCAAAACGGGCTATGTGTTACGTTGCACGTAGTAAGGAGCGAGTCAATAGTGTAGTTGCCTATTTCATTTGTATATTATTTTACACACAAGAGCAAATAGCTATCAAAAGAAATCTTTTTATGCAAACAGTATCAAAATTGGTTGCAAACTAAGGAAGTGATTTATGTTTTAAATTTGGATATAAGTAGTGGAGTCGCAGTGGCCATGTCTCGCTATCTTCTTCGCATAGCTGCGGTTAAACAGCGGCGGCTGCGTCGCAATTTGTATTTTGCCTTTTTTTGTTATTTGTCAATTAACCTTAATACCATTTTAGTAGCAGAGTTAAAAGAAACCGGTGAGCGTGTACGAAGAATCTAATAAGAGTAAATGAAGCGAGATTAACACTATTGTTTATCTCTCTTCATTTACGCGCTTATCTTTTAAAGCACAGTGTCTACCCATCCCCTTTAAAATAGGCATGAACCTATATGATCATATATAATTAGGGTTATACAGGGTATAATAGTATCGTGTAGCCATATGTGTCCCGAACTTGGTGCTACACACTGTTTTCAGATTTCTGATAGTTAAGAAAATATATTTAAAAGACTCGCGATAATATGTTTCCAATGTTATCATAATTATATCTGTAGAATTCCTCCATGATGCAGCAATAATAGTTTTTTTTTGTAACAAATACATATTTGCACAAGAAAACCTTAAGAAAAATACGGGGCTTGCCAACTCATAATATTAATGGTGAAGGCAGATAAGAATAACACAAATAAAACTCACACTGGTAGATAAATCAAACGTATCCATGTATCGGACGCGTCTCGTGTCCGGGTCGGTCCGCACCAGTTTGTCCTTGAGCATCCTCCACGGGAGCCCCAAGTGGGTGGTCTCCTCCATAGCTTGGCACCAGTCGCTGATCGATATGTAGCCTACAAACCAGTACGAAAGATGAATTGGAAAAAACAAAAGCATAGGATTCGCTTACGATTACATAAAGCTTAATGAGTCATTATAAAATTATAGAACAAAACTACGTTTTTATTCTAGAGAAAGAAACATAGCTACACTCTATTAGATGGAGTGCCTGTTTAGCTAGATTATTAAATAATCTGGTATTAAGACGTAAGTAAATCCTTTTTCGTTAAACAGGTAAAGTGAGTTATTTAGAATGATGCGTGGATGTATGACTATATGTGGAATAAACTCGCGTAAGTATGTTGTTTAAATGAACTTACGGGAGTTTTTGCATGTATGGAGTTGTGTTATAGAGTGTCCCTTTGTAGATTATATTCCGATGTTAAGAAATTACTTCTATTTAACACTTTCTTTTTACTTCTTATTCTAAAACGCGATATCCTATAAATTTGGCAAGTTAAGCTTATGTTATTGTACCTTTCTCAAATTGCATTCCATACTCTACATTAATTTAGTATATCTTCGATTTTAAGACCCTAATAGATTTGTAACAATTTATCGGTCATTTAAGTAAATTATATTTTTATTTAAATTGCGCAATGCATACTCATCCTATTACGTAAAATATTTTATTTCTATAACAATTTCAGTCTGACTGAGCATTTGATTAGATGTACCTATTACAATTCTCACATCTATCAAGCGACACACGATTTAATTAATGATCCATTCGGAGTATGTTCACCAATTAACCTTTAACGTTTATTAAACAGTACGCACCACTTTGATCAAAATCCATGCTGCGGAATGTCGCCTCCAAAGATCTTCGTACCAACATTATTTGGTTATGGAGCTCCCTCATAGCGGAGGACTCCACCAGACCGACTCTCTGTCTGAACGTGAGGCGGCGAGTACGAGACACAGCGGCAGTGTATTGAACGAACTGACGCTCTAAGGAGTTGCCGCAAAGCTTCAAGTAGGCGCCTTTGTTTGAGCCCAGCTCGTAGTAGTTTGATGCCGAGAAGATTGTTATTACCTGTCAAAATAACTATATTAGTATATACTTTATTAGTAAATAAATGCTTAGGTGCAAAATAACAAATTTCACCTAAGTCACATCGAAATCGAATTCGAGTTTTGCCCTTATCAACATGAACAAAAAAGTGTCAGTCGCCTGGCTTTCTTTCGCTCTCCTCGCCCTATCTTTCGTATCTTAAAGGTTTTTAATGATACCAAGGGAAGTAGACCACGTTTACAAGTATAACAGGAAAACTGCGAACGGCATCGTCACTACGCAAACCCATCTTAAGAGTTTGCAAATGTGTGGCAATGATAGCTGTTGGAATTGCTACAGCGCCAAATGTTGGATATGTGCACTCTAGGAAATCGGGGTAATAAATTAAATAATCTTTTATTTGAAACACAATAAACTATATATTCGAATAAACATCGTAACTATGTATACCGCGGTAGTAAAGTTACTGATGGCCGTACTAGCGCTGCGGGGCATAGCGTAACCTAATCACGTTTCTCTTAGCTCAGCAAGGATAAAGGCCACAGCTATTATTGCGTCTCGTTATCAAACTCCTCAATTGAGTTCTCGTTCGTTCCACAATAGCCTTATAATGGTCACAGAATATCTGATAGTACTTCATACTTATGGTAGATTACTTAGGCTAATATGTTGAGACATTTAAGTATTTTCAAAGTACATATGAAGAAAATTAGATTCATCTTTCCATTTTTACGATAAGGTGGCAAGTGGCCGTTGAACGTAAGCGATTACTGTAACTAGTACATTAGCTACACGTTATTGACCCTGTAAAAAAGAAATATGACGCTGCCGTCGTAAGGGATAAACATAATTTGACTGATCGTCTCCACAATGCCTTTGTATAGAACGCTGATAATATAATCTTACGTAACGCAGCTATAGGTCACGAGGTTGTTTTACAGGGTAGAGCTCTTGGCTATTCGAGTTACACAAAATTAAAGTATGATAGCCGCTGTACACAATCGACCGCTATAAAAATTCTATTTGTTTTATAATTTACCTACCTAAAAGGAAAAATAATAAGTTGTTTTCGCACAAGCTATGTTCAGTTAAAGTAAAACCTTTTTACATAGTTGTTGGCAAAATGATTTTCACTTAGACAGAGAGGCTTAAAGATGAAAGCCTAACACCTAAAATCCTTTACTATAAATGTAAGTATTTTGTCTGAAATTCGTGCCAGATGTTGAATGTCGTTTTAAAAATATATTTATTAAGCTATGTTTTTATATTACAACCAAATAATTCAAAGAGAAGTGATAACAGCTAAACTTTTGTAAGAAATATTTTCTATCTACAAATTGATACTAAATTTATTTGTAAAGAATAACCGAGTAACCCGCAGTCAAGAATAACGTTAAACAATCTGTGGGTCTGGGAGTTCTCATAGCGTACGGGCAGAAACTACTATGTGTTTATTGAGATTGTTTTATTAATTTGTCAAGTACTCATCATTAAGGTAGCGCTTCATATTATTACATACATTCCAGTATCAAGGTCAAAACAGTCTGTCCTTAAAACGTACGTATAATTCAGACGCTTATAGCTAAATCACTGCAACCGATTAACATCAGCGGAAAGCTCCACACGCATATGCATGTATACCTACATAATGCCAATCACCGCGCTTGAACACATAAATATCCATTTACTGCAGACTTTAAGAAGACGATTGCAATAATGCGATGCGTCATCAATAGTTCGATACATATTACATCGAGCATCAAAGCAATTACTAAAACGCACATTGCTGATATACAAAACATTATGCCTAATTTAGCGCTCAGACACTCAGAACTCATTATGAGAAAGCTCAAAATAATACATTTATGTTGTGAAGTTAGAAAACATCATTTTAATATTAAGTACATATTTGTTTTTTTATAAATTAAGTCACGTATTTTATTAGTCTCTTGAACTCCCTCCATCGTTTGATCCTTGTAATTTTACAAGCAAATCAACAACGCTAGATTTTAGATAGGTAGATTTCTGGAATTTATTTTTTATAGCTTTTACTTTTAAACTAGCAACTTTAAGCTTTAACCAAAATAAATACAAGATCAAAATATTTTTAAGCACGCTACCTAAATACCTAATATTTTCTTATATAGAGATTATTAAATCCTAAATTAGATGATGGGACATATAGTTACCTCGCTATGCGGTGTGTATGTTTTACGGATTCGATAATATGATTTGTATAATTATTGTGCGGTTCACAAATAGTAGTGCCTTGCATCCATTTTTTTAAATATTTGAAAAACCTTCCGCGACGTTTGAGTAAAATGTACCGAACGTCATGTGAATTGGATAATGTGAAGGTGTACTGTAATTATACATCCGGCAAACAAAATACTTAGGAGGCACATCAAAAAGATACTTCACTTACTTCCTGCTATAAAACAATGTGAAGGACCTTTTAAGCAATTTCCGGGCTTCGTATTTTAATTAATTTGTATTCCTCATTTACAATAAAATGGTTATAAATAGTAACTACTAAAAGCTATTTAAAGTTTCTACAGACTAAGAAAATGAAAACACTTTATTTAATTAATAAAATATATGGATTGTTTTAGTGTGAATATAATTTGCCGTAATTTTTAATCCTGGGTGGGGTGAATATGATGTGGTATGAATCGCATGGACTCTGGGAGCTGTGAATCGCATGGACTCTGAGAGTTGTGAATCGCATGGACTCTAGAAGTGTGTCCGGTAGACGGCATAAGGCTTGCCGCTTACCACGTGAGACTTAAAATTATACCTGATGAAATGTAATTTTAATACTGCTCTGCTTACCCTCCGAGGGTATGAGCGCAGAAGTATGAAGATAATACAATTATCACAATCAATCTTTTGGTGTAGGGAACCTGAGATCCTCACTTAAACCTCGAATGTCACTGTAATTGTAGCTAATAAGACTAGAGGATTACCTTCACTCAGCAAAAGATCGCAGAAAATTTTCCACCGAACTACTACAATAAACGCTTAGAATGAGGTAGTGTATGAGTAGGCCATTTGCTCGTTTACTTTTCATTTTGTTTGTGTGAAGAAAATCGTTCTACTACAACTTTTTCTTGCATATTATTATAGCTTTTAAAGTCTTCGCCCACACTAAGAATTACTTTTAATTTCTGTGTCGCGGATTTTTCAAACATTCAAACAAAGAACATCCAGACTCGACAAAACTATTTGAAGTATACACATTTTTTACCCGTATGGTTACCGACACACGACATCACTCAGCGCAGCAGCGAGGCGAGGCAGTGTAGGCGACCACTTAAGCGACTACACCATCCGTGCAGCCAAATGAGAGCACAAGTTTCAAGATGATAATTAAAATATATGCTTATAATTTTTCTTGACTTGACTTAACTATTAAGAGTCATTAAAAGTTTTCAATCCTGTTTATTCTTCGTCTGCTAGGTATTGATTTTACAGTATCGGCTACTTTGGATTTTATAACTCAACAATTTAAATAGCATATTATCAAAATGTTTATGTATTATACTATACGAGTACAGCGCCAGCTTTAGTGAGATGCAGATATGATCTCATGTTATAAAACTTGTATCTCACAACAAAGTAAACTAAATTAAACCAACTTTCATCACAAACTTGTCAAGGGTGTAGCTCTCTCACGGCAAAATTTTTCAAGCCATCTGCTTCTTACCGAAATAATGAAATTGGAGCGACTGCTGAAATATGTAAATGGAAGTCCAACCAATCTCGTTTAGTAGCTGTTTATAAGACAATCCATTGTACAAATACTCAGTGAGGAGTCACATTTTATCAACATATTTTTGATTACACAATACCTCTATATTATGTGGCCTTAAATACTTGGGACTTAAAAGCGTTTACACTTTGTGATATGTTTCGAATGGCAACGTGGGATTTTAAATTTATTTGAACTTTATTTTTAAAATATTACCTGCACGCTCTATAGACTAAAGTAAAAATATATCTTAGATGGTTTATACCTATAATTATATTTCTTGTCCTTTTACTATGTAAATATCAGTTCGAAAATTCAAAAGGATGAGAATAATTATATTCCATCTTATTTGTGACGATGTCATTTACAACAGGTCACAACGCATGTTTTAACGCACTGTCACTCATTACCGAAGAAATAGGCGCGGGTATATTACGTCATTAGTATACTTAGTTCACAATCTATGTTTAAGTACTCACGTCACAGGCAGGAATAGAGTGTATGCTCATCTGCCAAAGATACTTCTGAAACCTATATTGCATCTGAACAATTCTCACAAAAGAACTCAAGAATGCTTTTGGGTATTCGAGCCCATTTCTGTATTTGGGAGCTTAACGGCCATGAGCACAAATGCAAACTTATGTGACGAGATTAACGACGCGGGTAAAAGCTTATCTGCTTTGATACAGATTTTATTTATATTAAATTACAGAATAAATACTCAAATAATAATGGTGTGCAAATTATATGCCTGACTTCGCTGTTGTGAGAAAACAAGTTAAAACGGCTTAAGAATCCTTTGTAAAAAAATCGTATAGGTAAGCATCTGACGATTATATAGATTCATAAAGTTTTCTTTAATTTCTATTTTTTTTTGCTCGTCGTGTAACTTAGATCACACGACTGCTTACCATGAGGCGGAGTGTCCTCTCCTGAGCAGTGGCCTCCACACCGTCCTCATAGCAGCCGAGGCGATGTTGAGGTCTCCACTTTGACGGCCTGAGAACGCCCCGCTTAAAGGACCCAGGATTTAAGGAATTATTTATAAATCTGCTCAATTTATTTAACTAGTTATTTCTGAAAGATATTTTTTGTATAGATCTGATCAAAATATTTAATGCTTCCCAAATTAAAATTAAGTTTTCTGGTGTTTTAGTTTTTTGTAACAATATCACATACCACACATATAAAAGTAAAATTACGTAACAATATTTGTCAATAGTTGTCAGATAGATACATAACAAAAATCTATTAACTTCATATTAACATTGTTTAAATCATATTCTTGAGTTAGATGGCCTGCAGTTTTCTGTTATATCGTTTTTTAAATAATGCGTGCCTGTCACTTAACCGGATTTTTACAGATTATACTTTATTTTTTATAGATACACTAGCGAACGCGTTTGTAAATCTAAACCACCAGGGAATCTACTCAAACACACAAGAAATGCATTGAAATCATCGGTCAAGCCGTATAAAAGGAGATCAATAGCATACATACTTACAGAAGAATTATATATACATACAAACATAAACTGCATCGGTGGGGGAGTGGTAGTGAATGCGAGTACTGTGTACAAGGTCCGAATTCCTAGATTCGGTAGTATTATTGGGTTTGCTGTCAAGAAATTCAGTAGCAACACGGAGCTTCGTGTTGTGCCCAGTAGACGGCAATATCGCATCGCGTCCTATCACTTGGGAACTTAGAACATTGCCGAAAGCGAATAAAGAGAGTAATTTTCTCTGCCTACAACTACAGGGAAACAGAGGTGAGACTATGTATGTACAGAAATAGGGATCTTGCTAGAGGCGATACTGCTCTGAGATATCGAGCTTAAAAGCCAATTCAGTAGTAACCTACAATTGCGCAACATTAACATAGATAGGCCGCCACTGAAATATTTTATCCTGTTGGTCTGACGATATTGGGGCTGTGACGCTACGGAATTTCGGCAAACTGCGCGTGATAGGCTCAGATAGTTTTATCTAGCCAATTCTGTGACTCAAATTTTAAGGTTATGTGTTGCATGTTCATATATAAAAGACAGCTGCAAACTACGTATAATCTATATCTAGAAAGAGCTTACAAACGTTAAAACAACTAATTATGGATTACACAATTGTATTGGCGAATTAGCAGTAGCAGTTTCAGCACTCCAACTAAGCCATCTTCCGTGCAGTCCCAGAACATTTTTGTAACCTGTACTACATAATTATTTATACGAATATGATTTTTTTATTTTAAGGCATTCTTAACCGAGTTAAACAAATCAAGTAACACGTAGTTGTCTGAAGTGTAAATAATCTAATTCTATTGGCATTTGACTTGTCATCGAATATTTGACTTTAGCAGCTCAGCGTTCAGCTTATTCATTCAATAAGAAACAAAACTTTATGTCTATCATCCGATCATATTACTATAGGATAGAACAGATAGGATAATATGCTTGGTATTACAGGCATCTGATTGCGTTACTGATGCGATCCAGATAAACGCGAAACAAAATTAAGGCTTCTTTTCATTTGGTTCACTCAATCAGCTGAAAGCTTGCTCGGAGCCAAATTCGTAGGCGCCATATTTTTATAGTCCGTCTTTGTTTTACTATACGCTTACGTCAATAACGTAATAGATATCTTGAATCTCAAATACAAAAAGCTTAAATTAGATATTATACACAACCTTCCTCTGTAAAATTCCAAGATTTGTGATCTGAATAATTCGAAAAGGATAGTCGCTATCTATCCACTTTATCTGTTTCCCCTCGATAATCCCCTAGCCACCTCGAACGAAATAGATGGAAAAGATGAGGCGAATTTTTCTTACAAAACTTTCGTATCCGCACGGCGTGATTTGATTTACATTTGCCTACATGCGACGAAGGGGTGAATTGATTGTGTGAATACGCCCACACATACTTGTGTAACATCTGTGTGTATCGTGCGTAGTCTTAGATCTGGACCAAACCACGCTATTGTAATAGATTATATACATTCTCGTTGTGTGACGTACATGTATTATGAGTCAAGCCGACCTTGACCTGACGGCTTGAGGTGGTAATAATACACCTCTATCTAATCCTTAGGGTGTATGTGGGTGTAATGCTGTGTCAGACTAATGGCTGTTAGGCATAAATGCAATTAGAAAACTTTGCTACCTACTTAGTATGCCTGAGAAACTATATTAGAAAGAGCATTCTTTATTGTCTGTCTCAGTTGAAACCTTATGCGCCACAACAGGAAAAATGTTCAGTATATTTATTTACTGGGTAAGTAGTTTCGGAATCAATTACCGTAGACAATTTTCCTCTTTCTTAGTTCGTTTATATAAGTTTAATCAAAAAAGTAGTTCTAAGCCACCGGGAAATCAGATATCTTATAATCCTTTTTATTGTAAGAGTTGATAAGATAAGTATTTTGATATGACAAAAGATCTCTTTTGTCATGAAAAGTTTGGTAAAAATTGCGCTTGATAGCAGCTCGCCTGGGTCCTACATAATCTTTACCGATATGTCTACAGACGATAGCATTTTGTTAAATATATATTTTAAAAACTGCTACGCATACGATTATAAACTAATTCTTTATTATACCTATAGGTCTATCTGTTTAAAAAGCCGAAAGAGTACGTAATTTGGGTTATAATAATAATTATGGCAGTAGGGTCAAGTTTTTGGGATGCTTTCCTATGTTGTGTAAATTGAATCCATAAGAAAATACTTTGTGAGGCTTCATATGGAAAAAATGTTGTGAGATTACCAGATAGTTGTATCAAGTGGGCGGTTGCTTTGTATACGACGTTACATTGTTCGTAAATGCATAGCAAAGAGAAATAACGCCAGCTCATATTCATTTTGCCTTAGTGGCGCAGCGGTTGTAAATGCGATTGCTTCACAAATTGTATGTATGTATGTTAGTCCATAAGGTATTTATACAGAGTGTCCGGTAATTAATGGATAACCTGGAAATGTCTTATAGTGGAACTGAAGGCCGTTCAGAAAAAATATGAAAAAATCTATCCTAACTACTACCTGAGATGTGTTTTTTTTTTAATTACCGCTTTCTCAGGTTTCAGACTTAATCTGATTCCCGGATTGAATAAGGTAATATTGATTTTTCTGTCACGAAATGCAAGTCCGCTAGGCAACAAAAGGCTTTCCATCAATTACATAAGACCTAAAATCACAATTACTAAAATGTGGATGTAAAACGCTTTCGGCATCGGGGATATAGGCGTATGACTATGTTACCTACTATATATAATAGATGACTGTTACTTACGTTGTCATTGTGAAGTAGCTCGTATCCACCTGGCTTGCACTCATGGCTTCTAATGAGGAAGCTCAATTTGTTCTTCTGAAGAAAAGACGCGGTGACGTCAGGGCCGAAGTATGTCCCAGCGCCGCGTAAAGCGTTGGCCACGCAACCGCTCGTACATTGCGGGTCCGACCACAGTATGTCAAATACCTAGCAACAATAGAACATTTGCTTAAAACATGATAGGTGTATGTATTTATTTACATAGTTGGTGGTTGTAATGTTTATTGGTCTTGCCCACCGCTTGCACTACCGACATGCGTCCACACACAAGCGGTGTTGAGAGTACTTGGGTTAACTAAACTAGTAGCAATTAGTAACACGAAATTGCTAATAACCATCCAAAAATAAATTTGACTCTACGCAGATGTACGTAGCGTGTCAAAAGTATAATATCTGCGATTAAAAATACAAGACGAATATAAAATACAGTAGTTTACATGTTCGCTTCGCTTCGCCGAGTGTTGTAGGTTCGAGTTTACATGGAGCAAAAACTTGTGTGTAGAAAAGTCAGGTCGTTTCATTGATGAATTAGAAATTTCGAGATTACACCACACGCCATCGACACGCACCTCTAACTTTTCGTCGTCCTTAGTGCGTATGAAATAATTAATGCTCATTCAACCAACATGTCTGGAAGTTCCCCGCAACGTTCTTAAGCATGTATGAATGTGGTTTAATTCTTCTCATCGCGAGAGGCGACGTGTGCCTAGCATTTCAATTCTAGCATTTAATTGTATACTTTTAACTTAATTGCTGCCGTAGTATAAGTTTACGTGTCTGTGCAATCGTGAGGCCCTGAGTTTGATTTTTGGATCAATGTTTGGTGGAAAAATGTTTTTGATATTGGTAGAAAATTGTTAGTAGCAGCAGAGAGTCTAAAAATGTACCCGACGCCCAGGAATAATAATTACAAGAAAACTGAAATCATATTTGGCGACATGTCGAGTAATACACATCTGCCAACCCCGTTCAGGGATACACATAATAAATCATATTATAACACACATAAAGCATTCTGAAATAACAGTTATTTCTGAAGAAATGTCCGTAATGTTAAACAAGCCAATATTATCAATCACTAAATGCCACGCAATGTCAAAACAACATATTCCGACACAATATAAATCTACTATACGACGGTTATCTACTTTTAATAACTAACCAACATATTAAAGCGTAACCGATATTTACATTATCACAAACATCAATTCATTTGGTTATATTGATCGTAACACAGGCGGCGGGCGGTGTCATAGTAATCAACGTGGTCTAAATAAACGTCAGGCTGTCACTGAGTGAATAAATGAACGACAATCTATGTCCTTCACGTCACATCGATGTTACTCAGCGCTTGACATGAAGTAGTGAGAAAGTTGATCAATGGATATGGCATTAGACTTCGTTGGTAAGGCACCCGGTGTCGCCATTACATCAAACGTGACGATAACGTCATCTGTATAGAATTATAAATATTGATATAATGCGTCCTTATGGTAGGTTCAGCTCATATTTAGATAACTATGTTTATGCCTCACGTAAACGTCTACCGTGCGCTGTTCCTTAACTTCAGTGCAAACAATGTATCTCAATAACACTGTTCGATTGAGTAATCAATGCAAAGTAGCACAATCGTACACACTTACGATTATAATACTGGGTCAACAAAGCAATTTAAAATACTCGGGATCAAGGATTAATTTTGTCTATTCTTCCAATAAAATTAAAACGTTTTGGCAACGACATAACATTTTTTTTTCACAAATTTAAGTGATGTAATATCCTGTTTTGCTATTCGTCGTACCATAATGCTAATAAAATATAAGTAATGTGCTATTCAAATTACAATTTTGATAGAACTTATTGCTTGTAGTTCGATTATATGAGTTCTATTAAATCCTGATCGTGTGCCCAGAATTTTGCCAAGCGCATTTTACTGTGTGCTGCATAGATCTATCTCATTACTCCACGGCTTTTAATATATTAATTAACCAGCGTCGGACATAGTATCGTTGCCGGGATTAACGTTTATTGATGGCGAACACGTCGGGAATTGTTTCTATGTGTCCTGGCTGCCTAACCAGCACTCATTCAGAGCTCGCGTTTCTAGGGATTACTGACGCAATTATAGTTATTTTAGATTAATACTGTATTACAGGCTCAGGCAGCCAATTTCGGTGGTATTCAATTTATTAATAACTTATCTGGCAGACGTTATTCGGCCCTATCTTAGATATACGTGGCGCAATAAGATTGATTACAACGCCACTTATCTAAAGCTAAGAAGCTTACATATAAACCAAAATAAAGATTTGTCATAATATAAATATATATTCTGACAAATCTTTGGTTTATACCTAAGCTTCACAATATAACTATGACAAAAGTTATAATGTGAATAGTCCTTCAAGTCAAGTCGTTCCAAAGCGTTAGTCGTTCGATGTAGAGTGAAAGAAACCGCCGAGGCCACGCCGTGGCCTATTAGTGACGGCATATATGAGTCTTCCCGTCAGGAAAAGTACCACCTTACAATAATGTATGTAAATCGAAATATGGACATCGTAAGAGTATACTGCTTCTGCGTTTTACTGCCATACCTCATT
Organism: Catocala nupta; assembly: GCA_963675205.1. NCBI lineage: Eukaryota > Metazoa > Arthropoda > Insecta > Lepidoptera > Erebidae > Catocala > Catocala nupta. Next base: position 17,868,241 of record OY776081.1, read on the forward strand.
TAATTTCCTTTTTTTTAAGCAGATGTTGCTAGGAATTCGGATTACAAATTACTAGGATTCTTGTTAACACTGCTAACTAAGCTAATATGCTCGTGTTACGAGTGGATGCAGTTGGTATTGCATTGGGTGGGATTTGAGCCTATAATCTGCCGATTGCAAAGTATTTACCTTCAATTCAGTAACTGTATCCTATGATCGATTGCAATACATCTACATATCGCTTACCATAACCATCATTGTTTTTAAAAATATCAACTGCCTCGGTGGCGCCTCAGTGCACAGTGACTGCAGTGCGTATGGGCTCGGTTTCTAATCTCGGGTCGGGCCAACCAAAGGGCGATTGGGTTTCTTGGCAAAAAAAGTTCAGTAGCAACCCCGAGTTAAGAACTTGGCGGTGTTACATACCCCCGTGCTCCGAAAAGCTCGTAAAGCACTTGGTCCTGTGCCTGATTTCTCTTCGGTCGTGTCGGATTACCATCTCATCGGATTATATAAGTTAAGAAACAGAGAATGCAAGTGCATTCTCTATTTGCGCACACACATGTGCACTATAACATAGCCTACGCAGATGGCCAGTCTCCGTTAAGATTGGTCGCCGGACCGAAATACGGTCTGATTCTCATGTATAAAAACATCTACACAATCACAAACATCCGAACAATGTTTTGGTCAAAGAGAGAAACAAATCGACGTGATTTTTAATGAAGACCACAAAAGTAACAAAAAACGGTCTTAGCAATAAATTTCATGAAAGAAATTACAAAGTCGCTGCGCACCCAGCCATTGTGGGTACATTTAAAACTCGCATATTTTTATAAAGGTGAATGAAGCCGTAGAGCGCAACTAATTTATTATGAAAGGTGTCTTTAGAATTAATTTAATACTTAGTAGTTCTAGGGGTTCACTTTGATCGTAAATAGAAATTTGGCTCTAATAAGGTACTAGAAACTGTACGAGCTGGTCTTCATTATCTAATTATTTGCATGTAATATAAATCTTTATTAAGTTGGTGGATGTTTGTGACTGTATTACTTTTTCTAGACGATTCCTCATATTATTAATATGATCCGATAGGTGGCATTGTAATGAAGATAGAAATAATAGGCTGTTTTAATAAACGGGAACGAAGTCACAGGTTATAAATGAATATATGAATGAGAATATGTTTCCTTTTTTTATAAAGAATGAAACGCAACGAAGAGAACGACGAACTCCCGCACTAAGAATAATCCCTGTTTGGCGAGGAACCATACAAACATTTAAGCAACGGACACAACAAAATTGAACATCACACAATTTTTCAGCTTGTTATCGAACCCACTCTCGGTGCACTTGCAGTCAATGCGTGCGTATTTGTATGTTCGTTACTTTATCACGTTAAACGGATTGGGACAAAATTTTGCTCACGGAATATCCTAGATACTAACCTACTCTAATTTTGTATTAACCTGGCGTATGAAAACTACTTCGTTATACTAAGGTGAAAACCCAGTAATACGTAGTTCTAAACTTATCAGAATATTACATAATGGCGTTGCTCGGAAGCGTACATTTTACGCGGACGAATCCATGGACACACAGCAGTAGCTAGTAACGTAATATTTGTCATCGATACGATGCAATAAAACGAAAATATCACGAGATAACCGGATATTAGGATCGTCTAGGATAGCTCTAGCTGTTAGATAACTGTTATTATACTATCTTACTGATATTATAAATGTAAAAGTAATGAAATATAAGAAATGTTTGAATGCTTGTTACTTTTTTACGTGTGAACGTTGATTTATTTAAAAGTTAGCACACATATAGATTATGACCTGGATTAGCACTTATGATTTGTATACTATGTGTGTATTAAATATGAAAACTGTTGAAATCTGTCAACTCGCACTGGGCCGTAGTGGACTGTGGCCTAAACTTTTTCACATGAAGAAGAAGCTCGCACATCAATGAGATAACGGTTCTGAAGGTTCTCACTCAAAGACAAATATTTTCGCTGTTGTGTCGAGGATAAAATACAATAAAATGTATATTTACTACTTAAATATACATACATTTTAATATATGATATTGAAAATCGTACCAACTATTGACTAAACTTAAATGCTATGTCCTCTTCTACTGACACTTTGTATAAACCCTTGCCATTTTTACGTACCGTAACCATATTATGCGCAACTTAAGTGTTTTAAGGAGATTGGTACGCTTTTATATATTCTTAAGCCAAGTTGTTGTTATTTAGTATTTAAGTTACGTTACCTGAAAATTCAGCCATATTTTTTAATAGGTACTGTAGTATAAACACTTTAAGTCATATTATAACCAAAACGTTTTCTTAATTTATTTTAACATTAAACATTTTGTTTTCATTTGAATTATTAACCAGCTGAGACATAATTATTATTAATTCATATGGAAATACAATACCCGATGTTAAAGGAAATTCCAAATTGATTTACCAATCGGCCGATAATTTCATCTGCCCTTATTTGGGGTGCTCGATAATGGAATATTACGGCTCTTACACATAAGTGTATTTATAATACCTGATTAACTTATAATTTCGTGATATGTCACATCATACATATGATAAAATAATTAAACGTGTGAAGTCCTTTTTTATCTGACAGCGGACTTTAAACCACGCATTGATTAGATAATATAATTCCATATCGCACTAATATCGCAGCGCGTATAGAACCACAAGCGTTCTTATACAAGATATAAAAAGAACTGTATAGTAGCGCTGAATCGCATGTACACAGTGCACTTCCAAACGTGCAGTAAGCAATAAAGCTGTTTTACACGCAATATCTTAGATCGCAATGTGATTTGCTTTTATTGCACTGCAAATAACATAGCTTTTGTAGGATTATAGCTACTCTAATCTAATATAAAATGTATTAAAATGCATACGACTATGTATTTATTTTAAAGTTTGAGCATCCAGCAATGTTTCATCAATATGTTAAAATTGTATAGCTAACTTCTGATATAGTCAAAATATCGAAAAATTACACTCTAAGCTAAACAGATTTTTCGTAAAGAATTTTATCAATAGATTTGTGGAGGGAGGAATTATATATATTTAATGGCACCAGTATCGTAATGACGTAGCTATCCCAGAGCTTACAATTAAAGCCTTAATATTATAAAGGATTTACACCTTTACTAATTTGGTAGAACCAGCGATGGTACGTGCCGTCTTCTCGTTAAGGCTGTATTGTCAATAGAATTTAAACAATTTCGGTCGACCTAAATACACAAAATGTAGCGTTGGAAAATCTTAATTTTCTGCTGAACTTAAACTTAAATTTGTCACATAAAAAGAAGTTTAATGGCTTGCCTTCGATTTTAATATCTTCGTTTACTGTCGTGCGATAGTTATTTTTTAAATCGAACCAATGCTATAAAATGTGAAGAGTTTTACGTCAGCACTTAACAAAGTACTCTGTACACTTATATTGCACATTTATGAAGTAAATACTTGTGTGCTTGTTATGCGTTTTAATATTTTAATTTAACTGTTTATAATGAGGAATATATACAATATTGTATACAGTGCTTAAAAATAAAAAACCACTATTAGTTTTCAATGAATTCTTATTTAACCATTTTACGAGTACCTCGTTGTTACTGCAATAGTAGTAAGTTTATGCATAATAGATTTGTGGCTGATCGTGATAGGCCCTTATAATAGGAATTGAATCCGAGCCCGGATTCGGAAAATCTATGTAGTGGAACAAACGAGGCATAATTCGGCATTTATGTTGGCATCTTGTGCCATTTTGGTGTACGTGCCACATATTGTGCGCAGGGATGCACATCACGATAGTCTCAAGTTTTCAATGTACATAAACCTAGTCGTATCGAACAACATTTTTTATATGCGTTTAGGAAACACGTTGATGAACTAATTAAAATGTAAGTCTCAGCAACCTGGCAAGGTCATCAGTCCATAATTTATGAAAACGCGTACGCGGTAACTACGGTTCTATTATTCGCGTTGTTAATACTTAAATATTCGTTCCACAAGAATCGTCTATACCTAATATTTTAATACTACGACGTGGCTGTTCTCATATACCTATCTTTCCATTAAATATTTAAAAACTAACTAGAGTCAATTATTTAAGGAGATCTAAGCCCAAGACAATGGTTATAGAAACTTTAGTCCAACTGATTATTCCGGCACCACGTACACATGGCCACTAAATGGATTTTGATGCGGATTTCATAGTTTTGTAGCTCAGTTCAACTAAAGTGAAATCCACGTTTTATTTAATTCTAACAAGTAAAATCAGCGATACGATACAAAGTGATATTGACGCAAACGAAATCGGGTGCAAATGTTAGTTACTAATAAATACTTAATCGACGAACCGATCAAATATAATCTTATTAAATATCTAAAGACATGCTATGGAATGGGTAATAATAGTTCGAGGAAAACGCCATAGCTTTATTAATTAAACACGCTTCTTAGTAGAACAACATTATTTATTTACATGGAACATAATTGGTCTGTTCGCCGACATATCCACACCTTAATGTATTAACGAAATAACTTCAATTAGCACTAAGCCCGTAAAGAGCTGTGTAATAAAAAATATCGAGCAAGTGTCGGGTGATTATACGCTTTCCATATTAGGGAAAAATAGGTGATTAAATTTGTTGTGTAAGGAGTGTGGCAATTATGCATTTATTTGTACTAAGTGTCATTTATGTCACGCCGTCTATCTAAAGGGATAGCCAGCAACTAAGGTTTACCACTTAAAACACGTCCATTACTTACTTAAATCGGTTTATGGTAATGCTAAACAGATGTTTCTACAAAAAAATCTTCAATTTCGTCAGAGAATGTTCGCCAGTATGTTACGTTTGAATAATTTTCAGTTTTAATTGTGAAGAACATAATGTTTTTATTTTGTTCAAGTTTTCAAAATAGCGATAGGTGTAGATATGAAATTGTGAATAAATCCCACTACTAATATCATAAATGTAAAAGTCCGTTTTAATTATAGTTACTTAATCACGCGGATACCGCTGAACGACTTTGGCCTCATGTCCTGAAATAATACTTAGGAGGAAGATCTCACGCGGGAGAAGGTACAGAAACTAATAATAATATTATTATTAAAGTATAACTTCTTATACTAATAGAGCAGGAATTGTGGTTTGACATTGATGATGGTCATCATCATCAATGTCAAACCAAGATACGTATTGATTTCCCTCGTTCTATTGCGTGCATATTTACTCTAACGTGCGTAAAGTAAATCTACCGTACTCACTCAAGTTCATGTTAACGAGTCTCTAAATTTTCGGTGTTTTTGCAAATTTAGAGACACACTAATGCACTGTCTCTAAATTTGCGAATACATCAACAAAAGATCAAATGGCCTTTTATTTGTAAGCGCCTTTATCAAACTGAAAATTATTCCACTGCTCTGCTATTGCACAATGTTTAGCTTCTGAATTGGAAACAAGAATAACAGACTGGCCAACTATCAATCACTATGTAAACTGAACCAGACAGTATGATGATTGCAGCGTTCTTTGTTAACAAAATGTTCGATTTAACCTATCTAGTTGGTTTCCCCTAAAATCCTAACTAAGATTAGAAATTCGATGCGAATGCGTTTGTTTCTTTGTTTGTTAGCTTTCACGCCTAAACAACTCAACCGATCATAATGAAATTTCGTATATACGTAGTCAGAGTAACAAAAAAGGACATAGGGTACCTTTCGTCCAGCAAAAAATACTGTTACTAACCTAACCTTTATTTACGCAAGCGAAGCCGCGGGCAAAATCTAGTGAATTATATATCGTACTAGAATATAATTAGAGCCTGCTTGCTTTTTGGGGTTGCTAGGTAAACGTTGACGAAATAGACAGGTATTAAAGCTTTAGCAAGGGCCGCCACAATTAACCCGGTAGGCGCTCACCGAGTATGCACCGAAACCACCTCAATGCGTTAGTTCGTCGCCTACCGAATAGCTGCCAGCTGGACCAACAGTAATGTATGCAGTATAAGGCAAGTGTACACACGCACCGTCCAGTTGCTCGCACAAAGACAATCACACACACATATGTTTGTATGTAGGTAGATGCGCTACTGGCGTTACTAAACCTATTCCAAATCCTTATCCTTTCTAAAATTATAAATGCGCATGTGAGTTTGTTTGTTTGTTATGCTTTCACTCCTGAATTATGCAACTCATCAATATGAAATTTTGCATACACCTTGTTAAGACATAAGGTACCCTCAATCCAGAAAAAAGCTGTAACAAACCTAACCTACATTTACGCGAGCCAAGCCGCGGGAAAATCTAGTATTAATATGAAATACAAAATAAGATCCCTATGCATTCGATTAAAAGTCTTACTGATGATATTAAGGCTTGCGACAACTAAACAGATTTAGATACGGAGAATAAGTAGGCAAGTACCGATTCTATTGTAGATACGAGCTTTGTCTGGCTTTCCATCGTCATAGACTGTGAGTTACTAACTGTCACTACTTATACAATATAACGACAATTAAAACAGGCATGTTATTCATGACGTCAGTCCAACATTTACGTTTACCCTTAGGGCGAGTGCCGCTTATATTTTGTATGAATAAAACCCATTTTGTACAAATATACCAGGATTAATTCATCATTTATCACATGAGTTTAAGCCTGTATTTAACAATCGCCTCTGTTACGTTTCATTACCCTCAGCTGACATTTTATATTTCAACGTAAGGATGTTTTTATTGGTCACTCTTTTATCAAAAAATATACAATATGTAGTTTGGCTCACGGTTTCGTTCATGTTAATCGTAAGGAAATGTGTACCGGAATAAAATCATATAAAAGATTAAAAAGTGTTCTATGTGTTAAAGCAAGTCAAGGTTTGTCTGTTAATACTTGGGTCATCCAAAAACGTTTAACAGTTTACGCGTGATTGACAAACGAACATCCAAACATCGTCACAAGCTATCACATTTGATATCAATTAAGCAAACTTTAAAATATGATGTTTGTATTATAATATTCCGTCTTTATTAAATACGCATATTGGATGAATCTTATGCCCAGCAGTGGTGTATGACAATACGTGTCAGTTAATCTGTCAAGTTTTAGAATACTAAACATAATTAAAAACCTATTGTGTCTAGGCACCGGTGTGTCGCTGCGAATCAACAGGTTAGAAAGCAATATCTTTATACTTACTTTACAATAAGTTTTTCAGTGGTTGTTACGTCACGACTCGCAATAGTGCACATTGAGTCTAATTACACAATTAGCCAAAGGCTGCACTACAATGGCCTTAGAAAGCCACAATAGTAGACGGCTGATAATAAAACAAAGCCAGTAATGAAATAGCGTCAGCACATATAAACACAATTTGAAGCTTATTTGTTACACATATCGATGAACCTTTTGTAATCATGTAATACCCAAAATGGATTGAATGAATAAATGATTTGATTTGATCGATGACACAGTGGTAATGAATGATACTGCTGTGCGTGGAGTTTTAGATTTGATTGCCGGGCTGGGCAGTGTTTACGAGTTTTCTGTTAAAATTTTCAGTAGCATCGTGAACGCTGAAAAGGTGTGCTTAGTAGTCGGCAAAAATCTTAACCTCTTAATATATATACACTTTGCTTATATATTTTTTAAGTGTGTATCATTTTGAGTATTTCCTTACGTTACTTAGATTAAAAACAAATTAAGTTCTTTACTAACAAATAGATAAAACGATAAATAGTATATAAATAAATAGAAAAAGATAACTTACGCAATACAAATTTATTAATCTTACTAATTAAATGATAAAGTGAGATTAATAGCTTTTGTTTCATAAGCACTAGTTATAACAAGATTGGGTCGAATATTTATCATCTTTAACGTACATAATGGACGTCAAGTTATACCGTTAATAAGAATCTAGTATTATTGTTTTAACAAAACTGCGTCTAATGAAAACCGTTTCGAGATTTACGGTCATTCTCGTATGGCTGAGAATGTTATTCATATAGACTTTTATTAATTATTAAATAAAAGCCGTTTTAAGTAAAAAGTTAAGACGTGCTCATATATTTTAATGCCTCTTGTAGACGGTGCAAGTACTCCCGTGGATTGCATGCGTAAACTTCTCTGCGGGCAACAAACGCGAATTAATCATAAAGGATACTTGCGCTCGGCTTGGCTTCAATAGGTTACACCATTCATACAACCCGCTAATACGTAAGTGCTTCAAATGCATATTACCCGGGTCGTGTACAAGGGCCATAATAGTGATTACGGTATAATATGCCCATGCTAATGGAAAACACATTGACATATGGGAATCAGTGATCATAGCACGTCCTAACCTTAAAGAAACCTATTCTCTTGTCTACAACGCACGGCTCCCTCTCCTTTCCTTCCATTTCCTACGGAACTGCGTTCTCTTTTCTTTTCTTCCCTAAAACACAGGTTTTCTTTTGTAGGATCTAGTTACTACGCCTATCGGGCTGCTCCAATTTGCGCGGAGGCACAAATTTAACTGGAGATATACCTACCTCTAAAATGGTAAACTCTACCTTTTGCTCTGGCATTGATTCCATTGTTTTAGCATATCTTAATCAAATTATGAAACATATACACTGCTCATGTGTCTATTTGAAACCACTCTTTATTTAATTGCCAACAAGTATAACTTTTGCATGTCGTCTGAATGTTCCGGTTCCGACAATAAAATTCATATGACAATGACAGTGATAGTCGTTTGGCACTTACATAACTGTGCCATTGTCCGCATCTTTCTGTGGGAGTGAACTGCTATAAAATCTATTAAAATAAAATCTAGCGGAGTATTTTACTAGATATATTTTAAGGACAAACAATAATTAATCGATGTTAATTAAAAGTTGTATACACTGATGAAGCTAAGACATATCTGAACAAATATCGATGTAATACACCACTATACAGTCTTTAGCCGATATACAAGCGTAAGATTATATATATATTTTTTAAATATTCTATCACATAGGTACACACAGCACCATCTAGCCCAAACTAAGCAGAGCTTGTACTATGGGACAGACTAGACAATGGATACATATACATATATACTTTTTTTTGTAAATACATACATATTATACATAGAAACATCAGATCAAGACAAACATCAAATCAAATCAAATCAAATCAAATTTATTTGTTAAACACAGGTGATAATGAGATGTTACAAATAATAGACGTGCAGTTCTGCGTCCTGCCAATGTTGGCGTACAAATATTTACATGATTATACAAAACATATAAAAAAAAAAAGGTAATGAAATATACACAAATACACAATTCTTTAAAAAAAGCAGACCTAAAAACTAACACAGTTTATGGAAAATACATTAAAATAAATTTTATATAACATTAAATGTTGTCGTTCAGGAAGTCTGTAACTGAATAATAACACTTTTCAGTCAACAATATTCGTAATTTTTTTCTGAAAAGGCTTATATTAAGTGTTTTTATTGTTTCCGGCAGTTTATTATATATTTTCGGCGCTAAATCCATGTTCATGCATATAAATGTTTGACTTGTGCGGGAATCGAACCCGCGACCTCAGGCGTGGCAGTCGGTTACACTGACCACTACCCATAGTACAGTTCAGTTGTCCGATCAACCGGACTACGGATATAAGAAATTATCCACATGGTACAGTTAACCGAACTATAGACTTTTTTTTTACCTATAGTACAGTTGACCGGACCACGGCAAATCTAGAGCTTAAGCTAGATAACCTTTTTGATAACATTTTATGGTCTAGTAAAAGTAAAACTATCTGAAACTATTTAATATTGACATTATGTTGTCATTGATGTATTGATTTTGAATTCGATTATTACATACTGATTGAAATTATAGAATATTATTTTCCGCTATAAGCAGAAGGTATAGCTGAAATTAACTATTTTATTATGTCTCAACCTTTAAAATTTATTTCGAGGAATAGTGGTACAGTCTTTAAGTATTTAATGGGCATCAGTATTATAGAAACAGTAATTTATAATATGCTCATAACTATCGGTGTTAATGAACGGGATATCAAAATAGGTCACCTGTCAAGACATTCTCGATAACAGCAGAGGGCGGCTCTGTGGCGGGCAGACTGCAATAGACTCTAATGTCCCACTAGTGGAATAGGAGCGTAAAATGTATTAATATGTATATGTACATACAAGTGTAGTACAAAGTGACGGTGTTAAAACAGATAGTAGTCACGTCGCGTTTATACCGCGCCGGGTATTGCAAATTGAACACATCCATGGAAAAACATATTGTGAGTTACACAAATTGTTTTTCCGAGCTCAGTCATTTCTGCGCCTAAAGTATATGTATAAAAAAAGAAGGGCGACCATCAATACTCAACTAAATAAGGCACTTCTGCCTATAGTAGCAAGAAGACATAATAAATAGTGTCTAATAATTAATATGTATATTTATTAGCGCTGTATATAAACTATTTGACTGCTAGGCACAGGCCTTTTCTTAATGTGGTTGGACCGTATTTGTATCCATCATCATTTCAAGCAAGTACAAGCATGAAAACGTTACACAATATTATATCAATGTCAAGAAACACGATAAAATATATTTTACAGTTATATGGCCCATATTATATACCCAAATGCATGTTACTGTATACTACGACATGTCAAACCGTATATTCAGTGACCATGCGTAATTATTTACTATCAACTATTAAAGTTTTCTTGAACAAGCGAACGTTATTGTGTCTCATATAAAGCCACACAACATTTAGAATTACTTTCAGCAAAAACTTTCCTTTAATCTGTCGTAGGAGGAATAAAAGAGCTACATATACATATATGCACATGTATGTATCTACGCGTATAAATGACTGAGTAACCCTGTGATATAAGCTTGGAACAATTTTAGAACCGTCGTCCTTTCATATAACATGCATTGTACTACATTCTTTTGTTTATGTCTTTATAGCTAGCTATCTTAATGGCAGTGATTTTATTATATACATATATAAACAACCGACATTTGCAGGGTTCAAGAACAATAGATTTATGTACTTGTAAATTAATCAATGTAACCCCTTCTAGTGACCTATAAAAAACACATGACATAGAAAATATAAAACTCAGAAGATATCGACCGAAAACGCTAGCATGAAACCATACAATCTGGAATTATGGACTAACGACCAGTCTGTATTGAAAATAGTCACTAATGATCAATTGCAATGTAGGTATGTATTATTCAACAGAGCCCAGTTGTATGTAAAAGCGAACAATGAAGGCAGTTTTGTAAATAAACCCATTAAATGTTGAATTATTGCTGTCGCCGTTTTATTCACCGCTTTTTAGTATAACTTGAACAATCTGTTATGAATTCAAAATGTCTTACGAGGAATATTGTGGTACTAAACTTGGATCGTATAAAATGTCCGTAGGAGACGACAAATTGTGAATAGTACCATCCTTTTGGGACAGACTCTATATAAAGCGGTTGGGAAACGTATCCAAGTTTATCTTGCGACAATCCGCGCGGGTCCGACCCAGAGTAAATTGTATTACCAAAGATGGTGGCTACAGAAATTGCTTTCAACCGAAAAAACGAAGATAAGATCATTGATGTATCTAATAACGAAGACAAAGCCACTCAATGAACTTTATACGGCATAAACGAATATCACCCGACGAATGCGGTAGACGATAGAGTAACAAATTATCTTGGACAAAAAGGAAAATGTTATTAGAATTTCGCACTCACGTCGCCGTTCTTTAAGGTCCTACCGAATAGGGTACAGAGGCTGATTAAAAATAAGTGCTGTACAATATATTCGCATAAAACAAAATGTTGTTGAAGTTTGATGTTTTGTTTTACTTTTTATCTAACATGGAACGTTCAAGTACGACTTTGAGTGGCTGTTACTTATTTATTACAAAACAGCTAAGTTAATGTTGAATTCTTTCCCTGGATATCGACTATAAAAATACTGTAAGATTCTAAAATGTTTTAGTTATTGCCTAACTAATCCATTATAGTATAACTGCTTGAATTGCTCTCGCCACAAATAAATGTTTATCTAAACGTAGTTTTACCACCGATTTTCGAATTGTTTTTATAAGTACTATCCATTGCAGGTTTTGTAAAAGTATAATATACTGCTAACATTGTATTACAAAATAAATTATTACAGGTACATATTTGATTGTTTATTGCAGCAATATTTCAGTGCGGTTGTGGCAGACTTCGGACAGAAGCTATTAATATTCGATTTCCTGACGAAACTAGTCAAATTGATAAGTGAGTTTCATCCGGCCGACAGAGACTTTATTGAAAATATACATACATATATTTAAAGGTACCAATTATAACCACCACGCTTTTTAAAATTATCATAGCTATACGCTTTACACAAAAAGCGTATAGTTATGATAATTTTTGTACAACTGTGTATTTTAAAAGAGCAAGGTTCTTGACTTGTGCATTTTGAAGTAGAACCAACTTATGATACTGCATATTTCAATTAAGGGAAAAGTTTGTTTAGGCTTGCCACTACGTAAAAGCATATTATGTAGGTAGGTACTGCGTAAATGAAATCATGATGGCTACTAGAATAATAATAACTAAATAAATGAAAACTAAAAAGCTTCCTTGTCCCAAAAATATCGTTTCAGATACAAAGTTAAAAAGTCAAATCAATATCGCATATTTAAAATTCAGCACTAAGATAAGTACTCAACGGTTTAATGGTAACACATGAATAAGTTACAAGTAAAAGCCCGTTAAGAAATAATATTAAAATAATGATTAGTATACAGTGGCCTCAACACCGTCTCCACAATGAAAATTATTTACATAACCATTGCATGTGTATGAGACGGCACATTACACAGTTTATAGCTTTGTCTTGTTCTTAGACGATAATGCTTAATAAATGGTGATAAGGTCCCAGTGCACTTAATGTAGATTTTGATAAAATCCGTTCTGTCTTATGCATCGGTTTGCTCGAAATTAGATTGATCAGATCTTAGCAAATAGCTAGAATGTAATGGCTGTTTCGATGTTAGCAAAGAGCACTTAGTGTGTAATCCATGGATTTGAGATACAATATCGAACAATAACTTGCTCATTACTGCCTCTGATATACCTATAACACGTTAAGCTCCTCGCGATACAGAGATTACTTATTCCTTAATCACGTCTGCAAAAAAAACAAATAAGGAGCTATAGCTATTCTATTCATTTGAATCTAAATACATATGTAACTTGTTTTACAATATCGTTCAGCAATTACATTCTTCCCGAAAAATATTGCGCTGGTCGATTATTCGCAAGCCAGAATTACCATGATTGATTATGTTTACAAATTTCTGAACTTATCCGGCCCTTTCGGGCAACTCAATATTTTGTATTAATTGGAAGTTTATAGTCACTGCATACTTTGTCGAAAAATAAGCATATCATACAACTTCTTAGATACGTTTTTAGATTTTATATCACGGTCAGAAAATATCTTCATGAAACCGCAGTTTATTTTCTCAATCTTCCTACTAGAAATTGGCTTAAAGTATTCGGATTAGTGCATTTCAATATCTTATACTAAGACTTGAGGTCGAAAGTTTTAATTAGTTAGTGAATTTATTTAGAATCCGTCGCTACTTGGTGTTTAAGTACGGCACGCTGAAAATGTTCGTGCGAGCATAGAGTCAGAGGTCCAAATATTTTATGGAACAAACTGAACAAATTATTTAATAGAAATTGGATTGATGAACTAAACATTTGCCTTAGAAATTGTTTTTAAAGAATGTTTTCTTTAAACGATTATTACAAAATCCTTCAATTCAAAAAATAAAAACATAATTATAGTAGATAACCAAACTGGCCCATAAGTCATAGCATCCACAATGAAAGTTGCCGTAGTAAAGTGTATAATACGTTTTGTTTTTAGTTTTGTTTTATCAACAGCAAAAAGAAGATTATATTTCATAGCATTTTTAAACCGCTAAGAAGAACAAAGATTTAGAAAACCTTTTTCAGATTTCGAAAATGTTTGTGTCCAGCAGGAGAAGGTTTACAAATAAATCTGATATTATTATTATATGACAAATCCCAAACCAAACGCTTAAACCATTACTCCATTCATACAAAACCTAAATACGTGTTAATCTTGATTTGCCATATGGCACAGTAATTACATTTCGTCTAAAAAAATTGCACTAATTAACTATTTGCAAGTCAGAATTACAAAATAAGCAAGTAAAAGCAGAGGGAGGAAATGAATGGTAACCCACGTATCCAGTAATAAACTTTTATACTTTAATAAAAGATTAATTACTCGCCATAAAGCCGCCGCACTTGAATAGAACCTCATTTAGTATTTTACGCCTAAAGAGTAAACCTTTACTTTCCCATTCGCTAAATAAGAAACGGAAACCATTTATTATTTGATCCTGGTGTTTCCCTGTATGTGATTACTCAGCAATTTTCCCCTTAATCGGTTCATACCGTACCTATATATTCAGCTCAATATTTGCTCAAAAAAGGTATTGAGCAAATATTTTGTTTAATGTGTAGATGAAAACGCTATATAAGAAATAATGTAGTAACATTTTTGTATACATTGGCAGTTGAATTAAAATCAGCTTGACAAAAGCAAGTTGCAGTTTTGTATTACGATAGCGTTCGATGTAAATTGCCATGATCTTAAACTGTCAATTTACTGAGGTGTTAAATCTGATGATTGTAAGGTAAACCTCGAAAGGTAATTATGTATTGGATAACCACAGTAATTAGTTAACCTAATTATATAATATTGCGTAACACACATTTCACCAAACACAATATTCCTTTATATAGATACGCCAGAATACCTTATCCAAAATAAACTATTAAGGGTTCAATTACACACATAATTAAGCAAAATTTCGGTATTTTCAGAATGGTATGTGCTAATATCGAGCATCCTTCTTTCTTTAAGCGTATTTATTTCTTAATCTTAATAATATTGTAGTGTAATTTGATGTCAATGTATAGAACTCAATAATTATATATCATTGTCAATAATACATTCTCATTTTAATTTAAAATTTGTGTGCCATCATTGGTGAAATGCGCGAACGTATATTATATGTAACAACCATAAATGTACCAAATTTTTTGCAAATAAATTATTCTTATTCTTATTCTTCTTATTCTTATAAAACTAGGTATTTAGTTCTAAAATCTTCGTTATTGCAACTAGCTAAAAATAGCCGGGTAATAAGTTACACTAACAGATGGGACGTAATTTGAAAATGCACAGATAGTTTAAACGAAAGTTTTGATTAGGTAGCGAATTTATATTAAATCTACCACTACGTTCAAAGAACGTTATGCTGAAAATGTTCGTGAGGGTCTACAATCAGGTACAGGCAGTCTGCACAAATTATTCAGCAGATATTGGATGTACGAAACTAATCTATTGTACCAAAAATTATTGCTTTGCGAATCTTCTATGTTGTGTTTTTTAAGTAAAATGTGTAAAGTGAAAATAAAGAATACATTAATAATTACAGTTTATTGTAGTGAAGCTAACTATTTAGAGATATTAAAAAAAACCAAATCTATTCAACTTTTACACGGTTTTTATGTAGATCGGAAGCTGTCTTTTCTTTATAATTGATGCGTATTTGTTTGATCGAGCTTTAAGGAAAAGCCAAACTTTTTGGTACCTTTGAGGTATACCTAATATAAGCTAAGCTATGTTTGATCTAATTCCGTTGTGTAGAACGGTAGTTCGGGGTAAAGGATAATCCGCATAAATGACGGCACGGATGAATCGTAGGAAGCATTATTATGCACTCGTACGAAGTCAGGGATACAATCTGATATTGTAATAAAAGCATTGTACAGTAAAAGATATTTCGATATTTGGCAAGAATGGATACAGAAAAATTACAAAGTAAGTAAATAAAGCACACTTCTCTGCAATAGCTGAACACGGAAGGTATTAGTGTAAATTGTATTAATAAATCGGCTCTAGTTTTGAAAAAGACTAGTTTTAACAGATTAAAGCAAAAAGTATAGGCTAATGCAAATCTCTACGTCTAATAAGTAGCGGGCGTATGCTACGCTTTGTCAATCTGCTTGTGAGCACGCTAATACAACTCGGTTCGTGTGGGTTCAAATCCCTCGTGGGACAAAATGTTGTGTGGTCCACAAACAGTTGTTCCAAGTCTGGGTCTTCTTTTTGTCAGTTATTTAATTATTTGTAAGGTCCGTCGCGATACAGTTTTTTTTTCAATACTAGGAACTTGTCTAAATGCCAAGCATGCCAAAAAAGTACATATATACTTAGCATTGTCTTCATGCCTGTTACCCACAAAACTTTTTTTTAAATTACAATTCTTTGTTCTTTGTTTAACTCTTCATCAAACAATAGTAGTTAACAAAGCACATGTAATATACTATACAGCATATCTTTTTAACGCATTCATATATCAAAAGAATTGGCAACTAGTTGACTAGTGTTCGCCGAAAGATAAAAAAAAACTAGCAGTGCCAAGAAGCCGCCAATGTAACGATCGATAACCTTTAGATCGGGTCGTGAATGATTAATTACAAACGACTAACCTGCTTCCATTCTACTTTGTCTATAACTTCAGCGCCAGCCGCCGAACCCTCGGTGACTGGGGGACGAAGCAGGGACACGTACTGTAACAAACATTTAATATTTCATATTTTCCACTATTTCGGTAGCAAGCAGCAGTAGTAAAATCACTGCTGTGCAGGATGGCCCTGCTTGGACTTGGTGACATGGTTGGGGTAGTGGTTTAAGTGGTTATCTCGCCACTGTCATTACGTCGAGTGTTGTGAGTTCCCACACGGGACATACATTTGTGTGATCCGTAAATAAGTGCTCTGATTCTGGATGTTCATTGTGTTCATTCTTGAAATGTATGTTAAGCCCACAGCGACACAGTAATTATTCCTAGTGCGGAAGTTGTCTTTTAAAAGAATCTTTTGTAAGAGATTGGGTAATGAGTGATTGGACTTTACTGAAAAGAAAGCGTTGTATGAGCACGGAGACTGCAATTTTGCCCGTGAGACAACAATAAGAATAGGCTCGCTTCTTATTAAATGGATCCAAAAACCATCGCTGGTGAAATGTGGATGTATTCCTTCAGGAATATAAGGCGTAAGATTATTAATTAAAGGCTTACAAGTTTATTGAGTCGACATTAAAATACTTCGAGAGTGCCTAAATGGAATTAGTATTTTCTTCTGAAATGTCAACTCTATTTATGATTGTAAAGTGATTTTGCTGGCCAAATAATAATCTAAAATGACTTACGTGAAATTTGAGAATAATGAACATAGCTTGTATAAGAGCTCCAATACTTAATCAAAATGTCCAGACGATGTCTATAAATAACTTATCATATATATAAACCAACACTCCATTATATCTAGTACTAAACATAAACATTTAGTTCAGTAATACGAACATGGTATGTGCGGTGTATCTCGTTAAGGAGTTCCTTAAAGTGTCTCCAAAGTTGTAACCGTGGTATGAAACTTAATAGAACCTAATAATGTTATAGAGTGTGTAATCTTCAATGCAGTACGTGTGCGGCTTCTCATTTCAAATTCTTTGCAACCATTATCAAATTATGTAATGTTCTACTGCCAGGGTATAACTGTTACGACTACCAGCATCATATTCATTATTACTATGTATTTCATAATATACAAAGTAGCGGAATGATAAAAGGCTGTTACAAGCATACATACGTCGTCTCTCGTCTTTATACTATAAAGAATACGCAGAGGAGTAATACATCCACACTTCGTTCGCTATAGTTTAAAGTTCAAACTCCCGAGAGATGAGCCCATTGCAGTTTATCGGACGCAGTTCTAAAACCCGTACCGATACCTAGAATTTTCTTACGCAGCTATTGTTGCTAACTATACGAAATATAGCTGAATGATTAAAGCCGATTAAAAATGCTATTAAAACTAAATCTTACCTTATCACGTTCCAAACTTCTTATCATATCGAGATCGGTAGTGTCAGATATGCCTCCGTGGACCACAAATACTCTGTTGTTGATGATAGTGCCGAGGGGAAGCCAGCGGTATACGCACTCTATCAGTTTCAGTATCCGTTCCGCGTTGTGCTACATAAACAACAACATTTAGCTTCAGAATACAGTTTACGAGTTACAGCTTTATTACCACTTAATTGGAGGAAGGCTTATCATGTAATTTTCTATTTTGTGCTTCAGTAATAAGGTTCATTTTATTTACATGTTTAATATGATAACATGCACTCATAATTTTTAATTTCTATTAAACTAATTACAGTTTATTGGTCAAAATAAGTAAATACTATCCAATATTTTTAGATGCCAGATTAAAAATTTGTTAGTCGTCTAAGATTTTGAAGTATTATTGATTATTATTATTTATGAATTTCGTTTATCGTTTCATTACATGAACGTGTCTTTTTGTGATATGTCCTGATTGCTTTTCTATCAGAAAATTCTCCAGCACGCGACCTGAACTACCCGCTGTACGGTAATATACTCTCACCCCCTTTAACACTACCTAATCTTAACTGATTCCAATAGATATCAGTCTAGACTGATTTGGGGATATAAAGAACAATATAATGGCTTTCAAATTTATTTTCATTTTTATTCATACATTAAATTAACCCTTATCTTACTAACGTAAATTACTTTTGACCCATAGACTGTTCCATTTTATTTATCCTAGGGTATAATTTAGTAGGAAATAGAGTAATGGTTGTATAATATTCAGATACAATTTGCGTCTGAATATGATTGTAGAAACGATCTGTAAATTACCACAAGTGCACATTTAGGTACTACGATTTACAAGAGTGTTTGTAAGTTTGCTGCCAAGATTCTTTTTAAGCAGAAATTCTTGCTTTGTTTAATCCTGGCAACTCTATGTAAGTAATAAATGCATAATCCTTGACCCACATAAATGCTATTTTATAATAATTAAGTACACGAAAATTGTTCCTGCTTAAAATTTATTTTTATTTAAAGCAATTATTTCACTTTTAGATTTTCCACTTAGCAGTGCTATTGAGAATTGCAGGTTAAATTTTATTTTTACTTTGAAATTAAAAGCTTTAAAATTTCCTTTGAATTAAACATAAACTTAAATTTAAAGCTTTTAACTTTAGTGTCGAGAGCTGCATTTGTACCGACACGATATAAAGCGTTGAGTGTTTTCCACAGACTTTTATCTGTAACATTTACTCGTTTGTATCCACGTAATGGGTACGTAAGCCACGTACCCACTGTATAATCATTGCCTTGTAACATCATCCCGGCTTATACTCCCACATATCGTGCTCATATTTCGTTCAACAACGTTTACACATGATAAAAGAGACCTTATTATTTATATCACGTATTTTTATTATGCGGTTAATATCAAGATGTTTAAGCCAGGATGTAAAGTGAAACGATTGCTATACAAGCCTTTTTAATGCCACTTAGATTGTAAGTCTGTGCAACTTTTGATAGTATCACTTATCGTAACATGATGGTTTATCCACATAAAAGCAATGATAAACTCACACACCGGCCTGACTTCTTGTTATGTGTGGCTGACTGCTACGAGTTGTGCCATTCCGATGTAGCATTTCAATAATTTTACTTCCAATATAAATTAGTCGCAGAATTTGCGAGAAGTACGGTTTTCTATTATGCTAAGGATGCTTGCAACACTAGACTATAATTACTAAGTTTTCAACCACGCAAAGGAACGCAGTTGCGTTTACGTACTCACATACAAAACAATGGAACATATCTGGCTACGCCACCGTATATGTGACCGATGCTCGTAACCTAATAGTTTCGGTTTACTTCCAGTTGAACGGCTCCGCACTCAAATGCCATCAATTTCTTTGTTCACTTGGTCACACCCTTACGTCTCTTACTAATAGCAATCTGCCCTTAATTGAAAGGTTTCACAAAATTGTGCTTTACATTTAAAGATATTTAAATGACAATTACCTAATAAAAGTCTTCTTGAAGCCTTGTCGCTAAGACACTAAATTATAATGCTTTTGATTAGCGACGTCTTTATAGATTAATATGGTAAACAGTGAGCAGAAACAAAGGAATGTAGACAGATGAAAGGTGCTAGCCAGTCTTTAAACAAATTTTGACCGCGAAACTGTTACGTTCTAGAAAAAATCTGTGTTGCTCATTTAACAAAAACCTCTTTAAGATTAAGAGATTATGTAGAGGCTGTATGGAAACCAAGAAGTTCTAAAACTGCACAAGTGTGAACAACAATCGATCAAGGCTACTGAACAATCCATAAACGACAAAGATATACATATATTATGTTACTGTATAAAATCGATACTCTGCTATCTTTTTGGACGGAACTGAACTAATATGAGTAACCAAACACTCTTTGAGTCAGTCACTAACGCACAATGGATTAATTATAAAGCTAAGTGCGGCAAACACATGTTCAACGGACCAACAACTAACTAACTATGTACGCCATATAATGTTTATAACAACTATATACTAAACACAAATATAGTATCAACTAAAAAAATATTTTCGACTTCGGAGTACAGTCTGACAAAAAGCTTCAATTTTCATAAACATGAGAAGGCAAACGATGACTCTGAACCATTAATGGTAAATAGTAAAACGTGGACAGCTTCTATATTGCCAGGAAATGAGGCAATAACTGTTGACAAAGCCGAGGTCAGGTCTTTGGTGGACACAGATACATATAATACTTTCTACTTATTCATTGTGCGACAAACGTGATATCACGACGTGACACGACACGTATTTACTAAATGTAATAAAAGCTGCCGATTTACAGTTCATATTTCGATTCCGAAGAATCGGTATCGGATATTGCTGCTAGAAAATTATTTGAAGAGTCAGAAAATAAGCACAATATATGCTTGATATTTACTATATTTCACATAATCATATCTTTATTCATATTATAAAGAGGAAAGATTTGATTTTTTGTTTGTAACGATTAAAATCAAAACTGCTCATCCGATTTAAAAATCTTTAACCATTAGAAAGCTATATTATCACCGAGTAAAATCCAGACGTTTCACTCGCCCCTGTTTTAAGTTTTATGGGATATGTAGGCATAATGTTTTTATGTGTAGGTACTACATGTTACTTATACAGGCGGTCACAGTTTAATTCACTTTATACCACACAGGTGTCCTACGTTTTCACGTAAATCAAGTCGCTACCTAATGCTACATTTTTTATTGCTTTTATGTCAAATAGATGTTACAAGCGATGGCCTACATGTTTTTTTAAACTCGTAGCAATAGTGGATGAAGTCATTACATTAAATATCAAATTTAGCAGTTTTGCTGGTAAGCAAAGTAACAAGAAACTACAATTAGAACGAAAAAGATGAGACCGAAAATTACAATGATAATTTTGCATATATAATTGGATAATACAGTGGGTAGTAACCGACATCACCCATGTTGTAATAAAATTTAATTCGTAGTTGGCAGGCTGTAAAAACCGACAGGAAAGACATGTTCTAGAATGAAGACTACATAATTATAGGCAATGCGAGACCCCCTCAATAGATGACCAGATGACCTAAACAAGGTGGCGGGAAGCGGTTGGATGCAAGCAGGATAACATCGATCGCTGTGGTCATCTTTAGGAGAGGCCTATGTCCAACAGTGAACGACGTACTGCTGCATCAAGATGACAAATGGTCGCATCGCACCTTATTAATAAGAAAAACACGTTGCGTGCAATACGTTACATGGCGATACAAAGTATCAGATAAAAGAAAACTAGCGATAAATAGGTATACGTGTAACAGAAAGGCAATAAATCTTAATCTGATTCCAAGACAAGGCAAGATTGAGACAGCTTTCGTACGAAATATTTGGTAATAATCCCGCTTTCCGAGAAGGTGTATAATATGGATGACACAGAAAAATGTTTTAGATTTTGTGAAGTGCTATCGCTCAGTTAGTTTAGTTTATTCAAATACGCTTACGTTTTCGCTCCATAGGATGTGTAAAGGCAACACAATAGGGAAATTTATTGAAAACTATCGTCTATTTTCAGAGTTATATGCCAGATTTAACACTTTGTTCTTATAACATCCGTGCGCTATGACGTAGAGTTATAGAGTTGATAAATATTATTTATGTTGATAAGTCTTTATTTTATAGATCAATGGTTTATTACATTATTTAAAATATACTAAGTACCCTAATAGGCATACTAAATTATACTAGTTGAAAAATTTACCGTGACAACTTTATATACAGGGTGTCCGGTAATTAATGGATAACCTGGAAATGTCTTATGGTGGAACTGATGGCCGTTCAGAAAAATATGAAAAATATCTATGTAACTACTACCTGAGACATGTTTTTTTTTTTAATAACCATGTATACTACGACCATAAATAAATGAAATCCATCGGTTTTTTGTTGTTTTATTATTAAACACTAATTATGCTAATAGATAGACAGTCAAAAGTATGCTATGCTAATATAGCTTGCACTTTTTAATATACCTTTTTTTTTTTCTTTTTTCTGAGCGGCCTTCCGTTCTACTATAAGACATTTCAAGGTTATCCATTAATTATCGGACAACCTGTATATATATATTTTACTTTAAAGAAATAATAATATGTGCTATGCTAGTCGTGACACAACTATGTAACAAACCTCAGAAAAGTGTAACAAGTTATTTGTAAGCTAGGTGAGCCACTTCTCTATTGTATTTTCTTAACATTCATAACAACCTTTCGTAGCCATCGCTTAAATTATTAGTTCTACTATTTGGATATTTCACAGTCGCTAGAGGCACTGTAATGGTCAGTAGTAATATATACTGTAAAGTTACTGACTGCTACTCATATATAAATAAGTAGTAAGGCAATCACGCACATTATTAACCTTTGTATGCGTGAAGTTTCGACCAGGTCACACTGATCACAAGTTGGTCACACACTACTAACATGTACCAAATATAACTCATAAGGTCATAACTTTTTATTAATCGATAATTTTTGTTGACAGTTTTTATTTATTACATTATCACAAAATAATCAGAATTCGTTTTCATTTCCAAGCCATTTAACGGATTCAATTGCGGTCACCGATTTGTATTCAACCTATGTGTATACGAAATAATAAAATGAACCTTATATTTTACCATTTACGTAAATGACAGACGTGAAAGGTTTTAATGGGTAATCCGCTAATTTGTTAGCGGATTACCCATTAACTACTGAGTGTAATGGGTTCATCCCAAGACATTTCAAGAAAATACATATATGATATATTAATACTACTGACTGTTTTAATATATTATTAGATATATTATGTAAGATCTATTATTAGATATTATTTAGAATATATCATTCTTACTTTACTCACCCGATACTTTTGATGAACTTCCTTTATGAAACCGTACCTACACAGAAATTTATTATTAATAAACAGCAAGAAAACAATAAAGCAATTAATTTTACGGTCTATTTAAAGCTTGATCCAGTGTGACAGTCCCATCTCACTGTGCTTTTATACGAGGTCATCGAAACGGAATAAAGTCCTATTGAAACATTTATAATGAACGTGAAAATAGAAGTTTGCAGTTTTGTTCTACCAAGTCTTGTTACGCTAAAGTTCATTTAATATTTAACGACAGAACACTTGTCCGGTGAGAGAAAACATATAAATATTTTACGTGGAATAAAATAGCCAACTTGGTACTTATGAATTCTTATTTAACCAATATTTACACAATACCAATACTGTGCAACTATGCAAGTTTTTTAACTTGCATAGTGCTACAGTATATGTTTGTACTCGCAGGTGGCAACCAGATATACAGTCTGCCTGATGGTAAACGTTTGCCACAGCCTACGGGTGTCAAGCGCCCACACGGCAGTATCACTAGCGCATTGCTGAACCCGCAAAATTATAGTAGTTGTGGAACAAATATCACACTATTTTTACACTTGTGCTTAAAAGGATTTTCTGCCCTTGCACTTCCCCTTTTTTAAGGTGCCTGGATATCACCGCAAGAACACATATGTATGTAGATCTTCTAAGCTCACTTAGTCATGCTAAACCAGTTTGAGCGATATCCTAGGTGCTGTTTCTGTGCCCTTTCTCATATTTTATCTTTAATGTGCTATTCTATTATATCATGAAGTCAGCATGTAAGGCTACAACTAATCCAAGTCGGCGAAACACAACTCGATAATCGAAAGATAGTTGAACCAAATGTAAGTCTTATTATTGTTCGCTGTTTCCAAGTTTGTTGGACAAAACTTAATGCGATCGAAGTATAAAAATTGAGCAACAACAAAAAACTAACAATGTAGTGAGAACTGGTTTTCAATAAAAATATTCGCTACTTTAGATTTTGCTTCGTTCGTTAACAGCGGCTCATATCACTAACAACAAAATCAAATAATATACAGCCGACTGTTTGTACTCTATTCAGTATTAATTGAGTTGGGAGTAACTAATTCGATAAGTGGTCAAAGTAATCAGAATGATTCAACAATTTATAGCGGATATGGTATATTATTTTTACAAAGCTGTAGATTAAAAGACATGATATACTTAAATTTGCTGTTTAAATCTAAAGACAACGGAAAATGAATAGTGCCTGAAAATTTTGCAGAAGCTAGAAGTGGCGTATTAACCTAGAAATTCATAATATGATTTATTAATCAAATTTTACCAATTTTGAGGAATTTAGATATCGACTGCTAGATGTTAGTGCTTCTATTCTAAGTAATAGTATATTAATTATCTTAATTCAATTCAATTAATTGATGCACTAGAATATTTTACGTGACCATAATTTAGACACGCGCTCAGCATCTATTTACTGTTAGTTTACCACGTCAGTCGTATCACAATAATCACCTAGGTATGCTTACAGTAGAATATTATAAACACGAAAAGGGTACAAAAATCAGTATTTTATACGAGATAAAAACGGCAACTTTCAGAAAATATACTGTGTAACTAACCTAGAATTCATAATGAGATCTTCATGGTTGCCGCGATTCAAGAACACTCCACCGGGGAACGCCAACATGCACGACAGCAACAGAAGGAACACCTCCAAGCTCTTCTTGCCTCGGTCAACGAAATCCCCGTTGAATATGTATGGATTCTCCGGAGACGGCAACCCGTTCTGCATAAGTATCAAAATTTAATACATATTTATGAAAATCGCAATATAGTTCAGCTGACGATATTAATGCTGGCTTTGAGTTTTTGTACCCTGGTTTGATTCACATACGCCACCATTCCATATAACAGGAAAAGAGTCATATTATAGTAAAATGAATAAAATTGAACTAGATTTATGATTTCAAGTATTGAATAGAAGGTTTTACTTGGAAAAATGGGATTTGCCGATACAGTGAATATTGCAGTAGAAACAAGTTGTCACTATTGAATTCTTTTTGATACACATGTAATGACGATAGAGAAGCCTATGTCCGGCAGTGTACTGAAATAGATTGATTGATTGATTGCGTGTAAATGTTGATAGAAATTCCCGGGCATTGTTGGCATCGTGCGTGTAAAACTTAGAATACATAAGAAGTCTGAAAACAGATGTGCTGTGTTATAAAACAACAAAGACACAAAATCAATAAAATAAACCAGGTTAATGTCTGAGAATATGTATTAGCAGAGAAAAATATTGTGAAGAAAATTATTCTGTTAAAATATTTAATAAATAATATTAGCCAGACATAATGATTAAAACTTTCATACTTTCGTGTTGATTCATTGATGTAGTACGTTACGGGAATTAAAATACAATGCTAGGTACTTATTGCACTTATTTAGAACACTTGGTAATTCAGCCAAGTTACACTGTTGGTAGTCACAGCACACAACAAACAGCAAAACCTCCAGTACGACAAGCGTTCTAAACAGCTTCATAAATATCGAATTAATTGCTTTAACGTATTACATAAATACGTGACTTGTAGTGGATAAGTTGTTGATTATCATGTACAGACCAATTTACATACACAAATAGTTTTACCCTGGTAAAACTATTCGTGGTACAAGTGTCCATAACCATAATGGCTGTAAAGCCCACGATATAACAAGGCTGACAATTTGAAAAACGAAATGTTATATGCCGAGTAAACATTTACTTTTCGCTTACATTATTCGCCTAACCTTGGTTGGTATATCTAGGGGCGCGACGTAGCAGCCTGTATAAATTCATGCGTGCTTGCTCGTTAGTGTGTGAAATAACAAAAGGTATAAAGGCAGTCTTTATTTATTTTCTGTGTAACAGACAAGCAATGTGAAGCTCCAATTATATATGAGTTGTGTGACTAAGCAGTCGTACTACAAAAAACCTCCATTAGTCACTTGGGAGGGAAACACAAACCTTAACACATAAAGCTTTACACAAAAGGCCGAGCCCGACGATCGTCAAGATAAATTTTTAATATTCTACGCTTCGTTATATCCTAACAGACCATATAAATAGCCGAAATGTTTATGAAAACACATCAAGATATGCGAAGGCTATAAACAACATAATCTTCTCAACAAAACATTATGATATTCTGACATTTCAACTAACACAAGTTGCCAGCAGAATTGGCTTGATCGATTAATTAAATATTAGATGTAGGTTACATATGCTATCAGTTATTAAATTATAAACGGCGCAATGTATGGAGTTGGTACTGCCTACTCAAATACATAGTTTCTCTTGCCGGGAAATCTTAATTAAAGAATCGTGAATAGTGATCGCTGAGATGGAATAGTGTTGTTCATTTGGTGAATCCTTACATCTGTAGCATTGCCCGCTACAAAGGCCACCGACACAATGTTCCCTGCTAATCAATACATAGCTGGTTACATAATCATTATCCATAAGCTCGTACATAATCCCTGTTTTATTTTCTCACGGTCATGTGGCACACGACTGATTTTATTACAACTAATTGGTGATTATCTCGACATTTATAAAACGTTATCTTTGACATTTAAGGGCAGTTAGAACATAACTCACTTGTCGGTCATTTTTTATGATGCGATTAAGTGGGATCATGACAAATATCGGTTGTTGTGATACGCGACCCTTGTATTCTCACAAGCTGCCTGTTTTTGTTAACTCAATTTAGGTACACATTCCCCGTGGACCCAAACAATAAAACATCATTGTGAGCTCGTATAAAAAGAATATGTTCTGCTTAATTTTAATATTTTGTTACTTTATCCTACTAATTACCTATTATAAATATAAAAGTGTGTAAAGTTGTATTAATTTTTCAAGGTTTAGATGTTGTTATTCGCAAAAGCGGCGAATGGTTTCAAATAAAAAAAAAATAGGAACATTTTCACGGAATTCGCGGGCGAACCCGTGGGCAGAAACTTGTAGGTTATATAATAAAGTAGGTCAAAATAAGTAATCTGCTATGCCAAAAATAAGTCCATTAACTGATATGACATCATAGTCTAGCTGAATGTTTACCAGAGCTAATAAAGATATATTAGGAGCGAGTGTTGTTCTGCCCTCACAGGTTTCTTAATAGGAGTTAAGTGGGTCGGAGAGTGTATGTTTTCAAGACGGAAATAACAGTAGGAAAACAATGTCCGCAAATTAACGAGGTCGTCCGGCGTAACAGGCGGTCTATCAATCAAACCGCGACCGTCGGTGGACGACTGGCACCAATTAGATGACGCGTGCGCCGCTCCCTACGGTGTTTACCGTACAACGTGGCACACGGGGCCGCTTGTCGCCCTCTTGACGTCAAACTACTCCTAATGACCATCCGCGAAAATCAACTTGGAAGAAACCCTACTAACACTGGACGTGACGTAATCGCCGCTTTTTTCTCAACGTAAGCAAAACCTTGTTAACCTAGCGAGTTTTTTTACCTCAAAGCGATTTTAGGCGGGATAAACTTATATAACTTTTATATAGTAAACACAAACTATACATTTTTGCTTATCTGGAACGGGATGTATAAACACGTATACGTAAATAGACAGGCGAGTCTATTGTCAGCTGCAAGTTTTCCCGTGTAACTTGTTACTTTTCTAAAGGAAACAGTTAAATATACCTGTACCTACATTATATATGTTGCGGGTGACCTTTTTAAAAGATTTCTGTAAAAAATAAGGCTTTTGATGTTCTACATAGTCCTTTACCACACTGATTTTAAACTTAATATAAAATCAATATAACAGATCTAGATCTAATAAAATTAAAAAGACTAAATTCTAGCACGAATCACATGCAACATTTTACGGTTAATTGAGTTTATGTCTGCACTACGTCTGGTCACTTGTATATGATTAAAAGCTTCCATTTAGTATGTAAGTAGTATTTCCTAACTGGACCTCATTGCTTCTTATCTTACTTAATATTATAAAAAGAGGAAAGATTCGATTTTTTGTTTGCAACGATTTATACAACCAATTTAAAAATTTCTTTCCTCGTTAGATAGCTAGATCACCGAGTAAAATAGGCTATATTTTAATTAAAAAACGCGAGCGAAGCCGCGGGCAATAGCTAGTTTACGATAATATTACACAACAATAATTGGTTCAGAAATTATATGCCATGACGTTTTCAAATAAACCTACAACACCAAACTAAAAGTTTATTCTACCAATTAAAAGTAACGTTTGTTAAACGTGGGGACGCTAAGAATAAAACTATTTTTCATTAGCACTGCCCCTAAAAGTTGTCGCAATGATAATCTCTGAAGGGTTCTGACATAAGTAAGAGTAAATTTTCTAACGAATCTAAGGAATTATCAAGTCATCAGCGGTCAGACACAATGTGTTTTCAGTTATGACCGGCATTCTTATAATTGACAGGTTAATTGCAGTTAGACAAATCCTAACAGTAGACTTTAACGGTTGGTTTGAAATTAATAATCCATTCATATTTCTCCTCTCCATCAATAAAAAAGTGTAACTCTACTTTAAGCATAAAAACTCTAGTCCTAAGCTGATTGCTATTTACGTGGGCTCACTGGGAGTGTACATATTATATTGTATTATACCAGAATGTTGTACCGAATGTGGCTACTCCAATTTGTATTTTGGATAACTTCCTGCTCTACCTACATACATCATTCTCTAGCGCGAGAATACTAGGACTAGGTCTCAACGCTATTTCCATCTTCTTTACTTAGGCTAAAAATAATGTAACATGTGTATCAAGGTAAAACAGCCAAAGACAAATATTAAAACTAAATATGTACATTGACATAATAGCCACTACGTCAACGAACCTACATGCATATTTCATACGAGGTAGGATGGAGTTTTTCATCGCTGTGTCAATGTACAGTAGGTTGAAATCAATTGAGTTTTGTTTACTATTAACACAAAACGTAACGATTCCGCTTTTATATCGGAAAGCTAATAAAAGGCGACGATCAATAGTGTTTGTTCTGATTTAAAGCTTTCCTGTTTACCTAATAGCTATGACAAGAAATGGCGCAATGTTTAAAAAATAGAAATAGAGGGAGTTTACTTTACAGCATTTTGCACGCGGCTTCGTTAACATTAATCTAGATTGTGTGAATAAATTCTTATCTCTCGGAACCAGTACCTTTTCTAGGTGAAAATCTCTATACATTTTCTGTACCTTTGACGATACGATTAACTTAAAAATAAATATAAATATATTCATTCGACATTCATTACTTCCCTAAAATCCAACCGACACAAGTTGACAGTTAAATGGTCGCCTGTCTGTGTCGATTCAAGTCGACCTTTAAACACATATATACATACGGCAAGGAATTACCGATCCGAACACGCATTCATGCATATTCGATTTATTCGATACAACAGTAGCGAACTGGGCATATTATACATATATAGCTAACGTAATATATTGAATTCAACTAAAACTATGTGCCTTATGCCGAAGAGACGCTGGTTACATTCAGAATGCCATTTTAGTATACATGTACTAGGAAACCACTTTTAACAATTAATTTTGTATTAAAAGCTCCGCTCCAAAATTGTTCCATCGGTTGCAGCCATAATATGAATTTGTACGCTAAACTCATACAGATAAACACACATACACAAATAAACAAAAGCATAGTTACACAATGTTTTCCTACCTTGTGGAATATAACCAAGAGATCGTCGAGTTTCCCGTGCAAGTCGCCGCACACAGTTATCTGGCTTGAGATAGAAGTGGTCGCCACGTTGATGTTGGGCATTCTTTTCAGCACTTGAGTGGCCTCTTTCAATATCTGTCCGACGTGTTTCGGATGAAGGCGATGCTACAAAATAAATTCGTTTTTAGATTCCTTTGATAATAGTGAGCTAGAAGAATATATTGAGTAAATAAAACATATATTGATAAACATTCATAGTAGGTACCTTTATTCAGTCTACGAGTGAATAAATAAAAGCTGGAAAAAAAGGATCGTGCCCAGCAGTGGGACAGTCAATGTATATTATTATTTATTATATAGGACAAAAATATCATGTCTGTATCTCTACATTGTTAATGAAAGATACGTATGTATGATATCCATATATTTTGATCTCACGCACCTAAGAAACACGACGATAAAAATCATGCACAGATCCATATGCTAATAAAAAATAATCTATAAATAACTTTATACGATCCAATAATCAAAACCGACGTAACCAAACACATTAGAAGAGATAACGATCAGCAGTACAGTTGACTTTTACGTGACACCACGTCTAAATATAAAAAATGGATATTAAAAGTGATACAACATGTTGATATCAACGTAAGTAGATCTTCTGGATTACCAGTCACAATGGGCGAGCCACAGGGCTCAATTTTAGGACATTGTTTTATTTGCAGATGACACATCCCTTATTTTTAAAGTAGACAGAAGAGCAAAAATTTTACATGCTGTTAATGATTCGCTCGCGCGCATCCTGGACTGGTTTACGTCGAATAATTTACTACTAAACTCTAAAAAACCAAAATGTATCAAGCTTACATTGCCAAATGTAAAGAGTCCGAACATAAATATAAATTTAAATAATGCAATTATTACTTTCGTACAATCGACAGTTTCTCTAGGTTTGGCTTTAGATCACAA
This sequence comes from Catocala nupta, assembly GCA_963675205.1. Classification (NCBI taxonomy): domain Eukaryota; kingdom Metazoa; phylum Arthropoda; class Insecta; order Lepidoptera; family Erebidae; genus Catocala; species Catocala nupta. The sequence continues at coordinate 17,899,406 of OY776081.1, forward strand.
AGTTCAGTTGGGCGCTCATATATCGTGTCTTGCAGGGAAACAGCTCAGCTGCATACGCAATTCGGAAAGTAAGACAGCTTACTGATGTAGATATGTACTGCGAGACTAGTATATTTCAGTTACTTTCACAGTGTCATGTCCTACGGTATATTATTGTGGGGCAAGGCAGCTGATATTGAGACAATTTTTATTCTCCAAAAGCGTGCAATATGTAGTATTTATAATTTAAGTCCACGAGTTTCCCTGAAAGATCGATTTAAGGAAATAGGCATAATTACTGTTGCGTCGCAATATATATTGCCTAACATTACGTTTATAAAACATAATATTCATATAGTTAATAAGAATAGTGATATTCATAACCTAAACACTAGAAATAAGCATAAGTTAGTCGGCCCATATCATCGTTTATATAAAGTTCACAACACATTTGCGGGACTCGGTATACGTTTTTTTATTATACTACCTATTAATATAATTAATTTGCCATTGATTAAATTTAAGAATGCCGTTAAAATCAACGACTACTAAACTGACAAAAACTCATGGCATTAGTTGCTTGTTGTTGCATTCAGAATTCAAAGATCTGTACTACTTATCAGTCAATTTAATAATGTAGAGGTACCTCGTGATTATATGTGATGTTATCAAGTAACCTGCTTCTCATTTTGATTATTATTGAAAAATACAAATTCACACATTATTAAGTTATTATTGTTATTATCTTTAGTTTTTTAAAGTCAGTTGCATATGGTATAATGGCTGCAACACCTTGTTGATATGAGTTGTAAAATACTGAAATTATATTTAATTGGCGAGAGTTTAAAAGAGTGAGAGAAAGAGTGGCCGTGAGTTTCTTGTAGGTTTGTTCTCATAGGCTCTACCCTTTGCCTGAACCTAGCAGATAACCTAAATGTAGCTTCAGTAACTTAGTAAACTCACTAACCTATATATTTTGACGTTCATAAGTGTAACTTTGTAGCCTAAATAAAATATGATTTTTGACTTTTCTTTGATAACCAAGTCGTGACATCCAGTTTTTTGTTAAATCAAATGTAACAAACACGTTGAACTGAACTTTCCAAAGGAGACATAAATATAAACTTAGTTGCACCCGTTTTGCGACTTTTTACTAAACTTGACGGCGACGTAATTAACTTATAAACATTATCTGCGGCTTCGTGTGCAAAGAGTTGGTACTTTTGAAGAGGAGAAAGTATTTATATTTTTCTTAAGGTAAGTCCAGTTATCTTTATAGTAACTACATGTAAACCTGTAAATTTCTTCATTATATTTTTTTAAACCTTGCCTGTTCTATATAAACGTCAGATTTAAATACGCACATATATATTATATAATTATTGTACATTCTTACATTAACAAGAGATATATTTTATAATTTCATTACAGGCATTGTATAATTTAGACTTTCTTCTTGGCTAACTAATTTGACATTTTATAAATGTTTATCCTTTACTGTGCAAAGTGCATTATTGACAAAGCTTTTTCTACTTTCCTTTTCTCCGCTAGTCTGTCTCGGGTTTCATCTTTCACTACCCCAGAAAAGCAAAATTTATTATTTTACCTACTATAAATACATAGCCGCTTTATTGGTTCGATGGCATAAGACATAATATAAATATACATTCAATTGTAGATCAATATTTGTTCCCAGATAGACAACCAGCAGCATACTCGCAACCAATATACCTAAGTACTCATTTGACGGCAATTACGGTTTTTGTGGCACCTAAACTTTATTTTGTCAATAATTATGTAAACCTCTAGCTAAAGTTAATTTATTCAAAATTAATTCGACAAAATTATCTGAAAAGTTAACTAAACATAGTACCTACCAGAATATTTTGATTGACGTCTCATGGACATTAGCTAAAATAAAAATCTAAAGCAAATTGACATTTCCTTTCGTATACGCGTGTTTAAAATCTTCAAAGCGTACGACAAATTCCTACGATTATTTTGATCGCTGATGACTGAATAATATATTTCTCTGGTTTCTGTAGGTACTGCGTAAGTCTAGGAGAAGTAAATATGAGGAACGTGGCACACAGTGATATATTTGAGTAGCAAAATGTTGGCCATATAAACTTCACTTACAGAATAAAAGGCATCTGTATAGGACCAGACGGAATGAATACAACATTCGTTGAATAAACATTACCTCCTATGTAAAAGTGTTGTTATAGTATACTAGATGTGCCCGCGGTTTCACCTGCGTTTATGATTACTGCGTCGCCCCCGTGGGTCATAGCGTCATGTTATATAGCCTAAAGCCTTCCTCAATAAATGGGCTATCTAACACTAAAATAATTTTTCAATTCGAACTAGTAGTTCCAGAGCTTAGCGTGTTCAACCAAACAAACAAACAAACTTCTTTTTATTATTACTATAGATATATATGCACGTACATATACATATATACGTATAATAATTGTAATTAAAATTATAATTGATTACTGAATTCATAATCGAAATTACTTTTATTTTCACTACCATGATAGAGTAGCAATACTAAATGCATCTGCTGGGGATGGTGAGGTATTGGGTTCGATTTTCAGATCGAGCAAGGTATACCTATATGTATCTTTGAAATGTCACACAGTAGTCGCATTTAAAGCCGCTGTGCCACCGAGGGAATCTAGGTGCAGTCATGTTCATGTTACTCGTATGTTCGGCTGTCTACAATATGCATAGCACCAACTATTTTGCTGTTCCTCCGGACTGGGCGCACAATGAAATTTTATTTTTGTGTTTTATTGTGCGCCATAACTAAATAAGGCAGGGAATAAAAGGAAATGTCTAAAAACAGTCAAACGAAGCACAATTTAGAAAATTCCCTTAAGCTTTTTGTACGCAATGTATTTTAATATATCAAATATTAGTTAAAATATTTTTGTTAATATTTGTTTTCGTTACGATTGCATTAGCACTTAATATTCGATCTTCATCGTCTCTTTCATAAGACCAAATATATATTTTTTTGAAAGGCAAAATAGTTAGACCCCCAAGCGTGACTCGACTGCTGTGATTGGTTAACTGAATTGGAGCCAATTGAATCTCTTGACATGAGTTTGAGTCGTCACGTTGTTAATTATTTCGTCGTTTATTAGCTTTTCAGAAACCGGGCGTAAGACAACGATCAAGAAAATCGAGTAAAACACAAGGTATTTGTTTTTAAATAGGATCGTCACATTGCTTTTTATAGATGTCATAAATGAAGACATAGCCAAAGACGTTTGAGTAAATGGTAACGGTTTATTGTTATCCTTCTTAGAAATAAATGTAGCGGTTACGACGGGGTTGCATATAATCGCAGTACATAACATAAACCTGAATATTATAAAGGCGTGGCAGAATACGCCGACGTTTCATTAGTTATGCATTTAGTTTCGAAATACCCAGCATTATTTAAGATCATGATATATCTAAAGACAGTTCATAAAAGAAGGAAAATCATAACTGCTCTGTTGTCCGACCAGAGAATCGAACTTGAGATCCCAGTTTCGGCTTTAATTGTTGACCGATATTACTAATATGAGCTTTAAACTTTTAATTGTCGTTAACAAAGTGTGATTTTTGCGAAGATCAGGTTTATTGAATTCCAATAACTTTGAAACTGTGCTTTGCTATCCTAGGATCCTATCGTAATGATTCTTATTTCCGATTATCCTACGATCTTGTTCACAACTACACGGCTAATAGTCCATACGATTAACTACATGAGACACACACTAGCTTTTTATACACATAATTTCAACATTACTTTGTATATAAGAAGCATTAGGACACCAAAAGCGTTAATATAAAAAAAAACGAAAATTCATTAGATTTCAGAGCAAATAGGACCTCGTAAAGTCTCGATTCTACTTATGCGATACAGCAGTATAAAATAATAATAATATTAATCCTGTATTAAACTGTCCCACTGCTGGGCACAGGCCTCTTCTCACTGTGAGAAGGGTTAGGCGATACAGCAGTGCGTTTTGATTATTGACGAGGCTGCCGTGATTTTGCAGAGCTTTAAACATATTTGCTGAGGCGAGAGTCAATGGCTTTCATGACACGAATGTTACGCTTCGCGCTTTCGAGAGAGAGTTCGTGCCAGCTTTTATATAATTGCATGAGCATTAATGTAATATGTTTCACTGGTACTGGGATACGATATCACTGCATTAGTGATAATTGATTTTCGATAGAAACCATCGTATTATTTGTAACTTTGACGAATATTAAAATGCATTAAACTTTGGTATTAGTTGATTGTCCGATTACGTATTAGAACTACGAGAAGACTAAAAAAGCTATCTCTGTCTTTAGAGACTAATCGTTGCCAAACGTGGGAGCTGGAAACAATCGATAGACCCAATGACCAATAATGTTTCTAATATTCATTATGGTTCGAATCATAATCAATTAGTTGGAATTGATTAACATTCCGATACGCAGTCATATTATATATCATTTTCGAATATTATTTTCTTTTGCAATTATCCATCGCTATGCTGCATACATCATCAACTCTCCACACTAGATAAATAGCTGATCTGATAAACCTGACAGACAGCAAAAGCAAAAAAGGTAAACAAGAGTAGCATACCGTCATCCACTGAGGTAATACTTTCAAGTGAATTAATTAAACTGAACTACAAATATTACAACAGCAGAGATATTTAAAAAAAATGTTTGTAACCCTAGTCTACTCTCTCACTTAAGGGTCTAAAATTACAGAAACATTCCTATGATATTTATGGGAGATGAGGGATATTTTAAGTTTTAGGTTTCGCTTTTACGGTACGTTGATACGTCAGTTAGCCAATCAGAAAACTCTCTCTGTCACTTATAGACTCCACTACCATTTGATCGATTAATCTCTTTATAAATTATGTTCAGCACATTCTTGAAAGGTTGAGGCAGATATTTAAGCAATTTTAATTAGTGGGACAAACATACTTGATAAAAGGTGCAAACGACAACGCAGGTGGTTTAATAGCTAGTCAATAAATAAAGATAATTATCATAAATACAATTTAATTACTATTTTTAAGTACGAGTAGTTTATTTAATATATTACTAATATTCTTGGTAGTTTCTCCAAGTAAGCAACACGATTGTGTTTGAAAACAATTTATGCCATGAGTGCAATCGGTGGGAATCGAACCCATGTCTTCTAGATCGCAAGGCCAGTGCTTGGTTCATTGGTATTCAACTAGCAAAATTTAAAAAAATATGTTTCGTAACGCCTTCACAACATAATAGAATTATGCAAAAAAATTAACGTCATGTAAAATATAAAAGAGAACATATTTAACCATACCTTTTTCTTCCTAAATGCCTCAATCAGCAAGTCAATATCCTTTCTTTGCAGTGGGAATTCTATGTCGGGGCCGCGCGAAGGTTTCGGGGGCGCAGTCTCTTCAACGCCTCCACCCTCGTCCGACTCCTCGGAAAACACTTGTTCCACTAGAAAATTGAGATAGACTTTGTACACAAAATTATTTTCTTTTTATACAACGTGCAACTGGAATAATACAAAACTTGAAACAGGTCGACTTGTTTACATTTCTTTAACCTCTCGATTGTCAAGTGAGCACATGATTATTCATCAAATTATCAGACTTCAGTGTGTACACAACACACGGATATGCATAAAACACGCTCCTATTGGACATATATGTTTCCATCAATAGTCAACCAGTAAAAACTGATCGTAAATTATAAGCTTTTTAATAAAACATTACTACATCAACTTTTTAGTTATTTATTACAAATAAGTTTTATGATGTACTAATTATTTATTACTTATATTGCAGATATTTGTAGTTTATGTATAGAAAATACATAATAGCTATAATATTGACTACACGAATGGCGTAAACGGATGGCTTAAGTGGTCATCTCGCTACTGCCACTTTGCCGTTTGTGATCCACAAAAAGTTGTTCCGAGTCTGGATGTTTTTTGTGTCCGTTATTTGAATATAGATAAAAGCCCCGCCAAATAGGATTTATACCAAGTGCGGGAGTAGCGTTTAAAAAAAAAGGAAATGAGGATAATATATAATAAGTGTTCTTAATAACATGTAGGTACGTTAATTTTTTTACTTAGATAAAGGTACATATATATATACAGAACAATGTTTGTTTTCATTATATCAGTTTCACATTGTATAATTGTATACACAAACACGAAAATCAAGTTTCTCTTATAAAGCTCTTTCAAAATTAACAATGTAGCCAAATATTACGAGTGTAATATAGAGACAATTTCAGTGCACAACTTGTTACTGACAGTGTAATACTATGTCGTCTGGGGCAACACCCTAGATATATCTCGTGTCACAAGAACTACAGCTAATATTGCAAAAGTTTTATCTGCAACAGACAATATTGCCAATGTGCTGGGGTCGTGTAAAGAATAAACGAACATTTAAAATCTTTGTGTCCATCGTTTGCAATGCATTTTAATTCACATATTAACTTTCGAATCACTGTACACCAAGCTTCAAATAGGTAACCATTACAGGCCCTGTGCACGCAATCTCAAGCTTTATTTTGCACTCATATAGCGCACACAACACTGCAATTTCTCTGAATTAAAACGATTTGCAAGAGAATTACATTCCTTATACCTTCCACACGATGTGTACAGAAATACCTCTACAAATACATATATTAAGTAAACAACAATTGTATATAAAAATTACGATGTTTCTGCCGACCGTTTCTATCAATTTGTCATTATTACGTCTGATGAGCTTTGTCGGGAATAATTTCAGCTCATCCGATAAATTAATCACGGACATCACAGGGATTTTGTGTCGTGGCGCGCCAAGAATAGACGAGACCTAGTTATACTCGCATTTGAGGCAAAGGTCACTGCAGTTAGTAGAATTATGTATACTCGCGACATCTGTAGAGATAACGCAGCGTTGCATATTCGACGCCCGTTGAACGAAAAAAACGAATGAGCGAAATAGAAAAAAATAGCACTCACTATGTTCCGCTCAATAAAACTGCGTCAGCCTTAAAGTAAGTATATTTTATTTTCAACCTTTCGATTTTTACTTTGAGCCATGCATACGGTATTTATTCACATTTCAGAAAAGATTATTTTGCTACCGGGATAAATTTTCATTTTAATGTGCATGATAAAAATGTTTTATAGTTTTTAGTGAAATGCATGTTTACATAAACTGTTTTGAATAAAACTAAATGTCCCTAACTTTATTTAGCAACTATGTTTATTCCCAACAACATATTTCACAGCTTCGTAAGTTTGTCAGCGGAAAACTTTTTAGAAAGGCGAGAGTCTGTTGGCATTGGCCTGTCGCGACTATCTCATTCGCAGTTTGAAACTTTAGTTTATTGAAACTAACAAGAGCTGAAGTGTCTTCATTAGGCCAAATGTATTAAACCTCGACAGTTGATTACAAACTCTAACTACGCTCTTCTGTAATATGATTATAATGACCCTCCTAATGTGAGCTTGTGTGCTCAAATAATCTCTGCGAATCACGATACGAGTCATCATTAAGATAAAACGTAATGCGAGGAGACTCATTTAATCACGAAAATGCCAAGGTGAAGTGACTTACAAACGGAAGCAGTCCTCGAAGTTCGCTCGGAAGAGGGGCGCCCGCTGGTGTCCTTCATGTGACTTAACAGTGCGTTGAAAAAGTTATATAGCTGTAACAAACAAAATTTGTCATTACTTATAATATATTTTACATAACGTAAATCGATGAAGCGTTTGAGATGATTTTTACGGTCACGTTTCATTATTCCACTTCCGCTCGCCATTACTTTGGGTTTGCCATTAGACTGTAAAATCGAGATGCTAAAGTGAGAAATTCGGCTTATTTTCAGAGTTATTGCTTTTCGAAGATTCTTTGTCTGTGTCATGATTTAAATGATTAGGTTTCAGCGAAAGCGACATGCCTATGTTTTAAAAATGCTTTTTATTATCCTTACGCAAATCACAACTGAATTACGCTAAACATGTAAGGACCACATAATTGAGAAAGGCAGTTCTGCAATTCTAAATTGCCGGTTAGAAAAACTCAATTACACATTGACCAAACCGAGATTCAAATCGGAGACCAACGCACACTTACCTAACCTACCCCTAAACCAAAAAGAGAGTCATTAAACGAAACATGTTGAAATAAAATACTTAGAAGTAATGGATAACATTACATTTAATTAATTAACAAACGTATAATGAAAGTACAGAGAATAAATAACGGCAATAAATTTAAATAGTCTTGTCTCTGCTTAGCTGTAACAAGCTTAGCTTCGAATAAAGCAGTTGTTACATTGTTTGAATTACGTAATTTCTATATTGTGAACCTGACGTGAAGTTTCAGTGGCCTGCTTGAATCTATAATCGACTTTGAGTAATCCGAGATAACAGTCAAACAATAAACATAAACATCAATCAAACCAATACATCTTGTGTGTATTTGTGTACATTCAGCGCTATATGAAAGGTTCGTGCATATTGAAATATCTGTCGGTGTATTGATTCATACCAACTTTATTTTTCTGTGTGAAATTTAGGCCGCACTCAAGCGCCATGCGCCAGTTCCCTTTTATATGTATAGCACAGTATTTAGTATTACTGCAGCGAATCAACGACGGTATGCTTTTATTCCGGCACGATCCCAGGCAGTTTTGAATCGATGCATTTACCTGCATATTCAGAAAGCTGCCACAAGCTGAAATGTTTGCTTTTATTTTCGTTAGTGGTTCTGTAGAGAGAAGTTTGTCATTATGAAAAGTAAAATTTGCTTATAGGTTATCAATAGTAAAATGAAATACTGTTTGCCTGATCTACATAATTATCTCCAGTTCTATTAAAGTTAAAGTCAAAAATCATTCCACAAAGTAAAACAAATGAAATTATTTTAATTAAAAATTACATTTAACGTGGTCTGATTTTAAATTATATCAAATGGTGTCTAATTATTCTATTAAAGTTTCTAATCAAACTGTGAAAGCTGCTATATAGCTAACATTTTTTTTTTTTTTTTTTTTACGTGGGGGAATGCAATGACGCATATCACTCCGCGGGGGCGGGCGGAGGGATTATGTCGGACTCGCCGGGGTAAACTAAGATGTTAAAAAGATAATGTACCTCCCGGAATACCGACTAAACCTACCACGGTGTTCCTCGACAAAACCACTATCGACGGGGCCGCGCGAATCACTTTCGCATACGGTCGCGACCCCGCCGAGGTTCCGGCCCGCCGTATGAAACGGCAGGCCCCTACGCAATAAGACCTACCCAAGATAGGTACTTACTCAAAATAAAATTCTACTGTCTCCCCCTAAAGGGGGAGACGGACACGAAACAGAGGCGCGCGTGGGAACACGCACGCCGCCTCTCGGACCTGGTGCTGAACGGATGGCGGGCAGGCCCACAAAGCCCGCCACCCCCAGGTCAAACCTCAGGGTGGCTGGAGGTCATCGCGCGCCCTCCGGCGCCCGGCTCTGCGGTTGGGGAGAGGGTTTAAACGCTCCCTCTCCCGCTCCGCCGCCTCCTTGATGGAAATTACTTCCTCACAGAAGGAGGCGACGGCGTTCCATGACCTCTCACTCCGGACCATAGACTGAACTACGGCCGGGAGCGAGAGGGCAACCGATCCGACTGCCGCGATCAAATCACGGCGCTGCGATGCCCAGGCGGGGCAAACCGCCAAAGTGTGCAGCGCCGTGTCCTCAACAACGTCACGGCAGTCGCCGCAGTGGTGACAACCGGGCGTCTCTTGCCGGCGTATACGACACAGGAACTGGCCAAAACAACCGTGGCCAGTTAGAACCTGTGTCAGCCGGAAGGTGAGGGCGCCATGCCGCCTCTCCAGCCACTCCTCAAAAACGGGACTTACCGCCACGATCGTGGCGTGCCCGGCTATATAGCTAACATAGCTCTAGCTACAATTCTATTATTCTATGAAGTTAATAAACATATACTTATGTACTATCTACATTTTAAGTCGTTTTTTTTTTTTTTTTTTTTTCGTGACTTGGCAAATTCTTTGTAATTGATGAGAAGCCCAATTACAGTCCAGAGACAGTGACGAAGAGGAGAAGATAGATGTCTTCTAGTCGTCGTCAGTGTCAAGCCGGTCTGACCAGATGCTTCTTCACACTACGTTTGAAGGACCCAATGTCATAGAAGGGAGGGAACACATGAGCCGGAAGACTGTTCCAAAGTTGTATGGTACAGCATAAAAAGGAATTGCTGAACCTTTTGGTGCGAGACGGGATTGTGCTAACCGTCAATCGGTGATTACGAAGACCGGCACGTGTGGTTCTCAAAAAGAAGGGGGAAGGTAGGATGAGGTCAAATAACTCTTCGGAGCATTCGCCATGATAGAGGCGATAGAAAACGCTAAGGGACGCAATGTTTCTACGAAGTTGTAGCGGTTCGATGTCCTTCGTAACCTCCTGGCTGTCGATTATACGTACGGCATGACGCTGCAGTTTATCTAAGGCATCGAATAGGTACTTAGCGGAACCATTCCAAAGGTGCGAACAGTACTCCATGCTGCTACGGACTTGGGCCTTATACGGCAGATACCGCTGTTCAGGAGTAAAGAAACGCCGCACCTTGTTTAGAATCCCGAGTTTGCATGCAGAGTAGCCGTATGTCAATACAATTTATTTGATGCTTTGTAACTTGACATACGTAGCTGTTTTTTTGCCGCACTCATTGATTTGTAATAATTAGGTATTTGACACATTACTATGGATGGTTTACTATAGAAAATCATTATTAAGAAGTCGCTACAGTAATCATTAAATGTCTTTGAGTGCAGCAGTCTTTTTGTAAATATGACAATTGTTTATACCTAGCATTAGATGGAGGTATATTGTTAAATAATTATCAAATGTATTACATCAAATACTTAGTCGAAATAAATGAGTAAGACTTGGAATGAATAACTTTAATGAGATGTACGTGCGTAGTATTGTATCACGAAACTTGAATATACGTCGTCTTAATTCAAATTGAACAAACAAAACGGGTTGAGATTGAATTTCCAACTTTTAATTGAATACTACATACCTGCATACGTATAACGTGACGAAGTCTATTGTCGTCACTTTATAAAGTGCTCTCTTTAAAGCCTTAATATCGCTGTTAATTAGTTTCTTTTACCTGTGTTCCTCGCTGTAGTACAGTAAAGCCGTCGCTGTACTGCGCAAACTGTGGTCTGTGCCACGTCATTCAGTACTTTGGCAAACTGCATTTAAAAATGTATAACTAGGCTTATCTAATATTTATAATATCTTTGTGAGATGTAATTAAATTACCGTAGTTTATTTTAACGTTGTATTCACGACGTTTATTAGTAATTAGCTTGATTAGAACCCGTTCCGTTTCGTTGGATCTAAAATTAGGTAAATGGAAATATTGAATTGAATTTTATCATAAAAATGTAGTTGTCGCTTATATTCATAAATAAACCTTAAGATTTGTGGTTAAAATTGGTTTGTCCTCAAAACATTAATCATAAATCGGTTGTCAATTTCGACAATTAGTCTTAATTATAAATATTATATACATGTAAAAGTCCGTCATGGAAATCCGTAGTCTCTACCTACCCCTCTGGGAAACAGGCGTGAATCTATGTATGTATGTAAAAGTCTTGTATTACGTTAAATACAACTATCGTTAAGTGTACCCTTGAACAACAAGTCAAAGTCAAAAATCTTTATTTCCATAAAAATCTACAAACAATTCTTGGACACGTCAATTCACTATTATATTAATAAGAAATAATAATAAAAATAAATAGAAGGAAATAAAAATTTTGCATTGAAAAAAGCCTGTTCGCGAAGTAGAGCTTTCAAGAGAAGAAGAAACTCATGGCCACTCTTTTCAATCGCCATATGTTTATAGGAGACTGAAGGAATTATCTATTCCGTTGCAAAACGTACAAAGTAACATAAAACACACGTATTTCGAGAACTGAGTCTAAGTCTTAATTCTAGTTAAGAAACAAGTCAGTTGAACTTCCCTTTTTTTGAATAGTGTTTTTATGTTTAAAGAAGCTTTTACTTAAAATAGTACATGCCTTTATATATCATGTGCATAAATAAAAGTGTTTTGGCACAAAAAATATGAATTACTACTTTCTACAATTTTGACGTACCTATTCGGTTTATTGATACTGCTTATTCACGCTGGTTCGTTTAGCTTATTTTTAGCTAGATATTTTTAGCACTACTCTAATCTGTAGGTCTATTAAAAGTACCTATTTTTCGTACGAGTGGTTGCGATTTCGTTAGCGTTAAATTCATAACTTTCCGCTCTACGTATAAATGATTATTGAATGTATTTCACTTCTATTTGAAACATTTAAGCATACGAATCACTTTTAATTATTAATTGAATTTATATTGATTGAAGATATATTATTTCTTAATTGTAAACAAAGTTAATGTATGACACAGAAATAATCTATCGCGTCGGCGTCATTTGTCACGCCAACGACATACTTGGCACAACGACAAGTAAGTCGTACCGGGCAGCGGCCATATTGGCGACCGCTGGGGTTGCACAAGTCGTTGGTCGTATCCGGCGGTTGGGCCTTGAGATGGCCCTGTCCAAGTCCGAGGGCCTCTGTTTTCACGGTCCTCGGAACCGGCCACCTCCAGGGGATGGGCCCCTGGACCCCCATCATGGTAGGAGGGGTCCGCATCGCTGTCGAGCCAACCCTAAAGTATTTAGGTCTCTTGCTCGACAGCCGATGGAACTTTGCAGCTCATTCCCGTTGTCTGGCCCCCAGACTTCGAGGTGCTGCAGGTGCGCTCGCGCGTCTGCTGCCTAACCTTGGTGGGCCAAACACCTCCTGCTGGAGGCTCTACGAGGGGGTCGTGCGGTGCATGGCCCTTTATGGGACTCCAGTTTGGGCGGACAACTGGACCGCAACATTTCAGCGCTTCGTGCGCCACAGCATGTCATAGCCGTCAGGTTGATTAGAAGATATCGCACGATCTCATACAAGGCTGCGAGCCTCCTTGCCGGATCGATGCCCTGGTACCTGGAAGCGGCGCTGCTGACGTCACTCTACCGTTGGCGCCAGAAAGCATTAGCTCCGAGCAAAGGACCAACTCTGCCCACTTTCGAGGCGATACAGTCCGAGCTCCGACAGGTCGTGGTGGAAGAGTGGCAGGAACGACTTATGCACCCCAGTGCCGGGCACGCCACGATACTGGCGGTCCCGTTTTTGAGAAGTGGCTGGAGAGGCGGCATGGTGCCCTCACCTTCCAGCTGACACAGGTAATGACTGTTGCACGGTTGCTTCGGCTAGATCCTGTGTCGCATAGGCCGGCAAGCGACGCCTGGTTATCACCACTGCGGTGACTGCCGTGATGTTGTTGCAGGCACGGCGCTGCACACGTTGGCGGATTGCCCTGCCTGGTGCCTGCTGCTTCGCAGCACCGTGAGTTGGTCGCGGCAGTCGGAATTGTTGCTCTCTCGCTCCCGACCTTGGTTCAATCTATGATCCGGAGTGAAAGGTCGTAGCACGCCGTCGCCTCCTTCTGTGAGGAAGTTATTTACATATATCAAGGAGGCGACGGAGCGGGAGAGAAAGCACTCAAACTCTCTCCCCAATCGCAGAACCGGGCGCCGTGGGGCTTCGTGGGCCTGCCCGCCACCCGTTCAGCACCAGGTCCGAGAGGCGGCGTCCGTATTCCCACGAGCGCCTTTGTGTCGTGTCCATCGCCCTTCAAGTGGACAGTAGGATTAAGTGACCAAAGTGTAGGTCTTTTCATATAGTGGCCTGCCGTTTCATACGGCGGGACGAAACCCCAGCGGGGTAGCGATTTTTTATTATTTATTTAATTAATTACCAATTTATTACAAATGTGTCTGAATATTAATTAAAATACAAAAGAATTAAAAAAAGTCATTTAACATACACTTGTATAAACAATCCATTAAAGTAAATTACTGCCACGACATATTGTATAATATTATTATATACTTACTTACTATATTACTTACAATCATTCATAATAATCATAAATATTTTTAACAAAATGTCAACTTTATCAATTGTTATAACTAACCAAAATTATTTAGGTAATTAAATTATGTCACGAGAGAAATAAATTTAATTTAAAAGCTAGGCTAATATCAGTTATTATTAATAAGTGAATAAAGAAAAATATATAAAAAATATTATGTCCAGGCATGCACATTCTTTACTATTTCAATGTCAATTACAAGACAAGCCAGTAAATTCATCCACAGTTCTAAAAACACAAACATTGAAATTAAACACTTCATACGGCTTTTGTCGCCTTGTTTATTTTACTTTAAAACACTTTTATGACATAATTTTGAAAACTCTAACACTACTATTATGGAACTTTACTACTATTTAAGCTATTTAATTTAATTAAAACTATTTATATTTAAGTTTACACTTTGCCCCGACGTTTCGGTTGCTTTACAGCAGCCATGTTCACGGGGAGACTAAGATGGTAGTTGTCCCAGCGTTCTGAAGTGTCACAAACATGTTCTACAAAAATGTGTATAATAGATCTCTTTTTTTAATTCTATTGGTAGACAATTATATAATTTTACGCTTTGGTATTTTGTTATGTTTAAGGTTGGCGTGACATTGATTTTTTAATTTTTTTATTCGACTACTTTCTCTTATTAACCTGTCATCTGAACTTTCATAATCAGTTATGTATTTCGACAACTGGCTCAGGACAGTCAGTATATAAAGACAAGGTACCGTTGGTATAGACAGGCCTTTGAAATGTTCTCTCTTGTTAATTGTGGAATACCGACCAAAGTCCTGATTGCCCGTTTTTGTATTATGAACGCCTTTTCACAGTTGTATTTGTAACTATTACTCCAGAACTTAATACTGTATCTTAGCCTGGAATCTGGGAGCAGCGATAGCTCAGTGGGGATCCCAACAGACTGCAATGCAGAGGGTCTCGGGTTCGAACCCACGTCACGCATCTCTGACTTTTGGAAGTTATATGACTTTTCGAAATTATGTGCGTATTGATTGACAATTATCGCCTGCTCCGTGCCTAGGAGAGCACGTTAAGCCGTCGGTCCCGACTACCATGAACATCTATGGCAGTCGTTATTGGGGAAGTCGACACAAAAGATCCCACTGGGTCGAAGTGTTACCGGTCTTACTGACTGGCCACACAAGATAAGATAAGATAGCCTGAAATCTATTAGGGCATAATATACAGTTCTTAGCCGACTAATACTAACTTCATCTCTTAAGCTTTTAAGAGCAGAGCAAGAAGATGATATTGATTCTTCAATTGAATTAAGTTCATTTTGCCAATTTAGTAGCGAATCGATACGTACATCTAAGAATGTAACTGTATTTACTAGTTCTATTTTATTTTCCATTAATTGTACAAACAAATTCAAAAAGCATAACGTTTGTCTTTGTAGTATTCATTATTAACTTATTTGCTGCAAACCATTTGTGAAAATCCAGACTGTTAACTTTATGTTTCAGTAATTCTATATTATTCGCACTTATGATTGCATTAGTATTAGTTTTTTCGCAGCATTCACAACTTTCTTAAACAGTATTACATATTTTTTCCTGTACGCTAAAATAGATTCGTTGAGACAACTTCCACTGTTTATACACAGAATACGTTTCATCCTGCTTGATACTTGAATACTTTTTGTCAACCATTTGATACCAGTAATTTTCTTTTTTACATTAATCTTTATAGTTTTTTCGTGAATGTACGTTTGAAACATGTATTAAATTTATTTAAAAATGTGTTTATGCCCATATAAGTCCTATCATGATGTCATAAAATATTTTGAAAATGTCTTGGCTTCTGCTATTAATTATTCTTTTGTCAATTGAAAGAGTACGTTTTGCAACTGTTTTATTATGCGTCAGCCTTTGAAGTGTTCTTTCACATAAGATCCCACTATGCCCATCTGATAAGCCGTTATGATCGTTGAAGATTTTATCTATATTTTCATCAGCTAAATTTGTTAAAAAGTTGTCTATACATGAAACTGAATTATTACGCATAAAAGAAGCTGTATGCACTAGTGGTCTGAAGTTATAACTACAACAGCATATCAACATTAAAATCACCACAAATGAGAGCCTTCTTATAAAATAAAATCCAAGCATTGTTTTAAATTTTTCATAAATCCTTCGAAGATTTTTCATCAGGACTTCGATAACAACAGGACAGATACAGCCCAGTTATGACGTTTTTTATACAACATATTTCAAATATTTCTACCTTAAACAGCTTATTAATTTGGGGACAATCTACCAACTCCCTATGTACATGTCCAAGAATAAAACTACCCCTTTTTGTTTAATCTTGTATTGTATGTGACTGTAATTTATAGTTATTAATACTAAACAAAGGAGATGAAATTTTATTAAGAAAATATTCGGTTAAACAAATGTAATCCAGTACAGGCAGTGTGGTCAGGTAGAGTTCAAATTCATCTATTTTATTTTTTATACCATAAACATTTTTATGAAAATATTAAGACAAGTAGTATGGGAATCTTGGTTTGTATGTATATTATTCTTTATGTCACATGCAAATCCAGATGTTATCCTGTCATTGTTGACGAAAAAATTCAGTATCAGATACCATTATAATATCGTTATCTGTCTGTGTTATAGCATCTTTATATACCGATTTATGTTGCATGTGAAAATGATTCCGTTTGCGGTTTTGTCAAGGAACACCTTGGTAGGTTTAGTCGGTATTACCGGAGTATCTTTCCCTGGGTGAGCCCAACATAATCTCTCCTGCACCCCGCGGAGAGTCATGCGTCAAAGCAATCGCAAACATAAAAAAAAAGAAAATGTTCATAATAATAATATAATCGAATTCCTGATCAACGAATCTTTATTGAAGTATTATATATAAGCACTATTCTTTTGCAATTCGGCTTCTCGGCGCAGTGGCGGTATCGACGACACCACTTAAACCACTACGCCATCAATGCTGCCTGTCTTCTGGGCACTCACCAGGCAACTGTGGAGGATGGATGTGGAGGAATTATATGACGTGTATTATTAGTGTTTTACTTTTACATGTTTACTCATATTCCTTTAATATTTGATCATTTATTTCTGTTAGACATATTATATTTTAGGTATTATTTACCTATTTATACTATTCTATATTAGTATTTACTTTTTGTATGTATGTAATAAATATCGTCTTTGTACAATGTACATTATAGTAATTGATAAAAATCTTGCAACACGTGTAAACCACCTTAATTTTATATATTTTATTTTAAAGTTAAAAATGTATTCTATCAAAAATACAGTCTAAATACTTCTTAGACAGTAATATATTATATTCGTCAGTCTAGTTCTGTTGAACACCTTTCTCGGACAAATTCGTGAACTATAAACTCGCCAGAACATTAGTATAAAGTTTTACGAATTTAATAAAAACAGTCAGTAAGGGTGGCTGCACACGGCGCTTGTAACTTGCGTGGTAATACACGCGCAAAACTCTCGCGCGGGTTTCATGCCCGAGTTGATTGTACAGGTTACTTACGCCGCTGATTCGCGTTAGTCGTTTACCCATTGCATCCAACACGAATTGTCAAGTTCCTCAACTCGCATATTTAACCCGTGTCGTATACAGAAGCCACAAGTTACCAAACCTTAAGATAAATAATAAATATTCACATTAGCGTCGTCTCAGTTCTAATAAGGCAGTCATTGAATCCCACTGTTTAATTACCAATCCTATCATCAGGACCCGAAAAGATAGGGTTTCGAGGGGAGAACTACGGGCATCCCCTCTAGGATCAGGGTACTACAGGATCAGACTAGCCCACTGTGCCTCGAAAGGCGCGTTCTATCGGCCGCTGATTAGAGTGCGCGGTGACTGACATTGAGGTTGGACTCATAGTGGCTATGTTAGCCGCAGAGGACGACATGTTTGTTGCTCGGCAAGCACGTGGCGTTCGAGCGTCGGACTCATGCGCGGCTAGTACGAACCACTCGGTCGCGCGAAGCACGTAGTTGTCTTAAGCGAAGTGGCAGTGTGGTTTCACTACCACGACGCATCTCGAGCGCTTGCCTGCTCAGCATGTAAGAGTCATAGCTAGAGTGACTCGGGCAATACCCGGCTTGTAGGCCTGAAAGGGTAGACGTATGGATGTACTTCAGGAAGTGAGCGTACCTTATACGGCTCCGGCACCATACTGGATATATTGGAGGCGGCTTGTCCGTCGGCCTCAGCGAGGATATCGTTAGCAACTCTTAGAGTTCACGAGTGGTGAACGGCTTTATTGCTCTGGTAGCTCGCTTTTGAGAACTGGGTCTCAGGATTTGGGGACAAGACCTGTCTATAACTGGTCCCTGAAGGTACTTTCGGGCACTGGAAGGTACAGCGGCTCTTACTTATGTACATAAACAGGTGAGGAAGTGAGAACGCTATATCATAAACTTAAGAAGTATGTAGAGGAAGGGTCTGTTCAATTACCAAGTGATTAATGCAGGTAAATTGGCCTATATAAATTGTCGTCAGAAAAATAAAATATTAAAGAATTTTGAACCTTCATGGATGGTTAGTCGGTTGGATTCAAATTACATACCATGCGTACGTGATTGTGCATTCGCATCGATGGTTCATTATCGCGTGGGGCCCACAGTTGCACCGATAGAAGCATTTGTCCATACTACACAGTCTCAACTCAAGACAACCTTTACTAACGAGACCATTAACCTCAAGGGATAATTCTAGGCACCCATAAAATTTGAATAATTATGCATAAATTGAAAATGGCTATGGAATAGCGTCCGCTTAACCAGGTTAAATCACTTAACCCCTGTCCTTTAGCTAACTACGTGTAAGCTAAGCCCGTATATGTAATCTAGGCCTCTATACACGAATTAAATAAATTAATTTATATTTGCTTGTACATAACATTATAACGTACAGAAAGACTATATTAACATTTTTGTAAAATCTACCAGACATATATAGCTTTTTTATAGGAATATCCTAACAATTAGTATAGAAAATACTTTTGTTTAAAATTCTTTTTCTCACAAGTGTTCGCAACATCTCATTTTGGAAAGGTATGAATGTGCATATATATTTCCACATTTATAACAAACAAGATCATTGGTGGTAGGTAGCTTGATCTATAAAGAGCGATATCTGAATCCCAATTCTGACTGAATAACAAAACTGGGTTTATTATTAATCCGCAAGAATATTCAATTATTATTATCAATTAATCTCAATTTGCAAGTCGCCGCTTTCCCACGCTAACCAATAACACAGATTATACAGGGTCGGGACCCGTTGGTCCTATTCGTCCCCCAGAATAAAAGTTGTAGATTCGGCACCTATATAGGTGCCCATTGGTCCCCTGGTAGGAGACCAATCAATATTAATTTATTTTAAGCTACCCACTCGTCCCCTGGAATAAAAGTTATAGACTCGGCACCCGCTCAGGTGCCCTTTGGTTCCTTAATAGATAACAAGCCATAGCAGAGTGAATAGGAAATATAAATCTTTTTTAAATAAATAATATATCAGGGGACGAGTGGGCACCTCAAGTATTTGAGGGGACGAATGGGCACAGGGTACGAATTTCAGGAGACCAATGAGTACCTACCGACCCATTACACATATCTATTAATTCTCAAACCAATAACGTGGCGGTTGTTTTTCCACATTTATAACAAACTAGATCATGAGTAGTAGGTAGCTTGATCTATAAAGAGCGATATCTGAATCCCAATTCTGACCAAAAATAAATCTTTAGAGTTGGTCTAGCCATTGATTCTAGAAACATTTTTTTAATATTTATTTTATATCAGACGGATGGATGCCTCTCATATCACAGGAATCTTCTAGCATTGGAGTCATAGTTCAAAATATAATACCTGTAAATATTGTTTTAAGTACAGCGCTGTTGTATCACATTTTTATGTAACCCTTAAGGAGTCTGCCCTCTACCTCATCTCATACCATGACCGTGCTAGGAACGTGTCAGGTAAAAAATTATTCTTTGTAAGGAAATGTATAAGACTATGCCCACTAGACCGTTGCGTCACTGACCAGTAGTTCCTAAAGCAGGGCGTATCGTGTTGCTTTTCGTGTCTGATACGTTTCTAGCTCGGTCATGGTATGAGACGGTGTAGTGGGCAGACTCCTTTATAATGACAAAGAAAGATTATTATTATTGCCTCTCAGGGCTGGCGAGCCAGCGGCCCACGTTTTGGCAAATAGTAACCGCCGCCTATAGGCTTTAGCAATGTCAGGAGTGAATCTCTTTACACCTCATTGGAAGAAGGACAAATCATAGCGCTCGAGAAACACCACTACCTTATTCAAAAGCCGTACGTAGTAGAAATTATCGCTAAAAGTGTAACAAGCGTTTTTACAAAGTCAAGTGGTACTCAAAAAATAATATAAATAATAATAAATAAATAAATATTCTACCACATGCACACAACACCATCTAGCCCAAACTAAGCAGAGCTTGTACTATGGGTACTAGACAATGGATAAACATACATATATAATTTTTTTGTAAATACATACATATTATATAATATTGTCTTCTGTTTACGCGAATGTTATTCATTGAAATTAAACTACTATATATAATATTGTCTTATGTTTACGCGAATGTTATACATTGAAATTAAACACTTTATACGGATTTTATCGCGTTGTTTATTTTACTTTAAACACTGTTATTACATAATTTTGAAAACTCTAACACTACTATTATTGAATTTTACTACTATTTAAGCTATATATTTTTTTTTTCTAATTAAATCTATTTGTATTTAAGTTTACACTTTGCCCCGACGTTTCGGTTGCTTTACAGCAGCCATGTTCACGGGGAGACTAAGATGGTAGTTGTCCCAACGTTCTGAAGTGTAGCTAGTTATTTTAAAGTACCCGAACATAATTTAATCTTTGGTGTTCCTATTTACGCAGAATGAGCTTAAAGTATCATGAAGTCTAGCTGTGTTTTGCTTCTTCTTGCGTTTGACTATTTGAATGACTGGATCCCAAGCTGGTGGTACATTCCAACCATCCTCTCTATTGAAATTAGGATGTTTTTTAATTTCAATAGCCTCGCGAAGCATCCTTGGTAGGAATCGGTGTTCTTTTGCGAGTATATGTGGTTTGTCAAATCGTAGGTAGTGGTTGGTTCCCTGTTGCACATGTTCACACACAGCAGACTTCAACGAGCGTTGGTGTTTAACATCAGCTATATGTTCTTTTAAGCGGGTGCCTATGCTTCTCTTGGTTTGCCCAATATATGAGAGTCCGCAGTCACAATCTATTTTATAGACCCCTGCATCTTGTAAAGGTAATTGGCACTTGACGGATGGTAAAAATTGACTTATCTTCGTTGGCGGCTTGAAGTATGTGTTGATTGAAGATTGGCTACATCTTGAAGCGAGCTTCAATCAACACATACTTCAAGCCGCCAACGAAGATAAGTCAATTTTTACCATCCGTCAAGTGCCAATTACCTTTACAAGATGCAGGGGTCTATAAAATAGATTGTGACTGCGGACTCTCATATATTGGGCAAACCAAGAGAAGCATAGGCACCCGCTTAAAAGAACATATAGCTGATGTTAAACACCAACGCTCGTTGAAGTCTGCTGTGTGTGAACATGTGCAACAGAGAACCAACCACTACCTACGATTTGACAAACCACATATACTCGCAAAAGAACACCGATTCCTACCAAGGATGCTTCGCGAGGCTATTGAAATTAAAAAACATCCTAATTTCAATAGAGAGGATGGTTGGAATGTACCACCAGCTTGGGATCCAGTCATTCAAATAGTCAAACGCAAGAAGAAGCAAAACACAGCTAGACTTCATGATACTTTAAGCTCATTCTGCGTAAATAGGAACACCAAAGATTAAATTATGTTCGGGTACTTTAAAATAACTAGCTACACTTCAGAACGTTGGGACAACTACCATCTTAGTCTCCCCGTGAACATGGCTGCTGTAAAGCAACCGAAACGTCGGGGCAAAGTGTAAACTTAAATACAAATAGATTTAATTAGAAAAAAAAATATATAGCTTAAATAGTAGTAAAATTCAATAATAGTAGTGTTAGAGTTTTCAAAATTATGTAATAACAGTGTTTAAAGTAAAATAAACAACGCGATAAAATCCGTATAAAGTGTTTAATTTCAATACTATATATAATCCGTATATAGTAGTTTAATTTCAATACATAT
This sequence comes from Catocala nupta, assembly GCA_963675205.1. Classification (NCBI taxonomy): domain Eukaryota; kingdom Metazoa; phylum Arthropoda; class Insecta; order Lepidoptera; family Erebidae; genus Catocala; species Catocala nupta. Next base: position 17,921,687 of record OY776081.1, read on the forward strand.
TATACATAGAAACACCCAGACCAAGACAAACATCCATGTTCTTGCACACAAATGTTTGACTTGTGCGGGAATCGAACCCGCGACCTCAGGCGTAGCAGTCGGTTACACTAACCACTACGCCATCGAGGCCGATAAGAAACTAGTATTGTGTATTTTGTAATATCCAATCAAAGATAAAATTAATTATTGCTTATTTTTTTATATATTTTTTATGGCCTAGGCCTGCAAACGAGCAGACGGATCGCCTGATGGTAAGCGATTACCGCCGCCCATGGACACTCGCAACCCCAGAGGAGTTACAAGTGCGTTGCTAGCCCTTTAAACAGGAATGAAGGAGGAAAAGGACAGAGGAAAAGACAGGAAAAGGATTGGGGTAACTGGGCCTCCGGCTCTCTCACTCACCGATACGAAACGCAACAGTGCGGGTACCGTTACTTCACGCCGGTATTCTGTGAGAGGTTAGTACTACCCCGGTCGATCCGGCCCATTCATGCTGAAACCAGCGAGGATCTACTACCTGGGTCCTAGCGAGGCGTGAAAAAGCAAAAATGCACTTTCTCAGGCCGTCAAAGTAGAGACCTCAACATCGCCTCGGCTGCTATGAGGACGATGTGGAGGCCACTGCTCTTAGACCACACGACTGCTTACCATCAGGCGGAGTACGGTGGTCATTTTGACGAGCAAAAAAGAAAAAGAACTTAAAAATATCTTATTATTATTAGCTTATCTTCTTTTTATTTAATTTACTTTATTAATAATAAATATTATCAATAGATATATCGGTTCTGTGTAGTAATCGTAAAAAGAAAAACGCTAGTGTGTTTCAATCATATATATTTTACAAAAAAATTCATGTCCCTTAATTGAATTCATTGCCAGAAACATCGGTTTATCATGGCTATTGAGCCAAGATATAAAATGCAAAGGAATCCTACAAAATATTATTAGACGATAATGTGGTTTGCCCGTGCGTAGCTTTGTTCACTCAAATTGAATGATCGCACTGAAATGTTCAGTGAACACACTGAGTCAACGAATACGACGCCTCTAGCTAGATTGCTCCGACCATCTCAAACTCAATCTAATGCGACATCGTTGAATTACTTAATTATGTTGGGATATACAATCGAGTTACGTACGTTATTATCCCTTTTGCATTATTCATATATGTACATATAAGCTCTATAAAAATGTAAATGAGGTATAAGGGAACCCATGTATGAGGGAATGCGGTTTAGGAGCTTTTGGAGCATGATTCATGAGTGTTACAAGTGATAGCTTAATGGGCGAACGTTAGATTGGTGAGTTACAAGCACTTGCAAGGTCGGATTTAGGGGAGCACTTCAGTTTCGAGCCTTCATAAAGCGGCCTTCACAGAGGTACCTACATCGAAGCCTAATTGCTCTTTTCATCTGGTTTCAAACTATTAGGGATCCCGACTTATTTGAAGCGCGAGGTAATATATCGATATATACTTATATATACGACTCGGATCTATAAAGGCTTCCGAGCATATAAATTGAGCCTTGGAGTTGATGGTAAACATTAAAATTAATTATGCAGATATAAATCAGGCTATAGATGTTTTAATGCTTAAGAAAAATATAGCTGTTTGTTGTACATAATTATTATAGTAGGTCGCCAATTAGTGTTATAATTGAAAGCAATAGGTGGACAATTATTGTGATTATCATCACTTAACTATTTGGACAAAACAATTTCACTTGTAGTTTTGTTTTTCCATGTATGTATGTATTTATTTACAATACATTTTCTTTTTCATTTTATCATTGTCACCGTGGTATTAGTTGGTACGTATATTTGCGTGCGGTCATTAGATGTCAGATTCGACGCCCAGGTCGGACACTATTACTGATAGTTTCACTTTACATTCTCAAAAGTAGCCATGCTACTGATATGTGGTAGGTGGTAGCCTATCTATGACATGGGACCTAAAGAATAGTTGGCATAATTTAGGTGTAGCACACTTCCCCTACACCTCCGGCAATATGTTTGACCGATAAGCGGTAATAGAATCATCTTCTATTAGGTATACATGAGGGACTTAAACAGAACTTACGAGATATGTATGTAACAAACGCCTTTTATGCTGTTCACTTTATTATAAGCCGCTGATAATAGTCGAAACAAATTAAATACAATTATCCCAAATCGCCGACAGCAAGTACGGTGCAAAGGTTTAAAATAAATTGCCATCTCTCCGATGCTTAGCTTTAAGTTTAATTAATTACATCCTTTACACGTAGATATTGTCTTTTACACACATGTTCACCGTTTTAGATTAATTTATATATGAAACAAAATACGATACGTATTTTCCGCGAGACAGCACTTGCTTGCACCTCAGTGGAATACGAAATACAATTATTATCCATATGAAATGTGAAAATTGTAAGAAATTTATAGAATTTATGATTTATATGAATAATAATGTATTTCGTATTGAATTGTAATTTGTATTTATTTGAAAATTATACAAATTCATTTGTTATGACATAATATGTCATATCAAATGAATTTGTAAAATTTATAACGTCTAAAGTCGGTAGTAATAGCCTATCAAAATCACAGGATGCACGACGCAGAGGTCTCATTTGTACCCATAGCAAGCACTACTCACGTTTCAAAATTATATACGTATGATAGTCAATAACATGGTGAGGAAACATACTTTAGAGTTTTCTCCAACATTTTTACAGATAGAAAATGTCTGAGCATGGGGCTAGTCTCTCTTACTGAAAAGAAGGCTGTGCCCAGCCGTACCATAGTTTATTAGCAGGGCTCATATTATATCGCAAATTTTGTTTTATAACATTGCATCATGTGATAGTGATGTTCGGGCATATAAGTCAAAGTCAAAAATAATTTTATTCATTTAGATCACAAAGTAACACTTATGAACATTACTGTTTATGAGTTAGCAATTTACATTTCAGTTAGTTACTGGACTCAGACAGGGAAATGAGAAGATACCTGCAAGAAACTCACGGCCACTCTTTTAAATTATCGTTTAATGAATATACAAACATTACTTTATTTATGAATGAAAAAATTAAACACTAATGTCATAAGTCAATGCACCACCATATTATTATCAGCACAACATCACTGAATATATGCAATCTCGAAAATAAGCCATTGTGGTTCGCGGTCAACCTCGCTCGAGTATCTTTCTCTTTGTTGGAACGAGGCCGCTCCTCGCTTCACCGCAAAATTAATTATTTTTAAGTTAAAATTAAATGTAAAGCACATCGAAACAACATTCTCACAATTTATCTTTTAGAAAGTTGGACGCGATGCGGCAATAAATTTAAATTAAACGACAACGTTAATCGGTTCAAAGTGGAATTTATCCCTTTATATATTTACTTATAAATCACTTATAAGGGACGGATCACTTAGCCGATGTTTGTGCTTTTAATATCTTGTCATATCGACGCTAGATTCGGTTGATCCTGTTTTATAGTTTAATGTATTAATTTATATTATAGTAACTTGAAAAGTAATACGATGGTCGCCTAAAATGTATGAACAGACTAACATACCTATGTATTTTAAAAATAACTGCTTTCCTTTTTAATTTTCTAAAACTTTTTATAGCCTAGTACCATGCCCCTAATGTTAAGTAGTTAGTATAGTTGATAAATCGAAAAGACAGCGACCCTATCTCAATCGACATGACAATTGATTCAATGTACCTACATTAAGACCTTAAAATACTTATGACCGTTCTGTGACACACTGTATCGCTCATTTTACACTTAACGCTTTATCACCATTTATAACGAACCTTGCTCCTTATCTCTATCGTCGTAATTATGAACAGCGTAATAACTATATCCAGGGGCCACGAAACAAACGCTTCATGCGAATACGCTCTACGCGACATGGGTCAGCGTCGAACGAGTTACAAAGCTACTAACTTATCTTTCATATGACTAAATGGTGGCACTAAAAATGTAAGGTAATAATCACAGTTAAGCTTGTAGAACTGTATGATGTAACACAACGCGCTAAGTGGGTTCGTTTGGAACGCTTGTTTCGTCGCCCACTCATAAGAGCATAACTAAACGGAAATTAGCAAAGTGTCGGTATCTGTCATAACATTAGCAAGTGCTTTTAACTTAATGTGCATACATTACGTTTAAAGGACTTGGTGGAGATTTTAATTATTGACTAGATTTTGCGCGCGACTTCGTCCAGGTGAATAGATCGCTAGGGACGTCATTTACAACGAACACACTATGCAATATATTGCAGGTTTTACTGGACGGATATACATATATTTATGTAACATAGATTCATGCCTGTTTCCCAGAGGGGTAGGCAGAGACTACAGATTTCCATTTGCTACGACACTTTCCTGACACACTCTCCGGCTTCATTTCCTTTCATAACATTCCTCATACACGCTCGCCGGTTTAAGGTGCTCTTATCCTGACCTTTATCCAGAACGTCTCCAATCTGATCGAGAAACGTTCGCCTAGGTCTTCCCTTTGCGACTGTTCTATTCATACTAGCCTTATAAACATTCTTAGTCAGCTTTTTCTCGTCCATTCTTTCTACATGCCGAAACCAGCTTAACATACCTTTTTCTATTCTCGTCTCTATATCCATTTTCATGCCGCATCTCTCTCTAATCACACTATTCCTTATTCTATCTTTCAGAGTCCCACCACATATATTTCTCAGCACTCCCATTTCTACAGCATTTATTCTGCTCTTATGCTTCTTTTGCCATACCCAACTTTCATTTGCATGCATAAGTGATACATAATTCGGATACTTTTCGACTGTCCATAAAAGTGCGTAGAGCGCCATTCACTTTATTGCCAGCAATCGTTATCCTTTCAATATCTCCCTCATGTTTATCATCCCTTGTAAACAAAGTACCCAATTATACAAACTCTTTCACTTGCTCCACTTGTTCTCCATCAAGCACTCCTCCTTTTCAAATACCATTACTTTCGTCTTGCTTACATTTATTTTCATTCCTTTAGACTTTGGATGAATATATAAACACTATTCATCCAAGAGTTGAAATATGTATAATTTTATTGCAGGCACTTGTTATAATGTAACTTATCAGTCTTAAATTGTATTTTTAATGGTAAGACAATAAACAAACAGATTTTCTAAAATAAAGTGATTAAATTAACATTTGGTCTCTAATGGATATATAATTATGTCCGTTGCTAGTTGTAAAATACTTTTTTTAAACCAATGATGTGCTAACAAGCATTACCATCTGGTAAGCGGTTACCATATCCTCCGGATAAAGCAAGACTATTTTGCATTGATATCACGCTCGGTTTGTCATCCCTTCTTAAAAGGAATCATGTCTGGCAGCACAAGATACTACTAAGGGCTAGGACAATCTTGCAAACACTACATGCCACACACACATGAATACAATGGATTACTTGTCTAGCTATGGTTTTCTATAAGATAGAAATTTACTGGCGCAGCCAATCAGCGCAGCTCTTGTTTAAGTTACGAAATCCTTGAGCTTCTCTATCTGTTATATACATACGTATAATCCGAGTCCAAATTCGTTAGATTCAAATAGGAAGCTAGTTAGGCCTCAAAAGAGAAAATATTTTATGCTTATGAAAACGTTATTTTCTACTATTATATTGCAATTTGCGATCGAAATTAGACCACTAAACTACTAATCGGATATTAATGAGTCGAGATTAATAGATTTAAAAGATTAATTACATTCTATCCTTGACATTTAAGTTTAAGATTAAACTATCATATGCCTATGCCAAGGATAGCCTGAAGCTTGGTTCAATATTGTTTCACATACAATTCAATATTAATTTATTTATAGACATTAATATTTAGAAATAAACAATCAAGTAAGCCCGATGTGCTCAAGAAATGAATGAGTAATTTATCTCAAAAGGGATTTCATAACACCAAAATTTAATTTAATTCAAATTCATAGAGCAGTCTTATACATATAATAACTAACTATTACCCGTGACTCTGTTCGCATGGACTTTAGATGTTAAGTGAGTTTTCACGTATAAAAAAATCTGTAAGCTTTGCCTTATAGTTAAAACACTAATAATAATAATTTATTAACTATCTCACTACTAAGCACGGGTCTCTTCCTAATAAAATAAGAATGAAATCGTAGTCTAGCAGGCTGGCCCAGTACGGAATGGCAGACGTTACAAATCTTCGAAATAAAATTAATACTCAGACACGTAGATTTCCTCAAAACACGTTCTTATGAGAATCTACTAACATAGTAGGCAATAAAACTTTACTGGGGAACCACACCTCCTCATCTCACCCTCTGCCGACAGCATACAGACGTGAATCTATGACTTTGAAAAATTTTAGCCTCGAAGGGACACTCCGCCCGCTATGTAAAGTACGAAGGCTAAGATGTAAAAAGCTAACCTTAGATTTTCGTAACCAGTTAAAAAAAAGGATTATTAAAGGTGACTTGCCTTCACTTGGTCCTGTTCGCCTGCGTATTCGATGTTCTGGAATATGGTCCAAGTGTAGCGCCTGCGCACCTCCATACGCGCTAGGTAACGTCGGTACCACTGCTGGATCAAGATAGCAGCCTTCATTGCTGAAACAAAGCAACGATAATTTAAATATTAGTTCTTTACTTTACAAAGTTTGCATATAAACAGTATCTTAATCCTACGTATCAATTAAAGAAACGAGGCGTGATGCTCCTGCAACGCAAATAGTGGATCATCTGAGCATGTTGATCCTGTCTGACGGACCACAACCTGCCAATACATCTCGGGCTTGAATACTTGGATAGCGCGATTTAGGATTTATTACAAGCTGTATGAGGTATTGTGAAATTATGTATAGCGCCATCTCTTCTCGCTAGCTCTAACTTCTTCGCTTAAATGAAATATAGCCGTTAAGTGTAGCAATTTTGGTGGTCTTTTACGAGCATGGAAATAATTATCTTCTTCAACCAGCTGCCTAGAAAAAGGCCTTTAGTTTACAGTACCTTTTACATTATTTTAAAACTGCTACACATGTACACTTAGTAGCAAAAAATTATTTGATTTGATCTATTTTGTACAATGAAACTTGTCTTTGCATTTATTTTTCGTTTTTGGTATTACGCCAAGACGAGATAAGATATTTTTCGAAAGCCAATATTGATTGCGAGCGAAAAATCATATTTGTGATTGCCAATAAAACAGAAGTGTGAAAACAATAAATTTGCCACGACTATTCATAAACTTATATGAAATCGTTTTATCAGATATCGACCGAAGGACATCAATTTATTTTACTTTGACTTTATGTAGTTTCTGACTTGGCGTTTACCCGTGTTACCCGTGGGAAGACAAGTCGGAATAAAAAGTTTCCTTTGTCGATATCCAAGAAATGTTCTATGTATACTAATATGGCTAACAGTTTCAAATTTGTCGGCTAACTGGTTTCTTTTTATTTACAGTTGCAATATAATTTTGACAGGTAATTTTTTTTTATTTTCTCGTCAAAATGGCCACACTCCGCCTGATGGTAAGCAGTCGTGTGGTCTAAGAGCAGTAGCCTCCACATCGTCCTTATAGCAGCTGAGGCAATGTTGAGGTCTCTACTTTGACAGCCTAAGAAGGTGCTTTTTCACGCCCCGCTTAAAGGACCCAGGATTGAAGGAAGAAGGAAACACGTGCCTTGGCAGAGAATTCCATGCCTTGATCGTTCGGTAGAGGTATGATGACCCAAACTTGTTGGTACGCACTCTAGTCGACTCCACCGTGTAAGAATGGCATCTGTACCCAGCACGCGTTGTTCTGGATAAGAAAGGGGAGGGCGGGATAAGGTGTAACTAGGCAACGCCCTGTGTGAAAACATTTGACGATATTTAATTATTGTTATAAATATATTTTCCGACTGATATGGTGATCTTGTCGTCGTGAGATCAATCACGAGGAATTTTCAATAACTGCCGAAAATTTCCCGACGGTTCAGAAATGTCTGCGGCAAATATTTCAAAATATAATAATTTGCACTATTGTTATGATTATGTCACTTTCTATTACTTATTCAATCTTTAAGGCGCTTTGATGCTAATATGAATTGCATTGTGCCATCGATAGACGATGCATTTTTATAAATCCGATAATAAATATAATTTATATTTTTATAAATATAATTTTTGATCCGTCACAATAAAGAGCAGGCATGATACGCAAAATTTCATGCCGGGTCCTGCTGCACCCTATCTTCCCTAAACTGCCTCTGTGGCGCAGCGGTAGTGAATGCGACTGCTGTGCATGGGATCTCGGGTTCGAATCCAGGGTCGGGCCAACAAAAAGTTATTGGGTTTTTCAGTTAAGATTTCAATAGCAGCCCGGAGTTAGGAAGTTGGCGGTGTGGGACTACCCCGTGCCTCGGAAAGCACGTTAAGTCGTTGGTCATGCGCCTGATCTTTCTCCAGTCGTGTCGGATTACTGTCCCTTCGAATCATGAGAGTTAGGGAACAGAGAGTGCACTTGTGTTTGCTTGCGCACACACTTGTGCACTATAATATCTCCTGCGTAGCTGGCCAGTCTCTGTTAAGACTAGCCGCCGTGGCAGAAATTGGTCTGGAGGACATTATTATCTTCCCTAATATTAAAATTGATGTTTTGTATTTTACCGGGACTCTTGGTTAGACTAGCCAAGACTTCAAAACAATTGGAAACTATAAAGCTAGAATATTGATGCCGCTTCGCTATATCTCTTCGCTGCAAAATAGGCTAAGTAAATATTTAATCTTACGTAAACACAACCCAAGTGATAGTACACCTCCCATCTAATAGCAGTTAACTTACCCTCTGGGATGTCTTACCCGTGTATCTCGTATACCCATACGTGTACAAACTACACAGGTAGGTATTATTAGAATGTTTCAATCTGGATTCTGTTACTCTATATCTGGTTAATTAGATACGATATTCATATCATGTATTCGTGTCACGAATTAACAAATCAAAATCATTTTTTGTCACGACTGTAGATGACAAAGTAACACTTACGAACATCAAAGTTTGTAGCGCAGAAACACATGGCTCTCTCGTCTTAAATCACTTTGGAATTACAATTTTGGTGATTTGCATCCAAGAACCGTAAATAACTAATAATGTTAATTCATTTATATATAGCTGTAACAGAATTTATAAAACAGCATGATGTAAAGGCGCATACACTTTGTGACTAATGCAAAGGCAGTACAATATTAAATGTGGTATCTCCGGGAAAATTAAGTAACGTAAAAGACATTACTGAACGTAATTCAGATCTTTAAATACTTTTAAGAACAAGCAATGAAATCAGAAAATAATATAAACTCATGAAAGTAATCTATGAATTTTAGCACTGTGTATATACATAGGTATGAAGTTGTAGACTCAATAAAATATAGTCACAGAATGAATAAGAACGCAATACGCAAAGCGCACGACGATACGGTTTGTCGAGGTCACAGGTACAAGTCCTGCTTCATGGATCGTCTTTTCCCTCTGCTATAATTTAGATTCTACCTTAGCGTGAGAAATGCTTATAAAATAAAACTAGACATACTTACTAAAATGTTCCGTTTACATAATTATTAAAAGTAGCAGTCGCGAAGGGGTCGAAATTCACCCATAATTAATTTAAATTTTAAATTTGATCGTTATTAAAGTTTTATTGTCTATAACAGTACGCTTATAATCACATTTTATTTAGTCACATTCTCCACATACATATGTATGTAGCCATAGTTATGAAGCATTCTACGAAGTCAACCGAACAATGCCGAAATTCTACGAACGCGATTCGACTGCTTGTGTAAAATGCTTGGTTGTGTGCGTGTAGTGTTTTTTCATTAATTTAATGTATTTCTAATGCATATTTTACAAAAACATTAGGTTTCGCCCCTCCTTCTCCATATAAACTTTAACTGTGCCAAATTTCATACTCCTCCATTCGCGCAATTTTTACACTTTGCTCGACACTGAGTTTATCCACAGTCTGCGTAAAATTACCGGCGCCATCTGCAGTGGACAACAAACACACACTACACAAAATAAAAAACAAAAAGCCTCACTCTGTCATCTCCTCGTTAGTGATTCGCAATTGTTACAAAAAATAAAGAATGATTCGAATACAGTGCTGCATTCAAATGTGGTGGCTATATTACATATGCAATAGTAAAATGACATTTTCATCTTCGTTTCTTCAACATTTAAAGGCAACTGCGCGCGAAATCCGTAGGATGTTCGGTTGTCACCTATATTTATAGTCAAGGACACCGTTGGCACACCTTAAACGAAATATTCTGTTTTCGTCTCTAAATTTGATCTACAGATTGCATCAAATTTACAATAAATTTTTTATAGCTATAAGAATTTATTTTTCTTACAGAAGATCTGAACGTAAACTAAATATTTACTCGCAAATATTTTTGTTACAGTCAGCAAAAAATTAATAAAAAGGATTTCTTTTTGTTTATTGCGTTGAAAAAAAAATGTGGTAAATAAACTAGCGTCCGCGGCTTGTTGATCAACAATCAAAGAACACCTATTATTCAAAAGAAAATTCAAATTCGCTGTTCGAATGTGCCATCCGAATATCGATGAATGACTGATAAAAAACAATCGAATGTTATAATAAAAGATGTGCATCGCTACTTTATGTAGAATAAGTACCTCATCTACATCGTACCAGTTGACTATAATATTGTCCTGGTAAAAGTAATTGCGTGCAATTGAATGTTCGTTAAATTTTCCGCCGCCAGGCCTTCAGCCGGAAATTAAATTCGTTACCTCGCGGAGGAAACTTGCTTCCTTTGCAAGTCTATATCATCAAATTTCAAATATTAATATAACTAATACTATTGAGGTTTATTTTGTTTACAAATTTTTCAGTTATCAAACGAAACGACGCGATGTTTAGAATATATGTATTTCAGTAGGTTGATGGTTGCAACTGCTTTCAATAAGACCACTCAGAGAATAATACAACGAAAATACTACTAGATAAAAGAAATCATTTTCGTAGGAAATTTGATGATGCTCAACTCTTATACCCCAATTATAAAAAGCAACCCAAGCAGTTCGCGGCATAAAAAAGCAATGGCGGCAGTTCGCGAAAAACAGTTTTCCTTGTCCACGAATCATTAACCTTCAAGAATTCGAGTATTTCGGCATGGCATCGGTGCGGACGTCGTGAAATCACTTTAAAGAGGGAGGATTAATTCGGAATTCAAATTGGTTTGTCTATATTTCATAAGGACCACTTCGGCAGTAACGCTAATAATCGGTAGTAATCTAATGCTTAAGACTCGGGATCTAGCAGTCGTTAGTGTGATCAATTTATTTACCAGCGATATATCCATCTTAAAACAAGCATTTAGGTTAGGCGGTAGGGTTAAAAGGGAAAACTATCAGTGTGTAACCCAACTCTATTACTAGTAATCTACTTTGCTTATAACCTGTCTCGACACAAGCGTCCTTTCAGTATGAGAAGGGTTAATTAAGAACTCTGCTTGTAGCCGTGGACAATGAGTACATAATGTATCATGCAATACGAAAGTATAAAACTGATTAAGCGCAAGTTGGTAATGACTTTTATATTTTCAAGTAATCACTTTCATACTCAGGTATAAACCTGTTTGTCTGAAGGAATAGGCAGAATTATATTACACCTACATTTCGCCTATTACGCTTTGGTGCCACATAATAGCGAGTGAGCCGATAGCCATCTATCATATTCATAAACAAAGAGCGCAGCTAAAATAATTGCCAGTGTCACCCAATAAGACGGAAATGAATTCGAGACCTCATGCGCAACAAGCGCTTTCCCTGTATATATAACATTCAGTACATAGCATTTGTCTAAGGTTCATATAGCAACTTTTTCAGGTTTGACAACTGTTTATACACTTAATTATGGTTTTTGATGGCTTGAAGACTTATTTAGAATAAGCAAAACTTGTACGAATCTAGCACGTATTTAAAGGGTTTTTTGTGAGAAAATTTTCATGTGCCCAATACACGGTTAGATAAGAATTAGTAAAAAAGCTGGCGAAAAATAGGTATAGATCTGTTATCCCTACATCTTTGCGGATGTATGTATGTATGATGTAATTAATCTTTGCAAGTAATTGGGGTTTTCTCACAGAAAACCTCAGTTACTCATTGCAAGAACAGAGAATCGGACTCTAGCCATAAAGTACTTCCTATAGCTAGTATATGAATATGATATTATATGATACGATAACACATCCACTAATGTGCGTCCACGTGCGAGATCCGTACAAATTTGGCTTATTTTAAATCGTCCTTAGTCCAACAGAAACCATAATTAAGTGTATAAACAGTTGCCAAACTAAATAATTACGTTATGAACCGAGACAACTCAGGTAATATGTACAAATGCTGAGTCATTTATCCTTACACGTCGCACATCCAATATCACAAAGTTCTATTAATTATCACTAACATGTAAATTGATCTGATTCTATGTATGTGTGAGACAGCGTCATTGGCCCTGGAGTATAATAATATGTTACTTGAGTTTACGGCCGAATGTGAGATCCCGGGTTCCACCTCAGGCTTGGTCATCGTGTTAACGTTGTTCTGTTAGGTAATTATGTGAAAATATGGCTGCTAGAATTGCAATAGGGTCATTCCCAATTTAGTGGTGCCTTATATTGCACACGGCTTTGGATAATTGTATGTAATGAATTTCAAATAAAATGTAAACAGACTACTAGGTGTATGGTAATATTTCTCAGTGACAAAATAAATAATTTTGTGACACTTTGATGGCATGACCCTTAATGCTGTTTGTATTATTATATACTTATCAATAAAACACGAGATATTTCTTCATCTTTAAAAAACATTCAAACGTTCACCTTTAATTTAGTACCGTATGGCCAATTTTTTAATTCTATCGTAGATGTATAAACCCCATAGTTGGCTTAGGTGTTACAATTTAGCTTGGTGGGATAGCAGTAATTAAAGCGTCTGCGATACATACGGTCTCGAGTTCGAATGTCGGATCGGACAAACCATCTTTGGGTATTTATGTCAAAAATCTATAATTCTTCAGCAGCAACACAGAGTCTGGAACCGTGCTCGTTAGACGACAATGGGCCTACTATCAAGACTATGTACATAATATTACGTGCACAGATTAGCAAGCCTAATTCGATGGTAGTGGCATTAAATTTATGTACTGAATATGTGGCAGGCATTGGCATATGGCTGTATGCATTATCAACAACATACATTTTAAAATACGAATAGCAAAATAATTCCTTATAAACGATGGGTCGATATTATGTAAGACATAATTATAGCTTAATTTTAAAAAACTAAGCATATTTCTTTTTACGCTTTTATGACTCTGAACCACTTTTTGTATATTATACATCTATCTTTATTGTTTTTATACGTTTGACACAACATTCAGTTTTCCTGTCAGGAAATAAGCGGCTTAAAGTTTGCAAATACATTCAATATATGACAATAGGCATATGCTTTATTACTAGAAACCTAAATGAAAAAATAGCTGGTGATATGTTGATATAATTCAGTTCTGCCTACAAGTCCGAAAATAAAATATACAGGCATGTGTCTGTGTGACATGTGAAGAAAAACAAACAAGATATACTACACCGCGTGTGGTCATTGGGCTGCTCGCAGCAACCGCGGGACGTTCTCAATTAATACTATTTATTTTTGTAAGATAACGGTTAAAATGCTGCTTAAATGTTGCTACTATAATTGCTCGTTGCTTTGCTGCCTATGCCAGTGCCCGGTGTTAATTTTATTAAACACTGGAGTATGGTCGCGGCTTCAATCGCGTAAATCTATGTTAGCTTAGGTTAGTAACAGTATCGTTTCTAGATAAAAGGTACACTATGTCCTTTTCTATTTCCTTGACAACGTGTATGTGAAATTTTATGATGGTCAGTCGTGAAGGCGTAACAATCAAACAAACTCACATTCGCAATTATATTATTAGTTACTCGCAGACATCATCATTTTAGTTGTATGTAGTTCACTGATAGCCATAGCATTTCTAAAGCGGACTCACTGGGTCAAATTTCATATTAAATAAACTTTTACATTACATAGTTTGCAAATGATGATAAAACACGTTTAAAAACATATATATTTGAACCATATACATATATTAATATACAACATAACTACGGCTAATCGTCACAGCATTCGCAAATGTGTTTAAAAGTCTCAATTACACATATGTCAGCCGCTGACATCTATTTTATTACGGTCACAAACTCAATTAGAAAAGCTTTCAAATATATACGCTTATTTTTTTTGTTTCGCTTCAAAATATCTACATTTGCATAGATAAAAATAAAAATGATTGTTTTGTAGCTTAGCAGAAATAGTTAAATATATATTTACTTACTTTATATTTTAAATTATATAATTTAAATATATGTAATAATATTTTGCTTAATTTTATATTGCGTATGCCTGGTATCATTAGGGATCGTACACTACCTAGACACAGTACATACTCGTATATTGTATTGTGCTACAATTATTAAATAATAAGTATAATCGGTTAGATAAGTCATAATAACGTATTTTATTTCGTATCTATCATGTATTGACCTATATCGGTAATATAGTTATCTATGTCAAAACATCCTTTACATTGTAAAATACCATACATGTACTAAGGTTTAGTCTTCCAGCTCAACCAAGGGCTATAGCCCTTGGTTGAGCTGGAAGACTAAACCTTAGAAAAAGAATACGTTAGAGTCAATTACAGACTTTACGCTAATATCATTTTAATTTTTGATGTATAACAGATATACCCCAAACATTTACATCATTGCAAGTTTATGCATTGGTATTAAAAAAAATGACATAGGCTAAGAGAAAACTTGAAGTTCAGCTGCCTTCTTGCAAAAATACTTTTGTGTTAAATGGATCAAAGGAGATCTCCTTGCGTAAATTATTCATATCTTTCTCGCACAATGTAAGATTTTGTCTGTATTTTGAAAAATTTTGTGGCCGTGACCCTTAATGTCTCTTTTTTATGGTTCGGCAACGTGTTATACCCGATGTTACATTTTGTTTTACAACGATATCATTCTGCACAGGGTTGCTGCTAAATACGCGTGTGTGGTATTCGTGCCACATTTTTTTTATATTTACCGGTATTGTATAGGAGTTGGTATGTTGCATTAGTAGATCACTACTCCATTTTCCTACGCTGATAACGCACTGACTCTTTTTTGCAGGGTGTCGGTGAAATATAACTACCTATATATCTCCATATTATAGTATAAAATGGGAATTTCTGCAGAACACTATAATCCTTATAACATATGAGTGCTATAGAATGTGTTAGTAGTTATATAAGTATATGCACATATAAATCGAAACTTAATAGAAGTGACTAAAGGTGTTACACAACCATTGGTGTGTAGGTAATAAATCCGTTGACACTTCTGTGAAGTTTCGTCGTGCGAGAATCGAATGTCCTCATTCACTACATACATAGTAGTAAACCTTTACCAAATGTTAGATTGTTCTACCTAAGACATCGCTTCAATCTCTAGATAAATGAAGCTCGTAGGTATATTGTTTAATAGTGTAAGAATCTTTTTTGTTTTTAAATGACAACTTTCGCACTAGGAATAAAACCTGAGTCGCGGCGATTTATACAAACATTCACACAATGGACACAAAATGTTCTTTGTGTCCATTGTTTGAATGTGTGTTTGTGGGCATTCCCAGTCTCCCTTGCTACAGCTATTTGTGGAACACTCAGATTTTTGTCTCGTGTTGGGATCAAACCCACAACACTCGGCGCAGTGACAGTGGCCAGGCGACCACTTAAATCACTACGCCATCTGTGCAGTCAAGTTCGCTAGATGTGAATTTCAAATGGTCTGCGATATATACACACAAAACGCATCTCAGCAGACCATAATCTTCACAAAGTACAATTTTTGACTCGCTATCGGGTTGTTCCGTATTCATCCTATGACGTCTCATCCTATTTCTTTACTCATCCCAAACTAGAATTCCTAACTCGTCCTATTACAATATTTTAATAAAGTTTCCTTATTCAACCGAAATGTGTTCCTCACTCTACCTGTGGCAAATATTACCGAAAATAGTATGGATAGCAAAACAATCTTTATTATTTTATTAGAATATTGTATAAAGAATAGTTATTTTTCTATTTGTTTAAATAAAATATTTGCTTCACATGTACACATGTGAAGCAAATATTTTACTCACTCACTTGTAACAGTCATAAAACGTGCAAGTGGTACAGCGAGAATTTCGTTCTCTCTTCCACTTATGGACCTTACGAGCGCAGGCTCAGTGGTGTGCATTGTTGTTTTTTGTAATAACTTATATATAACGTATTATGCACACGAGTGAAAGAGATAGCAATATAACATTTTTGCTTCTAACATCCTACCTTATCTACACCCTCAAACCGGTTTTAATTGTTTTCACGATATTGCAATATGGTCAAATATCTAAACATGACAGTTATACATGACATATATTTATAGTTTACCTCTAACTGACGCGATAAGTGCATCTCGTGTTATTCAAAATGCATCACGACCATGACAGTGACTTACGTTAGGTGCAATCGCAACGAGGTCGGTAAATGTTGTTATATAAGGGTTTTCAATTACACAAAAAAAAAGGATGTTAGCATAATGTGGCGTTGCGTAAAAGCACCGTCCGGTGTGAGAGTAAGAGTGCTAAATGATGTCGTTTTAAAAGGAAAACCTCATAGATTTGTTCTCATAAATTGTTCCTACTGTTGTGTTTCGTTCGGTGAGTGAGTGTGCCGGAGACCCAATCATGCTCTTTGCCCCTTCCCGCTCCTTCTCCTTCTCACTTCCTTTCCTTTCCTAAAGGATTGGCAACGTGCAAGTGATGCCTCTGGTGTTGCAGGCGTCAATAGGCTACGGTGACCACTTACCATCATCATGCATGTTTGCCACCTTAGTAGTATAAAAAAAATTGTTTCTTATATAAGTACCGTATGTACTTTCATATGCATTTTGTAAAAAGCTGTTATTTTGACATTACAAACAGACACTTCAATTTTATTTATTTGTATGTATAGATTACGAAAGCAATAGTTTTTGTTCAGACCGTCAAAACAAAATTTAAAGCTTTTAGGTAATTTCGTAATCGGTTGAGCTAGGAATACTTGTAGGATGAATCAAGAATTGAAAATTAAAATAATTACTGTCGGTTGAGTAAGGAACATAAATAGCTTGAGTTAGGAAAAAAAACAGCGTAGCATGTAACGTCATAGGATGAATACAGAACAACCCTCTCTATCATAATAATTATATAGTCACATCAGTATGTATACATTTGTGTGTGTTAGCCATAGATTGCTCTCAGCAATATCTTCAACGATGTCAACCGTCATCTTATCGAATATATCCGTACATATTCAATATTCTGAATTGCAAATTCACAAACTCAATTTCCATGGCATTTTTATCGTGGCATCGCGCTGTTGGGCTTATTACGTGTACAATCTCAAATATATACAAATATGTGTCATGCTTGTGAACGACACTTAAAGCTTAACGTTCCACTCTTATGGTAGCCAATTTGGCTTTTGGATCTAAATGACTCCAATAATAGGCTTTGCAGTTCTTGGAATTGTAACAAAAAATTGAATTGATGTGAGTGTCATAGATAACATAGGTACCTAATATTTTCACACATACAATTGAATAAACCACTTTTAACAAGTTTTCGAAAAATTCTCCATAATAGAAGGGAAATGAAGTTACACAGTATAAATCCTCGAAATGTTGTATATTCAAGTACCATAAGGTCCAGCTGTGGTTTGCTTCTTCTTGAGTTTGACCGTTTCAATTACTGGATCCCAAGCTGGTGGTAAGACAAATTTTTGAGAAGAACAAAGAATTTAATGTTTCCTTCTACTGCCGCTTCATCGATTACAATAAGGCATTCGACTCAATAGAACACGAAAACATCTGGCATTGTCTGAAGAACCAAGAAGTCGAACACAAGTACATTAGAATTCTGAAAAACGTTTACACTAATAGTACAGCCAGAATAAAGTTAGAAAAAAAGGAAAATAAATAAAAATAAATAGAGGCGTACGTCAAGGAGACCCGCTGTCACCTAAATTATTTGTAAATAATTTACAAATAATTTAGGGGCTAGCTGTAGCTGTTCTAGAAGAAATCTTTCGCAAACTAAAATGGGACCAGTATGAACTAAACATAAGTGAGGAAAAACTATCCCATCTACGATTCGCTGACGATATCAGACTATTTGCCACAATAAAAGAGCATCTACAAAACATGCTCGTAGACTTGGAAAGAGAAACTCGCATGGTAGGTCTAACGATGAACGCTTCTAAAACCAAAGCCATGACAAACGCATCCGAAGATACTATCATCATAAGAGAGCAGCGATAGCTCAGTGGGGAGACCAATAGACTGCAATGCAGAGAGACTCGGGTTCGAACCCACGTCGCGCACCTCAGACTTTCGGAAGTTATATGACTTTTCGAAATTATGTGCGTATTGATTGACACTTATCGCCTGCTCCGTGCCTCGGAGAGCACGTCAAGCCGTCGGTCCCAGCTGCCATGAACATCTATGGCAGTCGTTATTGGAGAAAAGTCGACACAAAAGATCCCACTGGGTCGAAGTGTCGCCGGTCTGTACTGACTGGCCCCCACACAAGGTAAAATAAGGTACTATCATCATAAATGGCGAGTTGATTCAGTATGTCAAAGAGTACATTTACTTAGCCCAACAAATCTCAACCACAGACATAATGTCAAAGGAAATAGACACTAGAATTGGGAATGCATGGAAATGCTACTGACGGCTAAAGGAAATAATGAAGAATACAGCAACCAAGATGGCCGTCAAATCAAAGCTGTACAACACCTACGTACTACCAGTCCTAACATATAGCTGCCAAACTTGGGCACTTACCAAAATGCAAAACAAAAAACTAGAAACCTCATCAGACAGCAATGGAAAGGAGCATGCTGAATATAAAGATATCAGAAAGAATAAGTAATAAAGCTATCAGAAAACGTACGAAAACAGAAAATGTAACAACACGAATAAGAAAACTTAAGTGGAAATAGACAGGCCATATGATAAAAAGCATTGAGAAGTGGAACAAAAACTTTATATTTTGGTACCCAAGAAGTAGGAAAAAGAAACGAGGCAGACAGTTTCGAAGGTGGAAATACGAAATAAAGGCCATAGCAGGAAAAACATGGACTAGGAAAACAATTAACAGAACAGAGTGGGAAGATATGGAGAAGGCCTTTGCCAAAATTGGGCAAACAGACCAAGTTGTCGGTGTCATCGACTCACCAGAGTCGTCAATATAAGTTATAAATTATTTATGTAAAATGTTGTGTCTGAATAAAGGCTTATTATTATTATATTAAGCTGGTGGTACATCCCAACCATCTTCTCTATTGAAATTAGGATGTTTTTTGATTTCAATAGCCTCGCGAAGCATCCTTGGTAGGAATCGGTGCTCTTTAGCGAGAATCTGTGGTTTGTCAAACTCAGGTAGTTGTTGGTCCTCTGTTGCACATGTTCATACACAGCAGATTTCATCGAGCGTTGGTGTTTTACATCAGCTGTGTTCTTTTATGCGGGTGCCTATGCTTCTCTTGATTGGCCAATGTATGAGAGTCCACAGTCACAATCTATTTTATAGACCCCTGCATCTCTGCTTTGTGTTTTTATAGTGTTAATATTCATGAATGCTCTTTTGAACTTTTTTTACGTGGGGCAATGCGCCTACCCTCTCATCACAAGTTGAGGTGAGAGGATTACGTCCGGCTCTCCCGTACTTCGGGCCTACGGACCAAAACCCCACGGTGTGCACGCTCAGTGTCTTGTATAGTGGATGGGCCACTGGCAAAAATTACTACCTCAATGACCTACCCAGCAGTCTACAACACCTCGGCAACGCCCCGGAACTACATAGGGCGTCGGACCGACTTAATGGCTGGCGGGCGAAAGATCCCCGTTCTCCCGCCCGCGGCCTTTATTATGGCGGCGCCGCCCGGTTCGCTGGCGACGGCTCGGATCCGCAGATGACGTCCTCGCAGAAGGACGCGACCGAAGATCTCTCGCTATCGACCATGGCTTTGATCACGGCCGGCAGGGAGAGATCTTCACTCACAACCTCAATAAGTCCACGGCGCTGCACCGCCCAAGCAGGACATTGCTCGAGCGTGTGCTACGCCGTGGCCTCCTCACAATCGCAGTGATGGCAGACGGATTCGGTTCCCTCCTAGCGACCTTGTGCAGGTATTTGCCAAAACAACCATGCCCTGACAACACCTGCACTAGCCGGCAGGAAAGGTTCCCATGCTGCCGCCCTGCCCACCGCTCCAATACCATGCCAGTTGGGAGTCTGAAAAGATTCATCCATAGCAGGCCCCCCCGTGTGGGTGCCGGCCGGGTCCATCGGACCCGACCTCCTCTCGTCCCCGGGGGAGAGCAATTCACTGCTCTCCCCTTTCGACGTTAGAAGGCGCGCGGGAACACGCGCGCGCCCTCTATGGGTTCTTATTATTATTCTCTTTATTTCAATTTTTTTCTAATTATTACATTTTTAAATATAAATATAAAAACTATACATATTTAAAAATATAAAAACTGAAATGACCCACCGACATCGGGAACAAGGTCCAAGCTGCCGGTGGTTAGGGCCCCAAAGAGAGGAATCTCCTCACAATACGCGCCGTGTCGAGTAGTACTGCCTTTTGGATCAAGGACTTGATCCAGCCATCTAACGCGAGCCTCTGCGGGTTGTGGTCGAGGCTCTTAGGTATTAAACCATTGACTGTAATGACTATCGGCACAATGATCGCCGAGTCCACACGCCACATGTCGACAATCTCGTGAGCTAGGTTCAAGTATTTCAACTCTTTTTCTTTTTCAGCTTTTACAAGATTCCCGTCATGTGGAATGGTGACATCGATGATCATTGCTCGGCGTTCCAATCGGTCTATCAGCACAATATCTGGCTTGTTCGCCACAACTGTCCTATCAGTGATGATAGACCGATCCCAGTAAAAAGTAGCACGACCATTTTCGAGAACTGGATCGGGCACATACCTGTAATACGGCACTTCAGATTCCACAAGGTCATACTTCAAGGCAAATTGCTGATGGACAATCCTGGCTACTTGGTTGTGTCTATGCAAATACTCTCCATTGGCAAGACGAGAACAACCGGAGATAATATGTCTGAGAGATTCTCCGGGCTGGTGACATGCCCGACATATGTCAACCGTCCCATCCTTCAAGATATATCTCCAGTAGTTGTTCGTCATAACAACTTCGTCCATAATTGCACAGACAAAACCTTCGGTCTCAGCGAAGAGATCGCCAAATCGTAGCCAGGACACCGATGACTGAAAATCTATGTCGGGCCCATTCAGGGCCCGGAAAAAGCGTCCATGCAGCTCTTTTCCTTTCCATACATCCCTGCGCTCGTCAGTTCCAAGTATAACAGTTTTGCGCCAGTTCTCTTTAGCCAGAGCAAGCGGGGTAAAGCCCGTATCCACTGCTACTACATCGCGATGCACGCCCACATCGCTTCGAAAAAAATATTCTCTGAGATTGCACACCTCACGGTTGTGGAGGGTCTTGGCATTTAAAAAACCGCGACCCCCACACTTCCGCGGGATGTACAATCTCATCACCGAGGAGCGCGGGTGGTGCATTCGGTATGCAGTCAACAGTGTACGGACCTTTCTATCCAGGGTATCTAATTCCGTTTGAGTCCATCTGAGTATGCCAAAGGAGTACATAAGGATCGGCATGGCCCAACCGTTACAGGCGCGCACCTTGTTGCCGCCTGACAAAAGACTTTTAAGTATTTTTTTCAAGCGGCTAAAGAAGCGCTCCTGCAACGCCCGTTTCATACCGTCCTCAGTGATACTTAATGCCTGTGACATACCCAGATATTTATAGGTTTCATTTGCAGAGAGAGATCTAAGTCTAGTGAAATCTGAAAGTTCAATGCCATCAGATTCCAAAACCCTGCCTCGCTTTACATACATAACTGCACATTTGTCAACACCAAACTCCATCCTGATGGAGTTACTGAAGTTTTCAGTTACCTTAAGTAACGCTGTCAGTTGGGGTCTGGTGGAGGCAAATAGTTTTAAGTCATCCATGTAAAGAAGGTGAGATATAACTTGACCATCTCTCCGCAATCGATAGCCTAGCCCTGAACTCTCAAGTAAAGTACTAAGAGGGTTCAGTGCTAGACAGAACCATAAGGGACTCAAACTGTCGCCCTGGAATATACCTCGCTTGATCTTGAGAGATACACCGCTTTCCTCGATCTGGCGACATCCTGGATAGCGTAAAACCGTTCTCCACTGCCTCATACATGACTTCAAGAAAGTGCAAAGAGTTGCATCAACTTTATACAACTCCAGCACCCTCAAGAGCCATGTATGTGGTACAGAGTCATAGGCCTTCTTATAATCTATCCAGCATGTCGCAAGATCTTTCCTAAGACGGTGTACTTGTTGACTGATGGTCATGTCAATCAGGAGTAGCTCTTTAGTACCACGGGCCCCACTTCTACATCCATTTTGAGATACAGACATGATGTTGTTTGCTGTAATATGTAATGAAAGTTTAGATCTCAAAATGGATGTAAGAAGTTTATAGACCGTCGGTAGGCATGTTATCGGTCTATAATTTTTTGGGTCCGTGACACTACCTGATTTGTAGAGCAGATGGGTGGTGCCAGTGGTCAAAAAGTCGGGCAGCGATCCTGATTCCAAAGATGACTGGAATAGGGACGCCAAGCATGCATGTGCACTGCGGAACCATTTCAACCAGAAGTTGTGCAGTCCGTCCGGTCCCGCTGCTTTCCAATTTGGTAAAATTTATTATTATTATTATTATAAGCGCGTCTCCTGCGCCCCCTCCAATGCTATTTTGACCTAAGCCAACTTAAACAATGTTTTTGCTATTTACAATAACGTCCTGTACTAAGAAGAAATATATGTGTCGCGGTGACGTTTTCAAACGTTCAAACAACGGAACCCGTAACAAACACGTCGGACAGTCTCAAACATAAATTTATTACATCTATCCTAGTAAGTATATTAAATCTATCCTTGCATGAACCATTGAAAAATGGCGCTGTCCATCCCGTGAGAATTTTTCCAAATATAGAGTGTGGAAATAGTGGATAGAGGAATTGTCAGCAGTTTATCATTGACCCTTTGGGCTTTGACCATAGCGGCCATGTAGATAATGTCTTCATAGAAACAAATGTGATTGTAGCAGAAAACCCGCATGGAGATAACGTTAGAAAAGGCCCCGTTGTACGAAAGTGCTACATTATTCCCTACGAAATAAACGTTCGCTTAGAGATGGGCGGCGTTCAACCAACCGTTTTTATCTATCTACACGAGGGACTTACGTTAAGAACGAATAATACGTGTAGTTTAACTGACGGGATAATGTAGGTGCGTCTATCTCTTTGTGTTACTAATATAAAGAGTTAGAACGAACGAGCACAGCCAAAGGCCAACAGCTATACGTGAAGGTGGGTCTACACTAAATATGATTCGTACACGAACGATAAACATAACGAACAAACAAGAAACGAGCGGAGTTCGCGGCGTTAAGTGTGGTCGTACGGCGAACTTTCAACCGCGATGTAAATCCCTTTCTGATTGTGAAAAAACGACTATTCGACGGATCAGAGGTTCTACAGAGAGAATCAACAGCTGAATGTTCAAAGCGTACTCTAAATGTTTATTAAAGACAAGACGTCTAAGTTTGTCTCTGCTAAGCAACTTTAGTTCGTTATACGAACTGCTGATGCACATTCCAATATTAATAAAATACTCCTATTCAAAAATTGGTCGTCTCATATGAAAATGGTACGTGACGGAATGCTTTTTATATAGTGCCTGAGATCGCAGCAACCGACGAGACAAATATGAATACAGCACCTTTTATGTCAGTTTCCATCTATATCTGTCTTTACGCGGACATTTCTTAACAAATTTGGACATGCCACCAAAAACCTCGAGGGTTTATACTTTAATAGTAATAGTCCAAAGATAATTATTGTTAATGGTTGATTTATCTAATAGAACAGTTGGCCAAAAATGTGGTCTATTACCCTATGGTTGAGGTTCATTTGAACTCCATGAAACAAACAAGGTCGATTTCGCCTTGCAATAATATTATGACAGGGATCATTGCTCTCTTTATCATATATTATAATATATTTAAGTCATGCCATGTGACAAATTTGAATTATCACAGCTAACAACAACACAGCTCCTTGTCTCAGATCTCTTACACTCCGTTAGAAAAGTCAACCTTAGCGATAATTAGCTCTCACAGAAACTTGTTAAAACTGGTACATCACTTTCGTGGCCGATTGTACATATATTTGACGTATCGGCAAAATAAAATTGGTACTTGTCCTATAAAATAAATTAATCCTACATATTTATGGAGACTAATGAAAAAAAAAAAACACTTGAATATGACACCCCATCTTTATGTTCCTCGCGGTATATGTAAAAATATTTCAGCTGCCATTGTGGTGAAACTATTTGTCTTAAAATGTATACGCATTTGTCATAAAAACTCGTAAAGTATCGCGCAAACATATTGAGCACTTAGGGAGACAGATCTACATACAATATTAACTTAGTTATGTAAACATCGCCGTATTTTTTATCAACTGCTATTATAGTAACAGATTTATTCTATATCTTCTGCCTTTAGAAGAGGTTACTTTGTGTAAGTTCAAACTATGATGACAAAAATCTGCTTTTCAACTCGCAGATACACATTAATACTATTTCCCAACGCGTACACCATGCAATAGCATTTAGAAGAGTTTGATATCTGATTAAATAATTAATTTTTTTTTACACATATAATCTGTTAATGTCCTTTAATCGCTGGTCCCACCGGTGACGATTCGCGAAGATCGAGTTATTATAAAGACTTGATGAGCAAGAAGAAGTAAATGTATAGTGAAGATGACTGTGCCGATAGTCCACGAGTGAGTGTTTGCGAGAGACTACTTGCACCTGTCACACAGCTTGTATGCGTATTGTACCAAGCAACTATCGCTGAGCGAACATAGTAGACCACGAATTGCTGTGCGAAAAGCAAATGAAAGAGATTTGCCAATAATAAATGTTATATAATTTCCACGTTTTTTTAAGCAGGAAAATAGTCAAGAGTGTTTCGTTTATTCGCCGTCGGTAAGACAAGTGCCTTATCCCTGCATCTCTTTTACACATAAGCAAGACGACAATAGGTGCTTTATTAAAGGTGATTCGCAAAATTCAGTACTATAAGGGCGATCCTAAAGGCATATACTTGTAGGTATATTTCTCTTTGACATAAAATTAACGGCGTTCCTCACACAAAATGAAAACGATGAACACGACTGGGCTGTAAAACCAATCATTCTTCATTATCAAAAGCGATAAAGTATATCGTGGCTTTTTATGAAAGTAACCGTCATAAAGAATTGATAATAAAGTTTAACATAATTACAAGTGTGCTTCGTGTTCTAAAACATAATACTAACTGTGTGGAATGGAAGCGAATGGAATCTCTCTGTCAGTCTATTATTTTTTAGTTACATTGTGTTACGCTTACACAATATTTTAGTAATTCTTACAGTTTTAGAAATTTTACAAAAGCAGACGTATTTCTTGCCATAATAGACATAAGCGAAGTTGGCAAATAGGTTTAACGCCCAACTGATGGTAAGCGGTCGCCATCACCTATGAGCAACAAACTCCAAGAGTATCTTAATCGCGCAATGGCAAACTTACAAAATAATAGTCGTTGTGCTGCCTAGACAAAAGTACATTGATTCTTCTGCCAACAGTACATCGTAAGCGCAAGTAGTCTGGAGACCGTACTTAAAGCAAGACCGCTAAAAACAAGATTGTTTAGCAGTGTCTTTATCGAGACTGAATTTAAGATGAAATTTACGCTCCTAAACTGTGCAAATCTTTTTAATGGTTTTTGCACAAGGCTGCAACTAATAGACGTTTAAAAAAAAAATTTTAAACTTTTGTTTCGGGTTCCGGCCCTGTATGTAGTCGATTCCAGCAATATCGTCAACTTCCTAAAAACTTTATAAATTGTGTTCTGGCGTGCAGAATTCATATTACTTATTATACTTATACTTATAATAATAATATTCTATCACTATGGGTATATAGGTATGGTGGGATAAAGCTTTTACTAAGGGTACTAGACAATGGATAAACATACATATATACTTTTATTTTTGTAAATACATACATATTATATATAGAAACACCCAGACCAAGACAAACATAAATATTCATGCAAGCAAATGTTTGACTTAGGCGGGAATCGAACCCGCGACCTTAGGCGTGGCAGTCGGTTACACTAACCACTACGCCATCGAGGACAACTAACCGCAGCCGTATACAGAAGTTAATTACGCAATTATGATATATAAAACTTGATATTTAATAAAACGTTAATCGCTTCGGCTTCGTAGGCTAAACAGACCCGTTAAAATGTAGGTCAATAGCTAATATGGATACGTGAATGTAAAATGAACGACACGACGCGACGTAGGCGCTGGAGTCATTAGCAGGCTAACCACAAATTGTCGCGCGCACTATTACGGATTATAATTAAAAGTATGGATTCAAAGAACTATCGCTTAATATATGTAAAATTAAGGCTATAATATCATATAAAACTTTGTACAATTCTTTTAACTTCCTAACCATTTATTAAAATGATCTTACAAAATATACAATAATTTCACAGATTTCAAATGAATAAAAAAGGCTCATGCAAGCTCTTCAAACAGTTGATAGCAAATTAATTGTAGTGCAATAAATTTGATACATTTTTAGTGACATGTAGTGTTAGAACGCGACACAAATACATGTGTAAACTATTGGTGCATGCAATATTCACGAGATTATACGATTTATTTGCGCGGGTGTCTCGCATCGCCGTTACCCGTCGCATAAACTCGTGCATGAACTTTTTGCGCATACATACATGACCTTGATGTAATTAAAGTCACTAAGCCCTTCGGTAATTATCATGCGTATCGTGACTGAAGGTCCAGTGACTATATCTAGAACTTTCTTTAATCAAGTAAGCAAGGTTTACTTTATATTTATAATACTTTCACTATTTACTATTGGACATGTTACGTGCAGTTACTGAACACTCGCATAAAGCCTGCATTTATTTTTAATTATATAAATAGCTGACCTTTGTGACACGTTATGTAATTGAATTATGAATGTTCAGTGCGCTAATTAAATAATCAAGCACTTTTGAAAAGTTTGTTTACAGTCTGTTATCACCAAAGACTGTTTATTTTTATAGTTTATAGAAGTTAACTCGCCCGTTAATAATAGTTGTTGTGTCGTAGAGAACTTTACAAACATAAATATAATATCTTATTTACTTCATAATATAATGCTTATTACGATGTTTCTTTCTCACTTTATTTTCTACTTCTCTTAGGTATGCAAAATAAATTAAAACACTTCCTTTAAATTAAACATCAGGTATAAAATAAAAACAATGCTGTCTTTTTTATAAAAAGATCTAATAAAGCAATTGAAAATATTAAACGTTTAACTCAATTATTCTTTGCTCTGTAAATTACATTTTCTAAGATAGCATTTTGTTACGTATACAGTTTCCTATAATTAAATTATTAATATGTATAGAGAAGTGCTTGTTTATTTGTTACAATTACTTAAATTATTTGTTACAACTTTTATATAACTATTTATATTTACAAACGTATTAAAAAAGATAACATAATTACAAAAACACAAATAATTATAATACTAAATGTTTACAAAAATGGTTTAGGCATCGTAGAATTCTTTAGCATCGCTGTCAACTGGTAACGTGCCCAGAAGACTGGCAGCAGGCAGCATTGTTGAATGGCAATGCTGATTCTTTGGGCCAAGAAAAGACTAGCCTTCTGATCACGATCTCCCTGTACCAAATACGAGCGCTGGGACCCCATGAACCTAGGGTTTCCACCCCAAACGGCGCAAAAATGTAATTTCCGACTAAATTACTATATTTGCGCCGTTTGAGGGTTTCCGCGGTTGCAGCAGCAGCGCCGGATAATATTAGTTTCGGATACCCGATTTTATATTTAACTTCTCAATTGATCAATACCAAACAAAAGCTACAACGGTGCAGTAGTCTATAGAAAGCTTCTTTATACCTACTGTATCTTGAGGACCTTATCAATAATATGATTGCGGACAGAAGTTACACCTATTATTAATAAAATGACTTCATTAGAATAAACATCTTCATTTCTAATCTTCATGGGTTAGCCATAATAGAGAAACCATATGCCATCATACTGAGTTTATTTACTCCTCAGACCATTATGGAGAACTCTTAGTTATCCAGGTTTCCTCAAGATGTTGCCTTTACAGTTAAAGTATTTTTCAATCATTGTTATATAATAATTATATACGCACATAACTTTGAATAGCGCAACGGGATTGAACTTTACACTTCTATGTGAGTCTGATGTCTAAAGGTACACATACACGGCTGATTGATAATTTGATTATATTACTTAACGACTTATTTTTAAATCGTATAATACAAAAACTAAACACGTTATTTGACCTCATATGTCATAGCGTTAAAATAGTCCAGTGAGTATCATATATGTATACAGGGTGATTTTGAAATCGTGTAATTCCTTTTAACCACGCATTCTACTGGTGATATAGAATAACCCTGACCATATTTTTTCTTAATTAGAATAATGGTTTCGGCTTCCTTTTTTTTACTTGTCTTTCTAATCTCATCTAATTGTGCATGCAGTGGCTGCTTTGAAAGGTTACATAAACAACTAAAACCTGTTATTGTAGATTTTTGTACTGTTATTGTAATCACTGGTAGTCCTAAATAAATAAATAAAATATCGATGCATATTATTCGATACGAACGATAAAGATACACGTACAGCCTTAATAGTGTTTCAACCCTTTCAACGCCGGTAACGCAATTTGCCCGCGAGAGTAATACGCCAATCAATAGTTACTTGTTTCATTATTACGCCACCCTATACATAGCACATGTGTGTACAGACAGATTATAGGGTTGATAAGGGTCATTGCATCTTATCTATGCAATAGAATACATAATGTTCCACACTTGAATAATACTAGGTATAGTTGATATTATTAGTTGTAAATGTTGTTAATTGTAAAAAGGGCCCACCACGGCCAATTATTTGAGTAGTAATGAGTTCTACATTTTCTTACAGAAAACCGATACTCTTAATCTTGTTACTGCGTTTGTCTGATAAACGAAAGTACCTGAGATTCATATCGCGAGTGATACGTGCAGAGTGGGCTGTATGCCAATTAGCTATCATTGTTCTAAAGAACAAATGATGGCTGACCGCTGCAATATAGGGATAAACCATACGAATAAACAATAATGCTGATATTGGTAAACTCATACTGAAAGATAGTCTGGACATTGAGTGAACGTAAATCAGTCAGACTCTCACCTATCCAAACCGACATCAAAAGTTAGCAAGACAGCAGATGGTGATGAGAAGGTCAGATCAAATAAATGTACGAACGTTTCAAGAGGGACGTGGCAATCAATTTCGCCGTTAATACCAATAAACATTACACAAAGATAATTCAAATTTTGTAGTTACCAATGTATTATCCATGACTAAAAACGGCCGCATAGCTAACCGTTTACAAAGGAATGACCTCCTAGGGACACATCGCTTGGCAATTGATCTCTGTCCAAACTACAGCAAGCAGTTCTTGGAAAAAGGTTTCCATTTTGTGCTTAAAAAGACTTAGATGCAATCTGGCATCCAAGATATGACTCACTAGAGGTCTATCGATATCAGCAAGAAGATGTGTGACCAGTCCGTAAAACTTCGACCAAAATCGTCCGTCGAGCACAAAATAATGAGCGATCACACATGATCGACGGTTCAGTGTTACATCTCATTATGTTTGTGATATTGGAGACGTGCCAGTTTACACAGCAAACAGTTAATGCAATACTCGTTCACAATAATAGCTTTATGAACAAGCGACAATTACTGAAATTAGTTTGACTTCAGAACAAATAAGCAACAGTTTCGATTGGTTTTAATTCAACATCCGTTAATTCGCCCTAATGACAATTCACTTATATTGTAGGCTAATTGCAGTATAAGATAATTCCTATTTTTTTTTTTTTTACGTGGGGGAATGCAATGACGCATATCCCTCCGCAGGGGCGTGCGGAGAGATTATGTCGGACTCGCCGGGGTAAAAGAAAGATGGAATATTAGTAAAGTACCTCCCGGAATACCGACTAAACCTACCACGGTGTTCCTCGACACAACCACTATCGACGGGGCCGCGCGAATCGCTTTCGCATGCGGTCGCGACCCCGCCAAGGTTACGGCCCGCCGTATGAAACGGCAGGCCTCTACACAAGAGACCTACCCAAAGGACTCACTTCATAAAAATTCCCTACTGTCGCCCCCCTAGGGGGGAGACGGACTCGAAACAGAGGCGCGCGTGGGAACACGCACGCCGCCTCTCGGACCTGGTGCTGAACGGATGGCGGGCAGGCCCACAAAGCCCGCCACCCCCAGGTCAAACCTCAGGGTGGCTGGAGGTCATCGCGCGCCCTCCGGCCCCCGGCTCTGCGGTTGGGGAGAGGAATTAAACGTTCCCTCTCCCGCTCCACTGCCTCCTTAATGGAAATCACTTCCTCACAGAAGGAGGCGACGGCGTTCCACGACCTCTCACTCCGGACCATAGACTGAACTACGGCCGGGAGCGAGAGGGCAATCAATCCGACTGCCGCGATCAAATCACGGCGCTGCGATGCCCAGGCGGGGCAAACCGCCAAAGTGTGCAGCGCCATGTCCTCTACAACGTCGCGGCAGTCGCCGCAGTGGTGACAACCGGGCGTCTCTTGCCGGCGTATACGACACAGGAACTGGCCAAAACAACCGTGGTCAGTCAGAACCTGTGTCAGCCGGAAGGTGAGGGCGCCATGCCGCCTCTCCAGCCACTCCTCAAAAACGGGACTTACCGCCACGATCGTGGCGTGCCCGGCACTGAGGTGCACAAGTCGCTCCTTCCAATTAGCCACTAGGACCTGGCGGAGCTCGGACCTTGCGGCCTTAATTGTGGCAAGACTCGGTCCTTCGCCCCGAGCTAGCGCCTCCTGGCGCCAACGATAGAGCGACGCCAGGAGCGCCGCTTCCAGGTCCCATGGCATCGATCCGGCGAGGAGGCTCGCAGCCTCGAACGAGATCGTGCGGTAACCTCTTATCAACCTGACGGCCATGGCGCGCTGTGGAGCACGTAGCGCCGAAATGTTTCGGGCCGCCAGGTTGTCTGCCCAAACTGGGGCCCCATATAGGGCCATGGACCGCACGACCCCCTCGTAGAGCCTCCGGCAGGAGGTGTTTGGCCCCCCGAGGTTGGGCAGCAGGCGCGCGAGCGCACCTGCAGCGCCCCGAAGAATGGGGGCCAAACGACGAAAGTGGGCTGTAAAGTCCCATCGGCTGTCGAGCAAGAGACCCAAATACTTTAGGGTTGGCTCGACGCCGATGCGGACTCCTCCCACCATGATATGGGCCCCTGGAGGTGGCCGGTTCCGAGGGCCGTAAAAACAAACGGCCTCGGACTTGGACAGGGCCACCTCGAGGCCCAACCGCCGGATACGACCAACAAGATAATTCCTATTATTTCAACTAACTTCTACTGTAAGTTATAGCTCTTGAAGTTTGATGATAACTTAAACTCCTTATATGTATGCACTATTATTAACTAAGGATTTTCCGCAGTTTGGCTACCTTACTTCGACTTTTTGGATATTGCTCATATCAATGATTGCTCAGCATTAATAGTTACGGAGAGACTATATTTACTTATAAAGATATTTATGTATTTATTATTTTATATTCGCACGTTTTATTCTTATATGTGAAAAAATAAAACACTGTGCATCACATGTTGAGAAATCGCGAAGAAAAATATAATATTAAAGTGATAGACTCTATTTTCCTTTAAGTATGGCGCTATATGTATGTAGGTATATTTGAATCATTTCTATTGCCATAATTACAGATTCAAACCAATAATTTCAAATTGTACCAGAATGAGTTGATTCAGCTTGAACCAGCGGGAAATTGAGAACCTGCGCCATTGTTTAACTACTCACATGTTAAAGTCAAGATGTTTGGATGTTTGTTGCTCAATTAAACATAAACCGTTGTACAAATGCAGATAAAGCCTCGTATTCACTAGTAAACAATTGACGCACAACAGGTGACGCTCAACAAGATCGGCAACGTTGCACAACAGCGCGTGACGTTGCCAGTTGGCGTGCAACATGACCCGCAGCTTGTTTGTTTCTATGCAACATACAGTTGAGCATCAAATGTTGATGTTGCTTATAGTGTGGTGAAATCAACACTGAAATAACTTTGGCTAAATCAACTCTGGCGACATGTTGCCGATGATTGGTTATACGTGGACAGATAACGTTCCTAAACAAAGTTCCGCGTTGCCGAGCAACAATGTCGTGCAACAAGTCGTGCGTCAAATGTTGCCTAGTGGATACGAGGCTTTATACACACACATAGACCATGTTCCAGATAAACACATAGCATAATTATCTTTTTATCTCGGTACACGGATGAAGCCGCAGGCAGTATTCGAATGACGATCAACATCATAAAATATAATTCGAATAACTCGTGTATTCAATCGATAATTGTGCATCATATATCTTTGACAATTTCTATATTAGTAACCTCTTGCCGCGCAACCACTGTATTATCATTTTCGCGGAATGTGGCAATGCAATACTGAGAACGACTATTGCTTATTTATTGATTGTGAGTGGTATGTGCCGCGTTTGAAAGTTTAAGATCGTAGCACACATATCAACTCGAAAACGGATCGGCACCGTATCAACTCGAGATGTGCAGAATTATTTGTATTACACTCCCTACTGCAATGCACACTAATCGGAATCGTAACGTAATCGCCTTGCCTCGGGACAAGCTTGCAGTCCTCGCTCTTACGGCTCGTCATCCCCGCGCTTACGTCTCTCCGTGCACTACAGTTGCCGAACGTACTGTAGTTTGCAAGACTACTACCAGTCGTGATGCGCGCGTATTTTATTGAATTTGTAGGTTAGATTTCAAACAAAAATAACGATGAAAAGGGATCATTGAAGAAGTGAAAAAATATCCATATTGATATGATTTAAGTGAGCGCGGCGTAAGCGCAGCGTCGCCTAGCCGTAGCCGAGTCGACGTACCGGAGCTGTTGATCCGCTTTGGTTACGTAAGGTTGACGCCTATTTGACGGCGAGGCTAAAGGCGATACGGTGACGATCCCTTGCCGAGTTGATATGTGTGCTATGACCTTTATTGTCTTTACATTAAGTTATTAGATATATCCTGAGAATAAGCATGTGGCGATAGATTAGGTTGCGTAGCTCTTACAATATTTATTTCAAACGCCAGGCTCTTTTACTATGTTCATACAAGGCACGTGTAAATTACATTTTACTTTTATATCACGTTTATCTTATACTCACGGTTGTATATTCTAGAAGAGGTGGCAAAAGTATATTACATTCTTATATTGCCACCTATGTTTGAGACTCGGATGTAATAGAGAGTGAATTTATTTCTCTCGACCTCAACATTGCCATTCCATTCCATGCTGCTTTTGATATTTTCAAATAATTAACATTAAATAATATTGTCTCCTGTTTACGCGAATGTTATTCATTAAAATTAAACTACTTTATACGGATTTTCTCGCGTTGTTTATTAATTACTGTATTACATAATTTTGAAACTATTACACTACTACTACTATTGAATTTTACTAATTTATAGGCTAATAAAATTATTTAAACTATTAATTCTATTTATATTTAGGTTTACACTTTCCCCGACGTTTCGGGGAATTAACATTAAAATTAAAACAAAAATGATTAATGATTTAAATAGCTAAAAGCGATGTACCGATAATTAGGCACCGAACCCGTGACGTCACGAACGACCGTAAATCTGAGTAGTAGTTTATGTAACAGGAACAACGATCCAGTAATGCAGTTATTTGAAATATTTCCATATATGACAAGTAAATAAATGACACATCGTTTTATTGTAAAGGCGATTTATATGATACAACAAAAACGCTAAAATGTCTTTTAATTTTTAATAATTACTAGCGCAGTCGACAAACTTTGTCCTGCCCGAACGTTGACTTGCAACCCGATCGTAGCTCCACCTACCAGATCCAATTGTGATTCTAAACCAGAGCACAACCCAGACACACACATAAAATTTTATCAATATCACACGTACAGAAGAATTTTATATATAAAGTTAGATTTTAAAGCCGGTACAGGCAAAATGATGTATAACTATATTGTATAGTATTTGCAGCATCGACACTAAAAATAAATAAAGTATTTCTGCATAATTTTTGTTATGTCATTGCATTTGCCTTTGTTAAAGATTTTAGTTTATTAATCACTCCTAATTTATAATTAATGGACATCACATTACAGTGAGAACGATTTTATTAAATTAAGGCGTGGTTTATAACCTGACTTCTAAAAATATAGCCTATTTTTAACACGTTTATTGGTAGACAGGTCGCGCCGTTAGTGACATGAAAAGAGTCACATCACTTCTAAAATTTTCTCCATGTCCTATAAACATTTAAATAAATGATGACTAAAATTTTACATAAAAATGTTTAGTTTAATTAATCCTAATATTCTGTAAATATTAGAAAATACATGTACAAATACATAAAGAAATCGGAGCAAACTAAAAGTACAGAGAATAGATTTCAATAGGGAGTTGTAATTTTAATTACTTTTTTTTTAATTTGTTTGTCACTTTTTTGGCATAAATTACTAAATTCAAATTCCTCGCCAAGTTACACAGCTTGTTGGCGAGAATACGCTCGTTAACAATATTATTTATAGCTTTATTACTAAATAAAGCGAAATTCAAGCGTCGACTGCACGTGGACGTGGGAGTGAACCTCAATTATCCTAGTATCACCTTCGCCGAGCAGTAGACACTTGAATTTCGATTTTAACAAGTTTTACTTATTTTAGGTTATATAATATACTAATATAGGTACATGCTTGTATTTTTAACAAGCAGCGATAGGCTAGTGGAAATCCTTTGGACTGCTACGCAGTTGTCTCGAGTTCGAACCCAAGGCGCGCATCTCTGACTTTTCGAAGTTATATGCGTATTAAATAGTTAATTAGCGCTTGCTTTAACGGTGAAGGAAAACATTGTGAGGAAACCTGCATGTCTGAGAGTTCTCCATAATGTTCTCGAAGATATGTGAAGTCTGCCAACCCGCACTAGGCCAACGTGGTGGACTATGGCCTAACCCTTTTCACAGTGAAAAGAGGCCCGTGCCCAGCAGTGGGACAGTTTAATGCAGGGCTGATAATATATCCTTGTATTTATATTATTATAATTGCTTTAAAAAGTCACAGAAGGGCTGAATAGATTTTGGAAATGTCATAAAAGGTGATTAGAGATTCTTGCCTGTGTTTTTTCAGAGAATCATAATAACCATTCACTGTAAAAATATACAAGAAATTACCACTTTGATTGAATGCCAGTAACAAAATTGAGGCAAGCCAAGTGGCGGGCACAGGTAGTAAATAATAGTCGTTAATCTTTTAGTCAACTGCCGACCGACGCGCGGCGTTATGCACAACTTGAAATTGTTATAGATTATTATTTGTTTATATTTGATTTATTTTAAATCATTGTTGTATCTCTTTAGCGATAGCTCAGTGGGGATACCAACAAACTGCAATGCAGAGGGTCTCGGGTTTGAACCCACGTCGCGCACCTCTGACTTTCGGCAGTTAAATAACTTTTTAGAAATTATGTGCGTATTGATTGACAGTTATCGCCTGCTCCGTGCCTCGGAGAGCACGGCTGCCATGAACATCTATGGCAGTCGTTATTGGGATGTCAGTGCCCTATAATATCCTGACGCTGGTCTAGCCTTACGGTTTCGTTAGCCTTCGGGTTGCGGAGGTCAGGTGGCAACCGCTCCATGTAAAAACTGAATCCAGTCAAATCCGGTTAGATCTGAAAAGCCGACCCCCAAGTGACCTGGGAATAATATAGGCTAGCGAGAAGATTGTTGTATCTCTTTGTGACCCAAATAAAGTATAAAAAATACCGTTTCGCTTTACTCGATACAAACTCCATCTATATTACTCTGTGGATTGTATTCTTAATGCGACCCGAACAGGAATCACATTAACCCTCGTACAGGGGTGAGTGCAATAAGTACAGATGTCATATAAATGTTACTCACTTATCACAGAGGTGAAACCTTAACCTGTCGTGTTTATTAATAGGTAATACTGAGATCCAATTTACGTAAGACAGCCTTGAACACAACTGTATGCATATGTCTACACTTATATTTAATAGAAAACTAGATTTTGCCTGCGTCTTCACTCGGGTTAATTTAGACTTCATCAATAAATTTCTATACCCCGGGGACAGTACATTTTTCTGGTTGAAATGTACTCTACGTCTTTTTCTGTGCCCGTGATAGGTCATGTCAGTTGTGTAATAAAGCGTGAAATACTAACAAATAAATTCATCACATTCGCATTTATAATATTAGTATGGATATGAAGCTTGTAAATAATAAGCGGTAGTGAAGGCGACTGTTGGGTATGAGGTCTCATTGCTTCACTCTAATGCACCTACTATATACTTATATACTATATACTATACTATATACTATATTTAATTATTATGTCTATCGTGGTAACTGTGACGTTGTTGACATTGACAGATGTCAGTCTGGCATGTATGCTGCGTTCGTAAACCTCGTTTTACAAGATGCGGTAATAAATATTTATAATTATTATCTATATATTATTATTATTTATTCTGTATTTGCATGTTGTTGTTATATTATATTTAAAATTATAATATTATTAGGTATATTTATATATAATTTATAATGTAATCATATAATTTTAAGAAATTTTAATCTTAAGGCTTTTATTTTATGTTAGGCCTGCGAGAATACCAGCGTTGCAGTTAAACTGCAACAATAGCTGACGCAGATGCCTATTTTACCACCTCTATTTAAATAATTTAATTGTTTGTGTACTGTATGTTTATGTTGGTAAATAAACTTTTTCATTTCATTTCATTTCATTTCATTATATAATTCTACTTTGCTGTTACTTCAAGTCCAACCACGATACAAAATGTTGAGTTATTTTCAAAACAAGTTACAGTACTCGACTAGATTCTCGCTATACATCTATTATTTACGTGGTTTAGGTTTGCAAGAAACTTTGTAAGAAAGTTGTCTAGTCACATTGCCCAGAGGAAGATGTTTTCTTCCGCCAACGTTGCGGAATTTTCTAAGTCAGACTGTTGGGAATACATAGTGATGCATAAATAACATAGTCTTATACTTGCTGCAGAGCAATCAGTTGCAAGCGTTTATAAGCTATAGTAACCGTTTACTATCCTGCACCTCAATGGTATAAAAGAGGAATAAAATATTGCGCTAATATCACTAGAACTGTTCCACTGCATTTATCATTAACAAACTAATCTCAAAAGTAATATGTTTAGGTCCACGAGCAATATAATAAAAATAAATTGATGTAGGTATACGTTTAGTGTCGAACGTGAATCCGATTCTATAGACTTATCTGTAAAAATGCAGGCTTTATATATCCTTGCCCAACTATTCAGGGATATGAAGCGCGCGAATTAATATATACAAATAAATAAATTAATATAATATATACATATTAAATGTAGGTTATTGTTAACAACTTGTCTACAGGCTTGCTTAGGAAAGTAGGTAGGTAGGAACCTATAGTGTGAATATATTCTCAGTCGGTCAAAAGTTACACAACCACAAACATTCGAATCAACGATTTCATAATTATGTATAAAATGGATTTTAACACAATACTTGTATATTACAGAATTAATCATCAGAAACGATATTCAATTTTCTTTGAAATATTAATTTGTTGTGACATTTCGCTTTTACCAGTTACGCTCTAAAGAGAAAAAAGCTTTTCAAGTAAAACTTTTGTGCCTAAAACATAAAACTCTGTCAATAAGTCAAGTGGAACGTTTGAATTACGGAGTTTTAAGTACTTTTGGATCGATTTGAATCAAATATGGATATCGGCGTAATTATTATACTTTTATTTTATCTTCAGATGAAAGTTTAGATGAAAACTTTGCATAAATATTAAATATAAATACTAAAACACTTGAAAGAACTTTTAGTGACATACATATGTACACTTAAAATAATGGTCGTGGCAAGTACACAAATTTTCAAGTTAAATAAATACAGGGATGGCATCGTGGTTTAGGAAGTCGCTTTGCTACAGCCACTACGCCGAGTGTAGTAAGTTCGCGACCCACTCGGCACAACAATTTGTGTCATCCACAAATGGTTGCTCCGAGTGTGGGTGTTCATTGTGTCCGTTGTTTGAATGTTTGTAAAGTCCCCTGCGACACAGGATTTATTCCTAGTGCTGGAACTGTCCTTTTAAAGAAAAATAAAAACATATACACAAGTCAATCTCTATATTTAAAATAATTCTAAAACAGGTTTATTACATACTAGTTTTCCCCGCGGTTTCACACGCGTAAATCCCGTTCCTGTGCAAATATCGGGATAAAAAGTAGCTTTTGTGTGAATCCAGGTCTCCAGCTATCTACATACCAAATTTCATCTCAATCGGTCCCATAGTTTTTGCGTGAAAGAGTAACAAACATCCATACAAACCTTCACGTTTATAATATTATAGTAAGGATTATTTTTGGTTTCATCACAGTATCTAGGAGAAAGAATCACCCTATCTTGTGTCTCAAAGAGAGATACTGCACCTGCCTATCTATGGCGACTAAAATGTATGTTGCCTATACTAGCCAAATGAGAATCCTACAGGTCGCAATTTATTTTTAATCACTTAGACAGTTCTGTATTTTATCATTACATGTTATTGTAACCAATTGGTATTGGCCATTAGTATTGTAACTGGCGATGTGCGCAATTAAATTTGATCATGTTCAAAAGCTTTGCCAGTATTATTAGACTTTTTTCAACTTATGTATACATAAGTTATGAATGCTCTGAGTCCTTGAACTGGCAAAGTAGACATTCCATTGCACAATTAAACTACCATTTAAAACAACAACGCGCATTACTAATTGCAACCCAGGTGATTTATCAGAATAACCCTCTGCGTAAGATACCTGAAATAACTATAACCCAATACTTTATCCAAAAACCACACGAAAAGAAGAAATGTTGTTATTATCTATACTAATATTTTAAAGAGGAAAGATTTTATTTTTGTTTGTTAGGATTTATTTAAAACTACTAAACTATATTATCACCGTGTAACATAGGCAATATTTAAATTTAAATAAAGTACTTTCACGCAAGCGTAGCCGCTAGCAAAAGCTAGTATCACATATTTCTAAGAAAATATTATAGAGTAAAAAGTTTAAAGATATCGTGGGGTAGCCGTTTCTCTGTTCCGAGATCTTACTTAATCAATGACCGCGAAGCCACACATGCGTGAAAAATATGTGAGTGAGAAAAATCCCTTATTTCTTCTACTTTTGGTTAAATTGATATGCGTGATATATTCGTTCTAGCAATATATATGTACATATATTTTAAACATGAATAATGGATATTGCCGTATAGCTATCATTCAATAAAATAAATATACGTAGCTTACTTTTGTTGTTAGAGTGCAAGGAGCACAATGGTTACAGTTGCTATGCTATAAGGTCGTCGTGGGTTTAATTCAATAGTTACTACTAAAGTGTAACACATAACAACAGTATTTGATTTAGCTAAGTAGTGAGCAATAATACTAGGAACATATAGGTGAACAATGATTATGGCACCACTAATGCCTGCACTAAAAATAATCAAAAACAACTGAACAACTATAAAATATGTATAAGTTTAACATATAAATACACTCTATCGTTCAAAATTACTTCTATATTTTTATGCGGTCTGAGATATTCAATGCTTACAGTCTTGCCTAGACTTTCACCAACACTGTTTCTGACATCTAAATTGCATTTGTTTATTTTAGTTTCACTGAACATCCACGCTTCCCAATTCAGTTACTATTAATTTCCTGAGGAAAATGCTTCAGGAAAGTACTAGTTCCACTCGTAAAGTACAGTTTTTAATTTAGGTAACACTTGTTTTTATTCCGTACAATATTTACTTCGTTAGTTTCTTTCATAACATTTAGTTATATAACTCTTGAAAAATAAGTGAAGCCCTCTTAAGAGCACGCTGTGTTGTCAGAATTAATTGAAGTATGAAAATAAAAAGCAAAGAAATGGTTTTTGCTCTTAGCGTTGACAGTATAATTGAAGCATATGCTTATTTATATGTACGGAAAAATCACTTACTTCTTTCCGCCTTTGTCATGCTGACGTCATCTCGTCTCCAGAAGCGGAGAAAGGGCGCGAGAGCTTTAATAGTGCATTCACCATTAAGTACTCTCTTGCCCAACCGCTTAGGAACCTCCTGTTCTATCTCTGAGCTTCTGCATGATGAAGAATCGTCGGCCTGGGACCGCGTTCGTCGCCCTCCGCGGAAGCTGACGCAACCACAGCCCTCGGCAAGAGAGAACATTGTGGGACTCTTGTCCTTTCTGTAACTCTTCTTATCTTTTTGTTTCCGTGCGCATCGTGGTGTCTTCTGCCGCAATTTAGGAATGGTGACTGGTGTATTGGCGATTTGAGAAGATGAAAGAAGTTATCATGGCCTAGCGTCGATCACTGGACGCTACCTGTAACAAATCAAATGTCTATATTAATTTTAAGCCGATTACTGAGAGCACCAGTCGTTAATTTCCAAATACAATTTCTAGGTATAAGAGAATTTCTCGTAAGAAAATATTTTACCGAGTGCAAGTTCTTTTGGTCCATAAATTGGAATTAGTTTCAGACAATTCTCAGTACTCTACTTGTTAAACAGTAATAGATATCTTTTACGTAGGTTTTAAAGGTTTTTAATTAAACTGACGAAATGTGTTTAAACTTTCTAAACTTTCAGATATGGTACTAGATTATAAAACTAAAACTAATGAGTAATGCGTCGTGTTTCAAATACATGCACTTACAATAGACACTACCAAC
The DNA here is from genome assembly GCA_963675205.1 of Catocala nupta. Lineage (NCBI taxonomy): Eukaryota > Metazoa > Arthropoda > Insecta > Lepidoptera > Erebidae > Catocala > Catocala nupta. The sequence continues at coordinate 17,963,056 of OY776081.1, forward strand.
AACACGATAACGATATCAGCAAAATTACACATTCTCAACTGCTTAGTTATGAATTTTCAAGGCGGCTGATATAATTCTGAGCTTTTATTTGATGTGACCTAAAATTAACACTATATCCGGAGATAGCAGTAAGTTTACCTACTATTACACAAAAGTAGAAGAAACAAGATAAAATTATTATTTTACAATAGACCTTGGTAATGATTTAAGCTCACCTCCATACGTTGTATTTTATATTCCGCTTTTACCCCGCTTTCACAGCGTTTTATTATTAATTTTCGTTACATATTTACACTGACATTTTCTTGAGATAAAATGTCCCTATTAATATGTGATACTCCATTCCTTCAGTTATTTTTGTTCAGAAAATCACATCATTTTGCGCTATTTTAACATGAAGTAAATAGAAACAAGCAAACGTCGTTCAACATTAAGTATTTATTACCCATTTATACAACACTAGCTGTTATCGGTGAATTCAGTCGCCACTCTTTTAGAAACCTATGTCATGGTTACATTTATTTTAATTCCTATTAGAGTTTTGTCAGTATCGATTTAGCAATTTAGCTGTGAAAATGTAAAAGAGAATTACTTTCGCATTTATACATACTAGAGGTCGCTTATTGGTCAAAATTCGGCCAAAATTCCTAAGCTTGCTACTTTGTTTTCTGTTTTTCTCTATTACATATAAATAAGGTATAGGTAACCATAACCATACAAAGAATTTTACGACGTCTGACGAACAATGTCGAAATATTACGAACGCTATTCGACTGCGTGTGTCAAATGCATGGTTGTGTGCGTGTAGTGTTTTCATTAATTTAATATATTTCTAATGCATATTTAATAAAATATTAGGATTCGAATCGCCTTCTCCATATAAACTTTAATTGTGCCGAATTTTATACTCCTCCGTCCGCGCAGTTTTCGTAAAAAGGGGTGCAAACTTTTTGCTTCGTGTATTAATATAATAATATACATAGATGTAATATTAACTAGAAAGTTCCAGAAAACAATGTTGTCGCTTAAGCGGTCATCTTGCTACTGAAGCCACGCCAAGTGCTATGGGTTCGATCCCCACACAAGGCAAAAAAATTGTGTGATCCACAAATGTTTATTCCGAGTCTAGGTGTTCTTAATGCCCGTTGGGTAAATATTTTTAAAGTTCCCCACGAAACAGATTATTTCTGGTACGGAACGTTTTTAAAAGCAGAAACCTATACGATAACATAACACTCAAGGCAATTAATTATCCGTTGAATCAATTATCTAACTTTTGCAATCGATTCTAAGCTACTTACGCTGGTACAGGCACATTAGGTAAATATGGTGCAAATATATGTACATTACACGCTACTTAGTAATGTTGTAGGATATTTAGAATTACAACGTTAAAATCCAGCTAACCTAAGCTCTATTCAACCCTTCTGTGCTGTTATGAATGTGAAGAATCTTGACACAACAAAATAGTCTAACAAATTAATTCAACCATTTTACCCTGTTTCATGAAGAGCAAACAGCCACGTAATTACTCATGTAAACATTATAATTAAGCACCTGCTGTTATTATGGAATATGTAAGAGTAGTAAGACCCAACTTCTAACAAACTGTCCTTTTTAAGTGCTGAAAATACGCCTGTTTAAAAGATTTAAACTATATATAGACCTCGGTGGCGCAGTGGTATTGAATGCGATGGATGGATGAATTAGGTCTCACGTTCGATTTCCAGATCGAACTAAATGTTAGAGGTTTTTGTCTACAAATTCTCAGTACCTATCTGATCTATTAGATCACTACTGAGGCTGGAACTACGCCTAATAGACGCCAATGGGCTCGACCTATATATACGTATAACCTACAGTCATACCTGGCGAAATTTATGTGTAATTTACATCTGCCTTCAAAGGGGGTTGCAACCGTGAGTAAAAAAAATTAAATTCTCTGTTTTTAATGTCTTCTTTTCACTGAGAAACAATTTCTGGACATAGTGTTTTTATTATACTGCAATGGTACTTACGCTTAGACTGTGCCGTAAGCATTATAAGCGTAATAGCAATTCTACGATTGCTTACAAAATTCGCAATTCGTCGATCCCAGCAAAAAGGCATTAAAGATGGAATAAAAGGAAAGGAATGAAAGATACTGGTAGGCATGTGAGTGTAAAGCACTGTAACATTGTTACTATTTTTACGCCAACTTTCTGTAAGAGTGTAGTACCTACCTAAAGACCAAGCGCTTAGCAAAAGCGATTTCAGACGCATTCAAGAATATTATTCCTAAAGGGTTTGACAAATTGACTACAAATTGTATTTTGAAAGTGTTTTAGGCTACTGTTGGTATGTTAATACATGATGTTACGCCTGTTTATTTCTGTGAACTTTATTTTTTTGCTTTTGAAGATTAATTGAAGATGGTTTATGTTTCGTTACAAGTTTTTACAAGATTATAATATCAAAGTCTCCAGGCAGCTCACCAGTATTCCTATCGCATCGCGAGAACTTAATATCATTAAAGCAAAGAAGAATTAAATCTTAGCACTTTCCTTGAAAATAATCTACACTCTGTACCTAGAAAATTAAAAAAGGTTGCATTGTAAGATTCCAGCAGAAAATTATTGCAGCGCTGCACTAGTTAAATAAATTATCTCGGAAATTATTTCTTCTCGAACAAATGGAACCTTATCTTAATAATTTAAGTGGATTAAGAAAATCCAGCTAATTTTACTGCACAGACAGCGATTTTTCCTCGGCTAGATAAAGGTTGAAAATTCACAAAGAATTCCTTTAACTTTTGCACAAATTAAATAATCTTAATTGCGTTAGAAATCCAGCTTCAGGCGGTATAAGTTTCGTTTAATAAAAGTAATTAAAAATACTTATATTTTAGTTAACTTACATAAATTTGATATTCAGCTTAAATATATCAATACAAATGGATCAAAATGTTCTATTGCTTGCACTAGCTATTGCACTTCAATTATATATCTGGAAGGTATATAGTGTATAACGGCAAGATATAGCTATATATATAAACTTCTATTATTTCAAAGTAATAACTATTATAAAATAGTTATTGCTTTTAAATAATAGACGTTTTGTCAATACTGCCAATATCTTCACAACAGTCAACTGATTTAAATAAATCGAGTGATGCTGATGTACGCTCAGAAGCCTCAGTAAAAGTTATACAAACTGTTATAATAGTCATAAGAAATTATGGTATTGATAGCTTTGGCATCTATGTGTATCTATACTCTTATGCTAATGTGTGGTACTAATGTAATAAAAACAACCAGACACGAGCTTGTTATAGACACAGAATACATATTGTGGGTGATTTAAAAAAAAACTGATTATATCCGAAGATTTATGAACATTGACGTACAAAAACCGGATATTTTGCGGATTTCACAATTTAATAACTTTGTGTTCAACTTATTTCCTAAGCTCAGTTTTGTTTAATGCTGTTAAGTAGAACTAGAAATATGATGCATAGTGTAATCTACGTATTATAGATAAATACTATCAGATAACAAATCCTGAAAGATGCTTTTTGTTTTATTTGGATTCCTGAAATATCTAATAATAATCGATTTTATATGATAACATAACTTTGTCGGATATACATATACATATATTACGACTTCAAATAAAACCTTCTCATTTTGTTACATGTTTTCAATTAATATATTTGATATAACTTGTGTTTCGTTATTGGAAAATCAGAAATGTCAAGACAATAGAAATTATATTATTAAATAAGGTACATGTTTGACTATGACAATCGAAACTAAGTATGTGTATTATTTTCATCAATGTTTCTTTTTATTCTTCGCGCGAAAGATGCTGATCAGATTTTGATCAATAAAACTATGGTAGCTTGGATTTCAACTTAAACTTTAAGATACGCATTATTTAATTATTTTCTGTAGAACAGAAATTATGTTTGATGGTATCTATGTAGGTATATATCAAAATATCTATCAACCTGTATACAAAAAAAATTGTTGGGTTGTTTGGGTTATAAAATATAGCTTAGAAACGAGGCGGTCATATGATCAGATGGATGGAACCTGCAAAATTTTAAAGGGAATGATCAAGGCACCGAGTCTTCACGACAAATGTTGCAGATTGTTTGGCCTAACAACTATTGTCGCAACAGAAAGCACTGATTACTGGGGGTTCCAGCGTGCCGTACTGTGGCACACTTTAACTCACCCATACCTCGGTCACTAAAGCAGCTGAACGCTATATGTTATATTATTATATACTGCGAGGAGCAAGCGTGCATGCAAAATTTTAAATGTATGTCATATTATTTTGATTAAAAAGTGTAATTAGCGCAAGTCGTTCTTTGAGTGTTCTTGAGTCGTTGTAAATAAATAAATAGTTTGACAAAGTCGCCGACAAAGTGTCGAGCATAAATTACTATAAAGATTTATATCGAATTCTATATGTAGGTACAGTTCATTTACAGCTGTCCTGCCATTTTAAGTACTTATGTACATCCATAGTGACCTATAATCAAAAACAATTCAGCACCCTTGCATCACAAACTCTAAAAAATTAAATGATCCCAAAAATATCGGTAAAACGAGTTTTCTATAGTTAAAATACAAATCAAATACGGATCATGGCATCCGTAGAATACAGATGCTTTTGTGAACTTTAATCTATTACCTTTTCAATGTTTTATTGTCAATATAGGTGCCGTCATAAAACTCATTGCCACTAAACTTGGCATGGCATACATAGAGTACGGCTAATTGATATTAATACTCAGTCATAATAGTGAGCTGTATAATAAAGACCATTTACTGTCCCCCCTGTCATAAACTGTCTCATGAACAATGAAAGATTCATTACCCCATCACTAATATTATCCCATGTGGCGAATGTGCTAATCAAATAATGGCCATTTTATGTCTTAAACGTAACGTACCTCATAAAATTGACAAAAATAGGCCAATCACAAAAAAGGTTGCTGTACGTATTGCTTTTATCTAAGACAGCCAGTTTGAATGTCGGTCGTGAGCCAGATTTACTTTTATTTTCTCGAATTTTATCTCATGTCACGCTCTGTCCCAGATACCTACGATTTTCCTCGTTTGCATTTTTCCATTTTATGGTTTTATTATATCATAAAACTATAAGAACAGGTGTTTTGAATACCAAATTATAATATAATTATAGTTAAGAATACTATTAGATCGGCACCATACTTGGATTAATTATATATTAATTATATACTTTATAAATAAACGCCTATATCCCGTAACCACTATTCGTAAATTATTTTAGTTCCCAAGTTATAAGGCATGTTGCCGTTCATCGGGCATAATGCCAGACTTCAGCCTTTATTATTTGCTGCTACTTTCAATTTGTTGACCGAAAAGCCTAATAACACCTTGGCCGATCCGGTAATTGAACTCGAAATCTCATGCACAATAGTCGCGTTTACAACCGCTGTGTATCCGAGGTGGTAAAAGTAGAACACAATATCCAATTCCATTCCTATGTAAAGTTCGTGATATAGATTAGTTTTATTTATGATATTTACTAACGCTCACGAGAATTCACGTCATCCGAATAAAACTGTTTTTCCAATGTTAGGTTTTATTATACGTTAGTCATTTCACAGTAAGCGAAAATCCCTAAACGTTGTTTTATTCATAATCAGTCTGAATTAGGTTGTCGCACTTTTGAAAAGCTTACTTTTAAAGTTATCGGTAGGTATTCGTTTCGTGTGTTAAATGTGCAATACAGTACAGTATATATAACACTTACACGTGTTTAATACATTCATATAAACAATGTGCAAACATTCAGTCAGGCATTACATTGAAACCTAATAATATAATAGCAGCTTGTAAATTGTCACACCCCATTGTTGTACTGGGCACAGGCCTCTTCTCAGCATAAGAAGGGTTAAGCTATAATCCACCACGCTGCTCGGCAAACATCACATATCTTCGAGAATATTATGGAGAACTCCCAGACATGCTTGGTTTCCTCAAGAAGTTTACTTTAACCGTTAACTATTTAATACGCATATATCTTCGAAAAGTCAGAGGTGAAGTTCAAAAAGCCACGGGATCGATCCCGAGGCCTCTGCATGGCAGTAGCAACTAGGCTATCGCTGCTTCTCACGTTTGTCTATTTCACATTAAACAAAATCTCTAATTCCTAAATCCTTTATTCAAAATGTTTTATTCTAAAAAGCGCAATATAGCTTTAGACTTAATAATAAAGTAATAATGAAAAAGCCTATATAAAACAGTCGACAGAAGCTGGAAATGTTTTATTTGAACTGTGCTTTCAATATTAATACATACACAACAAATTGAAATTGGGCTTTGCCTTTTCGCCTACACTGTACAGAATTGCAATATCGTTATGCGCTGAAACTGTTGTGTATTGTGTATGTAAATGACAATGTGACAGATAAAACGTTTGTGATACACAATGTTGAAGTATTGACGACACGCCCCGTTTAATAAATCAGTAATTTTGCTACGAATAAATTATTACGAGGGTATACCATTGTATTATATTTTTGGTTCTTACATTTTTATGTTTTTCGCATTACAGTACGATATAATCGTCAAAGGACTATGTTGCAATTACAATTGTATGTAGTTCGGAATTATCTTTATTTACTTTAGTGTTGCACAGCTTATAACTTATTTATCGTTCTTTTAATTCTTATAACACTACGATAAATTAGTCAGAGATATCCACTATCACGCATTGATTGATTGATTTTCACTGTCACCGTATTTCAACCACCTCGGTGGCCATGGCGCAGTGATAGTGAATGCGAAATGCTTTACATGATCCGGTTCGATTGCCGGGTCGGGCGAAGTATTATAAGTTTTATATAAATTCCCAGTAACAGCACAAAATTTGAGATTGCGACTAATAATCGTCAATAGGCTTACCCTTTATTAAGTAGAACCTTAAATAGCTGACAAATTATGTAGTTAATACACGTCTGCATACCCCTTCTAAATATTGACGTGAGAGTATGTGTGTATGTATATGAATTATTAATTTAATTGTAACAGCGCGAAGATTGACTATACTTTGGGTTAACGTAAAGGTCGCTCCTCGTATCTGCAAATCGGATTTACGGAAGAACTTAAATTTGAATAAACAATAATTTTGTTACCGTAAAAGTTTAATTAAATGACCCAGTTTAAATACCAATATCCACCGGGTGGAGCCTGAGGATAAAGCTAGTATCATATAAGAGAAAAAGCAAATGGCAGTGATAACATTACTTTAATATATTATCCTTCCATCAGATATAACTAATCAAACGATAGCATATGGATTATTAAACTCTTTTGTATTCGTACCTTGACAATCGCTATCCTCCAGATAAATTCAATTTTAGACGGAGCATTCAATAAATCCGTAAAAGTCTCATGAATAATGTAAATGAGTACTTTAGCACCAATATAACGTCAACGACTTGATGGATGACTAAAATAAAACAAAAACGTTAAGATATGAATGAAAATGTTTAAAGAAAATCATTTTAGCTATTGATCTTCGTTACACGTGAGAAGTCTGCCCATTTTTCACCAAAAACGAGCGTTGGTATTTTCTTCGTGCTTAAGTTATCGCCGTTTTTCACTCATCTGTAATGATGCAGATAGATTGTATGATGCTTATACAAGTTATACAATCTTAGTTTATATATATTTGTATATATTAAATTAGGTTTATCTTAGTTTGAGTAAAGTATTTGATGAACATGAACGACAAAATATTGACTACGAAAGTATAAGTAGAAGAAGACTGATTTAGTATACCATCCCTGTTATAGTGGTAATTAAATTATTTTAATTAGCCTGGGATCTTCGGAATATCTATACATATTGTATAAGAAGAATGAATGAGACAGTCAAATGGTTACCACTTCAACCACTACACCAAACGCGGAGCCATTTATTAGCGTATTTCAATCATATATATCCGAATGACATTCGTTTTCTTTACATTACGTAAATTAAACCGAAGCGCTAGGAGATAAGGGGACCATTACCATCAGATCATGATAGTTTAGAGAACAGAGAGTGAACTTGCGTTTGTATACATACTTGTAATATCTCCTGCGCAGTTGGCCTGTCGCCGTTAAGGTTTGCCACCATGACCAAAATTAGTTCTGGAGTTCGGTTTGAATTAAGCTATAAACCGAAAAGCAGATCGAATTTCAAATGCACGTCCTTAAAAATTGGATTCTTTAAGCCTTTCACTGCATCTTTAGGGATTGATTTAATTTAGTCGAGGCTCTCATTAAACCATCTCACGAACCGAAAACCAAATATAGCCACCCCTGCAAGCATAAAACGAATCAAACGATCGAGACGTGTTCGCAATCAAAATTAGACATTTTACTAACTAATATTAAGTTTTGCTTATTACTGCCTACCCCTAGATATATGCGTTATACCAATATAATAGTTTAATCAAGGAATCAAACTTAGAGCGCATCATACGCTACTTGGTGCGTAACATTAAGTATTTATTGTGACTCTATTATCAAAAATGACTATTGTAAACTTTATCGTTATCTATTTTCATTTATACCATGACATAATATTATTAACCCTTAAACACATAAATATACTTTACGCTTACAGTCGTCATATAGACACTCCCTGCCTAATACTTTTCCAGAATCAAGAATTAAGTAAAAAAAAGACGGCGATCATTAGCCACAGATTTTTAACTTAAGCCAAAGATCGAGTACAGCAGTTAGAATCATAAATGAGAGGTCCTTTTTCACAACGTCTTGATACAAAAGATAAGACGGCGTAATAACCCGTGATTGAATAGTATAAAAATAACATTTTGAGTAAGCTATTACAATAAATCTAAGTCTGGCCCATTGACATTTTTAATGACAAAAATTCTCAACATTTTAAAAAGTATCTTCTTTGTAATACGATTTCTATTTTATTTTGTTGATTTTTGACAAGAAAGAAATACCACATGGGTTGCTTCTTCTGCAATTCTGTCGTCCTTGTGCATACGTGCTGAGTAATGGATGGCGCCGAGCGCAGTTAGTCCGACAATATCATATTTGTAGCGTCTATGTATGTAGTTGTCTCTACATAGATTGTGTCTACTTGGATTGTATAAAACGTCAAAATCCGCGTCTCTAGGAGAATGTGCTGTGCGCACACGCTGGCATTTATTATATATAGTATTAGCTTTTACTGATAAATAAAAAAAAAATTAACAAGGCCTGTAGCTCAAGTGTATATGGGATTATAGTTCTCCGATCATTAATAAAACTTAATTTATTAGTGATAAAATAAAAGAATGAAAGAATAGATAATATGTTAGAGGTGGATAGAGACACAAAAACAATAATTTCAACCTTTTTCTCTATCAGCCTATATGTTTGTACGTGCATTATGTAAAATATACGGTACAAAACAGAATGCGGTTTTTTATTCTATTGCTAAAGTTCGGCGATGGCAGAAAGCTGTAAAAATTGTTGGATGTTTGAAGAGAGACATAAGCTATTTTTACCTTATCTCTTCTGAAAAATCTATAAATATGTACAAACAAAATATTTAGGTTAGGGGTTTTGAAGTGTCATGGATGATGTTCTTAGTTAGAATTGTCGCTTTAAGATTCAAATGTTAGCCTACTATTATGTAGGTAGGTATAAAGATATAGATTATTAGGTAGATAATCATTAGATTACCAATCTAATAGTCTACATCCTTATACATAAAAATACTTTGAATAGAAAATAAATGACATATTTAAAATAAAAAGTTACCTATTGCCAAATTTCACACGTGTACGATTATAGCTGGCAAAAGCTTGATAGTGATTAATTTTTATTAGTGATCGTAGTTATAGATATGACATATACACATTTACATTTTTTCAATCTAAGAAAATATTTGCCCGGATCTAAGGATCCAGTGGCATAAATTTGCACTCAATTTTACGACCGATCTTCAGATCCCAGCTTCAAATTTGTGAATTTTCTATACCATGAGTCCTGAGACATGACCGGCATAATATGGATATTTTGCTTGCACCCTTCGTGGTTATAAAGAGGTGAGGTCAAGGGTGAAAGTATATAATAAAATATAATATACTCTGCCGATAACTATAAATCAAACCTTACGTAATAGGCGAATAGCTTTAGTGGAAGACGAGCTTACGGCGCACCTGATAAGAGCTAAGCTTCGCGCGTTGTCTTCGGTGTGTGTGAATTCCAACAGTATCTGCAGCCAAGCCACTACCTTTGTATACTGTGATAATCATGCTCAACATAAACTTTGTTTAAAAACAAACATATCATTGCGTCTGGTGTTTCAAATCCTGTGGTGTTATTGAGAATTTCGCGACAGAGAAACTCAAAAACTTATTTACCAATCGAGAATCAATTTGGTTAGGTCCATTATGAATTTATGCTACTGTAATCGCAAGGCAGTTAACTAACAAAAAAAAAACGATTTTTTACATTATACTCGTATTATAAGCCTGATCTTGAATATTAGGCACTTGTCTAGTTTTTTTTCTTTGATGTACCATGCGCGAAAGTTTTAGTTCCATCTGAAGTGAGTTCGCGTAGCGTCGCATTACCAAAAACTAGACATATGAGGTGAACGCGAGGAACGGTAGGGGTGGAACTGCGCAATCTACAGCAACTTTAGAACGAACTAGATGTTTGAGGCACGGTGTACGAAAATAGTTGAAATTTCAGTTGCATTCCACAGCAATAAAATACCGTACTAGAACTCTGTGAAAATAACTCAGTACGGTTTTAAGCGATGCGAATAAATATTATAAAGATTTTGATGTAAAATGATGAAATGATATTTGCGATCTTAAATCGGCTATAGTTTAAGCAATTTCAGGAGCTTTTACTTTATTACATACATATATTCATAGTTGCATGCCTGTTTTCTAGAGGGGTTGGCAAAGACTACGGATTTCCATTTGTTACGATCCTGACATACTTCTCTGGTTTCATTCACTTTCATCATATTCATCATACATGCTCGCCGGTTTAAGATGCTTTTAGCCTGACCTTTGTCCAGTACGTCTCCGATCTGATCGACAAACCTTCGCCTAAGTCTTCCCCTTGCGACTGTTCCATTCACACTAACGTTATAAACTTTCTTAGTCAGTTTCCTTATCGTCCATTCTTTTTATTTGCCCAAACCAGCTTACTTTATTTATTACAGTAAAAGATTATGCAACTACTACATTGAAAATTAAAGTAGTTTGTATGCACGCCCACGATTGTTTTAGCAAAATTGAAACAAAAATAAAATGCGAGAAATGTGTATGTATTACTTAATCACGCGTAAGCTGTTGAAAGCAAATATATGTAACTTGATCTTCAGATAGATTATATACTTGATTAGACTCATAGAATATTTTTAACCTAGTATGCGTTTCTGTGGGTTTCACGCGGGCAGAGACGGCAGCAATTAGTTAGTAATTAATTTGTAAAGGCGAAGCGACTACTTAATGCATAGACATGAGGCCGCAGCCATAGCTGTGAAGTCAAAGTATACATTTCGGTTAAAGCTCTCTCATAGCAAATGTACTCTATTTACCTCAGGATTGTCAGTATGCCATGGAATTTCAGCTGTAGATATGTCTAATTTTATTTGCTGTCCGCAGTCTGTAGTATATAGTAACGTCAAAGACTAACATTGCATTGGTTAGTATATATTTATACACCTTCTCTTAAGAGATAGTCAAAACAAAAATTGCGAGTCATTTTCCAGGTACGGATCGAAGAAAAGAAGGTAAAAAGAGGCTAACGAACGTAGTCGAACTAATTCATTGTGTGTTTCGCTGGTTGTCAGAACATCAATAAGTCTTCAACACGAAAGTGAGTATACGACATCTATTGGTTTTCTAAAATTCTTGGTAATTACTTCATCTTTGTACAATGTATTGTGATTGTGTCTACATAATCTTTGGTATTGAGTGATCTTCAGTTTGTGTCCAGGGCCTCTTGTTAACGACGAGTTTTTATGTGTTTACATTTGAAAATATTCTCAGCAAACCACACAAGTAAACTCGTTCAGGTGTAGATCTCCACTTACACTTAATTTCCTACACAATTGTTAACATGTATACACTCATATTATTTATTTTTGGAAAGTAAGATCTTTATTTCTTCTGTATCGCATATAGCAATATCGTGTAATCGTATTTATCAAGATTGTATATGCCGCATTTTGCGCGAGCTACATACGCGAGTTATTCATATGCGCAACTTGCGGATGTTACCCGTGTAGTACAAAAGCTATAGGTAAAATACAATGCGTCCCGTAAACAATGAAACTAAAACACTTTATACGGATTTTGTCCTGTTGTTTATTTTACTTTAAAACAATTTTATTACATAATTTTGAAAACTCTAACACTATTATTATTAAACTTTATTACAATTTAAGCTATTTAAATTAATTAAAACGTGTGATTGCCACGTGTATTGGTTTTCAACAACCATATTATATCAAGGTATATTTGTCTATCTTTATAATATTAGTATAGATGACATTTACAATATATTTAAATTATTAATTTTAAAACGAATTAATCTAATATATATTTACAAACGTATTAAAAAAGATAACATCATTACAAAAACACAAACATTGAAACTATTTATTTTTAAGTTTACCCTTTGCCCCGACGTTTCGGTTGCTTTACAGCAGCCATGTTCACGGGGAGACTAAGATGGTAGTTGTCTCAATGTTCTGAAGTGGACCTAGTTATTTCAAATTACCCGAACATAATTTAATCTTTGGTGTTTCTATTTACGCAGAATGAGCTCAATGTATCATGAAGTCTAGCTGTGTTTTGCTTATTCTTGGGTTTGACTATTTGAATTAGTGGATCCCAAGCTGGTGGTACATTCCAACCATCTTCTCTATTGAAATTAGGATGTTTTTTAATTTCAAGGGCCTCGCGAAGCATCCTTGGTAGGATTGAGATCCTATTGTGAGTCAGGTCGACACACCAACTTACTGACTGGCTCAGCATGTAGCAAAAATACTTTCACCACTCAGAGGCAACTCGAGAGTACATGTGAAGGAATCATACTAATTTGTGAGTGAGATTGAACACCTACATCTCACTTTGTCAGTGAGACGTAGGTGTTTAATCTCACTAAACAATGGTTAGTTTTGATGTGCAGTATTTATTTTCATGCATAACTGTTCGTGACTGTATTGATATAACTAAAAGAAAGCTAATAGATAAAAAAATACTAAACCATTGCTTAACAACTGGCTATCTGTTGTGGGACAATAAATTCTACATACAAGTGGATGGTGTGGCAATGGGCTCCCCAATATCGCCTGTTGTTGCCGACATATAATACATAGAGGACTACGAGGCTCGATCTCTGCAGACTACCACCATCACACCCAGGATTTATAAGACGTATGTAGACGATACTTTCACAATATTACCAACAGATGGTGTAAATGCATTCCTAAAACATCTTAATTCCATTAAAAACAACATCCAATTTACTATGGAATTAGAGGCAAATAATTCATTAGCTATGCACAGTGTGCACAGCACACTGTGTATAGGAAAAAGATCCATACAAATCGGTACTTAAACGGTGAATCTTACCACTATCCTAAACAGTTAGCTACCGTGGGAATATCTTTGTTTTAGAGAGCTTACGGGAACTGTGACAAGAAACACCTGGACACTGAGCTTCAACATGTCAAGCAAGTACTGCAAGACAACAAGCTCCAACAACAGCCGCGCCGCCATCATAGATCCCGAAAAAAGCCAGCCACAGTCGAGCGCCAGCCTGCCATACTATCATATGTAAGGGGTGTCACTGACAAGATTGGCTACATCTTGAAGCGAGCTTCAATCAACACATACTTTAAGCCGCCAACGAAGATAAGTAAATTTTTACCATCCGTCAAGTGCCGATTACCTATATAAGATGCAGGGTCTATAAAATAGATTGTGACTGTGGACTCTCATACATTGGTCAAACCAAGAGAAGCATAGGCACCCGGATAAAAGAACATATAGCTGATGTAAAACACTAACGCTCGATGAAGGCTGCTTTGTGTGAACACGTGCAACAGGGAACCAACCTAAGCTTTGACAAACCACAGATACTCGCAAAAGAACACTGATTACCTACCAAGGATGTTTCGCGAGGCTACTGAAAAAAAACGTCCTAATTTCAATAGATAAGATGATTGGAATGTTCCACCAGCTTGGGTCCAGTAATTCAGTAATTCAAATAGTCAAACCCAAGAAGAAGCAAACCATAGCTAGACTGCATGATACTTTCAGCTCATTCTGCGTAAATAGAAACACCAATGATTAAATTATGTTCGGGTACTTTGAAATAACTACACTGGAACATTGAGACAACTACTATCTTAGTCTCCCCGTGACCATGGCTGCTGTAAAGCAACTGAAACATCGGAACAAAGTGTAAATTTAATAAAAATTGTTTTAATTTATTTAAATAGCTCAGATTGTAGTAAAGTTTAATAATAGTGGTGTTGGAGTTTTCAAAATTATGTAATAAAAGTGTTTTAAAGTAAAATAAACAACGTGACAAAATCCGTATAAAGTGTTTAATTTCAATGTATAACATTCGCGTAAACATAAGACTAAATAAATACTATGAAACTAAATCTCAAAATATTTTTGTTGAAATGGATTTTGTACAACGATGTTATAATAACTGAATATAAAGTCGCCATATCCAGCCTTGTAGTATGCAACATAAAAGATTGAAATAGTAATTTAAATTACATATTGTATTTTACGGAGTATGTAATTATTACATAGGCATTAAAATTTAAAAAAATGTATAGCATATTTATGTCAGCTGCTATAAATGTTAACAATGTAAAAATTATATAATAAGTAATTAAATTTTAATTTGCATTCAAATAATAATAATAAGCATATCAATAAGTCCAATATTGCATGCAGATATGCAAACCCAGACCAACAAATTAATTATATAATAATATAATATAATAATAATATAATATCAGCCCTGTATTAAACTGTCCCACTGCTGGGCACAGGTCTCTTCTCAGTGTGAGAAGGTTTAGGCCATAGTCCACCACGCTGGCCTAGTGCGGGTTGGCAGACTTTACATATCTTCAAGAACATTATGGAGAACTCTCAGACATGCAAATTTCCTCACGATGTTTTCCTTCACCGTTAAAGCAAGCGATAATCATTATTTAATACGCATATAACTTCGAAAAGTCAGAGATGCGCGCCTTGGGTTCGAACCCGAGACCTCTACGTGGCAGTCCAACGGTTTCCCACTAGGCTATGGCTATTCTTAATTGCTAACTCTTAACAAATTAATTGCTTTAAATTAAAACTTCGTATTATTCTGAAATATAGACTTGTAATGTTTTCGATACTGTATTCTAAAATCGATTTAAAAATACTATAATTTCTTTAAGAAATAGACTAACCTATATATATGTATATACTAAAGTCATGTTTGCCATTGGATAAAATAAAAAAGAGAGATTCTTAAACATCGTTAATTAACATATAATCGTTAAGAACACGCTACATAGTTTTGACAAAATATATTTCAGTTTGAAAGTAAACTCAATTGCAAGTATATGCGGTCACCGCCCTTTCAGTTAAATAGCGGCCGGTTCGAATAATTGTGCGCCATAAAGCGAAACTACTACTCGTAAACAAAACTAAAATATTCTCAGCAGTCTTCGTTAGCTTGTCACTTTTAATGTACTGCTATACTTTCCCCCGGAGTATAATTATCAACATCCCATCGAAGTTGTGGTTGGGCACTTAACGAACCGGGCAGGTAAAAGGTTATTCAGCGCAGTAGTTCTGTATTGGTCAAGGCATGTATGAAAATCACATTACTGTCAGTTGGAAGTTGACCATCTAACAGGATATGGATAATCCTAGAGATATGTTACAATTCCAATATAAGGGGAATTCGTAACGTTTTAACAGTAGATGAAGTAAAGTCAATCTTGTTTTCTCTTAATTATTCAATTTCAGTTGGAGTTGATTTCAGCTAAGCACACTGAAGGCATGCTAGTAATAGATTAAATATATTGATTTAGTTTATTCAGACAACCCAAGCAAGAATAGTTGTGATATTTCATATGCTTATATAAAGAGATCACAACTGTATGTTATTAACACAAGACCGAATAACGCCAATAATATTTTAATGTGGAATAATCCATACGGGAAAAGCCTCACAGCAGCGGCTAAAACTTGGTTGTTTACGTAAATTAATAACTTCCACATCAAGAATAATCCCTCTTTGACTTGAGGTTTTTACAACGAACACCTATTAATGAGCACTTGGCGACCGCAGAAGACATTTTATCTTTGTCTAAACTAACTTTAAATACAGAGATGCTTATACCCACAACTGAGTGGAAAACATGAAATAAATAATAAATAAATTGAATCTACTCCATCGGAGATGGTAACATCCAATTTTGCTAGGAGGTTACTGTGTCAAGAATAAAGTGGCAAATTTGGGTGACGTCAAGGAAACGATCGCCATAACCCATCCTGACGACAAGTCCTTACATAAAAGCGAACTCTGGCATTCCAATCTGGGTTAAGGTCGGCTACAATTTGTTGGAAAATAGTCGCTTGTAAATGTCACATGCATAGATTGAGCGCTTTTTTAAGACTTATATTTGGCGAAAGCTATTTTTAACAAAATGGCTACAACGTTTCAGTTTATGTTGACCTATATCAATTTTAAGGATTTCTAAAAGAGTAGAATTTTCTCAATTGGTTTCTTTTTTATTGCTTTGATAGGCTTGTGGCATACATTTGCGCAAGAACCTTGGTTTAATTATCTAGCCAGTTGGGATTGATGCCTTTTCTGTTAGAAAAATATTATCAGTTGCACAGGTTATTCAATTTAGAAATTACTTTATTATTACGTGGAACTAATACACATCTGCCTGCCCCTTTGAGATAAATAAAGGTATAGAGACGAGCCTAAACTCACATTTGTAGATTAGACTCGTATAATTGTATAATTGTTTAGTAAGGTGACTGACTATGGTAAAGCCTATCGCGTTACGCAAAAAGAGTAGCTTGACTCGTTACAATAATCTGTGGAATCGGACCGACAGCAGTAGTTGTTGTCGTGGAATTTAGTGGTCAGGTGGCCATTAATCTCGAATAAGTACCGTGGTGACTTAAACCACACCGCATCCATATAGTTGAATGCTCTTGCAAAGCTCTGACAAAAATAAATATTAACAACGTAACCATTTATAAAAAAAATACTTTGTGTTTATGTATATGTCGGAGCGTCAAGAAAATAATAATTTCATTCATTCAATCATTTCTGTAATTGGAGTTGAATAAAGCGCCATCTATTGGTTTTTTTCGGAACGTCAAGCGTAAGCTGCGTTATGGATCAAATCAGAAATAATCAACTTTTATTGTTTTATTTCTCTTGTATTTGCCTATCATTAGTATACGTACGAAGTATAATACCACCCCTATATTTTGTTGCTTCATCGTGTCTAAAGCGAGTTGCCGTCCTACTCTCTGACATATATTTTACTTTGTTACCATATTTTATTACTTTATTTGAGAGAACGTAATGAGAAGAGATGATCCCGTATAAATTTGATCAAAATCTGGCCTTCAACTTTGACAATATTTGCATGAGGAAAGCGCGCTAACAGTAATTGGGTTGAAGAATTCAAACAGTATTGAAGACTCCAAATACTGTTAAAAAGATATCGTCTGTATAAATATAAAATATATTTATTATAATATTTGAATTATTATCTACTTACTTAATTTCCGTTTTTAGACAAGTCAGTACAATTTTATGTTCAATGACATAACTATCTCGATAATCGTTTGATACAAGTTTACCTTTAGACTTACAGTTAATATACTATTTACTCTTTATTATAGGTTTGCTTCCTACAAACAAAAAATTAAAGTCTTTTCTTTTAACTATAAATGTGCAGCCAACCAGTGTATAAACTCATATCAAAAATCCCATCTTTTT
This sequence comes from Catocala nupta, assembly GCA_963675205.1. Lineage (NCBI taxonomy): Eukaryota > Metazoa > Arthropoda > Insecta > Lepidoptera > Erebidae > Catocala > Catocala nupta. The sequence continues at coordinate 17,981,123 of OY776081.1, forward strand.
TCATTCTCTTTTAAAAGTACCGAATTATATAGACATGATGTAAGTATTTATTCAAACATTTGTAAAATCCATTAACGAAGTTTCTTTATACGTAGGTATATAGTAACTAGTGCAATTATTGTGGAGTAATTCAATACTACGCCGACCGCGCGGCATTGCGCCAAGACCAATTTATTATATTATTTCTATTACCAATGTTGCTCGTCACTCAGAACACCAGTTAACGCTACGTTTCGGGAAAATTATTGGAGAAATTACAAGAATTTGTTATTCGATAAAATTGTAGATGGCCAGGCTGGTAAAGACAAGACACAAAAATCTCCTTCGAGTTGTAAATAATATATGGGGCAAGAAGTCGAAATAAAGGGGATCATAAAAAAGCGGTTATAGCGTCTACTAGAGATAATTTGAGCTGGTAACGTTAGGGAACCGACACAAGCAAAACCTAAACTTGAAACAACTATATTATATGTATCGCGTATTAAACCCACAATAGCCTACGTGTACGCAATAGCCAAATGATAATGAAATTAAAAATATTGTTCAACACAAAAGATTACATATCCAGTTACAGAGTTGCTAAATAATCCATTAGTGTAAGTACTGCTAATGTATTGTAATAATACCATGGTACAAAAGTGTGAAGAACAATATCACGAAGTGCGGGTAACCAATTAATAAATATATGGGATAACATTAAAAAGGTTTAGGTTAGTAAGAAATACATACCGGGACATATCGATAAAGAAAAATAAGCCATATTCTGATTGTGTTAAATTAAAGGAGCGTCCTGTGAACTATTTGTCTTAAGTAGGTTACTGTTAAAAATAGTTTCTACACAAAGGAAAAAAATATTGACACTATGTCTTTATTCAATTCAGAATCTATTTATTTAATAGTAATGATGACTGGTCTCAAAGTCATAGTCTATTAAAAAATACGTGTACCAATATCTTTAAAATTACAATAATACATATAGAGAGGGATTAAAAAAAGAGTCAATTAAACAATTAATTGAGAATACCCAACGACTCTAGGCATTAAGTATTCGAACACAAAATATGCTTCTAAGTGTATCGCCCATAAGTAAGCCAGTATAATTCATCGGGCACTAATCCACATTGAGTATTTGTTGTGTAATAAATGCGTCGATCGTAATGAGCAGATATAAATATTGCTCGCTTTACGTCCGTAATTATTTATTATTGGCACTTATTTACAGCTAAAGCGCTTCCTTTTTTACAATATTAATTTATAGTTCATGTATATATACTTTCATAAGGAATCTATTAATATGAATCTATTCATAAAACTGTTTCAAATTAGTAGAGTTCTAATAACGAATAAATATTTATTCTTATAACGTTTTAGTAAATATCTATGTAGTATTTAGTACGAGTTACAAGCTAATCTGAGTAAGTACAACAGAATAACAATGGGTAAATATTCTGTTAAAGACGTACAGCATACTAAGCTTCGGCCTAATTTTGGCAAGCTTCCGTTGTTACATAGATGTTAATTAGAGCGGCGGGTAAGAATATACGTCATAATTAATAAGTAGTTAATTGCTACTCGTTATTGTTATTATTCTGTCATGCATCCTTTGAAACAATAAGGGAACATTGGAGCAGATCTTATTACTTTTTATCAATGCTATAATAAGTATAATAAATAATTTAATGTTAATAATTTATATTTATTACCTACGCCGAGGACATTTGGATTCTACAACCATAACAAATCTTAATAAAAATATTCGGTTAATGTTTGTACCATTTACCGAATGTTTGGCGTATTAGCCGAATGTATGACCCAAGAACATAAATTAACTAAAGAACATTAATGAACTAAATTTAATCATCAATAGTCATAATAGTTATATGTGAATCGATATGACGGGTCAACCTTTACCTACCACGAATGAATATTTATTAATGGCTTTGGACCCACAATGTTAGCGTTAATTAAAATTAAAGTGGTGTCTACTCCTTGTAAGTTATGAGAGAGCAACAAGAACAAAGCGTTTACTGTTCCCAAGATCATTAAACTGTCTAATGCCGGGACATCGTATACCGAAGATGTGTTGGTGTCACCAAAAGGTCTACCTGCAGCCTATATTATAAACGTTATAGCAGTAACTTTAAAGAATAATTTAATATATTAGTAGCTCATACGTCCCCTAAAAGACGATACAATAACATAATATTGTCTTCTGTTTACTTGACACTTTAGAATTTGACAATATAGAAACTTTTACACTACATACTACTACTATTAAACTTTACTAATTGTTAAGCTAATTAAATTATTAAAACTATTTATATTTAAGTTTACACTTGCCCCGACGTTTCGGTTGCTTTTCAGCTGCCATGGTCACGGGGAGACTAAGATGGTAGTTGTCTCAATGTTCCAGTGTAGTTATTTCAAAGTACCCGAACATCATTCTTTAATTTTTTAATTATTGGTGTTTCTATTTACGCAGAATGAGCTCAAAGTATCATGAAATCTAGCTGTGGTTTGTTTCTTCTTGGGTTTGACTATTTGAATTACTGGATCCCAAGCTGATGGTACATTCCAACCATCTTCTCTATTGAAATTAGGATGTTTTTTGATTTCAATAGCCTCGCGAAGCATCCTTGGTAGGAATCGGTGTTCTTTAGCGAGAGTCTGTGGTTTGTCAAATCTCAGGTAGTGGTTGGTCCCCTGTTGCACATGTTCACACACAGCAGACTTCAACGAGCGTTGGTGTTTAACATCAGCAATGTGTTCTTTTATGCGGTTTTCTCATACATTGGTCAAACCACGAGAAGCAAAGACAAACGCATATAAAAAAAAAATTTATTGCCATCGGCTCACCATCTTGGTGAGACTATATAGGTATATATAATAATATCAGTCCTGTGTTAAACTGTTCCAGTGCTGGGCACAAGCCTCTTCTCAGTGTGAGAAGGGTTATGACCATAGTCTACCACGCTGGCCCAGTGCGAGTTGGTAGACGTCACATATCTTCGAAAACATTATTGAAAACTCTTAGATATGCAGGTTTCCTCACAATGTTTTCCTTCACTGTTAAAGCAAGCGATAATTAACTATTTAATACGTACGTAACTTCGAATAGTCCTAGATGCGCGCCTTGGGACCGAACTCGAGACCTCTGCGTGAAAGTTCAACGGAGACTAACAAAATTGTAATTCAATATACAGTTCATATCTGCAAGGTATTGCTGTCATTACTCCATATACATCAAGTATTGTTTGACTATACAATTCTAAAAAAATATATAATAACATTAAAGGCCTTAATAGTATAGCATTAGGGCGCATGCAAAGTCATTAAACAAGATACAAGGCTTATAAATGTCACAACTCACACGTAATCACAGAGTATTCCAAAGTAGTAATCATATACCACAAAGACCTAGCACGTTGGAAATATTTAAAAAAATACGTATATTTCTTGTGATTTAATTCTTTCTGATGAACTATGTGATCGTCAGGGAGTTATTTCGTGTCGTATCGTGCTATTTTTGTTCCTTGTTTCATAGCAGCATAGCTGCGCGCAACACGGAGATTATCCCTAAAACAGATCTCGATGTTTAAAAATAATGATACACAACTACTACGTTATGAACAAAGGTTCGAAACATATGTTCTACTAGTACTAATATTAGTGTTACTAAAATAGCCCCATTCAAGAACAGCTCTAATGACTCATAACAACAGTCCCTGGCACTGATACTGACTAATCATAATAATATTATATTCAGTTGAATGAAAATATACACATTAGCATAATAGAACAATTGTGTTGTAGACACCTGACATTGAATACTAATTATTATATTTAATAAGTTGTAAGTTTAATATACAATTTACAAATTTTATAATTACAACATTTGCAAATGATTTGTTTAATTAGTTATTAGAACTAATCATAAACAAGATAATTTTGACAAAGACATCCTAACTAATATTTTAGGCAGGGCGAATTTCATATTTGTCTCAGAACAAAACAATATTAATTATATTAATTAGGGTATTTAGAGGAACGCTGTGACTTTACGGTATGACGTATCTAGCAATATAGAATTTGGTCGAATATTTTTAAGTTAGTCTAAAACTGACTATAATATAAATCTGACGTTCTTGATGTAGATAATAATATACAGGCAAAAATAGCAAAAAGAGTTGTGAAAGCACAAAAAAGAATGATATGCTAGACAGCAAATTAAAATTAAAAACCTAATTTTCAGCGTGCCACGCGGGACTTAACCCAAAACAGCTAACGGCGTATTCAACTATTAATAGATCAGATAACCTAGGCAGGCAGCAATCGGTTTTTTTTGCATTTGATATCTACGAATGAACTGCTGCGTACTTTCATGTACAAATAATACAACGTGTTCATATCACAGATATTCCCACGAGTTTTTATATACGAGCGTCCTTAATGTAGTGAGTGTCACGCTATACCGCAGCTTTTATGAAACATTTTATCACAATCATCATTTATCTTCAGTACGTGTGTCTCATTCGTGGATAGAAATTGTACGATTTCTGCGTGTGACACAACTCGATATTGAACCGAGTCTAACAATTACATATTTTAATCTTTATTTAGATAAATACTTGGAATAAATGTACCTATGTTAATGCCATATTAACGTAAGACCACGAGAACCTTTTTTAAATGTTACATATTTATGCATCTTATAGTTTCGTGACATTTTCGGGATAAGAAGGCTATATTACGGATAACGAGTTCCTGAAAAATCGTTCTTAGCATATCTCTTTTGGTTCATCAAACTTCATTATATTCTTCATATGCGTTGGTTAATATACAGTACACTTAATCTTTTATCAAAAGTGTTCAAAGAATGTCTGCCCAAGGTAGTACCTTTGTTCGTGGATTAATAGGATCAATCAAAATGCATCACAATGATTACGTAGATTACGTGTTAAGCTCAACATAACTTCTAAAGTCAGAAACCTACGGGTGGCTTGAAAATAAATGGAAGTGCCATATTTCCTAAAACAATTAAGTTTATTTAACATGTGTAACCAATAAGAAGAGGTCTACCTCGTTTAAAATATACATAAAGACTATATAGATAGATATAAAGACTATACAGTACAGTTGATTGGTCTAAATGCAGTTATTGAAATTGTAGCTAATCCACTTGCTTACTCAGAAGAGAAGTTTTGCTCGTAGCATGGTTATTTTTATTTTTTATTGTCTATAACTATACCTTTAAAATAACATTTTATTTAGATTTCACCAAGGCTATAATACAAGTTAATTTTACATATCTTTTTCAAACAAATTATTATTTACTTATCTATACTCTTTCATTAACGAATTCCTAAACTTGCTACTTTGATTTCTTTTTCTCTATATTACATATAAATACGTAAATATAGTATTAATAGTCATTCCAATCCACTCAAAGGTTTTCTGTAAGATATTGCTGATATATGTAATTATATATTGATATATGCAACTATAGATACGAAGAATAGTACTACATCAGCCGAACAATGCCGAAATACTACATACCAACGCGATTCGAGTCTGTCAAATGCATGGTTGTGTGCGCGTAGTGTTTTTTCATTAATGTAATGTATTTCTAATGCATATTTTATATAGATATTAGGATTCGCCACTCCTTCTCCATATAAACTTTAACTGTCCCAAATTTCATACTCCTCCGTCAGCGCAATTTTCGTAAAAAGTGGTACAAAGGTTTTGCTTCACGTATTAATATTATAAATATGTGCCGACCAGAAATTCCTATCTTATCCTACAGATTATATGAAAAAATTAACTGAATATTGACAGTTTGGGATCGTGTAAACGATCACATATATAGGCAATGATTGATGATAAAAATATCGACTAACAAAACTTTGCTAGCGCCATGAATAATTGTTTCTTTTTTGTTTTTACCCGACTACAGCGAAGCCGAAAGAGAGGGCAATGATTTTGGTAGTCTGGGTATGTATGTTTGTATGTTCCACTGTAGCGCCTAAACTACTGAACCGATTTTAATGAATGAGGTGTCAATAGATTCTTAATAATTGCCCGGGTGACATAGGCTATATAAATTTTAAATTCGTTTTTTCAGATCCTTTTTGTACATAGTCGGGTTATAGTTTTTAAACTTTAACTTTAAGAGACAACTTCAGCACTAGAAGTAATTCCTGTATCGCGGGAATCTTTACAAATATTTACACAACGTACACAAAGAGTCAGACCCAGACTCGAAACAACCATTTGTGGATCACACAATTTTTTTGTTCCGTGTGGGATTCGAACCCTCAACTCTCGGCACAGTGGTAGTGGCGAGGCGACAACTTAAAACACCACGCCATCCTTACAGTCAAATATTTACATACTTACTATAAAGATTATATGTGTGATATTAATTTGATATTCACATAATTATATATATTCAAAATTCTAGTAAAATCGATTGAATTTAATATTTTAGATAATTATTTTATTAGTATGCATTATAAAAAATGCCTATGAAAGATATGATGACACTTATATGTTCCATGGAAATATAAACCATATTTATTAAATAACAAAAATTGCTTGTACTTGTATGAAATAATTTTACCGACCTTGCTATAAATTTATATAATTTTTTCTATAACTGTTAAAAATATAGCAAATAGTTTAACAAGTGTAATGCGGTGTGTGGTCGCGAATTTTATACTTTATATGACCACGACCATTGAGAGTTGGTCGAGACGTCCATCATTGTATAGGTAGGTATTTATTATTTATACCTTTGGGACTGTTTCCTAATATTCCTAATATTAAAAATAAATTTCCATCGTAAAGTTCTTACCTATAACTGTTCTGTGTGAAGGGCCCTCGTATAAACATGGAGTGAAAGGGTTGATACACATTGCGTGCTTTCATATCATGAACTGGACAAATACAAATTGATTTTAAATTACAGTTTTTCGATTTTGTCCTACACATGTTTTCTGTTCTATAATAGTTTAGAAAGACAAATTACATTACTATTATATTCTCTCGCCTATATACCGAAATAGTTAGGCACAGGTGAACTATAACCACATTTCACCAATTATGATTTTGCTGGGCCCACGTAATTAAATTAATTAAAATAAAACGACTGTATTCAATTTGCACAAAGCATGTTAAGGGATGTATGCAACAGACATGCACACAGAACAAATTGAATAGAAAGCGACGCACACACGCATATGTATAGCGACTGAGTTGGGTTCAGTTGGGCTATGTTTTCCCGAGTCGATCCGAAATCGCTCTAGTTACGTGTGTATGCGTGAGTTCGTCCGTTTGTAAGTGCGTACTATCTATTTCTATTACAACTTCTTACTCCAAACGCATGCACCTTTTCTGTATATTCATAGGTAAAAATATACTAAACAACAGATAGAGGCAACAGCCATCCTTTATAGCTGTTCCCTTTACTGAACTTTTACGAGCAAAACATTACTGTGCAGTCGTTACTTTGTACTATTATTTATAACCATACTAGCCGTCGCCCACACTATCTAGCTTGCACTACTCGAAATGACATTTAGAATACATGCAAAGCCATCTAGCGCTGCTGCATTATTTTTATGAGTAGTAAACTCAGAAGTTTATCATTACTGTAACTGGTTACAATAAGGGTGACTTGGAAATGCAACCCTGGTTTCTCGAGCCAGCGTTGCCGCATATCTCGTCCCGTAATGTTACTCTTCACTTTCCTTTTACTGATAGCAGGGTCCTGGTAACCTTTGTGGCACAGTGGTAACGAATGTGAATGTCGTGCATGAGGTTTCGACTTCGAATTCCGAGTCGAGTGTTATTAGATATTTATACAAAAAATTCTCAGATGCGTGTTGCATCTGAGAGTTTTTTGTATAATTGACATCTTGAATAGTGCCCAGAAGTTTGCAGTAGACTCGCCCTCAATTACGTGGAACCTAAAACATAGCTGGCAAAATCTGGGTGTTGTATAATTATGTGCCTCTACGTCTTAGAGGATATAAATTTGATATTTTTGTTCTGACTAAACTAAAGGGAAGAATAACCGCTCCAGCGCCTATTCTTTGGTAGACAATAGCTCGGTTCTGTTCTATTGTCATGCGAGAGACATATTTTTAAACAGCATTTATCACCAAAAGGTAATATCTAAAAGAAAACCTTTAATTTTATGCTGACTAAAACTTTAGGCTTTTCATCTTTGCTTGCTACAGTATAGGTAAATATTGTACACATCCAACTGGTTGTTTAGGTACCACAAAATAGTAAACAACCTTGTTGGCATTTACCGAGCCATCTATCAAAAATAACAGCTAAGGAATACTGACTAAAGTGAACAGAGATATTTTAGATTGACCAATTTTACAATCTGTTAGGCAAAGATTGCTGCAATTTACCTAAATTCACCCTACTCAACAAATGCATTCAATAACTCTTTTTACTATTGCAAAATTATATAAACTTCTGCTGAATTCATTCACGAGCTTTAATAACCAGTCAGTTTAGACCTTGCAACGAATGAAAGGTCAACCTATTGATGCATACAAAGGTCGACTTTTAAAATTGCTTTCATTGTGCCTCTATTTTATAAAACCAATTACAACTTTCATATCGATGCAAGCAGCGCGGCAGCGGTCACGGTTCATCGATCATGAATCAATCAGTCAGGGACATGGCACTAGCGTTGCTGCTATCTATATTTCAAAGAGGCCTTTGTCTTTTGTCAACTATCAGTAATAATGTAATTTATTTATTGCTTTATTGACTTTTCGTAGGTACTTAATTTCTTCCAACTGTATGTGTCGGAAATAACTATAAAAATGTTAAACTAAACAACAAAAGACTGAACTGATAGCAATGACAGCAGTGGTTTAAGTGTTGTGCGTTGAAATCTCCATGTGGAGTGGTCTGGTCTAAATATAAGTGTGTGTTCTGGGTGTTCTTTGAATCCGCTGTAGGGATGAAGGAATCACCATTCATACTGGCGTTATTCCTAATACAGGAATAGTCTTGCAAGGCACACAAAATTTATTTCCGATTAAATATCGTACATACAATGAGACACACACTCGTCTCTAGTCACCGTAGTGTTGAATAGCGTAGTTATACAATATAACTTTGCTTACAAACTTATCTAACTCGTCATGTTTGGGAGGCCGAGTTAACAATTAGTTGAATAATATAGTTTGTCCGTCAGTATATTCTAAAGCCAGTAATTTCCAATCTAAATTCTAATTATACGACACAAGGCCTCGACACATACAGTAGCAAAGATATTCAAGCTAACATGAAAATGCACTATCGTATAATCACACTCATCAAAATGCACACGCAAGCACTAATCTATAGATAGTCATGTACTAGTCTATCAAAACCCTCGCCCACGTATCTACACACAATTTATCATCATTGTCAGCTAATAATTACCTACTGCCAAACACAGGACTAAGCCTGCCAATTATTGCTACTGTTAAATAACTATAATTACATGCTACTTTTTTGTAACTGTCATTTCACGCGTGATAAATCACGGGCAATTATTGTGTAACCTCGATAAGTATTAATTATTCGTCTACAAAGTTCATAATTCTTTTGTTCAGATTAAATAAGCATATCATATCTTAGCATATCTTCGATATTGCTAAACGGAATAGTTCATTAATTTAAAACTACCAAATTGTATAAGTAAGCTGCATTTTTTACACGTAACACCGGATCAAACTGTTTGACAGACGTGTTACATTTTAGTACTAGGAAAGACATAGATAAATAGATAAGATTCCAGACATTACGTCTCTTATTGAAATTAAACTACTATATACGGATTTTATCGCGTTGTTTATTTGATACTTTATTACATAATTTAGGTAGTAGTAGTATGTAGTATAACAGATAAATAATTTTATTATTTGTCTGAAATGTTATTTTAAAACATATTTTGTTACTACTGCTATTCAACACGAGTAACAAGCTCATGAATAAATATTATTATTTTTATATGATTTCATTAGATCATAGACTTGAACAACAATAAAGCATTTGTTCATCGATATGTACCCCTGCGTACGTTGAAGGAAAACATCGTGAGAGTTCTTCATAATGTTCTCAAGACATGTGAAGTCTGCCACCCCGCATTAGGCCAGTGTGGTGGACTATGGCCTAACCCTTCTCAGGCTGAGAAAAGGCCCGAGCCCAGCGGTGGAACTGTTTAATACAGGGCTGATATGATATGTACCGCTGTAATCATACGTTATAATAATATTTTGTAAATAACGCTTCTTTTTAGTCATTAGCATATTGTTTTAATTTTATTTATCATGTTACATATGAGTCATGACACGTGTCAACTGAATGCCCACGTAAACTGTCACTGGGTAGAGAGGATAACGCTGTAATGGACTACGCTATTTATTGTAATATTATAGCAGCTGTATAAGCTCTTCGCAAACATACTTTTTGTTATTCACAACATGACATATTATTATGTAGATGTGACTGCCTCGTGTGTCCTGTAGCATAAGATTCTGCTTACTGAAGCATGCGATTGAAAAATTTTGGCTTGAGAATGTGTTAATGTTTTTTCTGTTAAGATTACTTAGTAACACCACGGAGTCTAGAAATATATACGGTTGACGGCTTCTCCCCTTCTAAGTCAAACCAAAAACATCGCTAGCAAAATGTGGCAGTAATACACCTCTACCAATTCTTTTGGATATGATATATACAAGCTTGAATCTTGTTTCAAGTCTTATGTATGTATAACATGACATCATATCTCTATTTTCCTAAAAGGTTAGAAGCTGCGACCACTTCACGAATCACTTTTATATTACAACATAGCATTGTCATTGCGTGTACAACAGCGAGACAAACCTATATCTATGTCGCACTGTCTCGTTTTCGTGCTTGCAATAATATACAAGGGATGGTAGTAGATAAGGTCACTGATGTATCAAATCCAATTTTGTCAGCTACACCCGAATCCCACGTAAAGATAGGCGCCAATTTTTCTTTGCCTATGTGTACAATTTCAGACTGCGTACCTATACCCTCTTTTCCTTGTTTTCGCAAACTCGGTATATATAATACCTAAACACGCGAAGGAAACTTATTATTCTCAGCTGAGACCATAATTATAGCCTTAATATGAAAGAACATACCTATAACCTCGTAATACTGTCACTGCATACCCCGATCCTTAGGGAGATACAGCGCGACGTGTTATGAGCGTAGTCTTATATTGCTAGGGTTACTGCAGTACAATTCTCTTTTTCTTTTTTCGTTCTAATAGATCCCCTAAATAAACAGCGATAGCCTGGTGAGAGTCCGTTGGACGGTCACGTAGAGATCTTGAGTTGAACCAAAGATACGCACCGTTTTTCTTTTTAATGTTATGTGCGTATTCATTAGGTATATGTATATCGCTCGCTTTAACGACGAAGATAACCTACATGTCTGAAAGTTCTTCATAATGTTCTCGAAAATATGTGAACTCGGCCAACTCGCACTTGGCCAGCGTGGCGAACTATGGTCTAACTCTTCTGACACTAAGAAAGGGTTGTGCCCAGCAATGGGCAGTTAATATACAGAGCTGATATTACCATATATTATATATCCCAGAAAGAAACATTATTGGTGTAATAGCGTGTGACTTATGCTATTGAACCGACAATGAGTCTCTATATTATTTGTGATAGTTTTATTGGGGGTTTCTGCAAAAGTGTTCTGAGTAGCAGTATGCCAGGTTGAAAGCAATATACTTGCATACTTTAACCGAAAGAGAAATAGTGACAAAGAAATTCGATGCAACTTTGCTTAACCCTTCGGATTCCTCCAGACCTTAGGACAGAGAGAGATGATATGTACCAGAATTGATCAATTTTGTCCTAACTAAGCCATACAGCCTTTAAGTAATTTAAAATCATAGTTTCTTTATATCATAGGCCTATTTATTCTCAAAAGGGGTTTAAACATATTTCGGTGTCTATATAGAATCCCACATAACATAAAACTAACGCGGAATTTCAACCTACGTTGACTTCGTGCTGCTACTGAAATTGTCCTAACAGGAAAACCAAATAACATGTTACCAGAGAATGGAAACCACGATAACGATCGAACCATAACTATAAACGCCAAGATATTCCACATAACCAACGAGAAAGATTTCATTTTCAATTATTAAACGAGTAAAACGAAACAAGATTAATGTTTTAACTTTATCTTTTGACGAGCACAAATCCAATGAATTACTGCAAAGGTCAAGAGTTATAAAGCTGTGAAAGAACATGCAATTCCCGGTTAAGCGCGGTTCACAGTGTACAGTAACCAGTTTTAATCGTTGAGCTACTTTCATTGACCTTTAATTTCACTGAACCGTAACAACAAGAAATAATACAGATTTTTTTATTAAGCCGTGATGTAGATAGTATAAATGTGCATCAGTGGCTGTACCTCATAAGATAGCCGTGGAAAAGAAATTCGTAGTAGTACTAAATTAACATGGCTTTATTGTGATATGGCTAGCTCATTCACGACATGTCAGTTAACTCTTCAGTTTCTCAAGATGGATTTCCATTCACAACTGTAAAGAATTAGACAAGTCTGCCTGTCCTTAAAGTGTTTCAGATTAAAGTAGAGCTAATATGTTTTCTTTCCTGTACACTAAGCACGATACTTAAGTGAACAATATATATTAAACATAATAGCAACGATACCTGGTACAGTCACAAAATACATCAAGTGCAGAACGCTGTGCCGGGCAAAACTACGTGAAAACCTAACCCTCTCACACATATGAATGTATGAAAACACATAACACAGAGAATTCTGGCAAAATCGGTATTAGCTATATCTGCAGTAGCATATTATTATATATATATCGTCACAATACTGTGGCATCCGCCTTTTTACGTAAAGAGAAATTTTACATAGATACATATTATATAAAATTAATAGGTACAACAAAAGTTGCGTTGATCGTAAAGTATTTCTTAACTGCGATAAAACTTTAATAGAAAAGAATTTCAAACTTCGGCATGCCCAAATTAGTTTAAGAGAATTCTTATCTGTTGTAATATTATCCCGAGCTATATAAGGACTTATGAAGGCGCAGTGTTTTAAGTGGGTCATCTCGTCAGTGTAGCTTTGTGACCAGTGTTGCGGATTATATCCGATTGTCGTACGCGGCAAACAGTGTCTAACCGACAGATAGTTGTTCCGAGCCTGAATGATCTTTATTCAGGCTTGAAATTCCAATAAACTTACGGATTTTCTCCGGTGCAGGCACAGTTTTTTACAAATAGAAAAAGTATTTTCGTTGCTGTAATTAGATTTTATTTCATGTTTTTAATTGAAATACAATTATGGGTCTACACAACTAATTGCCGCTGGACACTGCCGACTTTGGTCACGATATTATTAAAACATGACTCGTAGATAGTATAGCCAGATAATCGCTGTTTCTGTTAGTTCCAGACTTAGTTACTCCCCACATACTTAACAGCAACTCTGCCTATAAACTGTACTACTGCTGGTCACGGACTTCTTGGGCCTAACCCTTCTCACTATGAAAAGGGATAGGACCTAGTCCATTACGCCAGCCCAGTGCGGTTGGCCAACATTACAGAAAACAAATTCTATCTCTCAATTTTTTTTGTGTAGACGATGTTGTTATACTTTAACGTTACATGATTTATGTCATATTAAACGTGAATTTACGTCAAGAATTTCAAAAAGGTATGTAAATACTTAAGATGATAGTGTTAATTTCCGATTTCTATAACGAAGACGTTCTTTTATACAGTCTATTCATTATTGTACATTATTTTATAGTCAATATATCATACATAATATAATTATTGTGTTCGTAATAATACGATAATTTAAAATATTTGGCATCAATCCTAACAATGTACGTGTATTATAAATGTAAAGAGTTGTTTAAAATTTTACTATTTTTACATTTTTATCGCTGTTTTACAACTTTATTATGTATGAGCTCGCACTGACACGACGCTTTGGATATTTTTTTACATCAATGGTAATGGGCAGACTGAAGTGTTACCTCTCTCAATGTCTTGTTTTATTACAATGTGTAAAAGTTTCATCAACATAAGACGACAACGAAGAAGATGTTACAAAAAAATATACTCGTAAAGAGGGTATTGTGCCATAAAGTGATTAAATATAATGCAAGTAGCTGGTGCGAGCTACGTACGCAAGCTTCTCGCGTTGGCTACATACAAAAGGAAATCATATAAGTTTCTTCAGTCTTTTGTTTACTTGATGCTTGCAACATGCACGAGAACCTAAACTGGCGCATGTTACCGACTCGCGTGGTGAACTGTAACTATAAAAGTAGTTGACAGCATTAAATAATATATACCGTATCATATATAAAATATTATTAATACTCGATCCTGAGCAGCCCTTCTCTAAGTTAAGTCATAGTCTACCATGTTAAGCCAGCGCAAGTTGACACTAGACAGTCTTTACATATTTCCAAGAACAAGTAACTCGTAGGAAGGCTGTAGTTGTAAGTTTCGCATCGACATTTACTTGCAACGTTAAAGCGAACGAAAACTAAATATATATTTAATACACTTACGACTTCAAACAGTTAAAGTATGTTGTGAGTAAGAACTTTTGAACTCGCTGAAGTATACAACTTCAAGAAATAAAGTAAACAAAAAATAACTCGCAATATAAAGCAGCTGTTTTACCAATGTTTATGGTGTGTCATCGTAATATACATACATGCATGCAATCTTTTGATATCTTAATATATATATCTCTGTGTGTGTATTTTTAATTAAACTGCTCCTAAACGGCTGGACCGATTTTGATGAAATGTTTTGTGTGCGTTCAAGTGGATTCGAGAATGGCTTAGATTTGTTTTATTTTTGCGTGTGTACAGGACAATGTCTGTCGGGACAGTCAGTTTTATTTAAAATCAAAGTTGTTGACAGTTGATCATGCATATATGTTATACCCTCACGGCTGAAAATGCGAATGCGAACGTATAAGTAAATAGTTTAATGATTCGTGTATAGAGGACGAGTTTATTATGTCTACCGGGCACATTTCTATATTTCTTCTTGTTCCTGATAATTTCCGTACAGTAAAAGCCATTCCGTACAGTAATAACATTGCCCATCCTGGACGGCCAACCCGAGATTCAACGATTGGTCGCAAACGTAAGCTCAACCTGTTGACGCTACCGTTAATCATGGGTATTTTAATAACCTTTCGGGCTAGTATCCCATTACCGACTAACCTTGTGCCTATATTATAGGCGGCATTACAAAGTTAGAAAGTGATAAGAAGCACTTATTATATTTTCATCGATGACTTTCAGTTTTACGAGCGCAAAATGATTAAGTGCTTCCAGATATTTTATTGACAGACTATTCTAGTGGATGAGTTAAACTGTTTTATGATCAATTTTACTGGATGACGCACGGTGAGTTACTCTTTTTATACTGTAGAGGTAAGACATGAAAGAATATGTTCCCAAATCTGGAGCAGTATTGGTGTGCTTCATCTGCACCATACTGCCAAGCTTCTAATAGAAGAGCCCTCCGCTAATAGCTTAATGATGATATAGAATATGCCGTATCATCCTGCAAGGTACCATTCTCTTACAAGAAAACGGCCTAAGCAGAGTTCTATGACTTACGATGGCTCACATACCTACCTCTTCCATTCCATACCACCTACTTCGTCTTTAATGCGTTCAAAGCCTTAAATATGCATAAGTAAACATTGAGTATTTTAGTTTCCTCGATTTATATCGAATAAGCTTTGTGCATAACATGTACCTACTATATATAGCGCTACATAATAAGTCTGTCGAGTTATTTAGGCCATACGCTGCAAGTGAGGATATGGATTTTCCACCCCGTATGTCAATCAATATATGAAAATAGAATTCGTGCTTGAATAAATTTAATAACAATATTACCTGCTACCTACACAATGTGCACAGCAATATAGATCGCATTGTGCATGTCGAATAATTGTTTCCAGGAACACATAATAATAGTTATGACGTTTCTGTCTTCCTATTATATAGTGCATATGTGTACATGTATGTTACTTTTCAGATCTAGCAATTTAGTCTTACTTTATTAAACTGTCACTTGGTTGAATGTCAGACTTAATTGAAAACCTATTGTGTCTGGCCGCCGGGGTGCCGCAGCGACTTAATAGTTTAATATCGCTATGATCTAATCGCAACGTTTACATAGAGACGGGATATATCAAAAGAAAATAACAACGCTTATCATAATCCAAAGTAAATAATTCTACAGACATCGCGATCATAAGTTACGAACTTAAGTTCTGAGCGCGAAAGTTTCAACATAACGTATAATATTTGTACGAACCACAAGCATGAAACCATAAAACTTTACCAAGTTTTGGATGATTTCAGTTCGGGATTGAAACTATTGAGACAGACTGAAACATTGGGCACCTAGGGCGGCAATAAAATAACCATTTGTCGAAGAAAATTAGTGTTTTATTGTTTTATTCTTACGTCCCAAATATTATGTAATTTTTAGACAAGCGCATAAGAAGTATTCATATTATACGAGGTAACTTATTTAACAAATGGTTTTTAGACACGCTTCATTTACCCCAACATATAATTGTGAAGGAAGTTCAATATAAATTTTACTTCACTACTCACACTTATTCTTAACCTATCTAATCGCAACGGCACACCGCTGGCTAGACACAAAAGATTTTTAACTGTCTGGTATTCTAAGACTTGACAGACTACACAATGCATATTTTTATAAATACATAGTGTAATAGAGTCTCAGATCTTTTAGGGATCTTCAGAACTTAGGGTGCGTTTCCACTGATGCGGAGCTGGGTGGAATGGAGAGGAGCGGAACTGGCCAATCACAGTGCTCGATATCTCCACTCCGCATCAGTGGAATCAGTGCAAATGGAGCGGAGTGGAGCTGAGCGGACTTTCAAATAAAATATATGAACATGCGGTCCCGAGCCGGATAGAATGGAGTCAAGCAGGCTGTGGTGCCGAGCGGAGCACACGAAGCGGAGGGTAGCGGGACGGTGTGGTGCGGCGGGTAGTGTAGACTTGTCAGGAATGGACTGCATTTTAGTTTAGTTAGCTAAATTACGTCATAAACTTCACACATCATCGACATTGTATGTGAATCAAAATGGATGACAAACTAATTGATAGTGTCGAAAAGTTTCCACGATTTTGGGATCGTGTATCCCTGTCCAGCTCCGCGTCAGTGGGAACGCACCTTTATAACCATCTATATTTCTACTCTTCCCGAAACATTCTTGATTAAAGATCAAGGACATTTAATAAAAACGAGGTGTAGGGCTTTTAATTAATGGCAAACTGTCATTTTGCGGTTAGGGACCCCTGACTAACATTTTTTGCGCAATCTGTTTCAAGTTCTCGTTTACAGCCGTTCGCCACCGCCGTAACAGAATGTGCTTAAATAATTTAATTAATAAAACACATCCGTGAACGTTATACATTAAAATTAAACTGCTTTTTAATTTTATGGCAGTTTATTGTGTGCCCTCTTTTAATTAACACATAAATTATCCCGACACTGCATGATTTCCGGCATCCATGAACACAGATAATAAAATAATTACGTAGATGGTAGTAAAATTTTATTTCAATGCATAAAATCTGCATCTCCGTGACTACGGACACAGGGACATGTACGCGTACGTATAAGTGAAATATCATTAGATTTAATGTTTATTAAATCGTATATACTACGAATAATTAAGGAAACGATAAAGTAAGATCAATGGCGCATTATATAAGCGGACGACAAGGAAAGCGAGCTTTGACTAAAGGCAACCAAAATATCAATTAATCACCTCTTAAATATGTTGCTGTACAGTCAATTATAAAATTTACAATAGAGCTTAATTAATGAATGGTTTAATTACTTTGATAATACTTATATACATCGTAAGTCTCTTAACATATTTTTGTTTTTACAAGGAATAATTACTGGATAATTGTCACTGAGTATTTTGAAAATGGGGAAAGATAAAGCTACTTAAATGGCTGGACGACAATGTCATATAATCATAAGCTAGCAAGTAGCTATTGTTCGTACACAACCGGGCTTACATCTAAACATCGCCCCACTTACAAATGTAGTGCGCAGTGTATCCGCGCATCGCAAAACATTCATGATAAACTGTGAACGGTCTATCACCTGCCCGTAACCGCGCTGTCCCGCAGCCATCACCTTAGTAGTAATGAGTGGATTAGGTGAAATTACTGCGTTCCATTATGTGTGCCACTTTACCTGAATAGAAATTTGAAAAGCAGCATAAACAGTTCAAGCTTTAATTCGATTAACATGTTTATTCGTCTGTCCCGTGGTCTTGCAACTGGGCACTTACCTAATTACATGTGGGCCACACACTCACATACATGTGTTTGCACTTCAGTAAACGAACCTTTACTCACTCGCCCTTACAATTTAACCGCACCACATACACACTCTTGCAAAGCTCCCTTTCTACTCATAACACACATACAAACATGCACACACCTATTTTGAAAAAGGAGGAGGGGGAGTTCTAATTTTGAATTTTATTGAAATGCAATTAACAACACCATACTTCAGTATAGCGCCTCTGGTATACTAGGTATAGCACTGAGTACAACTTTTTTGAATATCTTTCGAATACAATAATGCGTAGCACGTCATGGCTTTTTTGGGAGATTAAGATATAGCTCTTGAGTCTCTCTCTCTCTGACTCACATAATAGAGAATAGTACTTAAGTATTTTGCATATATTTTGCCATAAATAATCCTGACCGACGTATAATAACGCTGGCGCTTACATTGAATACGTCATAAGTTAACGCAATTATTTGGTTTATATATGTATAAATATTTACATGTAGAAATTACGGTATGATTGATAATTATTTAAAAATTCAATAATTTCCCTGGTTTACACATTTATTTTATTACTATTCAGGTAGTATTTTCTTATTCTTAGTAATAATAAAAATGTAAGATCAATCATGCATTTAATTTTCGAGCCTAAATAGACAAGTATTAGGCGTATACCTACAATAATTCTAGTATATCAGTCAACTCTTGACATACTTTAAGGATTGTAAAACTGTAAGTAAACTCCACTTTATTTTCGTTGACATTAATAGAGGGTAATACTAATCAATTACGAAAAGCTTTTAGAGTCCCAAAGTTTTCTAAGTTATTATATTCTGTAAAGGCATTTAGTTCACTATGCTTAATAGTTAAGTGGTCTATTGGCAACATCTTGACATTTGTAATAGGTACCTTTAAAATTGGCAAAATATTGGTAACAGTTTGGTTTCAGAATTTAATTTAATGTGTGACTAAACAACTGTTAAATAACCTACCCTTTATCTATTTCTAATATAAAATAATAATAATTATCAGTATTTTGTATGATGAAACAATCCTAAATATTGCATCTGTTCAACAAATTATGTACGTTGCTCATTAAACCTATTGTTTTAATTTACAATGGACGCACTGCTAGACTATAAGATATTGTCAATAATTTCATAGACCTCCAAAAAAGGCTAAGCTTTTAAAATATTAAGACTGTATATATCACGAAACTATACGTGAATCGGCTAAAATAGGTACTATTTGTTGAAATATATGCTCAAGGATAAAATAACACTAAACTTGACACTTAATATAAGATCGCACATATTATTATACGGTGAAGTAATCGCTAGCTAGGCCTTTGCCAATAACTTTCATATCTATACTGTTCTTCTAAAGTAGAGACACATTTTAACGATTCTACTTCAGTAAAATAGTCGCTAGAAGAAATTTCTATTGACTATAATGTATTTTAGTAAAACTATTAAAATATGAATAATTCACTCGTTAAAAAACATCAATTCAATCATTGTTTAAGATAAATTATATCAAGCAATTGCAGTTAATTTCGCATTTTATTCACTAGTCTCACCAATAGTACCAAACTCTATATCTTGTCAGATTTTAATCTAATAATAATATATATCTGACTAAATTGAATAGCAAGATTACCGGTAACCTTCTATAATTCTTCACTAAAATCAAATAACCATTACAGATAAACATGAATTGTATATATCTAAATCTTCAATGCATTTTAATGTATAAAAAGAAGCCTTCTCTTTACATGTGCCACAATCCTATAGTATCAATCGTTTACTTTGGCGTGTAAAAGGTCCACTGTCGAAACCAATGGCGTAAACCAGTCAGAGTATTCTTATCATTAACGCATTAAAGTCGACGTAAAATTGTTTTTCTCGTCTCATTCACCGAGCTTCATTTAACTGACCCTCCCAACGTAGAATACGATAACCCTTCTCCAACGCTGTATAATTAAATCTTTTGTTTTAGTATTTTCTGTTCACTGTGACACAGTTAAAGAATTTATGTTTTACCCCTATAAACTGTGTTCCTACAAATATTCATTTAAATAAACACGATCCCTTTCTGAACAAACGGCATCATGTTGGTTTAAACACCTCGCGTTCGTATTCAAATATTTAGTTATGCTCTTATATATACATATATTGAACAATGCGCAAATTTTTAACATGAATTACACTAAATATAAAGGTTTATTAACCATTTTAATTATACATAACACATTGCATCTTCACACATTATGTTTTAATAACAACATGTACGCTTACCCAGTGGTTGTAAGTCTCTAAATAACGGTAATGAAGATCAATGTTAAAGTACCGAAATTCATATTAGAAGACACATTTATAATTTTCAAGGTGAAATTGAAGTAAAGCAAAGCTTGGGCGGGATTTACTTCAATAAAAAAACGCTGGCACGAAATTCATGACCGCTCTTTCTAATAACCATAAACAAACATCGAATGTTACGTCTTTTAGGAATCATATCTTCAAGTAAGCTGTAACCATAACATCATTTATTACCAAATACACTCAAATTCATTATTTTTCATTAAACGATAAACTAAAAGAATCTTCGTATCTTTAAGAAGTATAATATATATAACATATAATATACGCGATCTGCCAATATTCGAGTATATGGACGTATAGCAATATTAACATCAAGGAATAACGTTTTACTACCTAGAGTTTCGGTAATTACATAAAAACTTAAGCGAACTGAAAATAAATTCTGTGCCTCCTCGGCTATATTAATTATGATAATCTGTAATATAAGACACAATCTACTACCCCACTGTCTTGCCATGGAAAAATATCGGCTATTGAGCTAAGTGTCTTGTGGTAACATTACACATTTTGTAGCATGCACTTGGTTACCAACCATAATGAATTAAAATAACTAAAATAGCTTAAATGCATGTTTGTTATGCTTTCACGCCTTAACTACACGACTAATCATTATGAAATTTCGCATGAACGTTGACAGGGGAACAGAAAAGGACGTAGGGTATCTATCATCCAAAATGAGGTAGGTACTGTTACTAATTTAACCAACATTTACAATAAAACCTAGAGCAATATATTTAGATCTAATGTCGCACTATACTCTCTAAGCATTAACTATTCTAGCTTTAACCGTATATAACGTGATATTGTAAGAGGATAAAAGTGACTGCTTAATTAAATAAGTAACACCTAAGCTGTGAAATCAATTTATAATTCACCAATTAAAATACAAAACTTCAGTAAATCAAATTAAACAGAATATTTGATCATTCGTATCGCAGAAATTACCGCTATGCGGCAAGAGACCTTTAATTTACATATTCATAACTCTGTTTCACTTAAAGAATAAAATAAAACAACAACGTGGAATTTCTGAACTTTACAAAGATTCGCAATTTTCATAATTATGCTGAGAGAATAATCCGACTGACTGAGTGGGCGTAACATGGAGTAAACTAAAAAGAAAAGCTTTATCCAGACGTTATTGACGAAAGTATAGCATTTACTTCTCTAAAAAGAACTAAAACGGTGAAACGCATAAATTATTCTGCTTCGAATATATAGCGTAAGTACATAAAGATTACAGAGGTCGAAGTAGCGGCGTACATACAGAATAAATTTAAGCAATCTAATGT
The DNA here is from genome assembly GCA_963675205.1 of Catocala nupta. Classification (NCBI taxonomy): domain Eukaryota; kingdom Metazoa; phylum Arthropoda; class Insecta; order Lepidoptera; family Erebidae; genus Catocala; species Catocala nupta. Next base: position 18,003,254 of record OY776081.1, read on the forward strand.
GAACTTGAACCTGAGGGAATTCGGCTACGGGATCCGGCTTTAAGAATTTATCATGCAGGTAAATAGCAAACAATGAGGGGCTTATGAATAAATGGTTATGGAGTATATTGATCGATCTGCGTATAATATCTTAGATGAGTGTCCGTTTCTAATAAATCTTTCTTTTTATGAAGATCTCAGAGGTCAGACGACCGTCGGCGTCGCACAGTAATAGGTTACTTAATACTACGAGAGAGAATCTTGCGGTGTTTTTATGTCTAAGAATTGTTTTTGTTCTTTTGTTCATTTCAAGGCTTGTACGACCCATATTTGGTATAACAAATGCAGAATGTAGTAAGTTATTATGCTATAATAAATATTACAAGAACAGAATAAGTGGGCTGAGTGAAATTGTGAACTGCCGCAGCAATAAAATTGGCTCGTCCATATAACTAAAACTTTATTTATCTCGTGTTTAATAGTATAATTTAGGTTTACGTAATATACTGTACTATAGGTATAATATATGCACGAGCGTATCGCAGTCTACAAGGTACATTCGAAACTACAAACTGCTACGATGTATTTATTTTCGGAAGCCTAGGCAATTTCAGATACGGTGAATATCTTTGAAGAAAAGTAAGCAGCTTACTAAAGATAAGGTAAGATTTAATATTACAGCTTAAGAAATAATTTCCAATTTCAAATATTAATTATTATGTACAATACGAATAATGGCGGATTTGCATGTACTCACATTATTTACTTAAACATTTTTTATAAAAATGTATGAATATTTAGTTACATTTACCTTTAAAATGTACAAGGAAATAAAATTATTTTATTGTTACTTGTTTTGAGGTTAACTGAATTAGTTACAGGTAAAAATTCATGGCACGTATAACTTTGTGAATTAGTAAAGCCAAAATGCTGTTCAAGTCGCCTTTGAGAAATAATCCTATCTAATATTATTAAAACGAATGTGCGTTTGTTTATTTGTTTGGTACGCTTTCACGCCTTAACTACTCGACGAATCATCATGAAAATTGCAGACACGTTGTCGATATAAAAAGATAGGGTAGGTACCTTGTAAAAATCACTGTTCCAGAGGGATTAATTGTAATTGTAATTGTAATTGGACTCCCTTTTCCGCATTTGAACTCCAGGTTGGTCCATTATGCGTGAGAGTCGGCCGGTTATAGAGATAGCCAGCCCAACTCCGCCCAGAAGCACAGAAGTTTCCTGGGGTCTTCGCAGGCTTCGCGGAGTGACCTCGGGTTGTTGAGGATTTCCTTACGTTGTGCTGTTACTCCCACACATTCCAGGACCACGTGGGCAGCAGATTCTTCTTCGGTCAGACATCCCCAACAGAGTGGGCTGTCTGTTGCTCCGATGTTGTACAGATGTTTGTTCAGGGGGCAATGTCCTGTTAGGGTCCCCACGATGGTCCGAAGGTCCAATCTTTGTAGGTTGAGCAGGCGGTGTGTCAGACGTGGTGAGATGGCCGGTAGGGCTTCTCTCGACTGTCTGCAGTCCGTTGTCCGTGCCCAGGGTTCGTTGTGTTGGCACTGAGTGCGAAGCCGCATCCATGTTCTTAGTTGTGAGAATGGTAAAGGCAGGAAAGGGGGTGGACCTTCCCTGGTGGTTCCCGATCCTCTTTTAGCCAACTCATCCGCAGCATCGTTGCCCAGTGATTTACTGTGCCCCTTTATCCATTGTAAAGTCACAATGTATTCCCTCGAAATTCTTTCAAGGGCAAGGTGGCATTCGTAGACGAGCCTGGACTTGCAGCTATTGCTCTCTAGTGCTCTAAGTATTGCTGTGCTATCGGAGAGGATTCGTATCCTGTAGCCTTTAATCCGTCTACTGTCGATCGCGGTAGCGGCCTCCGTGATGGCCACACATTCGCATTGAAAAATGGAACTGTGTGAGCCTAGTGTCATAGAGATGTTAATGTTGAGATCCAGGGAGTGAACTCCTGCGCCCGTTCCCTGTATGGTTTTTGAACCATCAGTGTAGACTCGGACCTCGTTGATTCCCGATTGATCTCTCTGTTCCTCATGGAGTTGCATATGATAGTTTTTCTGAAATAGATGTTGTTTGGAGATCTTGTCACACGGGGCGGCGAGTAGTGGTTCGTGAGCTGTAGCTCGCTTCAGCCAGTTCCAAAGGGATATAAATTTATTGACAAAATATAGATTAACGCGAGCGGACCCGCGGTAAAAATGTTATAAATATATGGGGTTAAAGTATGAAATTGCCGATATGTACTGAATAATTTAAATTCGTTTTTTTCTAAGATGTACCATTATTATTTAATCGAAATATATACCCTCAATATCTATAGATTGCTGCCATTTAAACCAAAGTTCATTTATACCTTTACGATAGAATTTCTGGGATCTAGATTCGACAAACTGTGTGAAAGCATTTTGTACTGCCTTCTGCGACGAAATTTTTTTACCACGTAAAAAATCGTCCAAATAACAAAAAAAATTTGCCCCGTTGGAGCAAGGTCTGGCGAGTACGGAGGATATGGCTTCTAACTGCAGCTTCTATAGACTTACAATGGTTTCTCGTGCAGTGTGAGGTCTAGCGTTATCATGGAGCAAAAATGGTGAAGACCGATTCAAGAATCGGGACTGTTTCACTGCCAATTTCGACATCATTGTTTAAAGTTCGGCACAGTAAACATCTGCTGTTAATACTTGACCAAACCTGAGAAAGTTATAGTGAATAACACCATGAAGAGACTACCAAACGGTTACCTTTTTATTGGTAATCTTTGCTTTAGAGCACTGTTGGGGCATTTGACCTGGGATCAGCCATTGCATTTTTCGCTTACGGTTATCGTAAAGAATCCACTTCATCACAATTCGATCCAATATTCCTTTATTTCTGTACCGATTCTACAAGGCAACACAAGTTTCAACACGCATTTCTTTCTGCAGATTGGTCAAACCATGAGGCACCTATTTTTCATATTTTTGATCTTATTGATTTGATGCATATGAGCCAATATTGTAGGTAGGTAACGTTAAACCCTGCCGCTAATAGCTGGGTAGTTTGACTCGGATCGGCTTCCACTATCTCCTTCAATTCAGCGTTATTCACCTGTGTTGGCAGTCTTCCACGTGGTTAGTTCTTTAAGTCGAAGAATCCATTATGAAAGCGTTTAAACCAAAAACTCACGGTCCGTACATTAGTATCGTTGATATTACGAGTCGTTTCTGCCGCATTAGTTCCGTGTCGAAACTGGTAATCAAAAATTATTCGGCTTTTCGAAGTATCCATCTTTCCCGTCTAAGCTGAATAAAGGAAAAATTGAAAGTCGAAAATCGAATGTTGCACATTTTTTAAAAGAAGAATCTTATTGGTATCGTGTTAAAAAAGTTTTACTCGAAAATCTCACACCATGAAAGTTTTATGTAAGCCTATTATATAAGCTACAATATTTCATAAGTCACTATCAGTGTTTGTAGAGGACCAATCATTGGTTCGCAGTTAAAATTTGGACTCTGACAAATTGCTAGTTATTTGCTATATATTTCCCAGAAGTAGCCCTGGGTCAAGAGCGTTTCTCGTCCGATAGGCTGCAATTGCTTCGGTCGGTATGAAGTTTACCTTGCGAAATATGATAGTGAGACATTATCTCTACCTAATACGCTAGTATTAGGTAGTGCAGACTCCATAAAGCCTTGGGGCGGCTCAGACACCCCATTGGCCTTATCGGTAGAACTGACTCCTTTAACAATTTAATCTGTTTTCCTAGGTACACACTAGGTAAACACTAACAGGCGCGAAAGAAGAAATTCGTCGGATAAAGTTTACTATTCCAACAACCTGCTTTCAAAAATATATTGTCATAGAGATATTGATTTATATGTAGGTTTATCAATTTCTGAGCACGTCCTGCTTGTATGTTTTATAACCCAATAAAAACAAAACAACAACATGGTAGGCGATACAAATATACATTGTCAAACTGACGAGGCTGCCTGTTCCGACCACTCGACACGAATATTATTTAAATTTTCGTCTTTAGTAGAAGCGCAGCACATAGAATTTCTAGTCCTGTGATTACTTCCAAGAGTACGGAATACTGACCACCAAGTAGAACCAAGAAAATACGCTAATACTTTAATTTTGTTGCCTGGAACTTGTGCAGTTCATATCTCACAGCAAAGCTATAATAATATTTGACGACCCGCAACTCTGTAGATTGTAGATATGTATATGTATCTCCAGGCTCTGTAGGTACAGACATTACTCGAACAGCAAAAGTTTCACGGTAATCGAGTTACGCATTTTATTTTTATTTACAAACCTTCGGCAAATGCAAAAACAAAACTTTTGTATCACACAAATTTCAAGTTTCTAAGGTACTGGTAGTTTTATGTATATATTCCAAAGTTTTAAATAAATTTCTAAGTAACATCTTATATCAGAGAACATTAATACGCAACTATAAAAAAGAACAAAGGCTGTGGTATACACCCACTACCATACGCCATAAAGGTGATTAATATTTTTAGATGTATTTGGATCAAGCGCAAATAGTAAGTGTCCGTCAAGAATAAATTAGAATATAATCTTAAATAACAACATGCATTTTAGAGCTTAGAACTCCTACGATTTCATCTCGTGCATCCGTTTATTACAGTCATAGACAACATTTTGTAGATGTATTCTATAAACTACTATACAACCTTTTGTATGAAAAAAAATAAGATGGCAATTTATAAGTGTAACTGAGCGAAATTTCCTTTAATTTTCAGGCGAGCTAGCGGTTCTACCGATGGCCAGCTGTAACCGCCGCTCATGGAAATGGCTATGTTTTCTTGATATCACGAAAGTAAATCAAGTGCAACACAATCAATCTTGCCAACCATAATCCAAGGTGACAAAACGGGTGGAAAGAGACGGAAGAAAATAGCGCCCGTGGGACTGCGATGCTCTCACTCTCCGAACGGAATGCGACAGTACGTATACTACTATACGTTTATATTCTATGAGATGGTAGTGTAGTGTAGTAGTAGTAAAGCATACTTTTCTGGTCGAATCGGCTTATTTTACCTAGAAATGGGTTTAAGGCTAAAGAAGTTTGGACTAACATTCGATAGATCATTTGGCTACGTGCCTTATACCATATCACGTGAAATTTAAATATAGCCAAATAAGTCTGGGTACATCGCTGTTTGTCATTAGGAAATACATAATCAGTATTCTACAAGTGTACATTCAGTACAGATCCAAATACAAAATACAGAGGTAACGCAAGAGCTCAACGCTTAACATGACGTTTTATTGACATTTAAGTGGATCTAAATCTAAAACCGTCAATCATAGTCCGATCGAATTAGGACCGATTAGTAGTGATATTTAAATCCAGCGATTTCACCGCTTTGCATCGGCTGAATATTCATAAAATGCAAATAAGGGTACAAACTCACTTCTTCATCTAGTGTTATACGGTCGCTACGTACTTGTGTTCGCAAACAATATTTTAGGCTCCTAAGCATGACTCCGCTATTCAGGGTATGTCAAACCAAGTAAATCTATAGTGTTCAGCTAACAAGACATAGTCGTGTTATTTTGAAACAGCTGTTAAAATAAAATAGCAATAAAGGTTAACAAAAAGATAACTAATAAAAGATGAAATAAAATAACCTCTTGCATTTAAGATGTATACGGATATAGCTTTATGTTATGTTTTACATGTAATTAAGTTGCAGAGTAGCTACTGCTTTTTTCAAAAAGATAAATTATTATTGGAGTAGACGATCATAACATTATTTTTTTTTGTTATAAATGTGTATTATATTTTATTAAGTAACATGTGATATAGCTAAATTCGAGCTTTGTCGATAAGTGCTCGTATTATCTTTATACGACCTGTAAGAGGATGTTAGCTCTGCTATGCTATCCTTTTACAGATAACATAAAAAAGGAAGACTGTTATTACGTTATATAATAAGATAAGTTCACATCTTATTTTTAATTCCTTTAACTTGGGATCTATAACGCACAGGAGGCTTATGATCGCTGGCTACCCTACTGGAAAGCAAGTAATCATGAGTTTCGGTAACCGGTTACCATAACAATTATCCGTATACTTGTTTGCTACCTTAGTAGATACACAAAATTAATACGAGAATCCATACTTTGACTCACCTCGAATTCAGCTATATCACGAGTTATTTAATAGAATAAATTATATAAATGAACTTAGTTTCTAACAGAAGTGCAAACATTTAATTATTCTAATGCGCCTAATTAATATAAAGCACATTCCGTGCATATATAAGGAAAATAGTCCCTGCTCCAGCTCAGGGGAATTACTTAGCGTTCGTAAAATGGTTGTTAGTCTGAATTTGGGGAATTTTCTGAAAGCGATCTGGAAAGTCTGATATTTTTGTCATTAGAATATACAAATTAAAGGTACTTACTAATATAATGGTAGGTCGGGTCTTACTCGCGATAAAGTATTTAAAATGTAATAAATACCGTCCTACTGATTCCCGACCTGATTACTATTGTAAGATCCGTTACCTAGCATTATATTAAGTATGTGTACAAACCGCGTAAGTCTCAAAACGTTTAAAGATACTTTTGAAAAGCAAACCTTTGTGTAAATTTTGGTCAATATTGTAAAATTAATTTCAAATAACGCGCATTTGCGTAAAAACATAAATAAAGAAAGATACAAAAGGGATGACAGCTAATTTATTACAATGTTTATACGCGTTCCTATCTGGATCCCCGAATCTATAGTTATGTACAGTTACAACAAGGCAATTCTTATTATGATGTGATCATCTAATAAGAATTGCTGTTACTTGAACAGGAAGTAACTTTTGTATCAACTTATATTTGAAATAAAGTGAGTAAAACCCTGTTTATACCATCATCATTAGAACAAAACAGATTTGTTTGCACTTTATTTCGAGTTACATTTACAATAATGCATGCTATACCTATTTCTAAAGAGATAAAGTACGGATTTATGTTCATTCATTGTTAGAAGAACACAGTGAACGTAATGTATTACATCGAGTTTGTCTTATACTTAAACCCACGACACGCAGCTCTACCGAATACATTTCGCAGATAAAATACCATCATAAACCTTCATGAATTCATGGCACATTAAAATTTGCAGTTTTATACTCTTACTCTTCACATCTTTATATTTTTTGATAACCACACAATAAATACACACTCGTTGCGAATCTACTTTAAGGGGTTTAGTCACTTGCCAAAAAAAAAAAATTATAGGCTGCTCGCTTTTACAGGAATCAAATCCGTAGGTTTAGGGCAAAACTTGTTTATAACTGGTCGTACTTTCGGGCAATGGTCAGTATAAAGTCACTCTCTTTTATAACCGTAGGTACAGTTGATGGGAAGTGGACACTTTAACATTAATTACTGGTAGATAAGTTATAGAGGAAATAGCCCGAGACCGAGCAAAATCTTATTGGTTTTGTTCTATCAATAAAGGCTCGGTAGCAGCACAAAGTCTGGCTAAGAACCCCACGGCAACATACCCACTCCCTATAACGTGGGACCTACAAACATAGCTAGCTAAATGTGAGTGTAAATACACCTCTGCCTACCCCTCCGACAATATACCTGTTTAAAATAATGCATGTATGTATGTAAGCTCTGTTACATTTATTATTATCTGGAATGCTTTATTTTCTTTCTAGTTTTAAAGAAACCAGTAACAAAACTTCTAAAAAGAATGTTTATCGTCATAGCCACATCAAAGATAGGCTTTGTTCCACAAGAAATAATTCTTTGAGTAATTTATTATTGTTACGATAATAGTACAAACGCTATTCACAGAGCAGCTTTTATTACAGTTGTGTTCAAGTCAATATTTGTGTATAAGTGTTGGTATGATTTTATAATTGAAAAATTGTGTGTTATTCAATTTTTAATTTAAGAGGTTACAAAATATAATACTAACAGATGGCGTACCGATGACATGATTGTATATGACAGTCGGCGCAATCTTCTTGTTTAAACCCCTGTTGTTGCAGGGATCTTAACAAACATACAATTAAAGCCACAAAATATACCCAGACACAGAATAATACTTTGAAAATCAATAATTAATTGTCCTGTGTGGGACCAAAGCCAACAATACTCGGTGCGGCGACAGCGGCAAGGCAATCTCATGTCCGCACCGCCATCCATGTTAGTCCAGTCAAATAAGCAGAAAAATGGGGTCAATCTCGGAATGAGATATAATAAGCTATAAACTCGTATACACCTTCATTTTGGTGTTCTAAAAGTTGTCTCAAAAGTCTCATAAAATCTCGTGTCTGCGCCGTCAGTTATTCAAGGTCAAAAGTCACAAATATCAGTGTTTCGCGATTATCTCGGTTTCCATAGATCAAATGATGTTAATATGTATCATAAAATTGTAGAGCATAAAATATTCAACAAATTTCATATAAAACAATGTTTCATAGTTCTTTCGTACAACGAAGATGCCAATGACAATGAAACAGAGATTTTCACATGCCCATTTACAGCTTATTATCTCTCATTTTGAGGTGAAACCCTTAATATGACTGGGCTATGCAGGCAATTTACCATTGGCCTCTAGATATCCAAGTCAATATAGCATTCATCGAGATTATATCTGTCGCAATTAAATGAAATACTCTACAAAGCAAACCACCACGTAATGCCAATAGTAAAGCGACAGAAGACTATACTGAAACAGTCTATCTCGACTATCGAATTGATCGAATGCAATATCGATTTTCAGGCTAAACTCTCAGCTAATTGTTAATTTATTGAATGCTATGGCTAAATCGACAGACTGGGTCAAAACAGTTAAAATATATGTAACGTTTTAAAAAGTATCAACACCAGTCTACACACAGACTGAAGTAAGAAATATCGCTTAGATTTCAATCGATTTGGTAACATTTGGGCTTTTTCCCTCAGTAGATATAGCAAGTTTGTAGAAAAGTTTAACTGAGTATATACCTGTGTTGTGTAAAAGTTTGTTAATCTATGTTTACATCCATGCGCCGTTGGTTGGGGACATCAATTCTAAACTTAGGCAATTATTTTAATATTTCTTTTGTGGGTCAACTGCCGACGACCCTATAAAGGCAGCCCGTTTAAATAAAATCTGTTACCTCTCAAAAATATCTAACTTTAGCGAAGTATACTTAAGTTAACTACTTTATTTTATTTACTTTAGTTATTCGATTTAAATATTTTTCTTCATACAGGTTTAATAAATAGGTATATCCTTTATTTCAACTTGAATTAATTTAGTGTAACTCCTCCTAAACAGGTGGTACGTTTCTCTCGTTTTAACTTTAACTTTGCAAACCAATCGCTATGCCAGTAGATGGCATAGCGATTGGTTTACAAACCAACCTTTGGGCAGGACAACGTCTATCAGCTCAGCTCGCATAATAATATCAGCTCTGTATAGAACTATCCAACCCTAGACACGGGTTTCTTCTCAGTGTGAGAAGGGTCAGGCCATAGTCCACCACGCTGGTCCATTGCGATTTAGCAGACTGCACTCATCTTCGACCACATTATGTAGAAAGCTCTAAGACATGCAGGTTTCCTCACGATGTTACCCTTCACCGTTAAAGGGAGCGATAATTAACCATTTAATATGCACATAACTTTGAAAAGTCAGAGATGCGCCGCTTGGAACCAAACTCGAGACCTCTGCGTGGTAGTCCAACGGCGTTTTACTAGGATATTGTTGCCAGTTCGTATATTATTAAAAAAATATTAATCAATTGTTATACAATTGGTATTTAGCTCGCGGTATGAGAAAATGTGTATATCCCCAAACCACATGCATAATGATAGCCCGTATCACTACAAAAACAAGTGTTCGCAGTTTAGATAGGTATTTGCTTATCATGTAAGCAAAAGTACTCTATCAACGGACTATCGTGGTCAGGCACCACTTCCCGTGAGTGTTGTTGTAAAGTGCCTCAGATAGCCTTGTTAACTCGTCATGTGTGACTAAAGTTATATGATAATAAATACTACATACACTCACGCCAGCATATCGACGAAGGTTTAGACAGAGGTCTATGATATCCACATTTCGCAAACTATCTTTTAAAAATCCTGCGTAACAATGAGCGGGCCTGTAGCCGTTTAACGAACAAATTACTAGTCTGCTGCTACTGTTAATGTCCTATCAGAAAAATCCAGTAACATTGAAATGAGAGAATTCAGCATAGCAGTCCAATGGCTTCCAAGTAAGCTATCGCTGGTTTTTTGCGCCAATGACGCCGTTAAAGGGAGAGAATTACGTTAATTATAACATCTTTAATTATCACTATTTGACCTCAACTTAGTAAAAAATTGACACTGTGTCTAGTTCAAAGTTTACGAGGAAGGTGTCCATGGTTGACATATTTATGCATAAATATTACAAAAGATGTCAATACTGTAATTTAAACTATAACATTTAAAACATAATGCTTAGTATAGCTTGCACTATAACTTTGCATTATGCAACTTCTAGTTATCGTCGCATGAGACGCTATTTTAACCATAGGAAGCTTGAAGTTGTATCGAATATTGTGAGAATATAGAATTCGTGGTAACGTTTTAATTCCCGTATGCAATTTATATTTGTTGAATTCCATAGACAAGTTTATTATGAAATTTGAATATATATAGTATATTTTAATGAATACAATGATGTAATATATTATGATAAGAAATTGAAGAGATTCTTTACGATAACATTTTGCTATTAATAAATTATTAACGCGATATATCTCATAGATCCAAATACGTGTGCAAATAAATCCAAATTTATTTTTGAGTTTGGAAGTAGGTTAAGATTAAATCGCAATAATAAGTAGGTAAATAATAAATAACTTGCCATGAAACCATGAAAATGTGCTGGAAACTTTTCCATCTCATTTTCATGGTTTTATAGCAAATTATTTATTATTCCAATTGCAAATCTGTATTTGCAATTGGAATAAAAAATAACTATGTACTTACCTGTGTAAGTAAATAGGATGTTAAGATAATAAAATCATGTTACAAAAATAACTAAATATTTCTATTCGGTAATGTATTGGTATGGTATGGAATGGTATGGTATTTCAGTAGTAGTTTTTAAGATTGTTACATACTTGACGAGGCACGTTGACTTTGTTACAATTGCCCTAATTCTGAATATCCCGTCAAGTGTCGAGTGGACATACGCTGTCCGCAAAAAAAAACATTGTGCAAACAATACATAAACGGACAATCATATGTCCGTTTGTGTATTGTTGCATAATGTTTATTTTTCGTTTGTTCTCTCGGCACTGAAGAAGATATAGCTTCAAATCACGAGTGAGATGTTCTTTTCCGAGACGGTTCTGAACCACTGACCGACTGACTGACTTTATGGGATCGAACTTATTTGATATTATGGAACTTTAGCAGGTTGCTAAGTATTTTTCTCTGCGATATATTGACTGCTAGGATACAAATGCGGCTGACATTAACTATACAATTATGCAACGTCATAAGTTTTAATATTATAAAGGCGAAAAGAAGACTCAGTGCGAACAAACTAGCATTCTTGCGTTAACGTCGTAATTAAATAAAACATGCGTCGAGTCTTAAAAAAATAATTAAATAAGCATTCCTTTTATAATTCGTTTTTGCAACAAAGAATGCATAAAAATATATAAATAGTCCTTTGCTTTTATTTTCCTTATTAAATTTAGCAACGCAATTATTGCAATTTCTTCGACATTCTTTCCAAGAAACACTACGTACATTCATTCACTCGGATCTGTCTCAGCTTCAATACCTTTATTTTGGCTAAAGAGAGGTGCATCTGATTTTACACTAATTTTCAGTCGTCACACGACGTTCCGCACAAGAATTTCAAGAAGTATCATAATTTCGAGTTCTCTTACACTAGTATCCTTCACTGATATACGAAGCTATACTAATTATGTATCGCGAGGCTCTCAACTCGTATAAATATAGCTACTTATATTATCTATACAAAAAACAATTTGATAACACGGCGAGGTTTCTGTGTAGATTCCTGGCACTAGAAATCCAGTTCAAAAGCGAATAGGGTGTCCACTGAACAAAAATGTTCTATTAGTTTCGTTTTTTCATAAAGTATTTAAAGATTAAACCAATGACGATTTATATAGATATTCAGTACAGCTTACGAACTATCCCGAGGGATATTTAGTCTGTTATATGATCCACTTATAGACCTGCAGTATTGAAACGCTATCACACAAATTCAACTATTAATAATTTGGCATTGTAAACATAAACCTAATTTATTAAACTATGTTAATAAATTACAATACTTAAATAATATTAGCTACTAAGATTACCCACTACCTCTATCATATCTACTCTTAAAGCAATTTAATTTAACTTCAAGAAGGCTGTAACCGTACCAACTTTTCATATCCTGCCAAGACTGGATTACGGCACTTCGCTAGCTCAGTACATCTTGGAAATCAGATGATCTACCGATAAGTCGCGTTTAATATGGTATGGCTATAATAACACTGAGAAATGGAAGCATAAAATATTTAATGGAAGTTGAAGATATTATACAATACTATAATATCTTTATGCAAGTATGTAAGGCAAAAAGAGCAAATATCTACTAAATAATATTAGAATGAATAGTTTCGAAATAACGTAATGTGTAGTTAGATCATTAAGCCAATTACAAAAAAACTTAAGGCTTAGGCCTAAGCTTTGGCCTAATTATATTTTCGTCGTTACTGTAAGTTAAATTAGTACTGTTAAGTCTAGCTGTGTTTTCTTAATATTCTTTCAAAAACTCATCTTCTGGGATTAACGCACAATGCTCACAGTCACCACAACGCACAGAAAAAGTACCCAGCTTTGTATGCAAAATCCGCATGAACCAAAAAGTGGACCTAATCCTTTTTGTCCCATTGAATTAAACTCGCTACATGGTGCTTTGATAGTGGCAGACGACCACTTAAACTACTGCATCAACCATATAGAGGAGATCAGTGAGATAGAAAACTTTTTTGACATTGCATATTAACGCCCTAGTTCCCAAATACAAGTTTTGAAGGATGATGCTACCTGGCTACATTAGTAAATTAACTATATCATGATCGCAAGGCATCTGTGTCATCCACGCATTATTAAGATTGAGTTCATACTCCTTAGAATAATGTAACAATCGCAATATGAAATTCTTGAGCCCCGGTGTTGGGTCCGAACATTTCCCCAATGATTTGGCAACTCGCCCCCGCCTATATTTAAATTGTAATCTCACTGAGTCAACGCTCTCGCCGCTCTAACGCCCAAAATAAACGATACTGTGAATACGACAATATTCGACCGAGTTCTAAATAGCAACAATAACGGGTAAAATCTTATCGAACTGAATGCATGTGCATTTTGTACTTAAGTTATGAAAACTGTGCAATTTTGAGTAAATTGCACGGTATTTGTTTAAGCGTCTAATGTACGAGTTTGATATTTAATGGCTGTATTAGTTTAAATAGCTATATTAACGATTTAAAACTTATTGAGTTAAATGGGTGTGCATTTTTACGTATAAAACTAAAGGTGTATTAAGCGTCAGCTGTAAAAGACATTCGAATACTGTATTAGTTCAAATGACTACAGTTATAGATGGATATTTATTTGAATTAATATCTATTAATTATATTCTTTCTATATTTCTATTCTGTTATAGATAGATATTAATTGGAATTAATAATTATTTGGAATTTACTCTAAAGTAAAACTCTGCAATCTACTCCGCCTTGGTAAAAAGGATTAAAACCATAGATTGGTCTATAAATTAGATTTTAGAGATTTATTAAAGAGCTGTGGTATAAAACGCGGGGAGTACACTCAAAGCTAAAATTGAGGCATTTTCATCCTTCTAGTATATGGGACAAATCCTCTCTTTGTATCAAATAACAATATTAACGGGAAGCTATATTGGGTTCGACACATGACACGCAAGGGGAACGCGGGTGCCAGAACAGGCACGCGGGAACCATTCAGTCAGGGAGCAGCGAACCTATGATGACGGATACCGCACCTCTGACTGAACAACGCTACGCAAAGGTTGGAACGACATCGCGCGTCGGGAGTCGGAGGCAGCCCATCGTGCAGATGCGGTCATGGCTCGTGACGAGGCAGAGCCCACTCACTCAGCCGCCACTAAAACAGGCCCGCGTCGTAAACGTGGGCCTTGGAAACGCGGGCCACGCATTGACGCGAATAGCCCGTCACAGCGGATGCGCCCAAAGAAAGAGCGCCCGAATGATACTCTGTTGCCGAGAGACGGGCCGAAGCGCGCGAAGCTGGACCAGACGACAAGGAGGGTAACGACAAGCTATGCAGATGCGACTTAATCGCACCTGCTGATAGCTGTCATTGCCATGCCTCCTACGGACCTAACGGTGGAACAGGCACAGCAACTCGAACTCTCCTTAGAGGAGAGGATTATCGAGACAGCACTAGCTTCATCGCCAGACAACGAGCCAGCACTTGCACCAGCATTCCGAGGAAAACCTCTGTCCCCACAGGGAGTACTGAAGATGTGGTGCAAGAACGACAGCACTCTGACCTGACTTAAAAACACTGTAGTCATGCTGCAGTCCCCTATTCCAGGGACCAAGCTGACCGTCATTCGGCAGTCAGACATAGTGAAGTGAGTTCGCGCTTCCTTATGGCTGCCGTAGTCAATCGGTTTGAACCTGACGAGGACCCATCGCCTCGTTATGCGCAGAACCCACGGTACAGCGTCAAAACCTGGCAGCTGTATGGTGCGGCTATGCAAGAAAAGGGTATCTTCTTGACCCTGGGCATCCCAAAATCAGAAGTGGCCAAGGTTTTGGAGAGAGCACGTCGGTTCTCCTTCGTATCCGGCAATGTCTACGTTAAGTTTCACACTGCCGGGGACGGAGCCGACTCGGTGGTTACAGGGCCTCGGGAGGTGCCCAACATTAGCAAAGAGGAGGTACCAAAACGAGCACTGCCAACTACTGACTCAAGCACATCAGGCACAGGCTGCCCAAAACAGGTATCCATGGTAGATGACGCTACTCTCATACCTACCATAGAAACCAGTGACCACCACACGTCTTTAGAGGGAGAGTCCGTGGACAGTGATGTTTTCGGCTCTTCGTCAGGTGAGTGTGGTACAAACAAACCTCCAGCACAGACAAATTGCGATGGCTACCTTACGCAGACTGCTGGAGGTTGAACAAAGGACCATAGCCCTGATCCAGGAGCCGTGGATTAGAGGCGACAGCATATGCGGTCTGAAAAGCATCAGGGGTAAGTTGATGCATAATACTTCGGTTCACAAGCCAAGAACTAGCTTATATATCCCAAGATTAATATCAGCTCTGCTATTAACAAACTTCTGTTCTAGAGACCTTACCGCGGTAGGACTCCAAACAGTACCAACCAAACGTTAGTACTAGCTTTAGTCAACATGCACGGCGATGAGGAAATCTCATCTAAGGAGTTAGTTGAACTGGTACAACATTGTGAAGACCATGTTTGGCACATTATTATCTCAGCTGACGCAAACGCTCACCACATTGTGGGGAATCCACTTACCGAACAAAAGAGGTGAGTCCTTAACAGAATATATATTCTCAACTAACCTATCTATAATGAACAATGGCTGTGAGCCCACTTTTGTCAGTTCTAGATACCAAACCATAGTAGATTTTACCCTTACCACGGATGGTGCGACAGAACTAGTGTCAAATAGGCACGTTTCAGCCGAACCTTCCGTTGCACATCACAGGCGTATCTGCTATAATATACGAGTGCCAGAGAAGGATCAACTGCCGAAACACAACTCCGGCAAGACGGACGTAACAAGGTACAGGACCCTTCTCAAACACGAGGTAGATAAAATCTGTTTTAAAGACACGACTACCAGCACTGATAACATAGACCACAACACTAACCTACTTACCAGATGCATCCAACAGAATTACCAACAAGCCTGTTACCCTACGCAACCAACAGCGGCAGGTAAGTCCCAATAGTGAAGACAAGAGCTAGAGAAACTCAGACACAATCTGAGGAAACTATTCAACCGATCTATAACCACCAGGACGGATGAAGACTGGGAGATACAAACAAGCTCTACAAGAAACGCATAAGATACCGCAGAGTTTAATCTTGGCGGCGTTTCTTTAGCAACATTGACACCACTAATGAAGCAGCCAAGGTGAAAAAGTCCTATCGCAAGACAACAACAGAACCCTTGGCGCCGTTAGAAAACAAGATGGTACCTATACCATTTCAGACAGTAAAATAAGTCAGGTACTATTCGAAACACACTTCCATGGATGCGAAGTGACGGAAAACCCAAGCTGGGAAGACATGCCTTACAATCAATCAACCCAGATTGACTGGACAGAGGCCAAATCTATGGTCACTGTTGACCGAATATCATGGGCGATAGATACCTTCCAGTCCTTCAAATCTGCGGGCCTGGACGAGATATTTCCAGCTCTTTTGTAATGGGGACAAACAACAGTTGTGCCACACCTGCTTAATATATACAGAGCATCGATAGCGCATAACTACATACCACGCTAGTCGAGAGAAGTCAAGGTAATCTTCCTACCCAAACCAGGTAAATCAGACTACACACAGGTAAAATCATACAGATCGATCAGCCTAACCTCGTTCATGCTGAAGACTCTAGAGAGACTCGTTGATCAGTATCTAAGGGAAGGTGCTCTGACATTTAAGCCACTGCACCGCCAGCAACATGCCTACAGGAAAGGCAGATCAACGGAATCAGCTCTGCATTCTGTTGAAGGAACAATAGAAACAGCACTATCAGACAAATTAATGACATTGACATAGAAGGAGCTTTTGACAAGACAAAATTCAACAGCATCAGCCAGTTACTTAGCACATTTGACGTTGATAGAACCATTAGTGGCTGGATCGATCAACTTCTAAAGATGCGGGCGATACAATTCACGGTGAACTCTACCACGAGAGGCATAGTGGCGAAGGGCTGTCTCCAAGGAGGAGTACTCTCCCCGCTACTGTGGAACATTGTGGTAGATGACCTGTTTGAACGCCTAATAGCAGATGCTACTACATGGTTGGCTATGCGGACGACATAACCATTCTGATCAAAGGCGACTCAGAAAACATAATCTGTAATCGCATGAGATCAGCATTCAGAATCATGGAACAATAGTGTAACCAACATGAACTGATGTTGAATCCAACTAAGACAGAACTGGTTCTTTTCACTCATAAAAGGAAAACTCAGTTAACCAACTTGCCAAAATTATTTGAAACAGAGCTTACCCTAGCGCAAGAAGTCATGTATTTGGTCGTAGTACCTGACCATAAGCTGAACTGGAGTAAGCACCAAAACCGAAAATAACCAAAGCATACACAACATTCTAGCAATGCAGAAGATTAATAGGAAGAAATGGGGCTTCAAACCAATTACAATCTTATGGCTCTACACGACCATAATACGGCCCATGATAATATATGGCGCCATAGTTTGGTGGCCCCGCACTCTTCTAAGCACAGTCATACATAAATTACAAAGCCTACAACGACTGGCCGGCCTGGCGACGACAGGCTGTATGAGAACAACCCTCACGGCAGCGCTGGAGGCCATATTAAATCTCAGACCCCTACACCTCATCATACAGCAAGAAGCTGTCACAGCTGCCATACGACTTGAAAAGGTAGAACTCTGGAAATGGGACAATAGAATAACTCATGCGCGCCCTAAAGGGGTTAGTATACAACGAAATTCCAATGATAGAGGTGACATGTGATATCATCTCAAAAACCTTTGTCTTTGACAAAAAATACCACATCCAAATTCATTAAGAATCTAAAGATAGCTCTGGCATACATGAAGTGAGAATATACACGGATGGATCCAAAACAAAATCAGGAACATCAATTACTCAACGACCCCGGGAAACCTTAACACTATGTTCCAGGCAGAATGTGTTAGAATCACCCGGGCTGCAACAGCGGTTACATCAAGGGGTATAAACGATAAGTCAATGCGCATTATCTCGGACAGTGGCGGCACTGTCCGAGATAATGCGCATTGTACTGCGGAGTACTACAAGCTCTTAAGAGCAACTGCTTCAACAGTGGACTCATCCTGGAGTATCACCGTGAGCTACAAAGTATTGCAACAAAAATCGGGTAACGCTGCAAATGGATACGTGGCCACAGCAACTCTTCTACATGCTACAGATCGACTGGCAAAGAGAGGATCGAACACCAAAATGATAGGACCCGAACCAATTGTCCCGATACCCTTCTGCCAACTCAAAACATGATAATGCGATAGAACCACGAAACTACACGAAAAACAGTGGTCAGAGACAAAGGAATGTAGACAGACCAAGGAAGCCCTTCCATCCTTAGACAAACATTTATCACGCAAACTGCTACGTTTCACAAGAAAAGACCTACGCCACCTAGTGGGTATAATAACAGGCCACTGCTCACTCAACAAACACCTATTCAACATTGGTATTACTGACAGTCCCTTGTGTAGGGACTGCATGGAGACCGAGGAGATACCGGCTCACGTGTTTCTACATTTTAAAAGCGTGAGCAACCAACTGCAACGGGCGCAATTTCTAAGCAGTCCAGAAACGATGAAGGACGTACTGCCCAACATCGGTCCCCTATTATTTTTCTGGACGGAGCTGTGGTGATATGAGTAACCGAACAATATTTCGCGTCAGTTACTTACGCACAATGGCCCAATTGTGGGGCTAAGTGCGGCAACCACACGTCCAACTAACTAATTATTGGGTTCTACAATTAAGTTTAACTAATGGCATGTGATTATATTCGAATGTATCGATGTATTTCACTACGTGCACTGTATCTTTGACCATGCAAAATAGATAACGCGTTAATCACAATTCACTGTATTCTTATATCATTGAAATGCATTTGTACGAATCACTAGTCGAATTTCACGTGCATTTTGTGTATACATGATGAAAACTATTCAATTTAATCCTATTTGAGATACTGTCGAGAATAATTGATAGTTAACCGTTTTTTTAATTGTTCTAATTATTTGTTGCTGTGTAATACTTTGTGTATTTATATATAATGTGTATTTATATAACGTATTCGTTATTTAATGTTTTATTTTCATGTATTTGTAGATACCACTTTATTAAGGCATTTATTGTGCATCAGTAGCCTAATGGTTGATGTATCGATATTTTGATCAAAAGAGCGTGAGTTTGATCCCCACCCATTACGCTGTGGACATAAACCAACTCCTAACACAAGTATTTAGCTTAGCTGAGATTAGCGTCATATTAGTGTTTGTAAAATACTTTGCAAAACAGGGATTATGACTAGTGCTAAAGACGACTTTTTTACAAAAAGAAGTCTAGTATATAATATGTGATATAAACTTTTTAAAACATTAATATACTTGTGGAACTTAAGACTGTGCCGAGCGTAAGACACAGTTGGACTGAATGACAGCTCGGAACACAATTCGGCGCGCGCCCGCCATAGTAAAATTGTATGGAGGATTTGAAGTGCTTTTTTGATAAATATGTATCTTTATTGTTAACCAATAACTTAAATATTTGGGACGGAAAAATTGTAATATAACTATTTAAGTTTCGTTTAAGCTGTAAAATAAGATAGATTTCTACTGTTATAATCTAAAAATCACGTATTTCCAACTAATGTATTTGCATTTCTGTACAAATTTACGTAGTTTTGTAGGTGAAAATATTAATTTTTTTAAGTTTTTTACGCGGACCAATTGTAAACACATTCATTGTTATGGTAAATGTATATTTTATATTTGTCTTAAACAAAAAGTGTTGATTTTATCAACTTAACTGGGACCGCCTGTTTTGGCACATTTCGCTCGCCGCAGTCTTAAACATAGACGATTAAATGTTTGTGTAACCAACCTCTGCCTAATCCTTATACAGCCTACATTATATTACAGTTAATCTTGTTACGTCTGTGAGCCACGTTATAGGCGGCCCTCGGTTACCGCTCGATACGTGATTACGATGTCATACACTCGATTCTTTCTCGGGAAACTCACTAAAAATATCATCGCGATGACCAACAATAAAATACCGCAGACTTTTCAAATTTACCGCCAGACGTCGCGCTAGAACTGTGTAGACGTTATTACATTATAATAATATCTATGACGATAAAATAAGAATCGTGGCGACAGTCAGTATGTGTCGGAGCAGACAACATGCAATTTTCTTTGCAGTCTTGACTCGGTCGCAAATCCCTTTGTAATCCTAGTATGAAATGCTTTCTTTTATGAAACAATACCTTCAGAAAAGATAGAATAACTTCAGCGCCCATTTTTCGCAAAATCGATTTATTGTATACATATTTTAGATCAGGAAAACGCTGAGTATTTTATCTCAGAAAAAGAGGACATAGAGGAGGAGACCTTTTAGTTACATTTTATCCCGCCAAGGTTATCGTCAAGCTTTATTTTTATAACGTTATTTTTGAAATATGGGCTTGTAAAACAAATTTTACCCTGTTTATAAATTGTCGCTGTATATACTAGCTTAACAGAATGATAATAATGATCTAAGCCAAGATAGGTAACTTCATAATATTTAGGTACCTACCTCCTAAAATCAGTTGTTCTGAATGCCAAAACCTATCAAAACAATATTCCGTCCAGGCTACTATACTTTAAATTAATATGTATTAAACGTACTTGAAATCAAAAGTACACTAATTTCAAATACGTATTAAATTAACCTCGAGGTGAGTATAAACTTGTGTCATTGCATATTTAAAATACGCCAGTCTAAACTTTCTTCTTTAACTTTCTGTCTTTTTTACCTTTAGCCAATTTAAACTTCCTTTTGTGGTTTAAAATATAATTAGATTGACCGTCCATATGCCAAAAAGCCGCTAAAATCACTTCGCTTTTTGCCCTTCGGTAAACGTGTCAGTATAATCGGTATAAAAATGAATCACATAATTATTCAGTTTTCTTATAACAGCGGCTTAATACCTAAGGTAGAGCTTAATACACTTAAGGTTTCGCCTTAGTCTTCACTTATATAAGACGGTTCAATTATCTCCGTAAACAAACTGGCTAATACGTTTAATACATTTCCATCCAATTAATAAACAATTATTGAATTAACAAGGTTTAACATTTAGGTAAGTATTGCATAACCAAGTACCGAACAGCAGTTACATTGTCTTGCGAAAGAAGTAATCATTTTGCCTAGAAAATTAATTATATTGGAACTTCAAGGTTTTCAATTCAATTAATTTTTTTTATAACCGACAGTTTGGTCATCATATTTGACCTTTAGAAATCTGGCACTTGTATCCAGTCACAAAGATGGTTTAAAAGAGTTTCCTTAATATCCTGATCATTTGCATGCAAACATATAAATAGAAACCATTTTTGAATCCGGAAAAGTAAACAATTAATTATTATTAGTGTGAATACAAATAATTAATATATTACGTTAACACATTCAATGCCGGGGACCTACCGCTCTAGCACATCTGAGACCAAAGACAGTTCACATTGCCTAATCTGTATCGCGGCACGGCGGTGGCGTACGATCTATATGAAAACCATAGTATAAGTGAATGTGTTTTAGAAAATAGTTTATATTTTGAGTGCAACTAACCCAACCCAAAATACAAGATTGCCATATTTTAATCACAATATATTATATTTTACTTTACATTAGATTTATTTATAGATATATCAATAAAACTATATTAACTTAATGTACTTGTTCATGTTACAAATTTTCTACGACGTATAAAACTAATATGACATAATAATTGATACATACAAACATACATAAAGTCACGCCTGTTTCCCAGAGGGGTAGGCAGAGACTACGGATTTCCATTTGCTACGATCCTGACACACTTCTCTGGCTTCAATCACTTTCATAACATTCCTCATACACGCTCGCAACTATGGTTACGTATGTAAATCATCTTCAAAAGAAAACTCCTCTGAATTATTATACTTTTTACACATAATTACCAGTGAAATATTGGTATTTAAAAATATATTTTAGGACAATCCTTTCTCGCTTAATAATTAAATAATCGCATTTATTTGAAGAAGACATTGTTATACAGTGCATGGAACAACATTAACTATATTAAACATAGATATATCTGGTTTTGGTCTCGTTTTGGTCTCACTTTAGTCTTTAACCGATCGAAATAAATATACAATGACATATGCTAGAAAATTCATGATAAGAACGTAATACGTTTTTTTTTTTTTTTTTTTACTTGCGGTTATGCATTGACGCCTATCCCTCCGCGGGGGCGGGCGGAGGGATTATGTCGGGCTCGCCGGGGTAAAAGAAAGATGGAATAATAGTAAAGTACCTTCCGGAATACCGACTAAACCTACCACGGTGTTCCTCGACAAAACCACTATCGACGGGGCCGCGCGAATCGCTTTCGCATGCGGTCGCGACCCCGCCGAGGTTACGGCCCGCCGTGTGAAACGGCAGGCCACTACCCGAAGAGCCCAAAAATTCCCTACTGTTTCCCCCCTAGGGGGAGACGGACTCGACACAGAGGCGCGCGTGGGAACACGCACGCCGCCTCTCGGACCTGGTGCTGAACGGATGGCAGGCAGGCCCACAAATCCCGCCACCCTCAGGTCAAGTTGAACGATATTTCAACTCGCGTAACTTCAATACCCTTATATTAACTACCTATTTCTGAACATTAATCATCCTCTTTGCGTATACATAATTTCGCCGTTCGATATAACCTTAAACATAAAATCGATACATGAATCGAATAACATCGTAACTCAAAAACAATACGCTTTAGTCTACAGTTCCATAAACAAGTAACCATGGCAATACATTTAGTTTTTAGTGTTGAACAATAAATTTATTTCACGAGTGACCATTAACACCATGTTAAATTGGTAATTTACAGACTACTTCAAAAATAAGAGCTGTTTCATCCACGATATATGCCAGATTCTTAGCAAGTGGTCATCTGTAGTCCCTGCCTACCGCTCTAAAGAGGCGGTAATATTTGTGTCAGCCACTAATAAAACGATGTCACACAAATCCTGTAGAAATTACTACTAATAATATAATTTATATATGAACGACCATATGAAATCAGAAATGGTCCTAAAATTAAGCCCCGTGGCACGCCCATTGAGACTGAGAATCCAAAATTAAATTCCGTTGATATTACCATGTTGTACTTTATCGCTTAGGCAAAGGTGCAGTGTACAGGTGACCCGGGTATGTGACCTCGGCTTCTCGACCCTTTGAGACCGCAACCCCTGTCCCATTTACGGTATTGGTATTACTCTTTCTCTCCCTCTCTTATAACTGATGGCAGGGCTCTGAACTAATTAGTATTTCGCATCGAATTATTACCACGATTCTTTTTATTTCAGTAGCTAGCTTTTGCCTGTGGCTTCGCTCACCCGAAAATAAAAGAATTTCCTGTATGAAAAAAAGGTATCCTAAGTTTTTTTCTGTACCTCTGACAGCTTGTATGCGATATTTGATGATGATCGGTCGAATAGTGAAATCGCAACAAACAAACAAAATCACTTTCGCATTGATAATTCGTAGTTAAGATATGCCGAGTCGAATGTCAGCATAGCGTTCCTTTTTACCTTCCGTTACGGTAGGCATGCAGGTGACTGACTGACTCATTTCTTACCCAATTATATAAAAACTAAATTAGATATAAAATGATGTCTTTTTATAGGAGACGCAAAAGGACTGCTTCATTTATTACAAAATATTGCTGTTAAAAATATATTATGAATATATTATAAGACCATGAATCGTACATAAATACACCGCCTCACACATAATTTTATCACGGAAACAATAGGCAGCGGTATATTATACCCAGCCAGCTACTCTCTGTAAGATTTTGTTTGATCCTACGTAATAGGGACGCGCCAATTGCCGTCTACCTAGCATAGTTCCAGACACGGCACTGTTATTAAGAAATTATTGATAAATAACCATTTTGCCCAACCCGGGACCAGTCAAGCCAACCACATAACAGTCGCATTTACCAATGCTGCGCCCCCGTAGCATGAATCCTGTCGTTTAATGTTGTGTATATCTTAAACATTTTACGATAATATAAAATCTTTGGTTATGATGATTGTGTACAAATACTGTGGTACAATTTTTAAAAGCTTTAATTTTAAATACATTTTCTTTTTTATATACATTTTACTTTCTTCCACAAAATGCTAATGCAAATATTTGTTTAAACATGTACACGTCAATTCGGATCAACATTATAAATGTGTGTGGTGACGACAGACGGACACATCGCATCGTTCTGACACTTGCATCCAATGCGAACAGATAGGTAATCTTTATTTAAAGATTTATTTATTTCTTGTCCACGATCAAAGTCTGCTTCTAAATATATTATCTATACAAAACATATTATAAGATTGTCACAGACTCGTCGCTTTATACATTTAGGCAATTATTATTGGGGAAAGCGCTAATTTTATATTGTTTTCCGTTTACGCAAATGTTACACATTCATTCAACAACTATGGGGACTTTAACTCTAATTAAAATTTTTACTTATGTAAACATTATTATAAACTATTTATATTCACAATTGCTGTCTGCAAAAGTAGTTTAAAGATAGTATTCATTGATTTTCTTATGACTTTAACATGATTTTTTAATTTACGCCTAAAGTGTGGTGTTTTTGATACCTCTAAAGTGGCAAAAAACATACGAGCATTTAATGAGAAGCGATTACCATGCCGTATGAACCTCAGCAACTTCAGGTGTATTAGTCCGGGATGTCTGAATAGATAATATTGTCATTAATAGAAAAATGTTATGTTGATAGACTACGTGCACTTAGTTCATGTCAAATAGCGTTGTGCACGAAGCAGTATTTGAATATATGTAATTCGAATACAATTATTCGTATCAATAATTCACATTTCACTTTAACTAAATCGTTTAAAAGTTCACGTAGCATTATTGATCGGCTTTCTACGAATGTTAGCACACTGCATGTCAGCGTCACACCCACTTCATTTCATGCAATTCTCATAGTTATTACAGCTGTAAAATTAAAACGACTGTTCCATACATACGCCTTATGTTTTCAATTTTCATTTATATACTGACAGTTAACAACGGCATTAAAAACATTTTTATTTAAACAAACAAAATACTAAAATTTTATAAAGCTATAGAACCGCCGCAATGTTTACAACGACTTATTTATTACTGGCCATGAGCAGCTAATCCAATTTTAAAGACAGCTGCCTGCACACAGATATAAACAATGAACATCTAGTCAAACAATCGAATACATATGTTATTGTTTTACACAGATACAGATTCAACATTATTTTAAGCACATACTAAATATTTCTTGTCAATTCAGACACAGTACAGCACAATTGCCGCTTAGAGCGCGAACGTCTGCCAAACAAAACAGTGACTTGAGTTAACATACATAAATTGACGGCCGTGCATATTCTCGAAACGGTAAGCAAAGATGTGTAATACCTATCTGGAAGGCGCATCTACTGCCTTCTATGGGGCATATAAGTTGAGCCTGTGGTACAATGAGATTATTCTTATGTATGTACCCAATAACACTTTACCTGTCCGGGAGTCGAACCTAAGATGTTACAACTGCGCGCAAACTTAAGCCAATGAGGCTCAGTGATAACGCTTAGAACGAGAATTTTATGTACCTATTCCATAAAATCTAGTTTCCTTGCGCTAGCTGGGCAGCTTTCCTTTGTTAACAAAGCTTTTCTGTAGCGAAATTGCATCCATTTAAATTGTCAATCCAAATCTGATAATCATAATGAACACATTAAACACTTCTACTAATAAGTATTTCTAATGATAAACTCCGGGCTGTATTTTAATACCTTGTTATCCTTAAGGTACTCGTAATAAATTTATATGAACATACATACATCTTGCATTGCGTTCCTTTGTTCCTATTTTATTTTGAATGATGAATACCAAAATACCGTTAAAACTACTGATCAAAATATTTTTGTTAAAACATAAAGGCACGAAGCACTTTACGTGTTATAAAGTAACAAGAGCTGTAAGAATATATTGTGATATAAAATCCTTACTAAACAGTATAATATAGCAATAATAATAACAGCTCCGAGATGTTATGCTTTTGTAACTAATATTATCATTGGGCAAGGCACTTTATTGTTTGTTCTTCTCGTAAAAGCAAGCTCCGAAACGCTATGAAATTTTAAGCAAGATAGCTAAAGATGGAAAGTTCTAACTAATATTTTAAACGGAATTTGTGTATGTTTGTTAGTTTCTTACGCTTTCACGCCTTAACTACTCGACCGACCATCATACAATTTGGCATACACGTTGCCAGGAAAACAAAAAAGGCCATTGGGTACTTTTCATCGAAAAAATCTGTTACTGACCTAACGTAACCTACATTTCGCAAAGAAACTGCGAGAAAATCTACTTAAATATAAGTTACCTGTGCGTCAAGAATATACACAAACATAAATAAGAATAAAGTTGCTATATATCTAAAGTAACGAGTTAATGCCCGATTTCCAAACAGATTAAAGTTATTATTAGGATAAATAACGAAACGTAAACAAATTAAAAATTGTTTCACTATATAATCATCCAAGTTATGGCAGCCATAATGGGTAGATGTTATCCAAGCGTTTATCAGATAATAGAAAATGAGTCCTAAATATAAACATCAAAGCTGCAAACCAATCATTAGTGAGGTGATAATGATATAATCGATAAGTAAAAGGCAAGTAGGTATTTATGTCATAAGGCTTACTTTATATAATAATTACATAAGCCATTATCGTATCAAATATACAAATATCTATATATATATATATGTCACTGAATGATTATTACTTATTGATATATGTATAAATTAAATGTATAGAATATATTTATTTGTATTTATATATGACAAGTACATTATATAAATACAAATAAACGCACGGCTGAAACCAGCGGCTTTAAATATTTTTAATAATTCATTAACGCAATTAGCTTTCTATTTTTTCGCGCGACGAGGGTTAAGTCGATATCGTAAAAAACTCTAAACGCACTCCAGTCACTTTGCCTTCAAAACCCCGCCTGCCTCTCGCTCTCCTGCTCCCTTATACATTTACATGATCTAAAACTAAATACCTTGCACATCTGTTTTGGAAGCTTTTCCGCTCTCAGCAATACACACAATGCGTACAACAAACACATAACATTTAACTGACGCTGAATACTGCGTAATGTGGTATTACAATATTACAACAAACGATCGGATGTACGTACAGGTGCTCAGTTAACACAATGTTAGTGCTAGAAATTATACTATACGTTTCAGCCCGCGGCTTTGCCCGCGTCAATCCTAAATAACGTACATGGCCTAACTTTGTGCCAAGTATTTATACATAACAAGTATTTATTTTATACTGTCTAAACACCATCTCTGTAATAAATGCGTTGATAGGTACTAAGCGAGAGAATCTGTAATAAACAGATTCGCTTGTAATTAATGAATGTACGTTTTTCGCAAAATCTGCACATTTTAGAAACATAATTCATAATTATGTCATGGTAATTTCTTATTATATTTCTTTGTTTGACGTGTGAAAATAATACTTGTATTTATTTTTATTGGAATTATAATGTATAGATTTAAATATGAAGTAATTGTATTTTGTGATTAGGTAATAAATTAAACTATAAATATCTTTTTTATAAATTTTATGCCATACTTTGCTCGTACCACCAGTCTTTAATGGTGCACTTGCGCGCTTACGATGACGGAACATAATCATTTGAGACTTAACTTTTTCTAAAGAAGCACGACTACAATATCGTTGATACAACACCTACTCGCGTAACTATATCGCCGATAAATGATACTATAAATAACGTATGTACTTCGTCTCTACTAAAGCAATCTGCAGCGTGTACAAAGGAACGAAATTGATCTACCTAGAACTACAACAGTCTATTGAAATCTATAGAATATAGACTAAACCGCTTTTAAAGCTAGAGAAGGTTTGAGATCAAATAAGTGGTCCCATGAATACAAATTGTGAATGTGAACGCTTTAAGTTATTTGCAAATAAATTTACTGAATTATTTAAACTTTTAAAGGCTTATGATTCCTTGTACACAATGTGGATAAGAAGTGAAGGATGAAACACTTGCGCGAATTGTATGCATTATGTAAACAAAGGACGAATCATTAGTGGTCTGGATATCTATAATATCCAAACCATATATTTGATTTTTTTGACAGTGGAAAAGAAGGGTTCCCTTCAGACTGTCAAAAAGTTTAAGATAGTCGAGTTAATGACGTTGTGAGTCTTCGAGCATAGAACAGTTCTTTTAAGAAAGGAATGTCCTTTATTATAGTCTTAGAAATTACGCGTCTGTTTTCGTAGCGATGCGCCAATATTATAACATCATTGTAAAACTGAATCGATTTTATAGCTTATCACTGCGCATCAATCAAATAATGTAAAACAGGGGCAGCAGAGCATGATTCCCAAGGTTATTATTTATTTTTATAAGGCAACTCCCAAGCCAGAAATAATTCCTGTGTCGCAGGCAATTTACCAACATTCAAACAACAGACACAAAGAACACCCAGACCCGAAAAACTATTGGAACCCATGTCACTCGGCCTAGTGGCAGTGACGAGGCAACCAATTTGATTGTCAGTTAAGAAACATAGTAACGATACAACATCAAGAATATATTTTTATATGACGAAAGTTTGCTTGGGTTTTTTATATGACAAAAGTGTCATACGAGGCTATGATCGCTTGCATTGGATTGTCACTCGCATAGAAGAATACGAGAGACAGGTAAGTGAGCCTAGACAACTCCTAGTAACCAGACTGAACATAGTAACAGTGTTGATACTATCACGCCGGATTCCTATAAGAAGGCACCACCTACACTGACCAATCCGAAGGCCATCCGGCTCATGAGTACCGTCACCAAATAATCGAAATAATCGACAACGGTGCTATCTTAAGCTAAGTTATGTAACAGAAAATTAAACAGAAAAATATTAGTACATTTATTGGCGCCACTCTCCGCGTTCATGAATTTAGGACACATGATATTTGATTTATCACATTTATAATTACACTACGAGAATGATGACATGAGCAGTATTCAATCACCACTTAATCATTGCTCGAATTATTGGCACCGGTCCAGCAATGAAAAGATCGTTACGATACAAGTACGTACAGGAAACGCCCTTGTACTAACTATTAATGAAATAGCTTTTGCCCGCGGCTTCGCCCGCGTAAAAGTAATTTAGGTTAAGTTATGTTATGTTCGGGCACTCCACGCTCGTGGCTATAGGTCCCCTTTTTGAAAAGTGGCTGGAGAGGCGGCATTCTCTCTCACCTCCCTGACAGGTAATGAAACAAATATTTTGGCCAGCTACATAGGTTGGCAAGAGACGCCCGGATGTCATCACTGCCGCAACTGCCGCAATGTTATTATAGACACGGCGCTGCACACATGAGCGGAAGGCCCTGCTTGGGGTGCACAGCGCCGTGTGTTGATCCCGGCCCTGGCACAGTCTAAGGTCCTGAATGAGAGGTCTTGGAATGCCGTCACCTTCTTCTGTAAGGAAGTTATTTCCATCAAGGAGACGGCAGAGCGGGAGAGGGAGCGCTTGAACCTTTGCCCTTACAGCAGAACTGGGCGCGAAACGACCTCCAGCTACCATAGGGTAGTACCGGTGAAGGTAGTGGGCTTCGTGGGCCTGTTCTACACCCGATCTGCTCCAGGTCTGAGAGGTGGCGTGCGTGTTCCCACGCGTGCCTCTATGTCGTGTTCTCTTCGCAGGAGCGATAAGAGGACAGTAAGCCAAAATTTCGTCGTTTCACACGCCAGGTCGAAACCTCGGCAGGGTCGCGATTGCATGTGATAATGAATCGCGCGGCCTCACCGACTCTGGTTATTTATATATTTATTTATGTTGAGGAACACCGTAGTAGGTTTAGATGGTATGACCGAGATGTAACCGTCTTACTCCGGGTGAGTTCGACACAACCCCTCCGCCGGCCCCCGCGGAGGGATACTCGTAAATGCATTCCCTATATTAAAAAAAACGATTAGGTTATGTTATGTTGTGATAACACTGCTTTTTAATGGTCCCTAGTGCCGGGCACGGCACAATCATGGCGGTAAGTCCCGTTTTTGAGGAGTGGCTGGAGAGGCGGAACACAGGTAATGACTGGCCACGGTTGCATCGGCCAGTTCCTGTATCGCATAGGCCGGCAAGAGACGCTCGGTTGTCACCACTGCGGCGACTGCCGCGATGCTGTTGTAGACACTGCGCTGCACATGTTGGCAGATTGCCACCACCTAGGGCTCGGAGCGCCGTGAGCCGTCCATGAGCGGAAGGCCTTGCTTGGGGTGCACAGCGGCGTGTATTGATCCCTGCCGTGGTTTATTCCATGGTCCGGAGTGAGAAGCCGTGGAATGCCATCGCCTCCTTCTGTGAGAAAGTTATTTACATCAAGGAGGCGGCGGCTCCAGAGATGAAGCGCATGAACGGTCTCCGAACTGCAGAACCGTGCGCCGGAGGGCGCGAGACGACTTCCAGACACCATGATGCTTTTCCTCGGGTTGGTGGGCTTCTTGGGTCTGACGTTTCCCACGGCTGACTTAAATCTCGGCAGGGTCGCGATTGTATGTGAAAGTGATTCGCGCGGCCCCACCGGTGCGGTTATGTCGAGAAACACCGTGCTGGATTTAGTCAGTATTACCGGGATGTCACTCACCATCTTTCTCCCGGTGAGCTCGACATAACCTCTCCGTCACCCCGCGGAGAGGTATGCGTCATGGCATTCTCCCACGTAAAAAGGGTTATGTTATTAACAGTACTTTTTAAATAATACATAACCTATTTTACTCGGTGATAATACGGCTTTCTAATGAAGAAAGAATTTTTAAAATCATACAAACAAAAAAATTTAATCTTTCCTCTTTATAATATTAGTATATAAGTATCTATACTGCATCGCATGCATTTCTGCATGAACAATTCTTCTCACCTGCGACTGTTCTGGAGTTTCTGCCAGTCTAATAGGTGCCTGCCGCTGGGCTTGTACTTCTAAATGGAACTGCATTTGAAGGGGCGTCTCGTAGCTGTAGTAAGTTCTCTAGGGCTGAATATGTTCATTTAAACGGCGTTGTGTTTGATGAAACATCTCAGTTGCTTTTAAAGCTGCTTGGCATTCAGGTTGTACATCTACACGAAGCTGGGTTTGAAGGACCGTTTCATTGCTCTCAAGACTCTCTGGCGTTCGGCTTGTTCCTCCAACCATAACTGCGTATCTCCGCTCTAGTAGGCATAGACTGAAAGTTTTCCTACCTCACAATGACTGTTGGCATATGCATAAAGTTTGCATATCACACAAATATGACACAAAGCTCGAATGAATAAAAAAAATAGATTATTTACAGACCTTAAGATTGTATCGCTCATACCAACTCCTCAGTAGTCGCACTTGATACTTCAGTACTTATAGCATCTGATGTCACTTTTACCTGTGAACGGTCCTCCAACACTTTCAACCGTTAGACAATAGTCTCAAACGAATGACAGACGGTAGCCAAAAAAAAAGACTTCGTATACTCGAATGGAAATGACTCGCGGAACGCTCGCGATCTTCTACTACAATTGTGCCTATTACATGACAGCCTCACAGTAGGTAGACCTAACCTTAAAAGAGAATGATGTGATAAACATTTCTTTTGTAAACGCCAGAACCTAATTTTATTACTTGTGAGCAAAGGAATCTTTATCCCACTTCTGTTGTTAGGAATCAGAAGTAGAACACCAAAAAAAAGAAATTACAGACGTACTTTCATTGTTAACTAATCATTCAATTTCGCAGGATGGTTATTGTAACCGTAAATTAAAGAAATACAATAACAAATAAAGTTAACATAATATTCATAACACCCAACAACTATCACACAGCACGTCCGTCCCGTCCACCGCTCGATGTCAAAGTGACTCGATGCGCACTAAACATGCTTTTATAACCCGCTCGATGGGTTGATTCGTGACGTCACTTGTTTACGACGCTTTCCATAACCAACAATATAATAAGAATAGTAGTAACAAATAAATTAACTATTACAAATCAATATTTAAAAACAAATGAATCGAAAGCATGTATTGCTATTTCCCATCGATACGGTCCCGCAACTTCCTTTCTCCAAACTTTACTGTGTTTAATGCCACCTATCGGATTTTGGAGTAATTCAATTAAGTTAGTACAATCAACATCAAAAATCGATATTGCGTTTCTACGCCATCTATCCAGTTATTATAATATTTTAGTATTATGATAAGTCGATACATGGCGTTTAAGGCGTGTTAGTATGAAAAATTAATATTTTTATTTGATTTCAACACTGTATAATACCAAACTTATTTTGACAACTTTGTCAATTTCTTTAATTAAGTGAACAGACATAGCTTAATTAGCTGAATATAATTATTTTGATATAGCTGTGCCTAACCTAACCTATGTCGGGACTAGATTTTTATTTGGGATACCAGATTTCTACTGGGATACAGTAGATCTTTGTTTGTACTCCAGGCATCACGTTGTAATACATTCATATCAGTAGGCCGAGTTGTTATAGCGGACGACTGTCTAAATGTTATTTGTGTATCCTTCGGGAACAGTACTTATTTTCTGGATGAAAGTTACCCTATGTCCTTTTCTGTACCCAACGTGTGTGCGAAATTTGATGATGATTGGTTAAGTAGTTAAGGTGTGAAAGCGTAACAAACAAACAAACAAACTCACATTCGCATTTATAATATTAGTTAGGTTAGGATTCTAAATGTAATGAATATGTATTTGCTGGTTTTGTTTCGGTAATGGCAACGCGAGAAAATGCCATATATTTAGCCTATAATTAAACCAAATAAATAAATACATCCGATTCTCGTTTATTAAAATAAATAAAAGCAGTGTTGAAAACTTGTTGACTTGTTTACTAATTTCCAAGATAGATTATTAGTCTGGAACTGTGCCCGGCAAACGGCAATAGGTTTGACCCCTATTAAATAAGTCCTAAACATAACTGCCAAATTGTAGGTATAAGACACATATATGTAGATATATATATAATATACAAAGTAAATAAGTAGAATTGGATGCATTTAGTGAGCTAGAGACCTTAGTTTATGATGTTTTGTTTATACCACTCTCAAATAAAACTTAACACTGGTAACACACATCAATAGTAAATAGAAATTTAATGGAGATTTAATTTATCTTATCTTCATTCACGTAAACTGATAAAACGCTTTAGACAGGTCAGATATTTATTTCTTTTTAAACTACTTAGTAGCATACAGTCGTACTGCCAACCTGTAAGAGGTAACCTATGATTGATGAACTTGTACTGCATGCGTTACTAATTCTGAAAAAAAAGACGTTAGATCGCTGTGACAATCGGAAAGATTGCTCGTGCTGAACGGCAAGGGTTTTTGTAAAGCGCTATGGCAACCCAAGATGAACTACAAATATACATTTTAATGAAGTCCTGACTTAATGTAAAGTTAAAATAAGATATAAATTAAATGTATGTCATAATATTGTCTCATAGCTAATTAACTAAGTTATGCCATCTATCTTTGAGAAGTATGACCTCATTGATTAATAAAAAATAGAGTATACACTAGAAAATTAAATTACCTGGAATAAGCAATTTACATTAATGTAAAATATGATCTAGCCAGTTACATTAACGAATTAGGTATTTAGTAAACTTATTATTTCGATTACGTATATTATTGTAGATAAATATATTTATTATT
This sequence comes from Catocala nupta, assembly GCA_963675205.1. Lineage (NCBI taxonomy): Eukaryota > Metazoa > Arthropoda > Insecta > Lepidoptera > Erebidae > Catocala > Catocala nupta. The sequence goes on from OY776081.1 coordinate 18,037,190, forward strand.
TCATTTTCACTAACCTTGGTGTCCTTGCGGTAGTTTATTCAGTTGCTGTGCATGAGATCTGGGGTTCGTTGGCAGAAAAATCTCAATAGCAGTCTGAAGTTAGGAAGTTGATGGTGTTACACCACCGTGCCACGGAAAGCACGTAATCCGACACGGCCGGTGAGAGATCAGTTGTAGTACCAAAGGCCGCTCTTTCCGGTCGTGGTGGATTGTCGTCTCGCCAGAGTACAGCACTTTACAAATAGAGAGTACATTTGTGTTTGCGCACAGACTTGTGCAGACGGCTATTCTACCTTTATATTGGCCGACGTGACCGTAAGTCGGTCTCAAGGACTCTATGTACCTATGTATATGCGTGTGAGAGTTTTGATTGCACATTGCAATAAAATATGCATCACCTTCATGATACTAATTGTATAACGAAACGCTCAAGGGATATCATTAATGCATTGTACAGTTTCATTATCTTAATACTTACATGACAATCACATAATTATATTATGTAGAGGGACGTTCCAGTCACCTTGAATTATTACTACGTGATCTAGGTTTTTTATTCGAATGAGTTTAATTACTTTAATTCACTGCGATGTTAATACATTGAACTTATTTACCTACTATACTATACATTATTATGCATTCATAAAACATTATTATTTTATTCTTATTACTTGAATACCTACTTACTATATTTAAACAACGTGCCTCGAATAACAAAACGTACAATTTTCAAAAGGAATATAAATAGCGTCTTCAAGTTTTCATGAGTTCCCTAATAACGAACTGAACTAAAAGAACAAAACAGATTAGTTGTATAATGTATGTGTAAAAAAAGAACAATATGACTGTATTTTAAATACTAGGGAACCACCCAATAGACCGATCTCAAATTTTTTACTTATGTTCGATTTGATATCATTGGGGACATCAGGTTTTCCACGCAATAATGCTGAGTATTCCTAAGTTAACTCCATTTGACACAAAAATTCTAAAAAGACAAATTAGTCAAGTATAAATACAATTAGTAGAGTAGTTAGTTTGGTAGAGCATTACATCAGGTTTACAGCGTAGAAACTTACCAGTCAATGGACTTGCCAAAATCCTCGACTTTAATAAAAATTACTGCAATGTCTACAAGCCCTTTAATATTATCCAAGTCCGATCTCAGCCGACTTATCAGAAGATACAATCACAATTGCGGTGGTTGTACCGCCACAATATAGAGTATAATCTGCTGTGGTTTGCATACGAATTAGCATAGTACGCGCAGATATTATCCACAAACGTCATGAACAACATGACGCTCAGCTCGTCTGGGTACATTTCCAAATTATGACACGAGCCATGTGATAACACCCAAGAATATTCCTGTATGAATGGCAATGTAATCAGTTTGAATGCACGAATGATGCAGTGAGCAAATATTTGTGTAGTAGTGTATCATTCATGACAGTTGAACCAATGTTTTTAAAGATCAAGATCGACCAAAGGCAAGGAGAATTGGATGTTGAATTCTTAAAAATAAATTGATGAGGACACCACACATAGGACACAAAATACAGAAAAGATTATCAAAAATCGAATATTATCGCTTTGCTGTTATGTGATATATGCAAAGCATTAGGCAGTCATGCTTTACACGTACGTTACGTCCGCCATGCGTTGGTATTAGCTGCCAATAATGGTCAGCTGCCGTCTTAATACAAAAATAATAATCACACCCAAAATCCAACATGCACTAAACTTGATTCATCATCTCCTGGGCTGAATGATCGGCTTCTAACATTAATTAACCAACGAAGCAAATACTGGCACCGGAATTTGTTACTTCGCTTACTGTGACTTCAATAGACACATTCATATTATATATCTCTTACTTCAATATTTTTACGTAAAGAAATTCTTTATGAATGTATTCATCCAAAGATTTTTTTCGATGGACGTCATGGTCGCTTTTAAAATTGCTCTCTTTTAGTCACGATACGAAATTATCCGCCTGTGTATTCTGTAAATAATCATTCAAGAAGCGCATTTCAAGACTAAACAACAACATGTCATATTGATTGGTTATCAATAAGTCTTTCGTTATTCTTACCATCTTTTTTGCTATGACTTAGTTCGAACTCATTATAAATGCCTCCATATCCCTGATGTCTTGTCTGCCTGATACAGAGCAGTTCCTTGCAACAGCAGAGGCACAACTGGTGCACAGGTGAGTTACCAATTCTTAAAAACACGCTATATTGACATCTCAAAAGTCAAATATCACACTAGCCCTCTTCTCTTCGTAGAGCCTTATAAACGCCTCAGAAACACAACACAACATTGTTTTGTTGCCTTTTCTGAACTCAAATTATATTTCCAGTAATGGACTCAGCTTATTTCGAGCTCAATCGATATAGTTAAATCCAGTGCATGATTAAGCCAGCGCGAAATCATGACGGGAAGCGGGAGAAATGGCCCTTTATTGTTCTAGAAAATATAACTACTAGAAATTTTTACCATATGAAATTTTCTTATTTGTGTAATAACGCATGAAAATCTGCCTTATTTTTTGTATTTGAACATCGGACTCTTTGGATCCGCGGGACACTTATCATGTGCAACTTCTAATATATGGCTAATCCAGCACTGATTAAATCGTTGACTTATTTACACTGTCTGTCATATGTCTGCTGCAATGTTACTGTGTAGAAAATCTATAATTTGCCGATAAATGAGAACAAGTTTCCAGTTAAATTCGTTCGTATAAAATATTCAAAAAACTTTAAATTACGCACGTTTTTGTGACATATGTACAAATAAAAATATTCAAATTTCTATAGAGATTTAAGTAATTAACATTACAATATAGAACTTTATAGGCAGCGAAGCGGATTGTAGAAGTCAATGAGCTGTGGTCACCATTTACAATAGGATCCCTTGTTGCCTAGTCTAAGAGACTGCCACAAAAGATAATAAAAAATCAACTATTCGCAGGCATTTAGCATACTTAATCTTAATAGGAATGTATGTCGGCCTCGGTGGCCTAGTGGTCAGTGTAACCGACTGCGACGCCTAAGGTCGCGGGTTCGATTCCCGCACAAATCAAACATTTGTGTGCATGAACATGGATGTTTGTCTTGGTCTGGGTGTTTCTATGTATAATATGTGTGTATTTACAAAAAAAAAAGTATATATGTATGTTTATCCATTGTCTAGTACCCATAGTACAAGCTCTGCTTAGTTTGGGCTAGATGGTGTTGTGTGTATGTGATAGAATATTATTATTATATTATATTATTATTAATTATTATGTTTTTATCGAGGTGGCTTGAATAGGCTAGACTACTTTTGTAAAACCACATTAAATATCACGGGTAGGCTACTAGTGTGTAGAATACAATGAATACTAGTTAGATTGACTCAACGATGAACTCATTTTCAACGAATCTCACAGCAATAAGAGAAAATAAATAACACGTCGTCGTAATCGAGAGTTATAAGAACTCGTACTAGGTTTACAGGAATAGAGTCTCTATGTAGAGTTTGGATATGTTCCAAAACTGCATTTAACTCTTTAAAACCCAATAGAATATTTTGCACAACTAACACAAACTATTCGTGGCAAGTGACAGTTTTCCCTTCGGCACAACTAATTTGTTATAAACCTTTCCTTAGCCTGTTGAAGATACCTGTTAACATCACTCCGTCAACACGTCATTTGTCGTTCTGTAATATACTGTTAAAACATTTCAAAAGTTTATATAAAGTCTCTATTTTCGTGTGATTAATAGCTATACTAATGTTAGCATTATCAATTCGACTGCAAACCTCAGACAAGGTTAGACAACTTGATTACTAGTTAGAACATTTTAGAACTATTGATTCACCATATTGAATGTCATAAGATTATTTTATAAAATATCATAACAGCCGCGCGTTTTCGGCATTTGTCGTATCGCCGCCGAGGGATTATACTTTCTTCCTTACAAAATTAAATGAATTAGGATAATATATAAACGTAATACACTAAGTATAAGAGACTAGATTCTGCCCGCATCTTGTCTTGTCCCTATTTTCAGGACCCGAGTAGATAGGGTTCGGGGGAAGAACTACGGATCTCCCCTTATCAGGGTACTATGGGGTCAGGCTAGCCTACTGCGCCTCGAAAAGCGTGTTCTATCGGCCGCCGATTAGAGTACGCGGTGCCTGACATTGAGGTTGGACTCGTAGTGGCTATGTTGGCCGCAGAGGACGACATGTTCGTTGCTCGGCAAGCACGTGGAGTTCGAGCGTCGGTGTCATGCGCGGCTAGTGCGAACCAGTCGGTCGCGCGAGGCACGGAGTTGTCTTTAGCGTAGTGGCGGTGTGGTTTCACTGCCACAACGCATCTCGGGTGCTTGCCTGCTCAGCAAGTAAGAGTCATAGCTAGAGTGACTCGGGTAATACCCGGCTTGTAGGCCAAAATGGGTAGACATATGGATGTACGTCGGGAAGTGAACGTGCCTTATATAGCTCCGGCACCATACCGGAAATGTGGGAGGCGGCTTCTCCGTCGGCCTCAGCAAGGTTATCGTTAGCTGCTCTCAGAGTTTGCGAGTGGTGAGCGGCTTTATTGCTCCGGCACCTATCTGGATAATAGGCAGTGCCACTTGGGCACGAGGTAGCTCGCTATAACGAGAACCGGGTCCCAGGATTTGGTGACAAGACCTGTCTATAACTGGTCCCTGAAGATGCTTTCGGGCACTGGAAGGTAAAGCGGCTCTCACTATATACTGAAACGTGGGTGAGTAAGAACGCTATATTATAAACTTGAGTAGCCAGTAGAGGAAGAGACTATACCTGCATTTTCGCTCGCGTTAATTTAGATTTAGTTAATAAATTTATATCCCTCTGGACAGTATTTTTTTTCTGAATGAAATGTACCCTATGTCCTATTCTGTACCCCGGACAACCCTGTTTCTTTCGAGTTTACGCAGTGACAAAAGTTATCAGAGAGAGCATTGATTCGAAAGCGAACATTCTAACTGCTAAGAGCAGCTAGAGTGTTCCCTTCTCAATCAATCCCGCAACACATGCTGCTTCTATGGAATATGATCCTGAGACTTCACGATCGGCAAATGTATAAATACTGCAACCTATGCCTTAGACAAATCTTTATCGCTATAAATTTTGTCAAAATTATTTGCCTCTTGTTACATGACTACTTACCCTTGGTTTTATACTTAACCCTAATTCTAAAGATCCATATGACGTGTCCATGTCACAGTAAAACAATGCCTTTGATGATTTTCAAGAATGCGCAGTATTCAAACGCCCACTAATAGATTCATACCTCCGCCTGACCGTTTTTATACAACCTCTAACAAGAACGTTCACATGTGAGCTGTATAGAATTGTTTCTTACTCTTTGCTTTTATAGCCCTACATTCCGATCCTTACAGGAAGTCATGTACTTTAGCGGTCTTGTAAATTATTACCGTAAGTTTAAGAGTTCCTTAAAATATAGGGTAAATTACGAACCGCGAGTAACCGTTATTTTTGTCTAACGGTACTGTGCATCAAAAAATATTCTTATAAGTACAATAAATAGAAAAACGCCGGTCTTTTTCGTAATAGTTGTAGCAAATGCTGGCCACGCTTAGTTCAATAGTCCGCGTTTGATATAGCGCTCTATGCTTATGTGTACTCTAAAAAGAGTTGGCTATATTGTACCTTTCACCCGACATGTTGTTAGCCCTGTACTGTAAAGTCCGGTTTATTTCGAACAATGATCTAGTTTGATAAATTGCATAGCTTATCGGTATACCATTAGTAACGTTCAAACATTATAAGTACGATCACAACAAGCTAAAAACATAGTGTAATCAAATTTGTAATAACTGAGAGTTCTTTGTGTAAGTTTTAAAAATGTACTTACATTTTAAAATTCTGAACGATGTCATCATTTTAAAGCCCCAGCGAAATTACTTATGCGTGTCAGTCATTTATAACAAAAAGTTTTATTCCCTTAGCAGAATTGCGTTGACTTCATTTTTAAATAAGTAAGACAAAAATTTTAAACTTGTCTTATTGACTGTGCAAGCTAAGTCTGTGGCATCATCAATCACTTTCAATAACGACTGACTGACAGTTCAAATATAAAAAGTACTCACAACTGAAATAAAGAAAAGACACTTTATTTCAGACAAGAATTTATATTAACCCTAATGACTGACAGTGCAAGTCTTTCTAGAGGATCTCTGGATCCTTGGATTATTTAGTTAAGTTATTCTTTGAAGAGAAGATACTTTTACTATCAAGTTAGTCTATATTTAAGAAGGATGTACAAGTAAAATATAAATGGTAGTGGGAAGAGAGAGAGTAGAAGCCGACAAGGATCAAATAAATATATAATGAGAGTTATATAAGTTGAAGGTTTTTTTACCCAACATAATGTAGATGCAAGCATAAAGGAAGCGGTTACCGTAACATAATTATTATACCCTAATCGCTATAATATAGAGTTTACACTGGCGTGATGCTGTCTCTAGCAAAAATAATCACATTTAAGACAAAGAATGAAATAGGAACTCTTATTTGCTGGGCAAAATACAGTAAGTGTTGCGTCACTTTCCAGGAACAGAGTGGTACTTCCCCGAACGGGGCGGCTCATTCCGTCCGCAAATTAATTTCACAAAATAATTAGAAAGCGCGGGTACTTACACTCGATTAGGTTTATAAAAAAACCGTGGTCTCTTTCTGTACTAATAATAAACATAAGTCTCAATGTAGATGCCAGCATAAATTATAGCGATTTATGACTCATTTGTAAAATTTGATACTTTAGAAAATGTAAGTGCAATCGACTTGTTTAAAACGCCAATTACTGAAGCTTTGCCATCTAATTTCTTATAAGTGCAGTTCTAATACCTCAAGAACCCCTTAGTGTATATTAATACAACGGTTTTCTGAATACTACGTCGCAAAATGTATGAAGTACCCTTTAGTAAGCACGTACTCAGGCGAAATAAGCTTTGAGATTTATTAAATTTCATTTGACTTCCTTTTAAGACTTTGAACCCATGACATAAGTACGCATATTGCGGCCAATCGAGAGACCCGGTTGAATTCGTAAATCGGGCATACTCGCACACTACGAATATTTTGGACACAAACGATAGCCAAACTTAGAGCAACCATTTGTAGATCAAATATATTTTCATCTCGTATAAGATTCAAACCCACAACCCTCGGCTTAGTGGCAGTGGCAAAGCAACCACCACGCTATCTGTTCAGTCACAATTCGGACGCAACTACCACAGTCGTATCAAATATTCTATACAATCTATGAATGCCTAAACACTTGATGAAGTCGTCATTTGATGTATAAAATGACTCCGCGGAATCTCATTAAACTACGACTAGAACTCGTTTCAATTTAATTAAAGTAAAGCAACCACTTGCGACTTGCTGAATTACGACTATTTAAACTAGATAATTAGATTGCACATGCTCATATCATACACCCACTTATCTATAACCCTGAAGAAGATCTCATTCGTCTCTTAAGGGGCTTCTAAACAGGCAATATTTTACTGCAATGTGGCTGCAATATTTCCAACTACAGTCCGACCATCTTAACAATATTTTAATGCTTTGGACATGTCAAACATAATAGACTGGCTACACATAGGTGGGCCATACGTATAATATTGCCGTTGATTACACAGTATAGTTGATATTGCTAGCAACGTTGCTGGCCAGTATATTACAGCCACACATTACAATAAAAAGAGTATTTAGAAAACCCTTTACCCATACAACCAGTTGCTCACCCTTGACAAAAGCTACAGTAACTGCTTACCATCATGCAGTAGACCGTGTGCTTGATTATTACTTATGTACTTCACAGACAGCAGCGCTTCAGATGTGTTTCTTGGTATTGTTTCTGTGATGCCAATAATTCATAGCAATGTCCATGAGCATTTGTAACAGTTCTCTTAGATTGACCGTTAGCTAGCTCTTCACCAGCAGCAATAAAAAAGTCTCACGTAAGAGAGAAGACTTTCCCATCGTGCTCATTTTTTAATTCTTGTTCATAAGACTTCTCCCCAAGAAAAATCTTTTATAAGTGGCAGAGCCCTCTACCATAACCCCTTTATAATATTACAACGTAAAGTGCACTATAAAGGCATTACTTTTTACTAAAACACAAGTAGCTCTTGCGGGTTTATGCGCAAGCTACTCGCACAGGCTACATGCGCAAGTTAATCATGCGGGCTACTCACGCGGGTGACTGGCGCGCAACATGTTACCCGCATAGTTCTACAAGAGCCATTATTTTAGTTACGGCACCTGCTGCTATTGAATAATTATAATAGCTACACCACCGTCTGCTTTATAACTTTTAGGAAAATATAGAGTAGGTACTGAAGGCGTGCAAATATCTTTTCATAATCTCTGATAACGGCATGATAACAAATAAACAGAACCAAGTAGCTTCGGTTCACACTAGAAATTAGTGGTTAATTTTCCTCTAATTATTGTACCGAACTTTTATTGTCTTGACAAATATGTATATTAAGGTGAATATAGTCGCCAATCTTAGCTTTTCGTTTAAACTTCACACTGCAATCCAACAATCATCCGCCTACATATTTATCCGATAATTATCGAACAATTAGGAAAGAAAACAGTCACAATACATAATTATCTCTAGATATTCTAACTCCAGCTCAAAGTTTTAAACCAAAGGCCTAAAAGTTGGTATGCTAACCGGTTGCTCAGACTTCAAATATGCGCCAAGAAAATTTTACCCAGTGTCATGCCAGTCAAAATCCAGAATGGAAACATTAAATTAATTTTATTACTTGGCGTTCACGCCATAAGCCCACAGCGCTCAGGACACTAAAATTGTTACAACAGCACTCTCTTGGATACGGTTCTTTAACAGGGAAAAACATAAATTTATAACATCGGAACTTTAAAAAGAAGGTTGCAAAAGAACTATTAAGATTTTTCTTTCTCATAGTAAACAAGGCATAATGATATACGAAAATACAATCTATTAAAAATTGGTTTTTGTAAATCATTTATTTGGAGTTAAGCTGTTGTTATTTTATTCATGTGTCGATATGCCAGATTGTAACATGAAATCGAAAATACGCAAATCTTCAAGTGTTTGTTTGTTATGTACATACATAATTTCATACAAACACTTCAAGCCATGCCTATGTACAAGACGATCGAAAGCGTTAAGTCGATACCTACGATCATATATCTCTCGATATATACATCGATACATCTCTCATTCAAATAATTGCATTTTCAATGCTCTTATAAAAAAAAGAAACGTCGGCTAATCAAGATAATCCCGCTCGCGAGATTTTACAACCATCCAAGCTATAGTTTGAGATTACAAAAAAAATGTCATACTGTGATGCATATAAGTACAGAACGTCAAGCTTCAATTTAAATTAAAAACGCTGTTACTATTCGATTGCGAGTATAGGTCGATGTCTAAGTCACCTGACTTCTATACCATGTAGTGACTGATGCACCATCTAGTCAAAATTATAAAAATGTTTTGACAAATAATTATCAAGCAAATCTTGTACATCAACGAAATCAGATGTCTGTCTAACCTAACTATAGTTACTGTGAAATACAGCAAACAGTAAATAAAGTACTCCACATACCTACGCGATTTATCAATCTTGCAAGTCGCTTGTATATGGCTTCGTGGGGTATTTATATAAGTACACATGAATACATATTATAACTTGTACGCATTGCACAATGTTTCATCTTTTAAACAAATATAAATATGAATGCTAGGAAAATAAAAATAACTGTGCCGAAAATATTAAATAGCTCTGTAATTCTTTTTATAATATTAGGTAATCGTACGTTTAATATGTAGTTTATAAATAGATGCGTTAATGTATTGAAAACATTTTATCTGAAATATGATTTAAAATATGAATTGATAATTTATATGTAGGGAAATAATTATATTAAATACGTACCGTTTTAGGTTGCAAAAACCTGTCTCGCACAAAACAAAATAAATCACCGGTGTAACAACAAAAATATCCACAAAATAAAATCACATCGTCAGAAAAAGTTCCGATATACGTTACTATAAAGTTGACGGGCGCCTACAGCAGGCGCGCGCTGAAACGACGCTGAAACGACCTGCCCTCGGGGGAGCTCGCTGCCGACTGGCCTGTGTCGTATTCGAACAGTTCGAATTTCGACCTCATGTGTCCAACCGGCCAATACACTTGTAACGATTTCAGTCAATCTAGATTTTAAACTAGATCTTGTCGGGGCATACATTTATTAATGCATTTACGATCATAATGAGCCTACATACATTTTTATGAAATAATTGCCAACCAACTACTTAATGACATAAAATTTCCTTGAATTCAATGTATAAAATCTTATGTTTATAAAAATACCTACCCATATTAAAATAAAACACACTATGTAAAAAACAGAAGCAGAAGAGTAAAATTGTGACTAATACGTCTATTAACCAATATCACAACAGTCAGAGAAATTGTTTTTGTATCAATCTATTACAGTCATGAATAACCAACGCGAGTAACTAACTCTGTGCTAATATTTTAACAAAATATAATTAAAACTGAGATATTATGTAGGACAATAAAATCAATAATCTCTTATGTTATCTTTATGACACTGAGATAACTGTATATCGCTATCTGTGTAAACAACCTGTTAATGAAATAATACAAAGTCTCAAATACTCAAACTATTTTTCACCTTTTCCCTTCCATTGTCAGGCAAAAGTTTCCTTTATGCTTTGCCACCGATCCCTGTCGCCTGCTTTGCACTACTACCTACTTAATGGGTCAAGTTTGACTTCGTTCGACCGTCAGAGGTCCAGATGCATGCTGCAGATATGCTCCGCCAAATTCATTTGAGCTTTGCGTCTTGTTGACCATAATATACGTTATAAAATGTATTTGTTGCATATTTGGCCGGTGAGTTTTATAGTATAATATTGATTTGAATGCGGTAAAAAGTATAAATATAAAATACGATTTGGGTTAATTATTCTAAACGACATTCGTGTCTATCTATACCAATAATATAAAGCTGAAGAGTTTGCTGGTTTGTTTTGGTTGAACGCGCCAATCTCAGGAACTACCTACTGGTTCGAATTAAAAATTATTTTAGTGTTGGATAGCCCATTTATCGAGGAAGGCTATATAACATCCCGCTACGACCAATAGAACCGGAGTTGATGTTGTGACCGGAAAATGTTGCAAAAACGGGACGAATTCAGCAGATGAATTCGTCAAATTTCGAAGCAGACAAAGCTGCGCGAATCAGCTAATATCTTGATAAATTAAATTGAAATGCTATAAAAACACTACTTAAGTAAATTGAAAAAAAGTGATAATCTAATGAATAAAATGTCGGCTCTTGGATTTAAAAAACTAAATAACTATCGACTTACAAACTCTCCAGCCTTCCCCCTAGTTGTTGGACTCGTCATATAATAAAAGTTCATGAAATTTTTTTGGTTTGCTTTGTATTACGCAAACCAAAAGCTATTAAGTATTACCGTATCCTAAAAGCTTTCGTAACACGTAAGGCGTATCATTCGCGCTTCGTTGCAGCTGTAAACCAGCAGTCACTGCCAGCGCATAGGACAAACTACTTATTGCAGTTTCGTCCTTTCGCTCGCTTTCCTAAAGCGCACTTGAAATCTTCAACCGCGTCATACCAAGCTTATTTAGCTGGCGTGCGATCCACAGCATGCAGATAGTTCCTCAGTGTTTGCTCTAAATATGAAATTATATTGTACCTTACTGCACTAACTGGCATGCCATAATCCTCGATTGAATAGTCACTCCACCCGCTCACCAGCCGCTTTGTTAGGCGATGTTGCGATGCATTGCTTTGATGTGTTTCGTTCTCACATGAAAAGATTTATAAGCGACGACTCTCTACGATTTAAAGCGGCTATCCTTTCTTAAACAAATTGGATGGAGTGTGCGCGTTTAAATGTTGTAGAATAATAGCTGCCGTCTTTTATATCACTTGAGGTTACAGGCCACTTTTTTATTCTCCTCCGACAGTATTCTGCTACGTTACGTACTTACGCCTTGTACCTTTACTTCCAATAAACAATGTAATTTTTATGTTAAGCTATTGCAACCGCAATTAATCTTTTTCTTTTTGTGAAGAAAACATCAACGGGCCTGCTTTAAAAAAAAATTACAATTAAGAAATTTAAAATTGTTCAAAGGGTACTTGACTACGATTAAGTTTATTGTTTTCGGGGATGTTTGTAAATCATGTACACGCTCTATATGGTTTATTGTCATATGATTATACTTATTATGATTATACGATTTAAAAATACATTTTATAACTATTAAGTCTTAAGTAATTGAAGGATAGCCTAGTGGGAAACCGTTGGACTGCCACGCAGAGGTCTCGAGTTCGATCCTAAGGCGCGCAACTCTGACTTTTGGAAGTTATATGTGTATTAAATAGCCAATTATCGCTTGCTTTAACGATGAAGGAAAATATCTTGAGGAAACCTGCATGTCTTAGAGTTCTCAATAATGTTCTCGAAGATATGTGAAATCTGCCAACCCGCACTGGACCAGCGTGGTGGCCTGTGGCCTAACCCTTCTCACACTGAGAAAAGGCCCGTGCCCAGCAGTAGGACTGATTAATACAGGGCTGATATTATTATATTATTATAAAATAAAGATTCTTATGCGATTTTAGTTGCAATACTTACACTGTCGTTTAACCGAATGCTGAGGATCTTTGTGCATAGCTAAAGGTTATCGACGTAATTCGTACCTGAACCCCAACTTGAGACGCATGTTAGGGTTCAGGTACGATGAATAATGACAGTACAAAGAATTTAATTTAACTTGCGTTTCTCTTCGTGGAACATAGCAAAGGTCGTCACCCAATTTCTCATTGAGGAAAAACTGGCAACTTCCAGATAATTGATTAATCAGAATGATAAACCGCCTACAGCGAAACTCGTAGACGATTACGGCTATAACAAACTGTTTTGGTCACCTTACACCCGCTAATGGGTGGTGAGTGTTGAAGGTTCTTTCGAACCTAACCATATATAAAAATTGCACGGTCCACAGGCAGTTAATCAGACTTTACATTTTCTTTGTGTCCGTTTTTTCATGTAACTCCCACAGGAAACAGCCTATCTCTATCAAGTCAAATATAAAGTTTTAAGTCATGCCTGTCAAATTAAGTTCATGCTGTCTCACGGTAGTCAATTAATAAGGCAATAGTAAACTCTATTTCCAATTGTTGGTATTACGAAAGTGTCATGGCAGTCTTAAATGACAATGTTTATATAAAAAGAAAGTTTGGTATAAGTTAAATGCTTACAATTTTTCGTTGTGGGAACAATTTAGCGAGTCGTTGTGCATGCTGTTTTCCTAATGCACGTTAAGGCTGTGCTTAATAAATAGTAGTAAGTATTATTTATTATTATTAGCAGCGATAGCTCAGTGGGGAGACCAACAGACTGCAATGCAGGTCTCGGGTTCGAACCCACGTCGCGCACCTCTGACTTTCGGAAGTTATATGACTTTTCGAAATTATGTGCGTATTGATTGACAATTATCGCCTGCTCCGTGCCTCGGAGAGCACGTTAAGCCGTCGGTCCCGACTGCTATGAACATCTATGGCAGTCGTTATTGGGGAAGTCGACACAAAAGATCCCACTGGGTCGAAGTGTCGCCGGTCTGTACTGACTGGCCCTCATACAAGATAAGATAAGATAAGTATTATTTATGTTTCAAAAAGTCTTTGATCGCTTCCAATATCAAGTGTATCACCAGAGCGCAAGGACTACGGAAAAAGAAATTACAAATGGGCAGACAGGAATTGGGCAAATATATGAGCCTGCGGCGCTCTTACATACCAGGTAAAACACAGTAACAATATTACTAGTCTTATCCCGGGCTATACACCAGTTTCTTGACAGAACAAACTCTATCAAGCCAGTGCAACACTATTTTATAAAAGGATTTCTGTCATTCGTGCGGACGCGAAACCAGTTATACTAAATATAGCGTAACCTATTTAACCAGTTTGATTTCATAGTTGGTGCAATACTTGCCTCGCCACATGGTCTCGGCAAATTCAATCCAGAGACATAGAATAATGTCCAAATTCAAAATGTTATTTGTGTCAAATATTTGAATATTTGTTATGTCTATCGCGAAACCGCAATGCCTAGTTTAAAGACTGTCTATGTATACTAACTATTTTCATAAGTCCAATATAATATCGGATATCTATACCGATATGAATTTATCGCTACGATTAAATCCTGTGAAATTATTTTTAAATTGGATTTCACGTCGACTCACGACATTTTTCCGATGGAGTAGAATTTCACGACAAGATCCTACACATGCTATAATTAAATAGTGTTTGAATATTCGATTATGGATCATCCCTCTCTCTACGACTATCCCAGTTTATGATATAGCGTTCCCCCTACACCAACCATTAAGGTTATATTAGGTGGAGCCGCTGTACCTTCCAGTGCCCGAGAGCACCTTCCGGGACCAGTTATAGACAGGTCTTGTCCCCAAATCTCGACTCTCCACCCTAACCTCAGAGATCCGGTTCTCGTAAGCGAGCTACCTCGTGCCCAAGTGACACTACCTATTCTCCAGATAGGTACCGGAGCAATAAAGCCTCTCACCACCCGCAACTCAGGGAGTTGCTAACGAAAACCTCGCTGAAGCCGACGGAGAAGCCGCCTCCCATATCTCCAGTATGTTACCGGAGCTGTGTAAGGCATGCTTACTTCCCGACGTACATCTGTATGCCTACCCAAATACGCCTACAAGCCGGGTGTGGCCCGAGTCACTCCAGCTATGACTCTTACTTGCTGAGCAGGCAAGCGCCCGAGATGCGTTGCGGCAGTGAAACCACACTGCCACTTCGCTAAAGGCAACTCCGTGCCTCATGCGACCGACTGGGTCGCCCTGGCCGCGCCTGAGTTCGACGCTCGAACGCAACGTGCTTGCCGAGCAAACGAACATGTCGTCCTCAGCGGCCAACCACATACCCCTGCGAGTCCAATACCAATGTCAGGCACCGCGCACTCTAGTCAGCGGTCGATAGAACACGCCTTTCGAGGCGAAGTGGGCTTCCTGACCCCGCAGTACTCTGGTCCAAAGGGGGAGACCCGTAGTTCTCGGTTATCAAATATTCCAAAGTTATGCGATTCGGCAACTTTAAAATATACTAGATTTTGTCCGCTGCTTCACTCGTATAAATGTAAGTTAGGTTAGATTAGAAACAGTACTTTTTCTGGATGAAATGTATCTTCTTTTCTGTTTCCCGACAGTATGTATGCGAAATTTACTAACTAGGTAGGATACATTTTTTCACAGCAATTGCACATTACACCGAATCCGATTTCGGTGACTTATTAGTAAAAAGGGCTGTTGCCTACTATTTAGTATCGCACACTGGGCCCCTAGTGGCTGCGGCCAGTAGGCAAGATGAACCACTGGTCGCAGCAATCAGTCGTACAAACTAATAGCTATAGGTATCTAGATTTACACTTAATATTGGGGCTGGTTGAAACTGGCAACTTTGGCCGAATCAGTGCGGACAACAGGCCACTAAACGCAGCCGCATATAGCGATCGCCAACCACTAATGCAGCTTATGGCTCAGTGGCTACTGAAATACTCAGTGTGCGTCGGTAGCACACAAAATCTATGCAATACTTCGTACATAACTTGTAGAGACTATGGCCGCCACTTGGCTCAATCAATGTACGGCAGCACTTGGTGACATAGTTCATAATTTATAATATGAAATAGGGTGGCCGTGCGTTTCTCACTCGTTCTTATTAGTTCTACGCCTTTGCTTTGCTGAACGTTACAACGTTAAATGTACATAAATTCATAGTATAGTTTATTGTAATCTTGATATTCATAAGCGTTGGTTCCTGACCCAAATGAATAAAAAAGGTTTATTTTTGATTTGCCAAAATAGCCATTAACAACTATCTAGTCTTCTGAAATGTAGAGCTTTTATTTTAAGCACATAATTTTATTTGCTTAATATAATTATTAAATTCTAGAAAGCTCTCTGTGACAGTGTCTACTCATCTGCGGTATAATTAACTTATCGGTTCTCTTTGTTCGGTAACCATTAACCCAAATACAAATATTGTAGTGAGTACCCAAAACTATGGAACTACTAGGAGACTGTTGTAGGAGTCACGTACTATCATAAACAGTAATGTATAGCCGACTAGTAACTAGTACTTACTATGTCGTATTTTCAACCTCCTTCCAAAGATATGTTATCGTCTGCCAAAGTTATTATGTCTATATCTTTACTTATATAGTACGAGATATTGTAACGATACCAAATTGGAAATACATTTGATAAATTTATTAGGATCGACTATTTAAGAGACTATGAGCCCAAAACAATTTTTAGATCTTTTCTGCCTGTCCGTCTATTTGTTACGGTATTACGAAAAAACAACTGGACAGATTAATGCGATTTGCACAGTTTGGTAAGTTAGAGTTTAACTAATCTACCTAACGGTTCACCCGTGGTAAGCCGCGAGTGAAGAGTAATCCACACCCGTATTTACCGCCACTTTTAATTGTTTTTTATTTAGCCATCCACGCATACTTGCAAAATTCATTCGGTACCTATATTTCTATAAACAGAGCGGACAGCTAAGCGGTTAAGTGGATCCCGAATCTCATCAATTTAAATACATAAATGGCTCGTGATTCTACATTAATGACATTCTTGCTCAACAAAGACGATTATTCATCTAAGGGTCGAATAAACAAATACTATTTTGGAAAATATTAAAACTAGGTATCTCGATTGCTTGGTCGCATATGTGTATGTGCATTGTCCCCGCCTGCAGCACCATAAAGTATTTAGTTTAACTTATTTGAATATACATAATATAATAATAATAATAATATACCCATACCTATAGCCCATATATTAGAATCTATACGTAGCAATAGTCCTACGCCTGCTGCGGCTAGCGGCCTTTGATTAAAACTCTCGAAGGGCCTCTTCACGTTGGACCCATGTCTCCGTGTAAGCCTCCCAAAGGGCCAGGTATTTTCTAATATAATATGTTAGAAAGTACCTGTGATAAGAGAAACATAATAATAATATATTCTACCACATACACACAACACCGTCTAGTATGTATGTATCTAGTACATATGTAGTTATTTCATTATTTGATAAAGTAAGCTTACAAAGCAATGCATTAGTCAGTCGAATTTTATATAGATAATGTGATACTTATTTTTCTCTTTTCAGTTCATTACTTTTAGTCGGGTTTTTGTTTTATTTCGGACTTTTTAGTTTTATTAACCGACAAGTTATTCCTGTTGTTACTTATGTAATATTATAATATAACATAATATGTACATAGTTTTATTTTAATATATAACTGAGTACAGGCAATGTCATTCCTGACTTGAATACGTTCTTGCTATAAAATGATACTTCGGGCGTCCCGCTATATAATTGGTATGCTTTTTAACAATTTTTGTTAAAACTGTAATATAAACGTGATATGATACATATATTTTTGAAATGTTCTTTTCACGATCTTTCATTTGATACCCATATTGCTTAGGTAAGAAATATAAACACAAACCCCCTTCTTTTTTCATTGGCAGGGGTCATTTTAAAAATGTATATAGCCTATGTCATTACCACAATTCTGATGAATTCAACGACACCACATATGTCAAAAACCGTCCAGCCGTTTGGGCTGTAGGGCGTACCAAAGAAATGGACATACGTACATACATACGCTCGAAAAACATAACCCTCCTTCTGACGCAGTCGGGTAAACATCAAAAGCCATAGGCTATGGGCGCTTGCAACATCAGTGTTACCACTCGCGTGTTGTCAGCCCTTACGAAACGGAGTTGCTATGCAGTATGCTGCCAGCACAAGGGCAAAGATCGCACTGGAGTTTTCAGGCTGTTTGAGGATGTGATGTGTTGTTAGTCCCTACTCATCACCGGCACACAACACAAGATTACTTGGTTGCGATTTTCTGTAGTGCAGATGTCCTTTCCCAGACGGATTGACCCAGTTTAAAGGAAACACCAGGCTTAAGACGGAATTCCTTTGAGCCCTACTTCTTGTTATAAATAAATACATATTTCCAAAATTAAAGGAAAAGTTATGAAATAGAGAGCGTTTCGTCCACATCCCTTCACAAATTAGTTTATAAGAATGCGAACAGTTTCATTCCTCGCGGCTTACTCCTCCTCGTTCATGTTTAATAAGACAACTTCGATAATTTTGAATTCGAGTAATTAACGACTAAAGTTATTTTAGAGATCACCACATTATGATAATTAGATTGAGAGCTTTTCGTGGCCGGAGCAAAGATTTAATTAAATTTGGCACTTAAGTAGGTACTTGTTTAAAATAAGGTAACTACGCAAAATATTAAGGTTTTAGAAAGATACGCAGCAATTTGATAATTCATTTAGGTTAGATCTTGTGAGTATCCTAACTAATATAATAAATGCGAATGTAATTTTGTTTACATTTCAACCAGTAAAAATTCTATTACTAACCTAACCATTTAGGTGAGCGATGCCGCGGGCAGAATCGAGTAAAGAATGCCCTCTGTAACATTGAGGCGCTATGCTGAACTGTTTGCATCGAGTACCTACAATTAATCATCTATCATCCCTGGGAGACCGTGGACTTGGGTCCGTCGCTAGATGTATTTACTTGTAGGATGTTCCTTTCAAAAACATTGGTTATATCTTTTAACTTCATATATTTTATCCGTTTGAAATCTAATAACTTTAGCACACCTCGGTCAGTTTCTACAAGAATTCAATTAAATTAAATTAATTCATGTGTAATGAAAGTTTTACTTGCGGTACCATACACCTACTTAATCTTTTATGTCTGAAGCTTTATACATAAATAAGCATACTTTAGCTATTAAAACTAGCTAGCAGTTTTAACAAAGTTATTTAATCTAGAAAAAGAATAGTCGTATGTATCATCTTTTGTAAATCCACAGGGTACCTAATTCCACGATAGATACTGAGCCTGGTTATTGTTATACAATACAATACGTTGATTTCGAGGCATACGTTCACACTTATGTTTGCATCCGATCGTAAAGCCCCAGGTTCGATGCCTGGAGCGTGCAAATTATTGTTATTGTGTTTTCTATAGATTTCAGAAGCAGCACGTTATAACAATAATAAATAACGTTTATTTGCATAAAATGACTTCTGAGCTAGGTATGAGCTATCTGTGTTACAGAATTATGTAGACGGTGATAGACTCGCCCTCTACTACGTGGCATCTAAAACAAACCTGCTGAGATATAGATGTTTACCCCTTCTACACTTTTAAGGATATAAAGTTGAGCATGTATGTAAGAATTTTCCTCGCATTACTATATAACAATCATTGAAGCAACCAAAACAAAAGACCCTCATTAGAGAGGATAGAATCTCTCTGCCGCAGCAGAACAAGCGCAGACGCAGTCGCACATATTGCGACAACATACAGAAGGAAGACTCCGCTAACCCAAGCCTTCTTCTATTAAACCATTTTGCCACGTGGTAGAATCGAGGAGTACAGCTTTTAACACCCGTATTTCACCGAATATAATTTTAGGTCTCCTTGACTTTTTTCTGCATACGGTGCTAATAATACATTCCCTATTGCAATATGATAAGGACTTACTCAGAGATAAACGTCGAAAGGGAACAGTCTGCCAAGCCAAAACCTTCAACTCATCCCACACACAGCTATTTTTCTGCTTTAAGGGTCCTTACCTCTACAATAACTTAAATAAGATCCTAAACATTTATCCTCAACTAAAATCAGCATGTAAAATATCGATTACCGAGTACCTTAAAACCTTAGACTATTAGGCTACTGAGAACTTTTTAATACCCTACAGTTAGATTATGCCTATTATAAGGTTCGCACCTCCCAATCACAATCACATTCTCATGAGTTATCATGAGCTCTCACACTCCAAACACTAAATATACACATTCAAACACTCGTACTACAACACATACAAATGGGCGCCGGTTTTCTACATATTTTATTTTTTTCTTTTCCGTTTTTTTTCTTTTTGTTTTCATTTTAGTGTCTCAATCTCATTCATTTAAACGCCATAATCATACAGAATTATCATCATTTATTTATTTTATTTTTATTTATTTTATTTTATTTATTTGGTTCACCAACATTAGTTTACACTAGTTATACACAATAAAAGGAGCACTAACAATAACAATAGTGTAACAAACACTTATAGGCAAACACCACATCTGATTTTTATGAGTGCGGTAATCAACATTCAGCGTTTACAAAAGTGACAATGTATGAATGTGTGTCATGAATATTACAGGTTTATATATATTATATATTGTTTATATATCATTGCAGCGGGGGAGCCCTGCTGACCTGGCACCAGTCTTTCACAAAGTTATTGTGGCATTTCTGTAAATATAACCAGCATAAGAAGATTTTGTGAGGGAGAATAAATGGATTTATTATTATTATTAAATATTTCAGGGTAGGGATATAAATGTATGTGGATAGAATATGCACTATGGAATATCGCAGAAATGTTATTTATTGGTTATTGATTTTACGTGTCATCTGTTACTCTTAGAGTAATATTAGTCTGTGCTGCTGTATCATAATAGAGCATTATTGCTTTATACTGAAATAATCAGTAGATACCACAAATGGTAGCGATTATTGGAGTTATCTATAACAATTCCGTTTAATAGTGGATTAGAGGACGATATCGATCCTCTTATCTCTCAGTCTTAGCTAATGACGGATTGTTCGTCCGCCGCGTGAGCCGGGCGTGATGGCTCATTTCCTGCAGTCCACTTTTATAGTACCTCAGCTTAATAGACGTGCGCTATAAAAGTTGACAAACAGTTGCTAGCGGGCAGCTGTGGGATATATTCGCGTTTGTTCTATTTTTGAACTGTTTCTAACTGTAGACTATAGGTATGTATCTATAGTTTAGTTTTTATTAGTTGTCTTATTTGGTAAAGTAACAAACTTATTATAAAATCATGCTGTTATTACTACCAGATTATATTTTTCCCTAATAAAAATAGATGACAAAGAGAGAAGGGTATCTATCTATGTATTGTTTCTAGCTACCGATTCGCCTTATTTTGTGTGAGCCACAAATAATTGTGCCGCAGTTTGGGTCGTCAGTGTAAGTCTCGGAGGTTTTTGTGTATTTTGTATGAATGTTTATAACGTTCCCCGTGATACAGGCATTAAACCTAGTGCGGCAGATCTTGGGTTAGCGGAGTCTTCTTCTATTAAACCATTTTGCCACGTGGTAAAATCGAGGAGTACAGCTTTTAATTATATTATATTATTATTTATATTATATATTACGTATTTCACCAAATATAATTTTAGGTCTCCTTGACTTCTAACGAGCACAGTTCCAGGCTGCGTGCTACTACTAAGAACTTCTTTCCAGAAAAACCAAATAACATTTTGCCCGATCCAGAAATTGAATCCGAGGCCACATGCACAGCAGTCACATTCCTACCACTGCGCCGCTCCTTAACCATAACTATTGCAACATCAGCGCAGCAAAATATGACATTTCGCAATAAAGAACTATAAGTTATACGCAGCTTATGTACATTTGTACGGTACGAGGCGGTTCGGCTTAAATAGATAGTTTGTATTTACAAACTATATATTTAAGCCAAACCGCCTCATATGAGCACATGTCTTAAACTGGCTTAGCCAACTAACTTTTTGATTGCAAAAGCTTAACTAAGTTACCCAACTTAATTATTTAGATAGGACTCCAGTTTCGAATCTAGTTTATCTAAACTAGATCCTCTGCGATTTCTAAGGGTTAACACATAGCCGTGCAGTTGAATCGATTAAGTGTGATTGAATGTTCGATAAAATTGACACTCACGCTATCTACAGATAGGTTACGGAACAATTGTCGGAGACAAAAGATAAAGATACGTGGTGAAAGGCGATCAAATAATGTAACCCGCGGTTTTGTCAATCAGGTAAGCCAAATATTTTCATAACATTTCTTTATTAAAAAACAATATGCAATTATGTTTGAAAACAGTTTTTAATAACACAAGTAACACAACAAACAATTAAAATAATGTGAGCTGCATATTGTTGAAGTTTCATATAGTCGATTTTGTTATCCGATGGATCATGCCATTCAAAATATGTGCTTGGCAACCCTAATGCCAACATTAAACCAACTTTATTTTTCTTGTTTTATTATTTCACTATCGCATGGTTCGTAGCTAATCTAATGTTAGAGTGTTTTAGAAACAAATAAACATACATACATATTTTGTCAAGCCTGTATCCCTGAAGGGGTAGGCAGAGGTGTAAATATGTTTTAGAGGAAAGGAATTAAAGATGGGATAAAAACGTGGCATGGTAAACTAGGAATCTCTGGATTACTTTGCAAAACAAACAAAAAATTGTTTAACACCTTGACTGCCATGTAGCAGACACAATAGAGAATGTATTGTTCGTGGTCATTTATAACCGGCATGGCGTTTAAGAGGAAACAACACGGGCGAGAGAATTGAAAAATAGGTATTTGTAAAATCTATTGCTGTCGCGCAGTGCCCGCAGAGCATGATAGAGACAACTCAACTGTCGGCCTCGATGGCGTAGTGGTTAGTGTAACCGACTGCCACGCCTAAGGTCGCGGGTTCGATTCCCGCACAAGTCAAACATTTGTGTGCATGAACATGGATGTTTGTCTTGGTCTGGGTGTTTCTATGTATAATATGTACGTATTTACAAAAAAAAAAGGTATATATGTATGTTTATCCATTGTCTAGTACCCATAGTACAAGCTCTGCTTAGTTTGGGCTAGATGGTGTTGTGTGTATGTGGTAGAATATATTATATATTATATTATTATTATTATTATTAACTGCAGCTTGGACCGAAAATACCTATTAAAAGTACACAAAATCAACGTTTCGTAGTCCCCTGATTCCTTTTCCAACACTTGACTGATTTAACTATTTTTTCATTAAAAATTGAAGAAAGCCTTTGGCCATGTTTCTATGTTTTCCTTTTTTTATATAATCTACTCAAATTTGTTTTCTGGATGTTTGAACACAGCGGAAAAACTGGCCAATTTTTGAGATTTTTGAAGGCTCATGTCTATTTTAATAATTAATTAATGAAAAAAAGGAAAACATAGGGACATGCCAATAGTGGCCATACATTTTTTGGAAAAATATTATTGCTCTACTGTCATTATCCAGGTAGGAAACAGGGGACTACTATTGTATGCAAAAATAGGCCTTGTGTTTCCTCTTAATTTGTTAAGGTACTGCTCCTTCGTTAGTTTTCCGTACAAGAATGGTAGTTTTTCGTATGAGCCGGCTCGTTCGTACCGTACCAAATTATTAGCAACGGCGAGCGCCCCTCCACAGATTGGTTGGTGGATTTTTTGTTTTATGACTCTGTTTTTAGGAGGAATAATAAACAGCAATTTACTTACAAAGTAATACACAGGCGACGATCCTTGATTAACATCTATATATGATGGCTGAAATTAAGAGACGGCTGTCTAAAATAGAAAAGTTGCCGGTATTTGATTGAGTTGATTATTTTGCATACAAGATAAAAGAGCAAGCAAAAGAAACTTTTTGTGAAAATTGGTTTCAGGTATCTAAATTTGAATATAAGAAAAAGTAGGACTTTAGTGAAGATATCTCGTTATCGCACTGAAATAGCTGTATTTAAATATCAATTACGTCACGATTTGTATCGTGCGTCCTTTTACTGTCATTTGATATTTACCCCTACTACCAGATTTTATGCATGTACCATATTTATTATTGAGTACCTATACTTGATTACAAAAATTCTTTGTATTCTACAGTTATGAGAAATGCAATTATATCAATTCAATAATCAAAAAATGAGATAACTACGTTTTTACATGTTACTTTTTTGAGCTGAGTGATCTGCTGCACTAGGTTTAATTCATGTATCACGGAGGACGTTATAAACATTCATACAAAATACACAAAAACCTCCGAGACTTACACTGACGACCCAAACTGCGGCACAATTATTTGTGGCTCGCACGAAATAAGGCGAATCGGTAGCTAGAAACAATACATAGATAGATACCCTTCTCTCTATGTCATCTATTTTTATTAAAGACAAATATAATCTGATAGCAATAACAGCATGATTTTATAATAAGTTTGTTAGTTTACCAAATAAGACAACTAAGAAAAACTAAACTATAGATACATACCTATAGTATACAGTTAGAAACAGTTCAAAAATAGAACAAACGCGAATATATCCCACAGCTGCCCGCTAGCAACTGTTAGTCAACTTTTATAGCGCACGTCTATTAAGCTGAGGTACTATAAAAGTGGACTGCAGGAAATGAGCCATCACGCCCGGCTCACGCGGCGGACGAACAATCCGTCATTAGCTAAGACTGAGAGATAAGAGGATCGATATCGTCCTCTCATCCACTATTAAACGGAATTGTTATAGATAACTCCAATAATCGCTACCATTTGTGGTATCTACTGATATAACTGAGATCCTTATTCAAGATTCTGGACGAAAACTCTCTTAGTACTTACCTACTTATCTTCACATCCTTTTTTAATGGAAAATAGGTCTGTCTTCCTCTAGTCTAATTATTTCAGTATAAAGCCATAAAGTTCTGTTATGATACAGCAGCACAGACTAATAATATTACTCTAAGAGTATAACAGATGAGACGTAAAATCAATAACCAATAAATAACATTTCTACGATTTTTTTTTTTTTTTTACGTGGGGGAATGCAATGACGCATATCCCTCCGCGGGGGCGGGCGGAGGGATTATGTCGGACTCGCCGGGGTAAAATAAAGATGTTAAAAAGATAATGTACCTCCCGGAATACCGACTAAACCTACCACGGTGTTCCTCGATAAAACCACTATCGACGGGGCCGCGCGAATCACTTTCGCATACGGTCGCGACCCCGCCGAGGTTTCGGCCCGCCGTATGAAACGGCAGGCCACTACACGAAAGACCTACCCAAAATAGGCACTACTTCACCTACTGTCTCCCCCCTAGAGGGGAGACGGACTCGACACAGAG
Organism: Catocala nupta; assembly: GCA_963675205.1. Classification (NCBI taxonomy): domain Eukaryota; kingdom Metazoa; phylum Arthropoda; class Insecta; order Lepidoptera; family Erebidae; genus Catocala; species Catocala nupta. Next base: position 18,062,390 of record OY776081.1, read on the forward strand.
GCGCGCGTGGGAACACGCACGCCGCCTCTCGGACCTGGTGCTGAATCGATGGCGGGCAGGCCCACAAAGCCCGCCACCCCCAGGTCAAACCTCAGGGTGGCTGGAGGTCATCTCGCGCCCTCCGGCGCCCGGTTCTGCGGTTGGGGAGAGGGTTTAAACGCTCCCTCTCCCGCTCCGCCACCTCCTTGATGGAAATCACTTCCTCGCAGAAGGAGGCGACGGCGTTCCACGACCTCTCACTCCGGACCATAGACTCAACTACGGCCGGGAGCGAGAGGTTAACCGATCCGACTGCCGCGATCAATTCACGGCGCTGCGATGCCCAGGCGGGGCAAATCGCCAAAGTGTGCAGCGCCGTGTCCTCAACAACGTCGCGGCAGTCGCCGCAGTGGTGACAACCGGGCGTCTCTTGCCGGCGTATACGACACAGGAACTGGCCAAAACAACCGTGGCCAGTCAGAACCTGTGTCAGCCGGAAGGTGAGGGCGCCATGCCGCCTCTCCAGCCACTCCTCAAACACGGGACTTACCGCCACGATCGTGGCGTGCCCGGCACTGGGGTGCACAAGTCGTTCCTTCCAATTCGCCACTAGGACCTGGCGGAGCTCGGACCTTACTGCCTTTATTGCGGAAAGACCCGGTCCTTCGCCCCGAGCTAGCGCCTCCTGGCGCCAACGATAGAGCGTTGCCAGGAGCGCCGCTTCCAGGTCCCATGGCATCGATCCGGCGAGGAAACATTTCTACGATATTCCATAGTGCATATTCTGTCTACATACATTTATATCCCTAACCTGAAATATTTGAATAATAATAATAAATCCATTTATTTTCCCTCACAAAATTTTCTTATGCTATTTATATTTACAGAAATGCCACAATAAATCAGGTAACTTTGTGAAAGACTGGTGCCTGAAGTAGGTTTAGAAAAATACCTGTAATTACAGATCAGCAGCGCCCTCCCGCTGCAATGAATTTATATAAAGCTAATTCTGTATAATTATGGCGTTTAAATGAATGAGATTGAGACGCTAAAATTAAGATAAAATATTATAAAAAAAGAAAAATGTTGTAGAAAACCGGAGCCCATTTGTATGTGTTGTAGTATGAGTGTTTGAATGTGTATATTTAGTGTTTGGAGTGTGAGAGCTCATGAGAACTCATGTGATAGTATGCATAATCTAACTGTAGGGTATTAAAAAGTACTCAGTATCCTGATAGTATAAGGTTTTAAGGTACTTGGTAATCGATATTTTACATGCTGATGTTAGTTGAGGATAAATGTTTAGGATTCTATTTAATTTATTTTAGAGGGCAGAAAAATAGCTGTGTGTGGGATGAGTTGAAGGTTTTGGCGTGGCAGACTGTTCCCTTTCGACGTTTATCTCTGAGTAAGTCCTTATCATATTGCAATAGGAAATGTTTTTTTAGCACCGTATGCAGAATAAACGTTTTGCCTAATCGTAAGAACATCCCACTTTTTGTAAAGATCGACTGTGGGGAACCGGAAAGGAAGACTAGCGCTTACTTTGAGAATTGCTCGCTGTGCCCTCTTGACTTCAATAAGTTGGGACTTAGCTGCATCTCTCTAAGATGTTACACAATAATCAATGAGCGATTGGCAAAGGGCATAATAGACCATCTTGATAACTAGATGATCTGCTGCGTGTCGTAGAGCTTTAAAAATGTAGATTAGTTTTCGTAATTTAGTCACAAGGATGTTTATGTGAGGATTAAAATGAGTATCACCATTACAAGCGTTTCCTACTGTCTTTTAAATATTGGTCCTCTATTGTTTCTAATATATATTAATGATCTTCCACTAGCATTAGATAACCATGAATGTATCCTGTTCGCTGATGATACTACGGTAATTTTCGGTTATGATAAAAGAAAGCGCTATGATGTGGAAATAAATAGAATTTTACAAAATTTAATTAACTGGCTTCACCAAAACGATTTAAAAATAAATATAGAAAAAACAAAAATGATCAATTTTACACCTCACAATAGTCAAAAAAATCAATTAAATGTTGTCTACAATAATCAAAAAATAGAACAGGTAAGCAGCACAACTTTTTTAGGTATTGTTATTGATGAGCATATGACATGGAGACAACACACGGACAGTATCCGTAAAAAAATAAATAAATTTGTATTCGCGATAAGAAAAGTTAAAAATATAGCATCGGTAGAGACATCATTAATGGTATATCATTCATATGTCTGTTCTATCATTCGTTACGGTATAGTTGTATGGGGATATTCATCAGAATTATCACAAATTGTCATTGCTCAAAAAAAGTGCATTCGCGCAATGTTCAACATGCAGTGGTGGGAATCTTGTAGACCCGTTTTTAAATCCAAAAAGTTATTGACTGCTCCATCTATATATATTTATGAAGTAGCCAAATTCGTAAAATGTAATATCAATTTGTTCGAAATAAATAATAATACGAATAAACGGAAACTAACTCAATCGTACCTGAAAATGCCGGTACCACGAATAGAAATGTTTAGACGTAGTAGTGCGTACATGGCGCCTCTTATATATAATTCATTGCCTGAAGATATAATTAAGTTGTCCTATAATAAATTTTGTATATCATTACAAAAGTGGCTAATAGAAGAGAGTTTCTATTCTGTCAATGAATTCATTAAAAAGTTTGCCTCTCATTCATATCACTTTGCGAACACATTGTGAATTAACTGATTTAATGGTCAAGTGTTTTTTTTTTTTTTTTTTTTTTTTTACGTGGGGGAATGCTGTGACGCATATCCCTCCGCGGGGGCGGGCGGAGGGATTATGTCGGACTCGCCGGGGTAAAATAAGATGTTAAAAAGATAATGTACCTCCCGGAATACCGACTAAACCTACCACGGTGTTCCTCGACAAAACCACTATCGACGGGGCCGCGCGAATCACTTTCGCATACGGTCGCGACCCCGCCGAGGTTCCGGCCCGCCGTATGAAACGGCAGGCCCCTACACAGTAAGATCTACCCAATATAGAACTCATTTAAAAGCCCTACTGTCTCCTTCCTAAAGGGGAGACGGACACGAAACAGAGGCGCGCGTGGGAACACGCACGCCGCCTCTCGGACCTGGTGCTGAACGGATGGCGGGCAGGCCCACAAAGCCCGCCACCCCCAGGTCAAACCTCAGGGTGGCTGGAGATCATCTCGCGCCCTCCGGCGCCCGGCTCTGCGGTTGGGGAGAGGGTTTAAACGCTCCCTCTCCCGCTCCGCCGCCTCCTTGATGGAAATCACTTCCTCGCAAAAGGAGGCGACGGCGTTCCATGACCTCTCACTCCGGACCATAGACTGAACTACGGCCGGGAGCGAGAGGGCAACCGATCCGACTGCCGCGATCAAATCACGGCGCTGCGATGCCCAGGCGGGGCAAACCGCCAAAGTGTGCAGCGCCGTGTCCTCTATAACGTCGCGGCAGTCGCCGCAGTGGTGACAACCGGGCGTCTCTTGCCGGCGTATACGACACAGGAACCGGCCAAAACATCCGTGGCCAGTCAGAACCTGTGTCAGCCGGAAGGTGAGGGCGCCATGCCGCCTCTCCAGCCACTCCTCAAACATGGGACTTACCGCCACGATCGTGGCGTGCCCGGGTGGTCAAGTGTATGTTAATTTGATTTAAGTTACAATATTTACCATTTTAATAATTGTTTAAGTTTTTGAAATTGTAGCTCATGTTCTTGTTTTTTCTTTCTTTAATTTTATTTAGTTGTACCTTACAACTTGTTAAATTTGCATGCTATTTAAATATGGCGAAATGTGTCATGCGCCTAATTGTAATCCTACCATCTTTTGTTATCACCACATTTTTTTGCAAATAAATTATTATTATTATTATTATTATTATTTATTCTAGCTACACTTAAAACACCACACACACTACTTAAACACTTTCCCACTTCTAGCTGCTTCAAAATCTGTGGTATTTTCGCTTCCGTTCGCTCCGATGTTCTTAACCGCTTACGATTGTAAACTGCCCTGGCGTAGCGCTTTCACTCCATTTATAGCGTTTCTGGAATTATCTAGAACCGCCATACACGATATGTTCCTCAAAACAGTACGAGAAAGTTCTAGCTCTCTCCACTCTTCGCGTACTGTCAAGCTACTTAGTTTAGTAAGACGTCAATAGATGGCGCTGTAATAAATTATTAAAAGGCCGGGCGCTTCCCCACAGTGCCGTGAGATGGTACTGGCTATAACAGTATTTATTAGATATCGATACTACACTGTCGATATCTTGACTGAAACACACCAGAGTGCATGCAGAAGGCATGCACTATCGTGGGTTACAGGCTCTCTCTCTCTAGCTTACCCATCTGCTTAGTGCAACGACACGTTTGAGCGCAAAATTAACTAGGGTAATACATAAACATATAAAAATTTTCTCTCTCACGTTTAGCTTGAATAATAATATGTATATTTTATTATATTGAGTTAATAATATTTAAATGCATTATACATAATAAAAATTCTTGGCTTATATAAAATTCCATTCAAGTTAGCAGTTAGCAATCATTGGTTGCCTATCAAGAGACGGCTTTAGATTATCTCACTGTAGAAAGCAATGAGTGTGCCCGCGACTTCACCTGCGTTAATCCGACGTTAATACTTATACCTAATAAGCAAGTTTAATTAAAGACATCCAAACTTTTTAACATTTTTTGCGTGATTGGGTAACAAAAATCCTCACAATCGTTCACATTTATAATAAACCGAAGTATAATATCCCATACGAGAAAATTTCGAGCAAGTATTTCAGACATTAGCTCGGTAAGTGCTTGCAATCAATACACTACGTGCCTCGGCATCATTCACAGCCACTTATAACAATCCACAAATGAGCCGAATACTAAAACTGAAACACGTAAAACACAACATAAAATCCTAATCGTCAGTAATTATGTAAACTAACCAATACCGAATTTCCTAGTTCTACGAATTATTGAACAATATAATTAAATAACATACTAGAATAATTTAAAATGAAACAAGAAACATATTTGAAAACATCGATCTAAATGGCGTACTAGAAAAATGTATAATAATAAGAAATGCTGACAGACGAAAAAACCAAGCTATCAGAATGGATCCAAAAATCTCTGCATGGAAGACATCGTACAGACTTATGCCATCAAAACGTTGACAAAGAAGCATCGAACGCGTAGCTGAGCCGAGGTGAATTTTTACCAGAAACTGAAGGATTCATGATCGCTATACAAGACTAGATAATCGAAACCAAAAACTACAGAAAGATAAACAAGATAACTAAAACAGGATATTTAATAGACATTGCCGTACCAAACACACACAACATAACAACTACAATAGCAGAGAAATATACAGAATTAAAAGATGAAATTACTCGACTCTGGCATCTACAAAGAGTTACTATCGTCCCTATTGTTCTTGCTACTACTGGAGTCATACCCAAACAACTAAACCAATCACTCAATATTTTAAAACTGCCACCTACGACCTACTGCCTGCTACAAAAAGCAGTCATACTCAACACTTGCAGAATAGTAAGGAAATTTCTACAATATGAATCAGACAACTCACACCCTGTAATACACACAGCCACTCTGTTCACAACTGAATCACAACCTATTGCTGATGTACACTTGGCTTAGGCCAGTGCCATCAGTTTTCTCTCCGGGTAGCCAAGAAAATAAAAGCAGATTAAAATAATAATAATGATGGCGTCACTGCGGTCCTGAATGCCCCAAAGAGAAAAATTAATTCCTTAAAATTCATTGAAATTAAACTACTATATACGGATTTTATCGCGTTGTTTATTTAGCACTGTATTACAAAATTTTGAAAATATTACACTACTACTGATTTTATTTTACTAATTTATAAGCTAATAAAATTATTTAAACTATTAAATCTATTTATTTTGGTTTACACTTTCCCCGACGTTTCGGTTGCTTTTCAGCAGCCATGGTCACGGGGAATCTGTTTATTGTTTTTTTTTTATTTATGCTGCGTAAGTCAGTGCTTTGTTCTCTGATAACTTGTATTAATAACTTTTGACTTGCCTGTTTTAAGATCTTAGCGCTTCCTCGTATGTCTTTCTTGGCTGATATCTTGACACACGTAGGAATGAGACTGTGATGACGACATCTCTTCAAGAAATTTAAAGATGTTACATATCTTGCGCGCTTAGTTTGTAGATCTTCTAACCGGCGTATTTTTGTTGCTGTTTCCAGTCCGTACTGATTTACATAATATTGTCTTCTGTTTACGCGAATGTTATTCATTGAAATTAAACTACTATATACGGATTTTATCGCGTTGTTTATTTAGCACTGTATTACAAAATTTTGAAAATATTACACTACTACTGATTTTATTTTACTAATTTATAAGCTAATAAAATTATTTAAACTATTAAATCTATTTATTTTTGATTTACACTTTCCCCGACGTTTCGGTTGCTTTTCAGCAGCCATGGTCACGGGGAGACATTTAAATACCATTGCTTCAATTTTATAAATACTTCCATGTTTTTTTTTGTATTCGCAACGTAAGTAGCACTGCTATCCATCACAACCATTAAAAATCCCAGAACGTCTGTAGTTTTACACAAAAATCAACCAAATTTATATTCTTTTCTTAAATTATGTAAGATTTCGAAAATGGAATAATATTCTAGGCAAACTAGTCACAAAAATACGCATAGGTACATTTTCTGAACAACAACCATATTTCGCAAATTGTTAGTGTTGATAGTAATCACTTTTACTATGTATCCAAAAAGGTTTTTGTCGCATTTCTTAGAATGTGAATGAGACATGTGCGTAGTCCGACAATATATTGTCAGGAATCAGATGTGAAACAGCTTAAAAATAAATAACAGGCGCACTTTCACCTTTAAATAATTATTAATTTATTCAAGAAATGCATTAACAAATAAAGTAAGAGATAATTGATATCATCCAACAGCGATCACAGAGCACGTCCGTTCCGTCCGCCGCTCGATGTCATCAGTGGTTCTTCCAAACCAAGCCGGGGCAGCGTAGGTGAGTCGGCTGCGGATGTACGTCTTCTACACGTCGAGCTTTGCACGGAGCGGCAGTCGGGACGATAGCACGGGTCGCAGGAGAGCGCGCGCTGTGCGCGTTTGGACGACTACGTTGTTGACGTGAGGCTTCATGGAGAGGGCGCGGTCGATGGTCACGCCGAGGTATTTCATCGTCGCGGACCATTCGATGTTCTCTCCTATGAGCTTCAACTGCGGCAGGGCTATGCTGCCCATGGAGATCGCCTGAGTCATCGCCACGTTGACCGTCAGTCTCCAGTCCTTCAGCCAGCTGGGGTGCGCTGCATCTTGGTCACCGCGTGGACACCATTCATCGATGTCGCGATGTAGGCGGCGTCGTGAGGAAAGTGAGTCATTGAGCACCGAGCGCGCTTTTATAACCCGCTCGATCGGACGATTAGTGACGTTACTTGTTTACGCTACTTTGCTCGTTCGCCACAGCTAATACGGCCTCTCCTGACACTCTGACGTCCTCGTCAAGTATGGAGGATGGCCCAGACTGACAGGCTGCAGGTTCCACATCATAATTGATGTCTTCGTCACTTTCGAACATGCGATACCTTTATTAAAATAATGGTAATTTCTAATGTTTCCAAAACAAGTAAGAACATTGAGAACAATTATAGCCCATCTAAACCTTAATAGTACGTGAAACTAATCATGATAGTACTGACAGTGCAGTTATACATATACTGGAAGCCAGCACTGTAGGCATAGGCTCCCAGTTCGCATACCTCACAGTGGCTATCAGTATAGGCACACAGTTAGCATACTGACAGACCTCCAACCCTGTAGGCATAGGCTCCCAGTTTGCATACCTCAACCGACGGTGGTTCGTCTCTGAGGTGAGCGCGAACCAAGCCGCGGCAGCGTAGGTGAGTCGGCTGCAGATGTACGCCTTGTACACGCCGAGATTTGCGCGAAACGGCAGTCGGGACGATAGCATGGGTCGCAGGAAGGCGCGCGCAGTGCGCGTTTGGACGACTACGGTGTGCGCACCGCCACAGTTTTCGCATGTGGGCGGTTCTTTTAGGGATCGTGGGCAGTCTTTCGCAGCGTGGGTTCCCCGCATCGCGCACAGGAGAGCGGCCTGTGGCAGAAGTGCGACAAATGCCGGAACTGCTGACACCGATGACATTGTGCGGGCCCCTTTTTCCCGCGCCATGCTTCGATGATTACACCGGGCATACATAGAAGCTCGGTCACTTCGTACATGCCCGGTGGAATATTGGCGGTGCGCGCTAACTGCGTGAAGTAGGCAGCCGGGGCGACCTTGGTGAGCTTGGATGGATCGCACGTGCTCAGGCTTTTAGCCGAGCTCGGTGAGCTCCCGTTCGATCTCCTCCGGCGGCGTGTTGATCGGATCGGAAGGAGGCCACGGATGGCCACCTTGAGGCTGCGTTCGACGTGACTTTGTACCTTTGAATTGGGCAATATAGGCCCTAGAGTAAACAAAACATTGTGAAAGCTATTAAATCCTAAGTTAATATCTTCAACAAAAACATTACTCCAAGAGAGCGGTTGCAACGATTCTCTAAACTTCTCAAGGGTGTTCCTTGCTATAATTCCTTCTATACACAAATCGAAACGTCTTTTTACTGTCATTTTTCAAAATAAAGCTCAAGCTCAGGAAAGCTCAGTGTTTGACATGTGTTATGATCTGATAAATTATATTCAAGCACTGAAGCACTCTGTTCTGTGAAATTACTGGCTATGTGGTCAATACAGGTCCATTGGCGAATAGGCTTATCATTCTGACATTTTAAATTATAATTATGTGTAAGATTTATTAAATCTTCTGTGGCACTGTTGTTTTTTAGAGTGTCGAATTGAAATCTCCGCATGGAATAACTTTTTTCTGATTATTGAATGTAAGTTTACGAAGAAGAATGTTTATATTATAAAAAAATATGGAATGGAGAATTTCACTTCTTGCCAATAACCGACTGTAATCCACATGAACTCTACGATAGGATCAGTTATCTAATTATGATGGCTTGGTATTGTTAAGGAGTTTCGTGGGGTGTGTGCCCTATAAGTTCTAATCAACTCCTCAGTATCCTACCACTGATTCTGTTCTTCCACTGATTCAAATATTCGCCCGTATCGTTAATGTTCCACTACTGTATACACGGACTTTATGGTACGGTATACGTCTAGTATCTAGTTTCATGACAAACCGAAATGCTTTAGAAATTACACCACTAAAACTAAGTCGTATTTCTTAGTTAATGAGACTATTGTCGAGGTTCTCTACAAAAGCGGGGCAAGCGGTATTCGTAGCGGCATTCGGGATTGGAAGTCAAAAATAACTTCATAAAAACGATATCCTTTTAACCTAGTTATCTCGTATTCGTAATTTAAACTATAATTAAACACATAGATTTGAATACACCAGGTAAATATCGACACCAAAACTAGAAATAAAAGATCTATTGCTGATGCACTGAGTCCAAACGAAATATAAATGCGCTGAGATAGCTAGGTACTGCTCGGACTAATTATACTGACCTCTGAAATCATACCCTCGAATGCCCTCGTTTCTTCCTTCATATGTGAACTGATTTCAATATTTTTTATAAACAATATGAGCAGGATTTGACCATGTCTTATATTTGTTTTTATTTCTTTTGTTGGGTAAATTTATTTGCTGAATATTTGCGTAAACGCAACGTAAAAGATACCATATTTTATTTATTTATTGCTAAGGTGTCGTTATTCATTCAAAATAACGGAATACGTTTGTAGGCACAAACCGCTACCCTCGTTTCCTTTAAATATCAATTTGCGTTGCAAATTATAATATTTGTATCAACGTACTTGTTAACCCCTCCAGCTAAGCTCGTTGCTTGTGTTAGCCGAATATTACACGTTGAGTCAATCCACATTAAACGTACCTATAGAAAGTGCTATAAGCCGAATACGGATTCAGGTTAATACCATTCGGTATGAACCACGTTCTACGTGACTCAACGATGATATGAATGGCAATATTAAAAAGCTTGTTTGCAAAATCCATAATAAACGATTTAGCCATGGGTTACATACCCATGGCTAACAAACAGACAATTTCGCATTTCTAATATTAGTATAGTTAATTAAATAGACTGCCTGGGTGTCACAGAGCTATGGAATGCGACTGCTGTACAGAATGTTCCTGGTTTGATACCTGGACTGAATTTTATTTATCGGATTCTCTAAATACTTATATTCTCAGTAGCTTCACGGAGTCTGGAGCTGTGTCCAGTAGACAATAGGCTCGCTCTCTAATACGTGGGACCTAAAACATGGTTAGAGAAATGTAGGTATATATATTTTTGAACTTAATTATGACTGCTATAAAAACTATCAATTTTTATCATTTTAAAGGTTCCAGGTTATTGAAATCTCGCGTGTGTATATCGATTTATAATCTATACTGTACTACTATACCTACAGGTAAATAATACATATTAAATACTAATATAGTAGTTAATACAGCTACATAATATGTATGATTAACAGTAGGATCAGATTGGTCTAAACTTATCGCAGTCGTCTAACGTTTACAAAATCAAGATCTAAACAAATGTACTGTATTCGTGACTGATTATTGTGGTGATTTAGCCAAAGAGTGTAAGTAAACGTAAAGTGCTGACGCCAGCGCGCCGGCCTCCAATAATAACCCAACTAAAAGTTGTAGGTACCTTTTCCTAGTTTCCTTCTGCGTTCACAAAACTGCGTGCCATAGTTGATTGGGCTACGAATAGATCTTCAATCTATACTAATATTATAAAGCTGAAGAGTTTGTTTGTTTGGTTGAACGCGCTGATCTCAGGAACTACTGGTTCGAATTGAAAATTATTTGTGTTGGCGAGCCCATTTATCGAGAAAGGCTAATATAACATCACGCTAAGACCAATAGGAGCAGAACAGCAATGAAAAATGTTGCAAAAGCGGGGCAATTCTCTTATATGAAGCAGACGAAGTTGCACGGGTCAGCTAATATTGTAGAAATCAAGAGAACATCTTAGGTACCTACCTACTAATATTATAAATGTGAATGTTCGTGGAGACCGTTAAACGGATTTGGAAGAAAATTCAGAAAGATAGATTATGGATCGGAAACTTTTTATACGGCCTCGGAATGTTCACGCCGGAGAACACCGTGAGCGGCACTAGTAATAGCTAACACATTTCACGTCACCGTGGGCCCGCCTCTCGTGCAATGGTTGTAAAGCGTAGTAACATAACTATATTGCTGTTATTTATTATACTAATGGCAGTAGGTAACAAGCTTTATTGGATACCAGATTTGCCCGCAGCTTCGCACGCGTTAACGTAGACTATTTTTCTGCATGTAACCTGTCTTTTTGTGTAGGTAGGTTTACCTACTGACAACATAAATGCGAAATTCATGATGATCGGTCAAGTGGTTAAGGCGTGAAAGCGTTACAAACAAACAAATTCACATTCGTATTTTTATTATAAGTTATTTTGATTCTAACTTTACTTTCATATGGAAAGTAAAATTAGAATTAAAATAAAACAAGAAACACAAATTTAAGTTTAGGTACCCAAATATTTTATTTCTTGTGATCATGAATGTTTCATAAGTGGTAATTGTCAATAGCAGCATGGATATGCCGATAGTGTACTTAGTAGACGGCAACAGCCTCATCCCATACTATTATGTGACAACTAAAAATACAGCTGTTGAAAACTGAGTGTAGGTAATACATTTACGTCCTATAGGAATATAAAGACACGACGTGCGCGTTACGCCAGCAGGAAAGTGTCTCCGAGAGTGATATGAGTGGAACGTATAATTAAGGGGCAATCTGCTGTAAATGTGCATCGCATAAAAATATGTATAAATAAAATAAAATATGTTTTGAAAAAACAAAAATAACGTTGTTCGAGCAGAAAAATTCTAAACAAATGATCGCAGAGAGAAATATTTTGCATGGGCAGAGAGCTTATATTTGTGCTAAAATGTGAGTCAAAAATATAATTTGTGCGTCTTCAGGTTTTCGAGATATTCCATTTCCTGCTGGAGTAACGTATTAGGTACAGAATCGTGTAGGTATCTCTAAAACTATTGTATGTGCGCCGGTAGAATAAACATACACGAGTAGCTCTTTATTTGTGCGTATTTATGACAGAATTAGATCTAAGCTTAGGTTTTATACGTTTAATAAAGAAAATCATCGATATGTATGAATTCGCCGCTTTTTTGTAGTGAATTAATCATTCAACGCACAAATTTTTGGTTTACACACACACATCATAAGTTGAGCCGGTTTTTTGTATGTTGACGTCTAACTTATGACACCGTCGTTTTGGCTTTAAGTACCTAATATTAACTTTCCTGCTAGGGTAACGCACACAGACGCGACTGTGTTGTTGTTTCAAGTTTGTATTAAACTTTAAATTGCATTTGACATATTAATGGGTCTCTTAAAGCTAAATCATGATGACCTTTACGTAGGTATATGAATTTATTAAAGGTCATCATTCGAAAACTCGCTGGCAAGGAACAGGTTGTTTGCCAGCAATTTCCATGGTTTTCGAAATAGCCTTATTACTGTAGCTTTTCCATAAATACCTACTATAACACTAATCTCACCAATTCTAAAAATCTTGAGGTCTTTGGTATCGAAAGAGAAACCTTACCTAAAGAACCTAAAGATTTTTGTTTCTGTGTTCTGTTTAGCAGCCACATACCTACCTACAATACAACACATTCTATTCAAGCACCTATACCTAATTGACACTTGCTTCTGCAGATGACCTTGGGCTCGAGCTTTTTAATTCGGGAAGCTTTGAGCATCCATAGGCTAAAGTAACCGATATCAATGTTTGCATGTTTCTTACTCAATCACGTGTAAAACGTATTTGACGATACCTATTTGGCACACCATAAGACCATGTCTTTTAACGCAGTAGACGTGTGTTTTTGTTTGCGATTCCTAGGTAGGTATTAGTTCTGTAACGCTAAAAGAATTTTCTAGAGAAATTGTCAGTCGTTCCTAATTATTATTAACAGAAGTGTCGCCTTCAGACAATAAACCGGTATATGAGTAGAAATACTTGTGTTACTGCGTTTAGGCACATAACAACTATGTCACCTCGATTTCTAGACGTAAGTACTTACGACCTGAATTGTGTAACTCAATTGTGCTGAATTGTTATTCAATATTTTACTTAGTCATATAATATTTTAGTTTCTATGGGTGTATATGTGCATGCTCACATATGTTTAATATTATAATATAAATACTCTCATTATGATCAAATAAACAAGCATTCTGAACACGCAATCGTAGTTTTCACTACACTGCGTTTTGCCTGGTGAATAAGTTCTGGAAGCTCACATACCTATTACCTAATCTGCTCATTATTTCTTGTTGAGCACATCTTTAATTCGGCAATTTAGGTCGGCAACACGCGAGCACCCCTGGTACATATTGCAAGCGATTATAGACTGCAATAAGTAATTATTAAGCCGTACACTTGTTTGCCACTCCATACACACACCATGACCAATGCACTCAAAGAATTTTGTTAATGTTTGCCATTTACACATATACGCTTATTTAATACTATATAATATACTTTCATCATGTCAAGCATATGTAGTTACTGCTGAACATAGGCCTCTCCTAAATATTACCACCGCAATCGATGCAGCGTGCAGTCCAGTGCACGGTACTCTAGTCAAGTCGTCTCCCCATCTAATAGAGCGTGTCCCTATTCAGACCTTTTACCTACTTCCCACGGGACGGACTCGCCAAATTTCTAACTTGCTTCATTTTTTGGCGACGCCCACGAGCCGATGCCCTATGTACCAGGCACGAAGCTAGATTCCATTCTGTGACTGACTACAAATCTTTATAATATGTAAATATGATGCATAAACCAATATTCTATAATACATGCCAAATTGGTTGTATTGTAGAACCTTGTTATTATCTGTGTATCGAAATGTCGAGACGAAAAAAGTGGCGTACAGGAGATATTACATGTCTTTTGTTTTACAAAATAGCCCATTTTGTAAAACACAAGACATGTGTCCAAGCTCGATGACATCTTGGTGGACACTAACCAACGGGCGCGAGCACCTAAACAGCTATATATTTTAATTTCTGAGATAAAATATGTCGACGCAAGTCCATGGTAATTAACGAATGTAATTGTTCTGATTATGAAATCAATCATTGTGTCGAATAAATTGGTTGCTTTTAGTTATTAATTAGTATTATGATTTTTGGAATGTGCTGACTGTATTTTGCGTTAGAATAAAACCTAAAATTAATTAATGAAATTATTATGAGTTGTTTAACAGTTGAAACATTCGCCGCCATTTGTAGACCGGATGTTTTAACTGAGATTAAGATTTAAAAATTAATTCAATTGTTCATAATTACTTTCGAAATGTTTAATGAATTTACGAATTCTTTTTGTAATTAAAATTAATCATTTAAAGAAGTTGCAATTTAAATGGTGCGTTGACGTTTTCCCGCCCGACGCCATCTTTTGGTTTTAATTTCGCTGGCTAAAAGCACTTTTTTTTCGAGCGCCGGGTGGTTAAGACTTGGTGAGCTGGTGTATCTTATCTTGTGAGTACCTATCTATTGTTTTATTATAATTGTGATTATAAAACTGTTACTTGGATAACCCTCTGGTGTCTTGTAAAATAAATCGTTTAGTGTGTTTCTTTTTATTGTTTTTGGTTGTTATTGGTTGCGTTTTATTGTTTGCGATGAGTGCGCCGAATAGTGAAGGCAGTGACGTTAGCAATGTCAAGACGTCACTGCTTTTAAGGATTCCTCTAGACCTAACCCCTCGTCATCAGAAGTGGGATTATCACCCACATCTGCTCGTCCTTCTGTTTCAAAAAATCAACATAGTGATGCTTCTGTTAGCGGGGTCCCAGTGGAATTTTTCGCGCAAATGTTGCAAATGATGAAGCACATGTCCGATCGTATGGCAACAATACCGGACACAAAAGTTAAAATCAATGACGTGTTTTTACCATCATACGATCCGGACGCAAATATAGGAGTGCGAAAGTGGTGTAAGCATGTGACCACGGCCATGGAAACCTACAACCTGAGCGATTATGATGTCAGAATGAAAGTCGGTAGTTTGCTCAAAGGTCGTGCAAGGTTGTGGGTTGACAACTGGCTTGTTTCAACCTCCACGTGGCAGGAATTGCGTGATGTTATGATAACAACTTTTGAACCTGAAAATAGGTATTCTCGTGATATAGTTCGTTTTCGGGAACATAGTTACGATAATTCAAAGGACATTGCGCAGTTCTTATCACAGGCTTGGATGTTATGGAGACGTGTCACTAGAGATAAATTATCGGATGATGACGCAGTTGAGGCTGTGATTGGTTGCATTGGAGACGAGCGGTTGAGAATTGAGTTGTTGAACGCCAGGGCTACTTCGGTACCAGAGTTGATTTCTGTAGCTTCCTCAATAAAGCGCAGTAAGCGACCTTATCCTAGTTCATCAAATATGCAGCAGGGCCCTGTCAAACGACAACGATTCTCGGATAAGCCGTCTTTATATTGTCAACAGTGTAAAAAGCCCGGTCATGATACTCGAGATTGCCGTTACCGTGATAAAGCTGATAACCCTCAACTGCGACATCAGGATATTAATTATAAAACGGTTCCTCAAAAGGATAATAAACCGACCTGTACGTTCTGTTCACGAACAGGTCACACATATGAAACTTGTTATAAACGTGAACGAACAATTGTCTCGAATGTTAATTGCGTAGGTACACCTAAGTTAAACTCCATACCGGTGTTGATCGGGGGTTTAAAATTTTTCGCGATTTTCGATAGCGGGGCGGAATGTTCGGTAATACGCGAATCGGTTGCTTCAAAATTACCGGGTAAAAGGACGAATGTTGTTAATTATCTAAAGGGTTTAGGACAGTTTACAGTAGTGTCATTATCAACGTTGATAACCGTTTGTGTGATCGATGATATAAGGGTCGAACTTCATTTCCACATAGTCCCGGATTATGAAGTGTGTTCAGATATTTTGATAGGCATGAATCTTATGGAAAATACGAATTTAAGTGTGATAGTGAATTCAAGGGGCGTGAAATTGATTCATCAGCGATTTTCCACATGCGATTACAAAGCGAAAAGTTTGACAATTTGTATTGTGACTTGACAGATAGTGATCAAATAAACGAACTTAAATTGTTATTAGCAAAATTTGAACATCTTTTTATCCAGGGTTACGCTCACACACGTGTTAATACCGGTGAACTTGAAATACGTTTGAAAGACCCGAACAAGTGTGTTGAGCGTAGGCCATATAGATTGAGTCCAATCGAACGACAAAAAGTTCGTGATATTGTGAGCGAGTTACTTGAACACAATATTATTCGAGAGAGCAAGTCACCTTTCTCCAGTCCGATAATATTAGTCAAAAAGAAAAACGGCAAAGATCGCATGTGCGTGGACTATCGCGAGCTCAATAGAAACACTCTGAGGGATCACTATCCTCTGCCTATAATTTCTGATCAAATAGACCAATTAGCGGGTGGTTATTACTTCTCTACTTTTGATATGGCAGCGGGCTTCCACCAGACCCCCATCTCTGAAGTCATCGCTGAAGGGTCCATCGAAAAGACTGCCTTCGTAACACCGGACGGCATGTACGAGTACTTGGCCATGCCATTCGGTCTCAGTAATGCATGTTCCGTTTACCAGAGGTGCATGAATAGGGCTTTAGCTGACCTTCTAAATTCGCCTGACCAGGTCTGCCAAGTCTACGTCGATGACGTACTTACGAAATGTAGTGAATTTGCAGAAGGTTTGTCCCGTATCGAACGGGTACTTATCGCATTACAAGATGCCGGGTTTTCTATAAATATTGAGAAAACTGCCTTCTTTAAACGCTCTATCGAGTACTTGGGCAATATAGTTACAAACGGACAGGTTAGTCCTAGCCCAAAGAAAGTGGAGGCTTTAACGAAGGCACCTATTCCACGAACAGCTAAACAAGTAAGGCAATTCAATGGCCTCGCCGGATATTTTCGTCGTTTCATTCCCAATTTCTCGCGTGTGATGGTACCACTTTATGAGCTAACAAAGAAAGACGCAAAATGGGAATGGAACGAAAGGCACGATGAGGCCAGAAATAAAATCATACTGCATTTGTCTACTGCGCCTACCCTTGCATTATTTCAGGAAAACGCACCAATTGAGCTTTACACTGATGCGAGCAGCCTCGGTTACGGCGCGGTACTCGTTCAGATCATCGGAGGTCGCCATCATCCAGTCGCGTACATGAGCCAGCGTACCACTGACGCAGAGAGCCGCTACCATTCATACGAACTCGAGACGCTAGCAGTGGTGAGAGCAGTAAAGCATTTTCGGCACTACCTGTACGGCCGAAATTTTAAGGTAATAACAGACTGTAACGCCTTGAAGGCATCTAAGCATAAGAAGGATCTACTGCCACGAATTCATCGCTGGTGGGCTTTCCTGCAGAACTACAAGTTCGAGGTCGAATATAGAAAAGGTGAGCGACTGCAGCACGCAGACTTTTTCAGCAGAAACCCTACAACTGAAATGGCGATCGAGAGTGGCTGCAAATTGAACAACGTCGTGACGATACTCTTCGTCCTGTGATAAACAGCATGACAACCGACAACCCAGCTCCCGGCTACGTTCTTGAGGAAGGCGTGCTGAAGAAATTACTCGCTGATCCTTCTATACTCGGTACGTGCAAACCTACAGTAGTACCAAAGTCATTCCAGTGGAGCCTGATAAACTCCTTTCACACATCTCTACAACACCCGGGATAGGAGAAAACTTTACAAAAACTCAGAGATAGTTACTGGTTTTCTAACATGAGCACCATTGTAAGAAGGTTTGTAAATAACTGCGTTATATGCAGAACCTCGAAGGGACCTTCAGGTGCAATCCAGGCACAGCTCCACCCAATACAAAAGCCTACTGCAGCATTTCAAGTAATCCACATAGACATTACCGGCAAACTTGGTACGAGAAACGCTGAAGGTCAGGATGAATATGTGATAGTTATCATTGACGCCTTCACCAAATACATCCTACTTAGTTACTCTAACGACAAGAGTCAAAGCAGCAGTCTCGCAGCGCTGAAACGAGTCGTGCATTTATTCGGGACTCCAGTCCAGGTAGTGGTTGATGGCGGCCGAGAGTTTCTGGGCGAATTCAAAGCCTATTGCGACAGTTTTGGTATTAATTTGCATGCTATAGCGCCAGGAGTAAGCCGAGCCAACGGGCAAGTGGAACGAGTAATGAGTACCTTGAAAAATGCACTAACAATGATAAGGAACTATGACACTGAAAACTGGCAAACGTCCTTGGAAGCCCTTCAACTTGCATTTAATTGCACCCCACACAGAGTGACAGGATGCGCGCCACTTACACTCCTGACACGCCGTAAGCATACCGTTCCGCCAGAACTTTTAAGGTTGGTAGACATTGATAGCGAAACCGTCGATTTTGATATGCTCGATCAACACGTGCAACAGAAAATGGCCGCTGCAGCTGAATATGATAAGCACCGTTTTGACAGAAACAAAGCCAAGCTGCGTCCTTTTCAAAGAGGAGACTACGTCCTCATCAAAAATAATCCCAGAAATCAAACCAGCTTGGACCTGAAATACAGCGAGCCATACGAGATTTACAGAATATTGGACAATGACCGCTACATGGTAAAACGTGTGACCGGCAGAGGGTGCCCACGCAAGGTGGCGCACGATCAGCTACGCCGGGCTCCACAGCCTGGGGAACAGGAAACCGTGTCGACGGGCGCCAACGATGACACCGAACAGCAGACCACAGCCCAAGTAGTCGATACACCGGATCCACCATTAACGTCTACATCACAAACAACACAGTTATTGGACGCTTAAGGGTTTAGTATAACATTGATTAGAAGTTTAGTGTAACATTTTAAGAGTGTGCATAGGTAGTACAGCATCAGTTATTGTGAATGTTAAATTCTGTGCGACATGTATCCTTTTTCCTCGCCTAACTTGTCATTTACAGAGCCTCTGGGGACCACGATCATAAATATACGGCCCAGGCCCCAGCATCGACCTACCCTGATCCTTTAGGACCTCTGTGGACCACGGCGTACGAGACCGCTCAGCACCACAGCAGCAATTCCCTGTGAGCTTCATCAATAAACTATGGTAACAGACTACATAACTTTCAGAGCCCCTAGGGACCACGGTTATTGGAGAGACCTAGGCCCTAGCATCGACCTGCCTACATCCCCTAGAGCCTCTGTGGACCACGGCGTACATGACCGCTCAGCGCCACAGCACGCCTGTTCAAGAAATATAATCATGCAAGTATGCGTTGGTCATTTGCATGTCAACAAATCAGAAATGTAATCAAGTTACTATTTTGCTCACATTCCTTTATATTTCTTTATGAACTTTATGATTTGCTGTGTACCAAAATTTATTTTACGAGAACCGTGACTGGTGCTGAGCACGCACCGTCTCGCAGAATGGCCGTGTCGACGCAAGTCCATGGTAATTAACAAATGTAATTGTTCTGATTATGAAATCAATCATTGTGTCGAATAAATTGGTTGCTTTTAGTTATTAATTAGTATTATGATTTTTGGAATGTACTGACTGTATTTTGCGTTAGAATAAAACCTAAAATTAATTAATGAAATTATTATGAGTTGTTTAACAGTTGAAACATTCGCCGCCATTTGTAGACCGGATGTTTTAACTGAGATTAAGATTTAAAAATTAATTCAATTGTTCATAATTACTTTCGAAATGTTTAATGAATTTACGAATTCTTTTTGTAATTAAAATTAATCATTTAAAGAAGTTGCAATTTAAATGGTGCGTTGACGTTTTCCCGCCCGACGCCATCTTTTGGTTTTAATTTCGCTGGATAAAAGCACTTTTTTTCGAGCGCCGGGCGGTTAAGACGTGGTGAGCTGGTGTATCTTATCTTGTGAGTACCTATCTATTGTTTTATTATAATTGTGATTATAAAACTGTGGGTTGGCTTTAGAAACGGGCCGATCGAAACAGGGGTTGGTGTTGGTTGAAATATGTTGGGGGTGGGTTTTCCAACCCCCCGGAACCATTCCCACCCCGCGCACTCGCGTAGTTTTTTTATTATGCGTTTTTATAAACACGTGAAATGGAACGGCTTTTTGATGACACCAACGTAATTTGTTTCGTCTTTTTTGATAAAATGTGGTACAAAGATCTATTTTTAATTATTTATATATGTAACAAAACATTTATTGTAAAATGATCATTTTATTTCACCAAATTTGGTAAAAGATATTATTTTTACGTGAAATGAAACGTAACTTTTGTCGCGCCAGAAAAAAATACTATTTTAAATACCTACTTTTCACTTTCTTTACAAAGTTAAAGTACTCTTAAAAATTGATCACTGAAATCTGAATTGACCCGCTCCTTAGCCTACCCTCGACTCTCCCTAGTACTTTATGCCCTACCCCTAGAGTGGTTATAAAAAGCCGGAGGCGCGGAGGGAGGGCAGCCTCCGCCAGCTGTTGCGGATGCTTGCACTTTGTTACGCAATGGCGAAGAGGCTGCACTTCCCACAGCGCCGGAGACGTCCCAGTTGTAAGTTGCTTCCAAAACAACTGATTTTATGCAAGACACTAATATAAAATGTCACAATTTTGAGGTTAAGTATGAACAATTTAAAATATTATTTTCTCGGAAACTAAACATTTGCGCGCAAAGGGGGTTATTGGGGGGAGTTCAGAAGGCTCCCCCCCTTCCCCCTCAAACACCAAAAACCCTTAATTAAATCGGCCCGTTTCTAAAGCAATCCCAAAACTGTTACTTGGATAACCCTCTGGTGTCTTGTAAAATAAATCGTTTAGTGTGTTTCTGGTTGCGTTTTATTGTTTGCGATGAGTGCGCCGAATAGTGAAGGCAGTGACGTTAGCAATGCTGACGTCACTGCTTTTAAGGATTCCTCTGGACCTAACCCCTCGTCAAATATATTAACTATATAAAATGTATACCTACTCAATAAGAAAAATACGCCTTATCTTGTGATACAAAATTTACATGGTCCCATGATTCTTAGCAAGGTACACGTTTGAAATAGCGATATAGTGTCATCCATAGAATATTTTTAATCGGGTCAATTATTATGATTCACGTTTTTATCTTCACACAGCCCTTGCCTGTATGTTTAATTTATGTTGGCCAATATTTACCTATCAAAAGATTTACAAGGGTTCAAAAATATTAAAAAGTCCTACAACTTCGCCTTAACGGGTCTACTCCTCAGTCATCACGTTGCAGTCCACTGCTGAACATAGCTGGGCATAGTTTTACTGCAAAGTGTGGCTGCAATATACTGGTCGACAATAACAGTGATATAATGGAATACAAGACGGTATTTTGCATATTGCTATCCAAACAATTATCCTTGTTCTGGAAAATGCAAATATTTGGCAGATGACAATATTGTAGCCACATATCGCATTAAAAACAATGACCATTTAAACCCTTAGTTATGTACATTTTGTAATTATATTAATTGTAATAGTAATATCTCATATTATGTTCAAGATATGTTTACACAGTGTAGCACAGCACTTCATCGGGATTTCGTTTATGTAGAAACATCAAAATAACATTGTTTTATATCTTTTCTATCACTTGCTTGTTATCAGTGAGTGTAAGACAGTTATATGTTTATTTTACTATACTAATTTAAAGAATTATAATACCGATCATTGTACATGTTGTAATTCTATCATAATTAAACAATTGTCACAATATTTACTAGTTTACTTATTATATTATTTTTGTAAATAGAGTGTAAAAATAATCTTATTAATAATTTACGTAATTACACAATAGCACCTGATACTGGTATAAATATTATTGAAATAGGTACTTAATTATATAAATCATTGTTATGTTCATTATCCAATGTATCATAAAACATTGAAGCAGAATTGGCTTTGCATCAATAACATTGTTGTCTCCTTAGCCCTCGTAACTAAATTGTGTTGAAATCATTTACAAAAAGAAATTCTGAAATGAAAGCCATACATCAAAATGTAAGATTAATTATATTTAAAATTACAAAAAAAAATATATTACGAATTCTTAAGATGTAAGAATTAGTTGTTAAATAAATCAATAAAACCTTAAGAAGAAATAATAGTCTTAAATCTATTAATAATACAAATGTGCTCAATATTATTAAAATATAACTAAACAAATATTTTGACGTGTTGTGTAATATCAATCTAAAAAGTAAAATTTACATAAAATCGTGTACAGTAACTTCCCTATATAATTATTTAATTAATGATTATTTAAAATGTTATAATTGCAAAATATAAATCAAATGAATGACAGTGTACACAATTTATTCACAGCACAAGCTGTAGATTTTACACAGATAATGTTCAATTGTCACAGATTAGTAAATATGTACACATCACAAGGTGGTATTGAGTGCTCACTCTGTGGTAGGGAAGACCCGTGCTTATGGCGTCGCACACGGGCTGTCTATGGATCAAGAGGAGTTTCCATTTTCACCATTGTCTTGGAAGTTGTTTGCATTTACTGAAAATGGTGCACCCAGGCCATATAAATGACCACTGGAACTTTCGATGTTATCGTCAAAGAATATCTGGAAAATACATTTATTATATGATTGACAGGGATGTCCGATTTAATTTCGTTCAAACTGAAACATCCTGGCATAGGACTTCCCATGCCAGGATGTTTTAGTTTGAACGAAATTTTTTGTTCTTTTCCTATGGTGAGCCTATCGCGAGACAACTTATGAGATTACTGTGTTGTCCGCAGTGGACCTGCAATGTTTGTTCCTAGCACTTGATTTAGTGGGGTCGGCAACGTGCGAGTGATATTCCTGGCGCTGTAGGGATGCGGTAATTACTTACCTTCAGAGCGTTAACTTGTTTGTGACGCTAGAGAAGCATCAATAATGAAGACATCGCACGCAGCGGTCGCGATGACTTCGCTATCAGGCGCCGACTACGCGGGTGGCGCAGCGTGCAAGCGTCTACCTCGCCGCTGCCATGCGTTGTAGATTTGAATCCCATACGGGACAATTATTTGTGTGATCTACAAATTATTATTCTAAGTGTACTTTGTGTCTATTAGTTGTACGTACGTAAAGCCTCTCACAACACATTCTTGATCCCTAGACCAAGTTGTCTTTTTTAAAACGAAACAAGGATACATCCAACACCTTCTTTTTCGTGCGGCAACCGAGGTCACATAGGTGCCTCATTTAAATAGTAATCTTGAAAAAGCACCAAAACGGTTGCATTAGTAGAATGGTTACAGTATATGTGTACACTGAGTACCTATATGTTTGTCAAAATTGTTTATAATTAAATCAAATACCTCTTTGATTTTAAAGAACGCCATTCCCGTTAAATGAGAATCTGATCCAGCTTGGTGTTGTGGTCCCACTCTTCGGAGCTCCAGTTGATCAGCGACTTCCTGAAGTCCACCTTTTAGGTTTTTGCATAACTTCATTAAATACTGAAATCAGATAATAATGATACTGAAACGTTATAGGATGAAGGCAGTAAAATGTAGTAAAGAAATATTAATATTAAATTATATTGTAATATGAATGTTTATGTACCTTGACATCATACACAGTTGGAAAATATAATCGTAGGTTTTCAAAGAAATCATTCTCATCTTGGGGTAGATTCTGATCTGTTAGTAATTTAAGTAGATAACCGAAGTCATAACCAGAGTGAAAACTTAGCCATTTGATATTGTCCATTAGTACTAGACCTGAAAAATAGGACACATCAGGCGTTAGATAAAATCTTCATAAATTAGTGAAACATCATCATTCCAACAGAAACCTACGTCACGGAAAATACCTCAAAGAAATGAAGAGTCCTTATGGACTTTTCATTTCTTTGAGATATTTGTCTGTAATTAAAATCTGCTCGGAATTAAAATTTGAGCTGAGGTATTATTACCTCAGCTCTAATTTTTATTCCGCACAGATTTCTCCTCGTCGTTTCACTACCTAACCCGCTTTTAAGCTTATTACTTCCCTGCGTCAACTAGCTCTCTATCTCGCCTACACGGTTCGCACTCCCTCGCGCCTACTCTCAAAATCTCATCCACACCCTTCTTACTTCCCTGTGGCTACACTGTCTCCATCCTCACGTTTACGTACTAGCTTCGCCACTTACACTTTCCCCACTTCCCCGCGTCAAGTCACCCACTATTCCGCTCACATACTTCCCACTTCTTAGCATCTACGTACTTCAGCGTCAGACACTTAGAAACAAGACTGAACGAGGCATGGCGAATACCTCCAAAGCCAAACAAGCAATTTCTTCATTCGGTGAAAATAAAATTATTGTTAATATAGAAAAATCGTAGTATCGTCTTATTATTTACATCTGTTATAATTAATATATAAATTAATTTATTATTACTAGAGGTATATTGCATGGCATTCAGTTTTATATTAATATTTTTTCATCAGATGCCATAAAACACCGAACTAAACATGGCGAGACCGTAGTATTTGCCTAAATGAGTAAAGATAGTCCAGCAAACTTTATCTCTTGTTTTTCACGCAGGTGTTGACTAGATAAAACAAGACAAAAAACTTTTTGAAATATATGTATATATGTATGTGGCGATTTAATGTGTATACAGGATGGCCAAAAAGTCGTGTATCAAACGCAACTAGGGGTTAGATCATCATCAGCTGCAAAAAGTTATTCTACGGGAGGTCCTTAAGGTAAACCTTGTAAAATTTTGTGTTTTTATGAGAAAATTAACTTTTTTAATTAATTCTTATTAAAATTCGAAAAATCTACATTCTGTTTCTTTTTTATCATTTTCACTAGATTGGTACTGATGAGTCCTTGCGTTAGATATGCTATTTATGGTTGTTTATAAGGTGTGTTGAAGATAATATCCAGTTTTACGTTTATTTTTTCCCAAATCATAACTTTTATTTACTTCGGACCCCACTGTGAAAAAAAATACTCTACCGAAAAGGGATCCTATATTACAAGTTTTGGCGCATTTAATAAGGATTCTGAAAAGGTATTACACATGGCCATGAGTGGCTCTACTATGTTTCTAGGACGAAAAAACAAAACAACGATTGTGTAATAATTGCTTTATTAAAGCAAAACATTTTACATTAAAATGCTCAAAATTCCTGCCCTCTGACCATAATACATAATCTGCACCGTCTAATAAAATTCCTACGTAACCTACGGAATGCACCTCTGTTGTTAGTAACTTGTACCCTAGCAAATTCGAGCTTTTGTCGTAGTTCATGTTCGCTATTGTTCTCTTCTTGGTAAATTATTTCTTTAAAATAGCCCCAACGAAAAAAATCTAATGGATTTATATCAGGCGACCGGGGTGGCAAAGCCACGCATAGCCATGTAATACCTTTTCAGAATCCCCATTAAATGCGCCAAAACTTGTAATACAGGGTCACTTTTCGAGAGAGTATTTTTTTTCAAAGTGGGGTCCGAAGTAAATTAAAAGTTATGATTTGAGAAAAAAAACCTAAAACTGAATATTATCTTCAACACACCTAATAAACAACCATAAATAGCATGTCTAACGCAAGGACTCATCAGTACCAATTTAGTGAAAATTATAAAAGAGATACAGGATATAGATTTTTTCGAATTTTGATAAGAATTAGTTAAAAAAGTCAATTTTCTCATAAAAACACAAATAAATTATAACTGCAGGGGTTGACCTTAGGGACCTCCCGTAGAACATTTTTTTGCAGCTGATGAACCCCATCTAACCCTTAGTTGCGTTTGATCCACGACTTTTTAGCCACCCAGAAATTGGCCCATAATCATTATTGAGAATTTGAGGAAAACATATATGAATGTACATTCTTCCAACATTTCTTTTTTTACTCTTTTCCATTATTCAATTGTATATTTGAGATACAATACAAAACAATTCAGTAACTTCATAATTTAAAAGCCATTTGACATTGTCGTTTGTTACATTTTACTAAATAAATCTCCCTAGCCTTTATTATTTACAAGTCACTTGGGGTCGGGCTTTCTAGTCTAACCGGATTTGACTGGATATCAGTTTGTACACGGAGCGGCTGCCACCTGACCTCCGCAACCCGAAGGCTAACGATACCCTAAGGCTAGACCAGTGTCAGGATATTATAGAGCACTGACTTCCCAATAACGACTGCCATAGCTGTTCATGGCAGCCGAGACCGACGGCTTAACGTGCTCTCCGGAGCCGGCGATAATTGTCAATCAATACGCACATAATTTCGAAAAGTCATATAACTTCCGAAAGTCAGAGGTGCGCGACGTGAGTTCGAAACCGAGACCCTCTGCATTACCAAACAAAAAAATAAGAAAATCGGTTGAGGAGAAAAGATACTGAACTGTTTTGTCTTTGCTTATTTTTATATAGATTTTTAGAATGTACTCTTCATACATATGTATATATTATCCTTAGAATGCTATCTAAATGCCATAATTATAATACATTATAGCTAACTCTCTGTGTAAAAAGTACTATTTACATGAAATTGCTTTCAATAAAGTAGTAATTTAAAATTTTTAATTGAAGACATTTATTAAGTAATAATTTAAGATTTTAACCTGAAGACATAAGTAGTTCTGCAAATTCCAGAGGTTCAATGCCATCCTCTTCATGTTTTCTGAATTGCAGTCCAGAATTTTGCAGCAAATCAATTGAATCTTGTGCATACATGTCCTCTCTACAAAGAAAATAAATGTTAGAGAAGAATTTTATCAATCCCAGATAAAATAGCCGAGATTACATGACTGATTTAAGTGTTTACATTTTGCCAATAAACAGCAAGGCAGTCAATATTATATCGACGGGTGAAAGGCTTATTTTTTTGAAGCGACATTTTACGAACTTTACAGGTGAGCCATTTAAAGATTCAAAATTTGGAAACAAATTCACTGTAGAAAAAACTACTGCTCGTACTTGGATGGGAACCAGGGATCTTTATTGCAAAAAATCCCTTAAAAATCCCTAAAATTATACCAATGTATGGTACAATTTTTAATAAATAAGCAGTTATGAGTTCTTAGATAAATGTCGCTTAATACAAAATGATCTGTATCGCCTTATTTTTAGAGTAAAGAAAAATGATTCAACTTCCAACATTGTCACTAATCAGCAGCAGGCAAAATGGTTTAAGTGACATTACAATGCTTATGCAATAGAAAGCAAAATTATTGAATCGACGTTACTCAATGATAATAGAAATATACTGTTTTGTTTAACTACCAATTGGGTTTTGTTAACGGTACAGGCAAGTTGACTTAAGCAACAATAAACATTCTTAATGAGTTGTTTGATGTCTCATGTCTTGTAAGGATTTTGTAAAACATAGTTGTCGATATAAGATAATAATGACAGATTTATAGTAAGTTAAGAAGTTGTAATATTGAAATGGGTGATTATTTTTGATACAACTAAATTGGCAAACAAGCATACCCGTGGCCCACCTGATGGTAAGTGGGCACGTAGCCTATGGCCGCCTGTAACACCAGAGGCATCACTTGCGTATTGCCGACCCTATAAAACCTTTTAACACCCTCTTTGAAGAACCCCGTACTGTAGTCTTGTGGGGAAAACTCGGCAGAGAATTCATTTCACAACCTGAGCATCCGCGGGAGAAAATTCCTTTGGAACCGCTTGGTGCGGCACCAATGAGGTTGTAAGATGTGAGAATGAAATCCCTGCCGATGGCGAGCGGTGCGATGATAAAAAGTAACTGAGGGCATCAGCTCAAACAACTCTTTAGAACACAATCTGATAAGAATATGGCAAAGTAATTTCACTTTATATAATTTTTTTGTTGGTAACCGTTTTTTACGCATCTACGTGTCATGGTGTAAAACAAGTCTTCATTAAATTAAACCATTTCGCTAATTAAAACTGCGTTCTTTATTTTATTACAATAGGTTATGGGCTCAGGTACATGACCGAAAAGTAATAATAAAGTAATAAAAAGAAGTCACCGTGGTAATAACATTCGCATTCCGCGTGCAGCTTGACGAAAGTGAGGTTAAAAGTTTGCACGGCGACGTAGAGATAGCAAAAGGTTACTTGTTCGACGTGGGTCGCAAGGCAGGACAACGAAATGGAACTCAATCTAAACACAAATAACAGCTTGATGAAGCTGGAAGGAACTAACAACTGGCACATCTGGATGTTCCAAACTACAGTTTTGCTACGAGATCAAGGGACACAAAAGGAGACCCGGTACCGGCAGAACTCGAGCAACCACCCGTCGTGACGACCGATTTATTGTTTCAACTTCCCTACGAAATCGCTTCCTCACGTCAGTAAACATCAAAACAGAGCTGAATGAAGTGCGTGGAATAAACGTGAGTGCATGAACAATAAGAAGGAGGCTTAAGGAAGCGGCAATCACCTCTTTTAGACCAGCAAATGGTCTAAAGCTGTCTGCAGCTCACAGACAAGCTCGTTTAAGATTTGCGCGTGAACATCTTAATTTGACTGAAGAGCAATGGGCCTCCATATTGTTCACCGATGAGTGTAAGACATGTTTAAATGGTGCAGACGGTCGCAGAAGAGTCTATCGTCGACATGGGGAGAGATATGCTCAAAGTTGCATTGAGGAGCGTGTTCCTTTTGGAGGCGGTTCGTGTATGGTGTTCATTTCGATGATCGGGCGAACGGTTCTTGTGTTCATCGACATTGTTCGTCAAAACAGTAGAAGAGGTGGTTTGACGGCACAACGCTATATAACAGAGAGATTTTAGCAGCTCACGTCGTTTCTTACATGGTATTTATAGGCGAAAATGTTACTCTAAAGCAAGATAATGCCCGACCCCACGCCGCTGCACAAGTTCGACAATATTGCGAAGAGGTTGAGATACGTTCCATGAATTGGCCAGCACGCAGCCCGGATCTTAATCCTATTGAGCATGTTTGGGACAGTTTAAAAAAAGCTGTCTATGCGAGAAATCCTGTGTCCACAACAGAGGCAGCACTAAGAACAGCGATTTTACAAGAATGGAATAATATTCCGCAAGACCGTTTAATAACCCTAATCAGATCTATGCGGAACCGATTAGAATCTGTAATAAGGGCACATGGAAGCAATACACCTTATTAAAAGAAAAAACATGTGCTTCAACTTGTTTTTATTGTAAAAGCCAATTTATCAATAAACCAACCAAAACCAATATTTGTTACATTTACCGTTTTAGTTCAAAAAATTGAATGGTCCTTTCTAGTATACAAACATACACTTAAGGATATGATACTACACTGTTATGAAGTTAACAAACCATACCAACAAAGTTGCAATTTAAATTTGTTTAAAAGGTTTGAATACTTGGTTAAAATATTTATTTCAAAGGCGTCTTGAACATTGATACGGTTTATGAGTCCGTCAGTGTATTATTGACATGCAGCAGGAACAGCGTCAGGTACAACACATAGCCTTGCGGGACGCCAGCATTTATGTCCATGTGGTTAGAGCAATCACCGTCAACCATAGTATGGATGTATCTGCCAGATTAAAAGGTGGCAAGCCAATCACATAATCCCTTGAGCAGTCCGTACGAACTTCGATAGAAAACCTTTGTCCCAGACCCGATCAAAGGCCCTCGCTGTGTCCAAGCTGACAGCCAATGCATCACCTTGACTCTCAATGGCTAGTGTCCATCGGTGTGTGAGATACACAAGGTCACCGGTTGAGCGACAATGGCGGAAGCCGTATTGTCGGTCTCTTAACAAATCGTGACCCTCCAGGTACTTCAGTTGCCGAGAGTTGATCACTCGCTTCGTGAGTTCGATGGGTTAGATCTGTCACCTTTTTTTGGTACTGGGTGAACGAATGAGGTCTTCCATAAAGGCAGAACTTGTCTTGTGGAATAGTTAAACGAGAATAGGTGCATCAATACTGGATACAACTCGGGAACACACTGCTTCCGCACTACTGCTATATGCCGTCTGGCCCGCTCGACTTATGAACATCTAGAGGCATTAGTTCCCACCTCATGTTGTGAAATTGAGATTTCCGGCATGGAATGACCGCACTACGGGATGGTGGGTGGCACGGCGCCTCCTTCGTTCATACTCGAGTTTGAGGCAAAGAGAGAACCCAGCAAATCGGCCTTCTCTTTGGCACTATGGGCCAGATTACCATCGGGCTTTCGGAGTGGTGCACGACTGACAAAAATTACCTCAGCCTTGGCGAAGGACAGAAAGCGCGACTCCCGGAAGGGAAGCTGGCTAGTCACTCGCCAATTCTGCCGACGAAATCAAACTTAGCCCTGGCATCCACTCTTTTATTGAGCCTCGAGGCAGCAACCAGCTTGCGTTTCACTTCGGGGATGTTAGATTCCTTATTAGTAATGGCTGTCCAAGCGTCATAAGCAGATTGCTTTAAGGCTCTAGCATCTCTGCAGAACCGATTAAACCACGATCGCTTTTGACGAAACTTTTGAATTACGACAGGAATAAATAAAAAAATACTGTTTATTTGAAAATCTTTTATTACGTATCTTTAACTTACCTAACACTCAGTCTTAACGAGATCATAAATATCCTTATTATTTGGCTAGGAGGTACAGCCTTATACTATCCTTGCGGCCATAATGCGATGGTAGTGCAGGCATGGGGTACCAATTAGAACAAAAAGTAAACAGTTCCAAAAATAGATCATAGATGGCACTATGAGTTCCAATGTTAATATTAAGATCAATCAAAATGCTTTATTGGAAGAAAATTGACCATAAAATGTTATTATAAATAAATATTGTACATATTTAATTAACGAGCATCAAGATAAATGCATTTGTTTTATGATTTAAAGATATCGATATATCAGTACTTTTTACATCACACATAGGTAATCTACCTATCATTTTATTTTACCTAGAGGGCTAGATGAGACGCTAGATGGCTCTTTTATATGTTTATACAAGTCTATAAAAACATTGTGTTTTTATTTCATACCCTTCTTTTGGTTTACTTCAATATTTGTTTATTACCTACTGATACTAATTAATAAGAAATTACTTATAATATGCAAAATATGTATGCTTAACAAATGTCAATGTATTAGACAAAACGTTTTGTTGTACTACATGGCATTATATTCAAACACCTGGTCGGTTCTCGAAACTTCTATTATCAAATTTCATTTGCTTGTGCGGCAGTAGATATAGCGCGTCCAACGACTGGTTGGACTCGTCGGCGTTATAATAATCATTATCTCTGTGCTACCTACTTATTCTGAATTGAATTACAAACTTACGATAGACATGCCGATAGAAATGGAGTTTTAGTAAATCATAGCAACATTTTACTAAAAATAGTTAGGTAAATATTAAGTAACCTATCATAATAATTATTCTATAAAATTAAAGACTGTTATTTGTTTATACCGCTTTGTTAGTTTAGTTTTTACGCAATTTCTAGTATTATTTGATCACTAGACGCAACTTGACTAAATCTGTTTCAAAGGGCCTGAAAGCTAGTTAGGCACAGTTGTGATTAGGATTGCCACCTTTATTTTGAACAAATAGAGTATGTTTACTATCTTAGGTAAAAAAGTACCTACATGATCTGAAAATAAAGTATTACTTATTTAACCTGCCTTTTGGTTACCATATTTTTGATGATGCTAGTTAAATCTAACAAATATTTATTAATAAGGAAAGTCGTAATCGGATTTTTACAAAAATTGATTTTATTCAATTTAGGGAATCTTTATAGCGTTGTTTTAAGTTAACAATTAAATAAAAGCGGACATAGGTAAAATAAAGTATCTTCACGTCCTTTATTTTCTACTAAAGTGTAAATTACGTTTACCTGAAATCACGTACAATACTTTACTATAAAGTACCTACGGTTGGCAACCCCAGTTGTACTTGTTATGAATTTCATACCCTTGATGAAATACGCGACGATCAAGTAAATCGTGCTAACTATCGTTTAAAGGAAGGTAGTTCGTAATAAACGTTTTTTTAATCAACCCGTGACCACGATCCATGCATGTCGGTCGAAACGTCGCGTCGGGCAATTAATATAGGTATATATTACCTTTTAAATACTTTATCGCGAGTAAGACCCGTTAACTAGCATTATATTAAGTACCTAGTTCATAATAGCCTGATAATGTCTTAGTTTATCGAAATCTTTTGGAACAGGATACACTCATCGCACGCGCTGGTGCGGGCGCGGGGGTGGGCAGGGTAAGATCCACCCACCCCCGCGCTACAAGGCCAAGTATGAAACGATGCTTACTATATGTTTTGCTTCGAAAAATATAAATTATGACTACTGACTAATTATTGATTTCCCTACAAAATCAATAATTAATATGGATATAAAAGTAAAAGAATACAATGTCAATAATTATTATGACATAGTTAAAAGATTACGAGCCATGACTAATAAGCGTAAAGCATACCTACTAACTCAGTTGTTTTTTAATCTATTAATAGGTACATTGTATTTTATAGGAGGTATATCAATAATTATATTATTAGCTTTAACTTCTGTTAAAGTATTAAGCAGGTCCAGATAATTAATATTTTATAACAAAACCTCAGTTGACAATCAAGCTTCGACTCTCTATTGAGAATCGACGCGGCAGGCAGGCGCGCTACTCGACGCCGCGGCTACCGGCAGCGCTCATACACGATATTCACGAAAATTCATGAAGCTGACCGTAATAACCCGAACGCCGCCGCCGAGCGATACTCGCGCGTGCGTGTGATTTGATTTCAAGTATGGCGTAGTGGTTTAATCGCTTAAACCGGGTACTTATCGACGTGCGGAGTGTTATGGGTTCGATTCCCACACAGAAAATAAATTATGTTCAACAGATTTTTTGTGTTGAGATACGGCAAAAGAGTAAACGTATGTCTTTTAAAAAAAAGTTATTATATTTTTATTTTTCGATAGTTAAATTCAAAATAATCTATGTGATGTATTTTATAAATAGTCATAACTCAGTAAATTTCAACAGAGACTAAATACTAGGCATTGCACAGTTGTTTTCAAAAATCTGAGCGCAATATTTTATGTTATTTTATATTTATAATTATAGTGAAATATAGATAACTAACTGCCAAAGTAGAATTCTATACGTCAATAAGTTATTTTCAAAGTACCCGAACATCAATTACAATCGCATACATAATGAAATATATTGTTGTATTAATACTTTTAAAACGCATTCATTAAAATTATATGAAAAAAATATATACAAGGTCAAATTTTGACAGTAACACGATATATTCACGAAAATCCGACCGAGTAAATGAGAATCACCAAAGTGTGATCGTACGCATTTCGGCACACAACACTATAGGTAGATAACTTTTATTTTCAAGGTTGCGCACATTTTGCATCGGCTCGTTTAAATATGTTCTATCCGTGGTAAACAGTTAAGTACCTACTTTACTGTCACAACGCCATCTCTTATGAGCTGTTATCAAATAGGATTCGAAACTTGTGTACTTGTTATGGGTAGATGGCAGCAGTGGCGATAGTTTTGTGCTGCCATCTAGTGTAAAAAAAGGTACCAAAATAGCAAGTAGAATAGCCAGAGTTAGGCGTGTCCAAGATTTTTGTAGGGGATTGAGTATCTGTACTAGTATAGTATTATAATTATCTGTGGTGCAGGTAAGCTTTTAATGAAGCTTTTTGCCGATTACCTCACATGGTCTGGAGTTTTTATGGCTGGAACACACATATAAAGTACATAGTAAATTGTATACTTTTAAATATAAGAATACACCATAAAATTATTCAGTAACCGCGTATTAACTGTTAATCATGTATTAAGTCTAACCGACTGCTACACCTGAGGTCGCGGGTTCGATTCCCGCACAAGTCAAACATTTGTGTGCATGAACAAGGATGTTTGTCTTGGTCTGGGTGTTTCTATGTATAATATGTATGTATTTACAAAAAAAAAAGTTTGTATATATGTATGTTTATCCATTGTCTAGTACCCATAGTACAAGCTCTGCTTAGTTTGGGCTAGATGGTGTTGTGTGTATGTGATAGAATATTTATATATAAAAAATAAAAGAAAGAAGTAAGTAAGTAGGTTCTTACTATGGTAATAATGTAAACATACTTTCAATAAACAATACACAAACATTATTACATACATAATTAATTTATTCATTTAAAGACACAATATTAAAGTAAAAGTACTTACAAGCTTATTCTATTCGTTCTTATCCGAAACCACAACAGTGCCCTTCCTGTCACCCGCCACACACTCACGCGAGCCTAATGCGCCTGCGCGGGCAGGACAATAATAATGCTGCCACGATTTAGGAAAACTATGCCGACATTTATTGTTTTAAATTACATACATTATTATTGTCGTATTAAAATTGGGTGGTTTAAAAGACAGATTATTTATATTATGATATAGGCAAAAATTATTTTAATCTAACCACTTGATATGAGGTTTATCTTAAGTGCTGTATATAAAAAATTTGGATACTAACAAACTGTTCAAGTGACTAAAAACACAGTTTTAAGAACAAAAATATTGTTTGAAGCTCCAAACAGAGTGCAAAACAGCTGCAGCAAAAAAGGGTTGAACCGACATGTCTTATAGAATTCGGCTAATGGCAAATTGGTTGAAGCGAAATTGCATAGTGCTAATAGAGGAAAGCAAAATGTATTAAGGGACTTTTCATCTAAAGGTTGCTATATCTAATTACGCTTTATCTGCCATTCAACAAAAAATGCAGGACGAGAATAACGGCCTCCGATACTCTATTTTTGTGTACAGCCTAAATGAAGTTCTAAAAAATATGGCAAATCTGATGTAGGATTATACATCATGTTTGCAAATTATGTGCTAAAATTGCATTGTCTTAAGCACCAAAAATGTGCTCAGAATTGTACAAAACTCGGCTCATTCGAAGCAGAAAAACACATTGATTCCAAATAAATATATAACTCAATATCGGCCAAAATATCACTTCAATCAAATACCCTTTCACCTCTCGATATATAAACTTACTGCAAATTAAATTTGAAGTTGAATTGCCATGTTGTGTATCCAGGAGGTGTTTTACCATTTTCATCCATAAAAGTAAGACCCAACTGAATTATCCTTAGGAGATCAACATTGCACCTGAAACAAAATTCATATTGTAAGTTAACTGAGATGCTGGCTTGATCTAGCTCCAATCTGTGCTGCTCATAAATTTATCAAACTCATTGCTAATACTTATTTGTGTGCTTAATAAAACAAAACATAACATTTATTTACTTATTTAAATTTAAAGATTGAGTTTCATTCAAGTGGGTTGAGTTTCAATCAAAGATTTTCATTATTTTCAGCCTTTTAATGGAAGGCCTGGTCTTTTTTAATAGACATAGTATATACCTGACGCAAAAAATATATCTTTATTAAGCATAGTATTATTTAGTGTCAACATAAAAGTACCTGACTATGATTAATAGTACTGTATTAATCATAGGAGTACTTTTACATTGACAGTTCTTTTAAATTACTAAACATAATTAAAAGTACAGTGTAATAGAAAACTGGAAATAAAAATATGCAGTTCTTACCTCAATAGTTGATACTGATAGTCTGCAGTAGATCTGAACTCGCCAATAGGACGAGCCACAACTCCTGGAAACTCGGTGTCCATAGCCACCCAGTGATATTTTTGGACAACCTATATGTAATATTAATTTGAATATGTGTGAGACTGTCTGCACAAAGTCAGTTGGTATACTTTCACTCGGCCACTACCAATAATCAATATACTGCAGGTTCAATCCCTGTATTGGACAACAAATTCTATAACAATACTATCAAAAAATAAATTATAGTATATGTTTGTCATATAGCAGTCTATTGTCATAATTATCTCTTTGTTGTCCATAATTATAAAGTCTTCAGCAAAGGAGAAGTATTTCTAAGTACAAGAGTTTAATAAAAAGCATTGTTATTATTCACAGATAATACAATATACCATACTGTTTCACAGAAATATGAATTTAAGACATTATACATGATAAATAGCCTGGCAGTCTTAATAAATATAAAACATGGTAATTAACATTCCATTATAAAAGGTAAGACATCCTTCATACTTATGTTCATAATTATTAAGTAAAACATTTTTTGGCTATAGCATCAGGTAATACAAGTATATTATGATTAGGAAACTGAGCTAACAGACAAATTTTGTATAGCTGTTATTGTTGTAGGAGAGGCAGCCTCCTCTTCTCAAACATTAATTTACAAAAATAATACCTAATTCAACTCACATATCTATACATATTTGTAATTTTATTCATAAATATGGATTATTAAGTACAAAAATCAATAATAGTAAATAATAATAAATGAAAAATTACCTGTCTTATTATTTGAAATTCTTCATGTAGATTATGATTCCATACATCCTTTATCCCACAGTCACCATTCCCTGGAAGCTGAGACAATGATCCAAAACTAGCTGCTGGCATCTGTAATGTTTACAAAATATTTATAGAAACAACACCACATACATGCAACATCGAATAAAGAAATAAAAATGTTAGACGAATAAAAGTTCAAGTTCGACATAATCTTTTTGATAACCTAAGTAGGTAGGTATGTATATATTGTAATTACTTCGTATGCAGATAGATTTGACAAAACTTTGATGCCGCCACGTTTCCATAGATCATGTTTTGCAATAGTAACACTTTTTATTAACATATAAACACTAACTTGATTGGCTGGATTAATGAAGTACATACACACCTTGTATCGGTTATCTGCTTCCAGGTGGGCAGATTCCTCAGCTTTTTTCGACGCCGTGATTTACGGTTTGTTTTGAACTTCAATAGATTTTGAGCCAGCGCTTTTATATAAAATTGCTTGTTGATGTTTATAGGTTACGCTTTGATGCATAATATGACCATTTCGTTACTGTCTCTTTTCCAAGTGGGTGTGAAGCGGCAGATATCTTATTATTGTGCAAATTTAATCTTTGCTCCGATTATTAGTCGTTATTGAATGGCAAAGTCTACGAATCTATGGAAACAAAAAATGTAGGAGATATTTAATGAAATAAAATATTGCAAAGGAACACAATGAAAACGATCCATTTTTTTACTATGACACTAATTTGATGTTTGTGTGTTTGGATTTGGAACCAGGCCTTTCAGCAAAATGCATAGAGTTTAACAATGATGTGCTACGGGCAGTGTTGCGACCTGATAAAAATCAAAATGCATCAAATGTTCTACTGAAGTGTAACTGGTCAAAGCAGGGCTTCCTCGAGCACGAGTTCTGCTGTGTGCGTATCATCATGTTAAAAATGCTGTTTCAGATATATAAGTAAATATGCTTTAATGAACCGCAACGTTTATATGACGGTTCAATAAGCAGTTGTACCGACATTTATTTATCGCCTTACAGCATGGAATTTTTATAGACTTTAAAATAAAATATGATATACATATATAATATAGAAATGATATAAAAAATATTTAAAAAAGTATTTATCTAGTATATTTGGTAATATTCCCACAAAAATATCATTGCCAAATATAGCATTCTAAGTAAAACAAGGGTCTACTACTATCATGTTTGCCAAATATATCATTGTATGCAGTAATCGTTCGCAAAATATGATATCAATAATTTAAAGATCGGAAAGTAAGTATATGTACAGTAATAATGCTGGCATACTCTAAAAATAATTTGTATAAAAAGGATTAAATAAAAATGAGAAAATGTTCTATTTTTTATTAAATAGGAACTTTTAACCATCACATAATGATTACGAAACATGATATTCCATGTAGCAGTTTCTAGTTTTATTTAAACATAAATGGGCCTTACATTTTAAGCACCATATATATGATTTTCCCTTACATCCTGAGTTTTTGCAGACTTGACGTTCATCTGTCCACTCTGGAAAGTAATGCAGGCCATCTTCCACTACTTCTCGTAATGGAAGTTATAGGTGTTTTCTGCTTCTCTTCGGTTTTGGCTCGACAGAAAGTGATAGTCTGCCTCCAGTGGTCGGTGTAAATACCTTTCATGGTCAGCACTTCCGCCGCTAATAATTTAAAATCTAA
This sequence comes from Catocala nupta, assembly GCA_963675205.1. Lineage (NCBI taxonomy): Eukaryota > Metazoa > Arthropoda > Insecta > Lepidoptera > Erebidae > Catocala > Catocala nupta. The sequence continues at coordinate 18,100,625 of OY776081.1, forward strand.
GAGAGGCATGTAAGAATCTTTATTCAAACGTCTCCAAATCAACCAAGAATTAACTGATATGACATCAATCATGTAAACAAATACTCGCATATACCACTTTTTGGATCTTACTTTGATCCTATAGTAGCCAAGCATAGAGTCAAGCGTATCAACGCCACCCATATGACGAATGTATATTAAAATTACTCTTGGACACGTTATTTTTTCATAACATTTTCTTTTTCTATTAAACCTTTTCCCGGTATAAGCAGGATGAACATCAACGTAAGTAGAACATATGTATACAAACAAACTTATCAACTAAGTGTTAGTATTAAAATCTATAAACAAAATACAAATACATCATTTTTCATCCCTGCCGCACGAGCAACCGGACAAAGTGTTTCACTATCGGTGCATCGTGTTGTTCAGCTAGGGTTTTCAAAATACTGTTGCGGCTAGCCCTCATTCTGCCTATTAAGGATGCGGTCTTTTTCCTCATTATAGCAAAAAAGTCGTCTGTTCGTGCTGCAGCAAACATGCTTGACGCGCTGCAGAACCTAGGCAACCGCAACAGTACCCTGAAACCATTATTATATTGCACACGCAGAGCATCTAGAGCCCTCCGCGTATAGCTGACCCACAAACTGCTCGTGTAGAACCCTTGACAATAATATTTTGACTTCGTTGCTACAACGAGCGAATCTGTGAGCCAGCATGTTGCATCTGGCTGCTAGTGCCCTGCGCTCGCGGTCCATATCTACCTGATCTTTGAGGTCCTCGGTGACATAATGTCCTAAGTATTTAAATTAGGCGACCCTTTTAAGGGTTTGTCCATTGAGGGATATTATGGGCTCATAATTTAAATGTTTCCCGGAAGCAGCAAAGATCAGGTACTCACTCTTAGTCACATTATATACCAGGCCGTGGGCCGCTGCATACCTTTCACAGACGCTCAGCATGTCCCTGATTGAGCCAGCCGTTGGACCCAGCAGCACCATGTCATCAGCGTAGCTCAAATTATTGACGCTAACACCACCTATTTTGCACCCAACTGGTCTGCTGCTGAGTTCAACGATCAACTCATTTACGTACAGGTTGAAGAGCTTAGGTGAGGTTAACCCCCCCTGCCTCACCCCACACTCCAACCTGTACGCTTCAGATAGAACGTCTCCCCAACGAACTTGGTTTAACTGATTAGAGTACCAGTACTGGAACAAACCCGTCAACTCAGGTGGTACACCCGCTCCCCTGAGCTTATCCCAAAGGACATCATATGACACAAGGTCAAATGCCCTCGAGAGATCAAGGAAGCAGGCATACACCGGAGTATTCCTATCCTTATAGTATTGGACGGTCTGCTTTAGACAAAGGATCGCACTCTCAGTGGAAAGTCCAGGCCGAAACCCAAACTGTGCGTCATGTACAGTTATCCATTTATCAAGTTCCTTGTCCAACAAACCGTCCAACACCTTAGCAACTACAGTGGCCAAGGATATCGGTCTGTAATTCGCCTCGTCAGATACATTCCCAGTTTTATTCTTCACGATTGGTACCACTATTGTTTTCAGCATATCGGGTGGAAGGTATGAGTGGCTTACGCAAAGCGTGAAAAACAGCGCCAGCACTCTAGGCAAATGTACCCCCGCACACCTTAGGTTCTCAATGCTGAGACCGTCGTGACCCGGAGACTTTCCCTTGGCCATTTTTTAAAATTATGTCTTGGGGGAAAGCTTCACACTCCTCTTCCAGCGCTGTTTTCAGCTCCGTGATGCTTGCAGGCGCTTGATTTCTGGCCCTAACCCTTCGTTTTAGCTCGTCCCATACGTGTCGTGTTCTATTGGATTGAGATCCGGACTGAGTGGCAGCCAGTCTAAGGTCTGAATACCAACTTCTTGCAGGAACTAACGAGTGATTCGTGCTGTATGACACCGGGCATTGTCGAGCATTAGAAGGAAGCCATCTCCTATGAAGCCTTCATAAGGGGCGACATGATCCGGAAAAATATCCTCCACATATCTATTCGCAGTCAGACCGCCTCCTCGGCCTCCACCAGGGATAAAAATAAGCAGATTTTCCTTCCAGTGAAATACCGGCCCACATCGTACACGAACCACCACCATACGACACTGTTTTAGTGAAACAGCATTGCGAAATTCGCTCACCCGGACGTCTGTAGACTCGAGCTCTCCTGTCACAGCCATGCAGACATACTCTACACTCGTCCTTGAACAGAACCGACCGCCATTGCTCAGCGCTCCAATTGGTGTATTCGCAAGCAAATGCAAGGCGAGCTTGTCGGTGAGCTGTGGTCAATTTAGGACCTCTAGCAGGCCGTTTTGGAGTCTGGTTGGCATCTATTAGGTGTCTTCTGACCGTCCATTGACTGACAGCTACTCCTCGAACCTCTCTCAGTCACTGCTGGACAGCAACACCGGTGAAATGACGATTTCTGAGACTTGTCGAGACGATAAAATGGTCGACTCTCTCAGAAGTATGCCGGCGCCGACTGGTATTTGGCCTCCTGGAGTAAGAATTGGTCTCTTGGAATATTCTGTTTACCGCAGATCGGGTCAAGTTTAATCGATTAGCGACTTCTCTCTGGCTTAAGCTCTGTTGCAGCAAAAGGACGACTTGAGTAGCTTCCTCTGATCAGTGGTTGTAAATTGGCGATCGTATCTTGCGGAGGTGTGTTCAGGTCAACTGTTGATAAGCGACTGACAAGCGTGCATTACTTCCGGGGGTTTATATAAGGGTTGCAACGCACAACTCGTGGCTATCGCAAGAAGTCAATTGTCGGCACTCATGTGTATACCACAATATTTTAAAAACTACTGAACATATTTAAATGACAAATGTATTAATTTAAAGCCTATAAGATAGGCTTTTAAAAATAAATAGGTAAACTATATAATTTCTTTAACTCATTAAATAAATCATTCTTATTTCATTTTGTCGGCCTCGATGGCGTAGTGGTTAGTGTAACCGACTGCTACGCCTGAGGTCGCGGGTTCGATTCCCGCACAAGTCAAACATTTGTGTGCATGAACATGGATGTTTGTCTTGGTCTGGGTGTTTCTATGTATAATATGTATGTATTTACAAAAAGAAAATGTATATATGTATGTTTATCCATTGTCTAGTAACCATAGTACAAGCTCTGCTTAGTTTGGGCTAGATGGTGTTGTGTGTATGTGGTACAATATTTATTATTTATTTATTTATTATTTTGTAATGGTAAATCGATTTAGTTGCACGCGATATTTGTCTCTTTTATTTTGTTATTGTTATCTCTTTATAGTTTTCAAATCCGCCAATACACAACCCGTAGAGCCAACGTATTTAGAGCAAAGTTACACTCCGTTTAGGTATGACCTAAAATTATACCATTCGTTTACTATTTGTATAGATTCTAATAAAATTATTACCTATTGTTCCATGACATAAACTAACAGTTGGTGTGACTGTAAAAAGAAATATTACTCTTTTTATTAATTTTCTTGTCTCCGTCTTTTTATAAAGTAGTAAGTGGAATAGTATTATAATCTATGGTTAGTGGTTAAAGACTGTAAAACATAGCTGTAAAATTGTCTTTGGAACCCGGTACAAATTGTTTGTTTATGACTTAGGTCTAAGATCTAAGTTACTTTAAATATTTTAGAAACTTAAAGATGCCTGCAGCCAGTTTTGGATCTATCCTATCTAATACCTTTAAAGAAGACTGTGCTATTAAAAATGTCTGGAATCACAATTTACATGAAGAATTTCATGTTATTAGGCAGGTAATTTCGTAGCTAATATATCTCTTATTTTTATTCGTTCGTATTGTTTTGACTCTTCTACTGACTTGATGTACATTTATATTAATGTTGCTTTGCACATTCATATTGGTCCCTTGATTAACTTTTGAACTAGACTTCATCTTCATAGTCTCAATGATTTCAGATAGTACAGAAATATCATTGGGTCGCTATGGATACCGAGTTTCCAGGTGTTGTAGCTAGACCTATTGGTGAGTTCAGATCTACTGCAGCCTACCAATATCAGCTCTTAAGGTAACTACACATTATAAGGTCTACTAATAAATTCATATCACTTGGTTAAAAGTGTAAATAATAGAAAGTGAAAAAAAGTCTCATAAACAAAATGTAATGGTTTCTGGGCCAAGAATAATCAAATCCAGCTTTATGGTTATTTCTATCTACCAAATAAAATTTAATTAATTGTTATTTGCATTAGTCATATCATGATTATTTTAATGATGTCTATATTTTTTTAGATGTAATGTGGATCTTTTAAGAATAATCCAGCTAGGTCTTACATTTATGGATGAAAATGGCAAAACTCCACCAGGATGTACTACTTGGCAATTTAATTTTAAATTCAACTTACAGTAAGTATACTAAAATGTGATACTTTATTAGTTCAGCCAACTTATAAGAATAATGTCACTTTTCAAGCTTTGTTTCCAGAGAAGACATGTATGCACAGGATTCAATAGACTTGCTACAAAATTCTGGATTGCAATTCAGAGAACATGAGGAACATGGCATTGAACCTTCTGAATTTGCTGAACTGCTAATGACTTCAGGTATTATTTATATTTTTGTTTATACATACCAAATGAATAGTAAAATGTAATAAGTTGTGTAAGCTGATTAAACAATAATGGAACTAGTTAAATTAAACCAAATACTAGCGGTTGTTATACAACTTTTTGAATGAATAGTAATAACCTTTTTTACCTCTTGGTAAAAATAAATAGTTCGTTTACAACACATTTGTTTGTCAATTATTATAAAATAAATTATTTTTAAGTATTGTGGTGTAGAAGACTTTCCAGTAGTTCTACTTGTTTTTTTTTTTTTAGTTTACAAATCCAATGTGGCATGTTTCAATAAAACATGCCACATTGGATTTGTATTGAGGTATACAGCTGTATAGTTTTCTATATTTCAGTATATCAATTGGAATCTTTTGTTATATTTTATAAGAATGACAATTCATAATAAGGGTTTTCTTCCTCAGGTATTGTACTTATGGACAATATAAACTGGTTAAGCTTTCATTCAGGATATGATTTTGGGTATTTGTTAAAAATTTTAACTGATCAGAATCTACCCCTGGAAGAAAATGATTTCTTTGAAAATCTTCGATTATATTTTCGCACTATATATGACGTAAAAGTAAGTCTGTCTCTTAATTTTATTGTAGGCATTAGCTGTGCTTTATAAAAATTAATAAATATTCATGTTTCCACACATATTTATTAACATTGCCAACAGACTGGAATGGGTATGGAAGCGGTGGTCAAAATCTTTTATTGTTTTGAAGAAAAAGTATAACACATGTAATGTGGAGAATAGGACTCCAATAAAAAAAAATACTTTTATTTATACAGTAATTTTCATACTAGACATAAACAACTCATTAAAATATACAGGCATACAAAAATGAAAAGATTTTTCATTACTATTGAGCATAATAATTATTTTAGCATTATTTATTTAGATTGATAGTTGTAATTATTGTTTTCAGTACTTAATGAAATTATGCAAGAATTTAAAAGGTGGACTGCAAGAGGTTGCTGATCAATTGGAATTGCGAAGAGTAGGGCCACAGCATCAAGCTGGCTCTGATTCCCACCTTACGGGAATGGCATTTTTCAAAATAAAAGAGGTAAGTTTTATATGAGTGTTCTGTACTTCAAATTAGTATTAAGATTTCGAAGTGTACCTACATTGAATTAGTGTGAGGGAAAGCGTGTAATTAACATTTCATGCTTTCAGACCAAAACATTAAATATATGCAAAAAGTTCCAAGATGCAAAAATATATAAAATTCCCATTATAATCAGTAATATAAGCCTTTTTAATGTGATAGTAGAGGCAATTGTTAAATGACAGGCAAAGCAGGCATGATACAAATTATTATATAGTCGCTGTTTAAGTGCAGGTATTAGAAAGAGACAACCTCACTACCTCACTACACTCCATCATACCCACCAAACTGAATATGAATTGACAAATCTTTTTGTGAAAATAGCTTACTTATAGTAACACAACAGTGTTTCTTTCTTTATTGTTGCCTAAAATAATATACAAAATTAAGCAAGAGCAATCGCCCTCCTAAAATAGGTTTTGATATCTATTATTAAATTACCCATATACTGTCATTGATTAAATTGTTTTTATTTAATGTTCTTATTTTATCTTCCAATGTCTTTATTGAATTAAATTTCAATTTCAACCCTCACATACTTATTATTTTATTTAAATCCATTTTATTTTACAGATATTCTTTGATGGCAATATTGAAAGTACTAGTGGACATTTGTATGGATTAGGAGCACCATTTGCGTGTAATGCTAACAACTTGCAAGATGGAGAAAATGGTAGTTCACCTTGATGTGAGATTATTTCATGAACTAATTATATGCACATGGACATCTTAATGTCTCTTCTATTGAATTTATTAAAGCCAAGTGTTCGGGCCTAATGGGAAGTTAATGTTAACGAAATACTGTGATATAACATTGTAGTGTCTAATTGTACTGGTGGAAGGGTATATTCACGCGACCTAATACATTTACTATTATAATTTGACTAGTACTGTCAATTCAACTACTTAGTGTAAATCAAATAGATTTTTAGTAAAATCGTATTGCATTTTCTGGAGTTAAACTTAGTTTTGTAATTAAAAAAATTAAAACTGTAGGTAAATACTATTTTGTACTTGTCGCTCAGCCTACTTAACATCTTACCATATGGCCTACTTAATATAAATAATTGTTTGCTTTATCATTACATAAACAAGGCCACAATGAAGAGAAAACTGCAAAACTACATTATAGAAAACTGCAAAACTACATTATAGCTAATTAAATATATTTTCACTTATTGGTGACTTATGCATAAATTTAAGTTTTATGTTAACTAGCTGTTAAGTATAATGGTTCGCGGAATTACCGACGTGAGATGGTTGGTTTGAGTTTCGACTCACGTAAACTGTTATAAGGCTTTTCTAAATGGCAATTCCCAACAGCACCACGAGATTGTACTAAGGGTTAGCATAGACTGCGCCGAATGTTACGTAAGCTGTCGCTACCATTTGACCTGTTTTGACAATCTATTCCCACATTTTTCGTCAGATTCTTTCGAGGCTTTTATAGTTCTAAAATACTTGACAACAAATTAGGATTGTACACCAAGCCAGAGTTCCACGTGCGGTTGGAAATCGTTACACTAGATTAGCTAAAATAGACGTTACTTAGGATACACTTAAGATTGGTGCAGTAACATTTCAAGATTCAAACAATGTGTAAGTTACTAATAAGTAAATATGTATTTAATAGTTACTTAAATATATATTTGTATTTATTAAACATTTTGACATTTAGAGCTTATAATTAAATTTGTATTGAAAGAAAGCGATTAATCGTTAATATGTGATATGTTTTAAATGCCGATGCTATTATAATTAGTGGTAGGTACCTAATTGACATAAGTACATAGCGCGGTGGCTCACCTTATGTACCTATGGGAGCAAGAATAAAAATATATATATTATCAATAAAAATACCGTAGGTATATTAGTTGTCGCCACCGATTTCAAGTCAACATTGTTGTGCATACATGCGTGTTGAATTTGCGCTAATATGTAACCTGATTGGTCCACGCATTCTTCTTAATAAATAATTCGTATGAAATACATTGTTTTATTTTTTACTCAAACCACTTGCCTATGCCAGAGGCGTCGGTGCTCGTCAGACCCTTCTAGAAAATCATTATTGATACGCAAGTGGTAGGGTCAAATTAAAACTAGGGCATGGGGTACCAATTAGAACAAAAAGTAAACAGTTCCAAAAATAGATCATAGATGGCACTATGAGTTCCAATGTTAATATTAAGATCAATCAAAATGCTTTATTGGAAGAAAATTGACCATAAAATGTTATTATAAATAAACATTGTACATATTTAATTAACGATCATCAAGGTAAACGCATTTATTTTATGATTTAACGATATATATATATATATATATATATCAGTTCTTTTTACATCACACAGGTAATCTACCTATCATTTTATTTTACCCAGAGCTAGGTGAGACGCTAGATTGCTCTTTTATATGTTTATACAAGTCTACAAAAACATTGTTTTTATTTCAAACCTTTCTTTGGGTTTACTTCAATATTTGTTTATTACCTACTGATACTAATTATTAAAAAAAAACTTATAATATGAAAAATATGTATGCTTAACAAATGTCAATGTATTAAACAAAACGTTTTGTTGTACTACATGGCATTATATTCAAACACCTGGTCGGTTCTTGTAACTTCTATTGTCAAATTTCATTTGCTTGTGCGGCAGTAGGTATAACGCAGTCGTCGGCGTTATAATAATCATTATCTCTTTGCCACCTACTTATTCTGAATTGAATTACAAACTTACGATAGACATGCCGATAGAAATGGAGTTTTAGTAAATCATAGCAACATTTTACTAAAAATAGTTAGGTAAATGTTAAGTAATCTATCAATAATTATTCTATAAAATTAAAGACTGTTATTTGTTTATACCGCTTTGTTAGTTTGGTTTTTACGCAATTTCTAGTATTATAATTATATTATGTATTATAATGATCACTAGACGCAACTTGACTAAATCTGTTTCAAAGAGCCTGAAATCTAGTTAGGCACAATTGTGATTAGGGTTGCCACCTTTATTTTGAACAAATAGAGTATGTTTACTATCTTAGGTAAAAAAAGTATATGAACTGAAAATAAGGTATTACTTATTTAACCCGCCTTTTGGTTACCATATTTTTGTTGATGCTAGTTAAATCTAACAAATATTTATTATTAAGGAAAGTCGTAATCGGGTTTTACAAAATATGTCTATATTAAGATAGATGAACAATTGATTTTATTCAATTTAGGGAATCTTTATAGCGTTGCTTTAAGTTAACAATTAAATAAAACCTGGAAAAGCGGACATATGTAAAATAAAGTATCTTCACGTCCTTTATTTCCTACTAAAGTATAAATTACGTTTACCCGAAATCACGTACAATACTTTACTATAAAGTACGTACGGTTGGCAACCCCAGTTGTTCTTGTTGTGAATTTCATATTGATGAAATACGCGACGATCAAGTAAATCGTGCTAACTATCGTTTAAAGGAAGGTAGTTCGTAATAAACGTTTTTTTTAATCAACCCGTGACCACGATCCATGCATGTCGGTCGAAACGTCGCGTCGGGCAATCAATATAGGTTTAAATTACCTTATAAATACTGTATCGCGAGTAAGACCCGTTATCTAGCATTATATTAAGTACCTAGTTCATAATAGCCTGATAATGTCTTAGTTTATGTACAATCGGGGTCTCCTACAACAACAAAACAAAATCTTTTGGAACAGGATACACTCATCGCACGCGCTGGTGCGTGCGGGGGGGTGGGCAAGGTCAAGTATGAAACGATGTTTACTATTTGTTTTGCTTCAAAAAATGTAAATTATGAGCAATATTTTAAAAATTGGTTATGGTTTTCTTCTTCCTGTTGTCGACGTCACGTGACGATATTATGACATCACATTTCGTTTCGAATATTATCATTTACTATTTTACTCACATCACTCACTCATCACATCACACATCATTTTTTAACTAGCTACTATTAATGTGTTCATATCTGTCTGACTGTTGCCAAAGAAATAAGTAGTCACTTAAGTTATATTATTAACTTAAGTACAACAAATGGCATTTTCCCTGATGCACTTAAACAATCAATAGTAAGGCCTTTATTTAAGAAACAGGATAGGGAGCTCATGCAGTATTATAGGCATATTTCATTAGTCCCGATAATTTCCAAAATATTCGAGAAATTCATTCATAAGCAATTGTATCAATATCTGGAAATAAATAAACTACTATGCGAAGACCAATACGGATTTCGTGAAAATAAATCTCTTAATTTGGCTATTTACAACTTTCTCCATAAAGTCATGACAAATGTAGATAAACGAACGCCCGTGTATTCTGTGATATGACGCAGGCGTTCGATTACGTCAAACATGACGTCCTAATTAAATCTTATTTAGAGAACAGAACTCAAAAACCAGAGATTGTAAAAATAAACACCACTACCAAAAGAGAAGAAATATATCTCTCAGACGAGCGATTAGTACTCTACGGTGTGCCTCAAGGTAGTGTACTCGGGCTTCTACTCTTTACACTCTACATCAATGACCTGCCAAAATGCACATCACATCCTGTAACTCTTTTTGCAGACGATAGTACCTTAACAATACCGTGTAAAAATAATGACATATTGCAATATAATTATGACATAACAAATTCCTTGACATCTTTAATAAAATGGTTAGACAGTAATAATTTAAAAATAAATCTTGATAAAACAAAAATAATGCGCTTTAGACAACGGACTTCCCTAATTGTAAACTTACAGACTATAAATGTTCTTAATAAAAATATAGAAAATGTAACGTCTGCTGAATTCCTCGGATTAACAATCGACAAAAGACTGGACTGGAAATTGCACATAGAAAAGCTTTGCCAAAAAATATGTACCTCTGCATATGCCTTGTACTCGCTAAGGTCTATTGTAAATACAGAAGCCGTAATTACGGCGTACTATGGTTTAGTTGCTTCAAGTATACGGTACGGTATCATTTTCTGGGGGAACTCTACTGATACTTCGATAGCATTTAAAGCTCAGAAAAGGTGTATCAGGTCAATGTTCAGACTTAAAACAACTGATAGCTGTAAACCTTACTTCCAGCAGTACAAAATACTAACATTACCGAGCCTATATATTCTGGATACTGCGATGTTCGTTAGAGCAAATCCTAGCATATTTCCACGACTGGAGGACACAGTTTCGCGTAATAGACGTGATAACAGCAGGTTGCGGTTACACATTGCTAAAACTGCACTTATGCGTAGAAGTGTATACTGTATGGCTCCAATCATTTATAACAATTTGCCAAAACAGTGGAAAGATATGAACAATAATGCATTCAAAAGACAGTTGAAAGGCTTTTTAGAGCATAAAGCATACTACAATGTAACTGAATTTCTAATTGATAAAATAATGTAAACTGGACTATATTTTCTGTATTTCTTTTATTTTCTGTTGTAGTATATTATTATAATTTTGTTACTATGTATTTTTTATAATTTGTAATATTTAATTCGTTAATGATTCCAATTAATTACTAATGACATATGCACGCCTGTGGGTGGAATGTGGCAGAACTTTCATATAATCTGTGACAACTAAAATGTAAACCCATGTTCGCATTAATAAATGAATTTGAATTTGAATATCTGGTTTGGTTGACATTGTAATAGATATTCGGATGTAATTGTAATATTACATGATATAAATATTTCTTGGACGTCGTCGTCACCATATATCCTTATAATTATTATTTAGAGACGAATATTTAAATAAATCATACCAAAGCATGAATAGTGTTTTAGGATTAGTAACATCGCATTTATTATGGTATATTAATGTGATCTTTACTTACATAAGTACCACAATATTCATTAAGTAGGTAGGTACTTATCTATTGTTTTGTTACTTGACTTTAAACTATTATTACATATAAAATTATTGATTTCCCTACAAAATCAATAATTAATATGGCTAAAAAAGTAAAAGAATACATTATTATGACATAGTTAAAAGATTACGAGCCATGACTAATAAGTGTAAAGCATATATACCTACTAACTCAGTTGTTTTTTAATCTATTAATAGGTACATTGGATTTTATAGATGGTATATCAATAATTATATTATTAGCTTTAACTTCTGTTAAAGTATTAAGCAGGTCCAGATAATTAATATTTCATAACAAAACTTCAGTTCACAATCAAGCTTCGACTCTATTGAGAATCGACGCGGCAGGCAGGCGCGCAACTCGACGGCAGCGCTCATACACGATATTATACACGAAAATTCACGAAGCTGACCGGAATAAACCGAACGCCGTCACCGGGCGATACTCGCGTGTGCGTGTGATTTGATTTCAAGTATGGCGTAGTGGTTTAATCGCTTAAACCGGGCACTTATCGACGTGCGGAGTGTTATGGGTTCGATTCTCACACAGAAAATAAATTATGTTCAACAGATTTTTTGTGTTGAGTCTGTTATATGGCAAAAGAGTAACAGTATGAGTCTTTTAAGAAAAATGCTGTTTATTATATTTATTTTTCGATAGTTAAATTCAAAATAATCTATGTGATGTATTTTATAAATATTTATTTATTTATTTATTTATTTATTGACCATAAAAACTTACGTCTATCTTTACAGGCAAGCCTAATGCGATAGAGTAGCTGAACTTAGACTATCTTATATCTATATCTATACTATACATACACTTAAACTAAGCTAGTTACTGCAGTGGCAATAAGCAGCATTTGTGAATACGTTCAGTGGACATGTGAACAAATCTATCTGGTCAGACAGTGTGTTGAGCACACGCAGCGCCCGCACGAGCGGTGCGCGCTGCAACAGGTTGGTGCGCGCGCGAGGCACCGCTAGCAGCGACGGCCGCCGGCGACGACCGAGGTACTCGTTCGGAACGCACAGCTGCACCGTCTCTAAGATACCCGGATTGTGGATCTTACCGCGCATTACACTAAAGACGTAGGTAGCAAGAGCTACTTCCCTTCTTACTTCGAGTCTGTAATATCCCACCATTCCTAAAACAAATAAAGTAGGATACAGCAGTGGGTACCCTGGGAACACGCCGTACTGCTTCATATATAAAAACCTAAGAAATTTGTTTTGTATGCGTTCTAACATTAATTTGTACTTTTCTTCGTGTGGAGACCAAATGACCGCATTGCACTCCAAGTGGCTCTTTACGAGTGCTTCGTACAGAGCTTTCAATGCCACAATGTTGGTAAAATTATTACCCTGGCGTAAAACCACTCCCAAATTTCGGTACGCTTTCTTGCATACGTCTGTGATGTGCTGCCGAAATTGTAGGTCGCGCTCAAAGCGCACGCCCAGGTCTCTTACCTTTGTGACGCGCTTTAACGGCCACCCATCCATGACATATTGGTACTGGCTCGGAGCTTGTGCTCGGCTAAACGATAGTACGGAGCACTTATCCACATTGAAGTACAGCTTATTGTCTTGGCTCCACGTGAAGATCCTATTGATATCCTGTTGTAGTATGCTATGATCTGTGCTGTGTTTTATTTCTAAAACTAGTTTTAAGTCATCTGCAAATAATAAAGGTATGGACTTACATACTACTCTCGGGAGGTCATTGACCGTCAGAATGAACAGCAGGGGTCCTAAATTGCTGCCTTGACTCACACCAGACCTTGTAGGGTAGGGGTCCGAAAGGTGTCCACCACAGTCGACATACTGACATCTGTCACGCAGGTAAGAGGCAAAGAATGAGAGCGTGTGCGGGGTGCACCCCACACCGGCCAGCTTGGATAGAAGTACGTCATTGTCAACTGTGTCGAATGCCTTTCGGAAATCAAAGTACGCGACATCAACCTGTAGCCCTGCGTCCACTGCCGGCACCAGATGCGTCATCAGATTCAGTAGGTTACCCGTTGTCCCCCGCCCAGGACGGAATCCGTGCTGCGCGTCGGACAACTGAGAACTAATCTGCGGATAAAGACAGCCATGAATGGCCGCCTCGAACACCTTGGCCGGAGTACACAGAACCGCCACGGGTCTATAATCAGTCGGCGCAGGCCCTCCCCTTCCCTTCGGTACCGGTACTACTCGGGTGAGCTTCCATCGGTCGGGATACGTTGCAGTGTTAATACACACGTTAAATAAATGTTGTAAAGGCTCCATCAATACTGCTCCACAATCCCTAAAAATGTATGGTGGGATGCCGTCCGGCCCCACCGAGCGCTTTGGCGGCAAGCGCGCGAGCGCGCGGCGCACGTCACTCGGCGCGAGCGGCGTCAGCGCCACGCGCGCTCCCGGCGCCTCAGCCGCGCCCTGGCTGGCCGCCGCCACGCTCAGCGTGGCCGGTTCCGGCGTATATACAGACTCGAAGTAACGGGCGAACTCTCCGGCGCTCTCGCACTCAGATAATACCCTACCGTCTTTTATGATCTTGCGGCTGGACGAGTTTCCTGTCTTAGCTCTGATAAAATGCCAGAACGCTCGCGGTTCGCTCACTAGATGGTTTTGAACGCGGTCCCGGTACTCGCCGTGAGCACGCGCCGTTTCGGCCTTAACTCTCGCTCTACACTGTGAGAATGCCTCGTAGTCCTCGATAGATTTCCTAAATTTATATCTTTTATGTAACACGTGTTTAAGTTTTATGTCTCTAATAATTTCGCTCGTATACCACACTGGGTATATGTACCTACTATTTTCTAACTTTGCCTTTTTTATCGGCACATACATGTTAAAAACTCGATATATTCTACTATAAAATGCATTTAATATAGCGTCCAGGTCATTTAAATTATATACATCACTCCAGTCTATTTCACCTAAAGATCGGTATACGCTATGGAAATCAGCCTTATTAAAATTCCATTGCGTTCGGTTTATCGCCTCATGCAATAGCAGTGAAGCCGGCTCACTAGTATCAGCTGACGTGACCGCGGCGGGCGCGGGTCGCGCGAGCTCCAGGCGCACGTGCAGCGGCGGGTGATACGCGTCCACTGGCTGCAGCCCCTCGTCCGCAGTCATAATATAGTAATAACTCAGTCTATAAATAGTCATAACTCAGTAAATTTCAACAGAAACTAAATACTAGGCATGGCACAGTTGTTTTCAAAAATCTGAGCGCTATATTTTATGTTATTTTATATTTACAATTATAGTGAAATATAGATAACTAACTGCCAAAGTAGAATTCTATACGCCACAACACTATAGGTAGATAACTTTTATTTTCAAGGTTGCGCACATTTTGCATCGGCTCGTTTAAATATGTTCTATCCGTGGTAAACAGTCAAGTACCTATTTTACTGTCACAACGCCATCTCTTATGAGCTGTTATCAAATAGGATTCGGAACTTGTGTACTTGTTATGGGTAGATGGCAGCAGTGGCGCTAGTTTTGTGCTGCCATCTAGTATAAAAAGATAGGTACCAAAATAACAAGTAGAATAGCCAGAGTTAGGCGTGTCCAAGATTTTTGTATGGGATTGAGTATCTGTACTAGTATACTATTATATTATCTGTGACTAGGGTTTGGTTTAATCTGAGGAACTAACCTCTCAAAAAAAAGCAGCAATGCCACCTTGGGTTGTGATCCTGCATCAAGTAGTGTTATCAGGTAACTAAAGGCGCTAAGGCTCAGACTGACAACCAGCAGCCCTATTAGTACTGTCATGGGTACCAATAAGAACAAAAAGTAAACAGTTCCAAAAATAGATCATAGATGGCACTATGAGTTCCAATGTTAATATCGATGGCCCCATCGAATAAAGGTGTAGGTAATGGCTCATACCCAGAAAAAAATATTTTGCATATTTCGTTTCTACAAAAACTTGTGAAAAAAGCTCAAGGAACTTTCTAATTTTTCACAAGTTTTTGTCAAAATGCCGC